>CAMRHE010000299.1:632500-1245000 GCA_947044405.1 Leptodactylus fallax | reverse complement strand
AGTATAATGGCCCCTTATATTCCTACACAGTATAATGTCCCCTTATGCTCCTACATACAGTATAATGGCCCCTTATATCCCTACACAGTATAACGGCCCCTTCTGCTCCTACACAGTATAATGTCCCCTTATGCTCCTACAGAGTATAATGGCCCCTTATATTCCTACACACAGTATAATGTCCCCTTATGCTCCTGCACACAATATAATGGCCCCTTATATTCCTACACAGTATAATGTCCCCTTATGCTCCTGCACACAATATAATGGCCCCTTATATTCCTACACAGTATAATGGTCCCTTATGTCCCTACACAGTATAATGGCCCCTTCTGCTCCTACACAGTATAATGTCCCTTTATGCTCCTACACACAATATAGTGGCCCCTTATGTCCCTACACAGTATAAGATCCCTTCTGCCCCTACACAGCATAATGGTCCCTTATACTCCTACATACAGTATAACGGCCCCTTATACTCCTACATACAGTATAATGGTCTCTTATACTCCTACATACAGTATAATGGCCCCTTATACTCCTACATACAGTATAACGGCCCCTTACACTCCTACATACAGTATAATGGTCTCTTATACTCCTACATACAGTATAATGGTCTCTTATACTCCTACATACAGTATAATGGCCCCTTCTGCTCCCACACAGTATAAAGGCCCTTTCTGCCCATACACAGTATAATGACGAATTCTGCCCCCACAGAGTTTAATGGCCCCGGCTCCATATGCCCATGGAGTGAGCAGTGTTTACAGAACCTGCTCCTTCCACTATATAACCCTCAGTCTGTGACCTCCCCTGTAAGATTAGCACACTCCTTTCCTGAAATCCTTTGTGCTGCTGGGGACCCTGCTGCTTCCACTATATAACCCTAAGTCTGTGACCTCCCCTATAAGATCAGCACACTCCTTTCCTGAAATACTCTGTGCTGCTGGAGACTCTGCTCCTTCCACTATATAACTCTCAGTCTTTGACCTTGTACAAGGTCATCACACTCCTCTCCTGAAATACTCTGTGCCACTGAGGACATATCTCTTGTACATGGAGGCCTGTCCTCACTTACATTGCCACAAGTGTATATGACATTGTCTCCTTCATCACATTACCACATAAAACACTCTGTGCTGCTGTGACAATGTCCCATGATTACTTGATGACATGCTAATCAGTGCTAGTAAGTAATACAATAACCACACACTTGTCACTGCGGCTCCTCCCTCTGTCATGTTCATTCTATTATTACATAAGACCTTACATATCTGTGATGTCATGTCTGCAGTTTCATGGCCTGATGATGTCACATCCATTCCCATACAGTAAGTGTGGCAGGTCAAAGAAAGGTGCCCAGGGACAGGACAAGAATAAACCCCCCAATATCTCTGTAGTGTTCAGGATGACAGATGACACTGGGATTCTATTCTACAGTGACAATGGCAGTGATATGGCAGCGCGCGGCTTCTCACATGGCGCCGGATTGGTCATGCATCCCTTCACCGCTCATCAGGGGAAATCGCCATGACTGGTGGAGAAATGTGAATGTGTCTTATCTCCTTATACTAATGAAAGGGAAATTGAATCCGATGTCAGCACAGATTTATGTGGGATCTGCGCTCTGCGCCATAATACACGTACTGTCCATATCCTAGAAATGAGCACCGAGGACGGCGGCCGCTGAAACTGCATCAATTACTGATGATTACTGGATTTATCTACATTACTTATGTGCCTTTTTCCACAATTTTATATATCACAAAAGGGATGGTCATTTTCACCCTGAGCTTCCTGGATCATGAATAGAATTCTAGAGCTACAGTAAAGACTGACACACAGTGCTAAGAGAGTAAGGTTGAGGTGTGATGTAACTAGAGTATACCAAAAAATGCATTTGTACAGATAATGTAGTAGAGGTCACCTGCAGTCCTATGTAACACCACAGATAACACAGGGATAACTCTCTGAGTACAGATAATGTAGTAGGTGTCACCTGCAGTCCTATGTAACACCACAGATAACACAGTGATAACCCTCTGAGTACAGATAATGTAGTAGATGTCACCTGCAGTCCTATGTAACACCACAGATAACACACAGTGATAACTCTCTGAGTACAGATAATGTAGTAGATGTCACCTGCAGTCCTATGTAACACCACAGATAACACAGTGATAACTCTCTGAGTACAGATAATGTAGTAGATGTCACCTGCAGTCCTATGTAACACCACAGATAGCACAGTGATAACTCTCTGAGTACAGATAATGTAGTAGATGTCACCTGCAGTCCTATGTAACACCACAGATAACGCACAGTGATAACTCTCTGAGTACAGATAATGTAGTAGGTGTCACCTGCAGTCCTATGTAACACCACAGATAACACAAGTGATAACTCTCTGAGTACAGATAATGTAGTAGATGTCACCGGCAGTCCTATGTAACACCACAGATAACACAGTGATAACTCTCTGAGTACAGATAATGTAGTAGATGTCACCTGCAGTCCTATGTAACACCACAGATAACACAGTGATAACTCTCTGAGTACAGATAATGTAGTAGATGTCACCTGCAGTCCTATGTAACACCACAGATAACACAGTGATAACTCTCTGAGTACAGATAATGTAGTAGATGTCACCTGCAGTCCTATGTAACACCACAGATAACACAGTGATAACTCTCTGAGTACAGATAATGTAGTAGATGTCACCTGCAGTCCTATGTAACACCACAGATAACACAGTGATAACCCTCTGAGTACAGATAATGTAGTAGATGTCACCTGCAGTCCTATGTAACACCACAGATAACACAGTGATAACTCTCTGAGTACAGATAATGTAGTAGATGTCACCTGCAGTCCTATGTAACACCACAGATAACACACAGTGATAACTCTCTGAGTACAGATAATGTAGTAGATGTCACCTGCAGTCCTATGTAACACCACAGATAACACAGTGATAACTCTCTGAGTACAGATAATGTAGTAGATGTCACCTGCAGTCCTATGTAACACCACAGATAACACAGTGATAACTCTCTGAGTACAGATAATGTAGTAGATGTCACCTGCAGTCCTATGTAACACCACAGATAACACAGTGATAACTCTCTGAGTACAGATAATGTAGTAGATGTCACCTGCAGTCCTATGTAACACCACAGATAACACAGTGATAACTCTCTGAGTACAGATAATGTAGTAGATGTCACCTGCAGTCCTATGTAACACCACAGATAACACAGTGATAACTCTCTGAGTACAGATAATGTAGTAGATGTCACCTGCAGTCCTATGTAACACCACAGATAACACAGTGATAACTCTCTGAGTACAGATAATGTAGTAGATGTCACCTGCAGTCCTATGTAACACCACAGATAACACAGTGATAACTCTCTGAGTACAGATAATGTAGTAGATGTCACCTGCAGTCCTATGTAACACCACAGATAACACAGTGATAACTCTCTGAGTACAGATAATGTAGTAGATGTCACCTGCAGTCCTATGTAACACCACAGATAACACAGTGATAACTCTCTGAGTACAGATAATGTAGTAGATGTCACCTGCAGTCCTATGTAACACCACAGATAACACAGTGATAACTCTCTGAGTACAGATAATGTAGTAGATGTCACCTGCAGTCCTATGTAACACCACAGATAACACAGTGATAACTCTCTGAGTACAGATAATGTAGTAGATGTCACCTGCAGTCCTATGTAACACCACAGATAACACAGTGATAACTCTCTGAGTACAGATAATGTAGTAGATGTCACCTGCAGTCCTATGTAACACCACAGATAACACAGTGATAACTCTCTGAGTACAGATAATGTAGTAGATGTCACCTGCAGTCCTATGTAACACCACAGATAACACAGTGATAACTCTCTGAGTACAGATAATGTAGTAGATGTCACCTGCAGTCCTATGTAACACCACAGATAACACAGTGATAACTCTCTGAGGGTTGGTACAGATAATGTACAGTCGTGTTAAATGACATACTCTGCTCTACTATACCGACCAATGGTCCATTCTGTTACCAGATACAAGTACACAATAGCTGTAGAGCCTGTGATTGTATTAGATGTGACATCTGATGATATCAGTGATTGTTTCCCCTTTAATAGTGGTCACCTATGTGAGGAGCTGCAGAGAGTATACAGTATATATATATATACACAGTATATACACACACACCACTCATAGGGCCATTAGTCTTGCTGGGGGAAGCGCCACATGTAGTGCATGGTAATCGTATAGGAGTCCATTATACTTCCATTTTTCTATCTTAGCGGACGCTCGCATATTGCGCCCTGAGCGGCCTTTGTTCTTGTTAATAGCTCGGAAGAACATTTACAAAATATTTATATGACTCGCTCGGATCATTATTCGCCGTGTTCTGACAGTGAACATAATGAACTCAGCTAAGTAATAATTTAGGAAGTTAATTGAATGTTGAACAAGTGCTGCCTTATCTTTATTGATTTGCTATTTAACTTACAAAATAGGTTTTAAAAACCTCCCGGTGCCATATAGATTACAAGGGCCGCCGCCGCACTCCGCAACACGCCTGGGAAACGCACATTCCAACATGAGGGTTCTATTGGGGGCACAAGGACTGGCAGGATGGCTACCAACCATGGCTCCTGGTACCTGACTGAGTTCCCTGGAGACTCCTATAGATTTTAGATGACTATCACCTGGGGAAGAAAGGAACCAAAAACCAAAAAGTTCTCGTTGTACTAGTTCGTGCCACCAGCACAATCCAACCTCAGGATCTGCGATCTGAATTCATTTTAGGGTCTGGGGGTCTGAAATATTTCAAGAATCTGGTTATCCCAGAGTGTCAAACTGATTGCCATGGGAAATCTGACTAATTTTATCTGACCTAGGGTTTGAATTTTTTAACGGATTGGTCTGGTATCTGGTTAGTTTAGGGGTGTGTTCTGAGTCCGAAATAATTTAGGGGTCTGGTCTGGTATCCGATTAGGTTAGAGGTCTGGTCTGGGGGTCTCAAATAATTTAGGAACCTGTCAGCAGGTATCAATCTAATGACAGTACCTTGTAAGTGGCTCCTACGCTTTCCGGAGATGCCTTTCTTATTTTGCATTGCGGCTCCATGTTTATGAAAATCTGAATTTTTCATGCAAATCAGCTTAAAAAAAGGCTTAGAGGCGTGTCCTCTCCTGCTGGGGCTTTACTCTCTCCTCTAGATAACCAGCCCTAAGTGCAGTAAAGTGGGAGATGTCACTCAAACAGTGGGGGCGTAGAAGGGCGGAGTTAAGGGCGAAGCCCCAGGAGGAGAGGACACGCCCCTAAAGCCCTTTCCAGCTAAGTTGCATAAAAATAAAATCCTGATTTTCATGAAAATGGAGCTGCAATGCAGACTAAGAAAGGAATCTTTGGAAAGTATAGAAGCCGCATACAAGGTACTGTTATTAGTTTGATACCGATTTTCCTACTGACAGACTCCTTTAATTAGGAGTCTGTCTATGGGTATCACCAGGTAATGCCACACAATAGTAAGCCCAGAGTTGATCCCCGGCTGCCTGACCATGGCTGCTGACACACAGACACAGGACTATCATAGGAAAGATGTTTAGGAGGTCATTCAACGACAAAGTACTTCAGTTCCTTGAGACTTCCAAGACCTCTACTTGTTGTCTGTGAGTGGTAGCTTTCAAATCGTTAAATAACATGATGACATCATACAAGAAAAAAAGAACTACTATAATAAGACTTTTCTTTTTAGCTTCCTGGGCCTTAGAATGTATGGCCCTGTCAGGCCGTCCAGTGATAGGGAGCATAAAAGTGCCAGGTTTATGCTAGTGGGAGATTTACGGAGCTGCAATCCTGCTGCCTGCTGCTCCGCTCTGCACTATCCATACATTGACCTGGTCTGTAGAGATGTGAGCATGTGACTCTGCCTCCGAAAATCAGATTTTTTATTTTTTTTTTCAATCTAAGTGATCCCTTTGGGGCAAAACCTGCTCTTTCTGTGAAAATAAAGTAGGCAGATAGCGCAATTAAATTGTCAACTTTAATACGAAGCAATTTTCCTTTATTGACTCCGCATTAATGTAACATTCAAATAAAAATATGTCTGCCGAGCGCGAGAAATGACAGGAAGACGCGGAGCAGCAACCATTAGGGTTTTCTTTAACTTACTAGAGCAAAACATGTAGGAGTGTTGTATGGTATATAACAGAATAAAGGAATGTGTACGGTATATAACAGAAGATAGGAGTGTGTACGGTATATAACAGAAGATAGGTGTGTGTACGGTATATAACAGAAGATAGGTGTGTGTACGGTATATAACAGAAGATAGGAGTGTGTACGGTATTGTATATATAACAGAAGATAGGAGTGTGTACGGTATATAACAGAAGATAGGAGTGTGTGGTACGGTATATAACAGAAGATAGGAGGTGTGTACGGTATATAACAGAAGATAGGAGTGTGTACGGTATATAACAGAAGATAGGAGTGTGTACGGTATATAACAGAAGATAGGAGTGTGTACTTTAGGGTTGTATATAACAGAAGATAGGAGTGTGTACGGTATATAACAGAAGATAGGAGTGTGTACGGTATATACAGAAGATAGGGTGTGTACGGTATATAACAGAAGATAGGAGTGTGTACGGTATATAACAGAAGATAGGTGTGTGTGTGACGGTATATAACAGAAGATAGGAGTGTGTACGGTATATAACAGAAGATAAGTGTGTGTACGGTATATAACAGAAGTGGTATAGGAGTGGTGTGTGGTATATAACAGAAGATAGGAGTGTGTAGGTATATAACAGAAGATAGGAGTGTGTACGGTATATAACAGAAGATAGGGGTGTGTAGGTATATAACAGAAGATAGGAGTGTGTACGGTATATAACAGAAGATAGGAGTGTGTACGGTGTATAACAGAAGATAGGTGTGTGTACGGTATATATATGTAGGTTTGAAGATAGGAGTGTGTGACGGTATATAACAGAAGATAGGAGTGTGTACGGTATATAAAGAGTGGGTGTGTACGGTATATAATAGAAGATAGGGGTGTGTACGGTTATAAAGAAGATAGGGTGTGTACGGTATATAACAGGTGGGTGTGTGTTATAACAGAAGATAGGTGTGTGTACGGTATATAACAGAAGATAGGAGTGTGTACGGTATATAACAGAAGATAGGAGTGTGTACGGTATATAACAGAGATGTGAGTGTGTACGGTAAAAGAAGATAGGAGTGTGTACGGTGTATAATAGAAGATGGAGTGTGTACGGTGTATAATAGAAGATAGGGTGTGTACGGTTATAAAGAAGATAGGAGTGTGTACGGTATATAAAGAAGATAGGAGTGTGTACGGTATATAACAGAAGATAGGGGTGTGGGTATATAACAGAAGATAGGAGTGTGTACGGTATATAACAGAAGATAGGAGTGTGTACGGTATATAACAGAAGATAGGAGTGTGTACGGTATATAACAGAAGATAGTGTGTACGGTATATAACAGAAGATAGGAGTGTGTACGATATATAACAGAAGATAGAGTGTGTACGGTATATAATAGAAGATAGGTGTGTGTACGGTATATAACAGAAGATAGGGTGTGTACGGTATATAATAGAAGATAGGAGTGTGTACGGTATATAATAGAAGATAGGAGTGTGTACGGTATATAATAGAAGATAGGAGTGTGTACTGTGTATAACAGAAGATAGGGGTGTACGGTGTATAAAGAAGATTAGGTGTGTGTACGGTATATAACAGAAGATAGGAGTGTGTACGTTATATAACAGAAGATAGGAGTGTGTACGTTGTATAACAGAAGATAGGAGTGTGTACGGTGTATAACGGAAGATAGGGTGTGTACGGTATATAACAGAAGATAGGTGTGTACGTATAACAGGTGGGTGTGTACGGTATATAACAGAAGATATGGTGTGTACGGTGTATAAAGAGGTAGGTGTGCGGTATATAATAGAAGATAGGAGTGTGTACGGTATATAACCGAAGATGGGTGTGTCGGTGTATAACAGAAGATAGGAGTGTGTACGTTGTATAACAGAAGATAGGAGTGTGTACGGTGTATAACAGAAGATAGGAGTGTGTACGGTATATAATAGAAGATAGGAGTGTGTACGGTATATAACAGAAGATAGGAGTGTGTACGGTGTATAATAGAAGATAGGAGCGTGTACGGTGTATAACAGAAGATAGGAGTGTGTACGGTGTATAACAGAAGATAGGGTGTGTATAACAGAAGATAGGAGCGTGTACGGTGTATAACAGAAGATAGGTGTGTGTACGATATATAACAGAAGATAGGAGTGTGTACGGTATATAATAGAAGATAGGAGTGTGTAGGTGTATAACAGAAGATAGGGTGTGTTCGGTACTATAACAGAAGATAGGAGTGTGTACGGTGTATAACAGAAGATAGGAGTGTGTACGGTATATAACAGAAGATAGGAGTGTGTACGGTATATAACAGAAGATAGGAGTGTGTACGTATATAACAGAAGATAGGAGTGTGTACGGTATATAACAGAAGATAGGAGTGTGTACGGTATAAACAGAGAGGAGTGTGTACGGTATATAACAGAAGATAGGAGTGTGTACGGTATATAACAGAAGATAGTGTGTACGGTATATAACAGAAGATAGGAGTGTGTACGATATATAACAGAAGATAGGAGTGTGTACGTATATAACAGAAGATGGGTGTGTACGGTATATAATAGAAGGTGTGAGGAGTGTGTGTACGGTATATAACAGAAGATAGGAGTGTGTACGGAGTATATAGGTGGAGTGTGTACGGTGTATAACAGAAGATAGGAGTGTGTACGGTGTATAACAGAAGATAGAGCGTGTACGGTGTATAACAGAAGATAGGTGTGTGTACGTATATAACAGAAGATAGGGGTGTACGGTATATAATAGAAGATGGGGTGTGTATGGTATATAACAGAAGATAGGAGTGTGTACGTTGTATAACAGAAGATAGGAGTGTGTACGGTATATAACAGAAGTTAGCAGTGTGTACGGTATATAACAGAAGATAGTAGTGTGTACGGTATATAACAGAAGATAGGAGTGTGTACGATATATAACAGAAGATATTAGTGTGTACGGTATATAATAGAAGGTAGGAGTGTGTACGGTATATAACAGAAGATAGGAGTGTGTACGTTGTATAACAGAAGATAGGAGTGTGTACGTTGTATAACAGAAGATAGGAGTGTGTACGGTATATAACAGAAGTTAGGAGTGTGTACGGTATATAACAGAAGATAGGAGTGTGTACGGTATATAACAGAAGATAGGAGTGTGTACAGTGTATAACAGAATATAGGAGTATGTACGGTATATAACAGAAGATTGCAGTGTGTATGGTATATAATATAAGATAGGAGTGTGTACGGTATATAATAGAAGATAGGAGGCTGTGGGGTATATAATAGAAGATAGGAGTGTGTACGGTATATAACAGAAGATTGGAGTGTGTATGGTATATAATATAAGATAAGAGTGTGTACAGTATATAATAGAAGATGGGTGTGAGGAGTAGGTGTGTGGTATATAATAGAAGGGGAGGTATAGGAGGTGTGTACGGTATATAACAGAAGATAGGAGTGTGTACGGTGTGATAACAGAAGATTGCAGTGTGTACGGTATATAACAGAAGATAGGGTGGGTATAAAGGTAGTGTGTAGTGTGTACGGTATAAACAGAAGTGGAGTGTGTACGGTGTATAACAGAAGATGTGTGTACGGTGTGTGGTGGGTGTACGGTGTATAACAGAAGATGGGTGGTGTACGGTGTATCAGGAGGGTGTGTACGGTGTATAACAGAAGATTGGAGGAAGGTGTGTACGGTGATATAACAGAAGATAGGAGTGTGTACGGTATATAACAGAAGATAGGAGTGTGTACGGTGTATATATAAATAAGATAGGAGTGTGTACGGTATATAATAGAAGATAGGAGTGTGTAGGTATATAAAGAAGATAGGAGTGTGTACGGTTATACAGAAGATAGGAGTGTGTGGGGGGGTGTACGGTATATAACAGAAGATAGGAGTGTGTACGGTATATAACAGAAGATAGTGTGTAGTGTGGTGGGTGTGTACGGTATATAACAGAAGATAGGAGTGTGTGACGGTGTATAACAGAAGATATTAGGTGTAGGTATATAAGAGGGTGTGTACGGTATATAACAGAAGATAGGAGTGTGTACGAAGATGGAGTGTGTGCGGTATATAAAGAGATGAGTGTGTACGGTATATAACAGAAGATAGGAGTGTGTACGGTATATAACACAGAAGATAGGAGTGTGTATATAACAGAAGATAGGAGTGTGTACGGTATATAACAGAAGATAGGAGTGTGTACGGTATGTAACAGAAGTAGGAGTGGTACGGTTGGGTGTGTACTGTATATAACAGAAGATTGGAGTGTGTACTGTACATAACAGAAGACTGGAGTGTGTGTGTTTCTTTTCTAGATACATTGTTGCCAGATGTTACTCCAGGTTCACCCATTGCTGTAATTTGTGTTTTACCTGACAAAGGAGGTAACAAATAGTTTTTTGTATATACTCCACCTTCTTTCCAAATTATAATCTCCCCCTGGTCAGTGGGAACAATCTCTCCTTTCTTCCCTCTGGTATCATCTCCCTCCCCTCCCCAGACACAATAATCCCTATGTGTAATATGTCCCTCATCCTACCTAGCACCCCTGCGTCTGACCCTAACCACTGACCCCGGTCACCTGGAGCTCGCAGCCAACCTCAAACCTATAGCAAAACAGATGAACCAATTGCTCACCACCCTAAATCCATCCACTGCCACATGTTGTACCATATATGTCCATGTATACCTGAATCCCTATCAGACCTCCAGAATAATATAATGAATATTTTGTTCAAGGTCAAAGCTCAGTCCATCAAAATGAGCGAACAATGGCCGACAGCTCCATAGAGGAGCCCCTTGTCCCCGACCGGCCACATTGATTGCCATTCATTTGTCACGATCAGCGTCTTCGGAGATCATAAGAAAGTCTTCATAAAAGGCCCAGTCGGAAGATTCTTCAAAGTGGGAAATAATTCACTTGTGTTACATGTCAGATCCTTTGTCATGTAGACTGGTCAGTGGTGTGATGTGGGAATGGCGAATGCCGCGTCTTTATCTTCTCTGTGTCAGGTCTTTGTGTAAAAAGCTTTGGGTAAGATAAATGAAGAAGCGTTCTTGACCCAACATCGTGTCCATCAACGTCTCACAAACAAAGAGCAGATGAGGCCGTTCATTATTCTGCCCACCGGAGTGCGGGATGATAATAGAGATGGACGTAGAGGGTCTGATTGACACTGGAACCACAACAACAGCCCAAACCTACCAGCCTCGTCCTTTCTTCACTTGCACCCCCTTTCTAAGCCCCCAACCCTATTCAGCCCATAATAACAAAAGAATAATACATGATGGTCAAAACACTGGACACCCAACAGCGGTGCTGCTCGCTACCCTCATTTATGAAGAACAGTCTTCAGAGATCACAAGAGCCGCACCACTAAAGACTCCCAGACAACTTTTTGAGTTTTTTTAGAAAGATGGAGAAAGTTCAAGAGACTTTAGTGGTTATCTATGGAATGTCACATGGAGTGAGTTATCTGCACTATATCCTACATAACAGCAGTATAAAGAACAGAGGAAAAGACCCGCAACACACAATGATTGTCACTATAGACTGAGCCTGTCCTTCCTTCCATCCTGCAGCATTGTCCTCTCCCCCCAATATCCAAGGTCATAATCTATTGTATTCAATCCATAAATAACAAAAGAATATTCTTTCCTCCATGAACATACAGGAAATATCCAAACCTGACAATCATGGCAGTCCAGGTAAGGCCAGGTTCACACTATATTAGGTTTTTTACCTTATTGAAATGCCCCATTTTTATGACATAAAATATAAGTTTAGTTTTGTGCTTACAAGAAACAACAGAAATACTTTAAAGATGGATCTAGTGTATCTATTTGTATCCATTTATATGTGTTGTATCCATCTCTATGCAACAGTAAGCCATACAGGATGGTACAGGATACTACAGGGTGCCATACAGGATGGTACAGGATAATACAGGGGGGCATACAGGATGGTACAGGATAATACAGGGGGGGAATACAGGATGGTACAGGATACTACAGGGTGCCATACAGGATGGTACAGGATAGCACAGGGTGCCATACAGGATGGTACAGGATAATACAGGGTGCCATACAGGATGGTACAGGATAATACAGGGGGGAATACAGGATACTACAGGGTGCCATACAGGATACTACAGGGTGTCATACAGGATAATACAGGGGGGCATACAGGATGGTACAGGATAATACAGGGTGCCATACAGGATACTACAGGGTGCCATACAGGATGGTACAGGATAGCACAGGGCACCATACAGGATGGTATAGGATACTACAGGGTGGCAAACAGGATGGTACAGGATAGCAAAGGGTGCCATACAGGATGGAATAGGATAGCACAGGGTGCCATTCAGGATAGTACAGGATACTACAGGGTGCCATATAGGATGGTACAGGATACTACAGGGTGCCATACAGGATGGTACAGTATACTACAGGATAATACCGTTGGTATGCAGGATAGTACAGTATAGCAAAGGGTGCCATACAGGATGTTACAGGATAGCACAAGGTGCCATACAGGATGGTACAGGATACTACAGGGTGCCATACAGGATGGTACAGGATACCACAGGGTAAACCGTTGGTATGCAGGATAGTACAGATAGCAAGGGTGCCATACAGGATGTTACAGGATAGCACAAGGTGCCATACAGGATGGTACAGGATACTACAGGGTGCCATACAGAATGGTACAGGATAGCACAGGGCAATACGGGGCAGGATAGTACAGGATGGTACAGGATACTACAGTGGTGCCATACAGGATGGTACAGGATAATACAGGGGGGATACAGGATGGTGCGGCAGGGGGTACAGGATGGTACAGGATACTACAGGGTGCCATACAGGATGGTACAGGATAGCACAGTGTGCCATACAGGATGGTACAGGATAATACAGGGTGCCATACAGGATGGTACAGGATAATACAGGGGGAATACAGGATACTACAGGGTGCCATACAGGATACTACAGGGTGTCATACAGGATACTACAGGGGGGCCATACAGGATGGTACAGGATACTACAGGGTGCCATACAGGATACTACAGGGTACCATACAGGATGGTACAGGATAGCACAGGGCACCATACAGGATGGTATAGGATACTACAGGGTGGCAAACAGGATGGTACAGGATAGCAAAGGGTGCCATACAGGATGGAATAGGATAGCACAGGGTGCCATTCAGGATAGTACAGGATACTACAGGGTGCCATATGGATGGTACAGGATACTACAGGGTGCCATACAGGATGGTACAGGATAATACAGGGGGGCATACAGGATGGTACAGTATACTACAGGATATACCGTTGGTTGCAGGATAGTACAGTATAGCAAAGGGTGCCATACAGGATGTTACAGGATAGCACAAGGTGCCATACAGGATGGTACAGGATAATACAGGGTGCCATACAGGATGGTACAGGATAGCACAGTGTGCAATACAGGATGGTACAGGATACTACAGGGTGCCATACAGGATGGTACAGGATACTACAGGGTGCCATACAGAATGGTACAGGATAATACAGGGGGGCATAGAGGATGGTACAGGATACTACAGTGTGCCATACAGGATGGTACAGGATACTACAGTGTGCCATACAGGATGGTACAGGATACTACAGTGTGCCATACAGGATACTACAGTGTGCCATACAGAATGGTGCAGGATAATACAGGGTGCCATACAGGATGGTATAGGATACTACAGGGTGCCATACAGGATACTACAGTATGCCATAGAGGATACTACAGTGTGCCATACAGGATGGTATAGGATACTACAGGGTGCCATACAGGATACTACAGTATGCCATAGAGGATACTACAGTGTGCCATACAGGATGGTACAGGATACTACAGGGTGCCATACAGGATGGTACAGGATAATACAGGGTACCATACAGGATGGTACAGGATACTACAGTGTGCCATACAGAATGGTGCAGGATAATACAGGGTGCCATACAGAATGGTGCAGGATAATACAGGGTGCCATACAGTATACTACAGGATAATACAGGGTACCATACAGGATGGTACAGGATACTACAGTGTGCCATACAGAATGGTGCAGGATAATACAGGGTGCCATACAGTATACTACAGGATAATACCGTTGGTATACAGGATAGTACAGGATAGCAAAGGGTGCCATACAGGATAATACAGGGGGCCATACAGGATGCTTCAGGATAGCACAGGGTGCCATACAGGATGGTACTGGATACTACAGGGTGCCATACAGGATAATACAGGGGGCAATACAGGATGCTTCAGGATAGCACAGGGTGTCATAGAGGATAGTACTGAGGGTCGTACAGGATGGTACAGGATACTAAAGAGTGCCATAGAGGGTGCCATAGATTTTTTTTTAAAATATATTTTCTTGAATGCCATGACCACATGAGGCACAATTACTATGGACAGTTCTTTCCTTCCTTCCGCGCCCGTACAATACGCTCAGCGCTCTCCAGCATTCGGTGTGCACATGTGAGATGATAATGAAGACAGATGTGAGGCTTCTCCTTGACACTGGCACCAGCAACAGGTCCATGCCCACAAGCCATGCTCTTCCTTCAACCTTCAGTCCTCCACCCCCCCAGAGGGACATTAGTATAATAGGACATGACAGGAGGACAGTTGTGATGCCGCCAACTTCCCTAGAGGAACCCGCGTGCAATAACAATATCACACACTCCACAATTACCTTGACTTTTGACTGATGGAGCCCAAACCCATCCCCAGTAATGGAGTTTTATTTACTTAGAGTGCGGTTAGCCTGTGGCTCTACGGTCCGACATGATACATATATTCTCCCCTTAGACGGAGTCTGGTGACTGCGTTGCAGGATGAAGCGCTTTAGTTGATCCCTTGGGCAAAGCTGCCATCTGTCCAGATCTCGTCAGGGACGTTCTTATCTTGAAAAGTGATTTTTGTCCTCAATGGAAAACTTGTTTCCAATTTAAATAGCTTTTAAGTCCGATTCTTCTGCTCGACCTGCCATCGCCGAGCGCGCCAGACTACACCGCGCCTAATATATTAAAGCATCAAGTGCAATAAAAAACAGAAAGAAGGCGAGGAGCTTCAAGGAGATTCCTATATTAATGCAATTCACTTCATGCCTTCTGTCTGCAGGTGTGAACGGCGCGGCCGAGACACAAGGACTTAGGTGTCTTTTTAAAGTAAATGTCCAACATTTGACCTCAGGTGGTTTTTAGGTTCTCAATTCCAAGCTGAGAAGTTTCATAATATATCTTCATTATGAGAATTGTTTTTGTTGTTTGTTTTGTTTCTAACACAGAGCTCCAAACCCTCTGCATAGACCTAGCTACATGATACAATTCAGTCTGCCTGCAGCCACCACTAGGGGGAGCTCAGGAGCCTGCTATATACTGCTCAATGTATAAACAGGATGCAGTAAGCTCTAAAGCTCCCCCTAGTGGTGGCCACAGGCAGATGCAACATTACTATTTATTTTTATTGCTATGCAGAAGGTTTGGGACTTTGTATCAGAAAAACTGAACTCTATTAATATACATGATGGTATTAATTTCTGATACAGAGGTCCAAATCCTCTTCGTAGACATGGTTATGTGATGTAATTCTGTTAATCTGCAGTCACCACTAGGGGCACTTCAGGAGTTTACGGAATACTGCTCAATGTAGGAACAGGCTCTAATACTCCCCCTAGTGGTGGCTGCTGGGAGACACAACATTGAATTGAAGACTACCTCAGACCACCACAGACAATGTAGACAAGGTGGACTCAATAATCACAGCTGTGTTATATTGAAGCAGAGTGGCAGTGTAAAGTATGGGACACAAAGAAGCAACTTGAGCGTCCAATGAGGCAGGAAGTGAATTTTAGACTGACTAAATCAATCACAATTGGAAATCCATATGGACATGGCAAGGGACAGTGAATGGCTAAAAGTAGGTTCTCCCAGGTGAGTCATGGATCCATTAGGTGGCGCTGCGTCAGCTCCTGACCTGTCATATAGCTAACACATTTGGAGTCAAGCAATTTGTCAGTGACTACAACTTAGCAGCCCTGTCTCTGTAGTAGGATCCACCTCATCAGAGGTTTAAGATTCTTCTCTGACCCCCATACTTTACACTACTGCTCTTCTCCACCATGACACAGCTATGATCAGTGACTGCAGCTTAACTAAACGGTCTGCCAGGGTCTGATGTAGTCTGAAATCCAGCGCTCCGCACTGACACATCATGAGCTGGCGTCTTTAGTCAGAGGTTTGTCGCCGTCTCGGCCTCCCCAACTCGCTGTTGCTCATTTGGAAGCGTTAATTGCAAAAAATGGAAAGAAAAAACAAAACAAAAACCTGCAATGTAAAGACAGCGGCTAATTAAAGATTAACCCTTACAGTAAGGGGAGATAAGCAGCGCCAGGAGTGTGGGAGTCGTGGCGTGGAGGTGTAGACTTAATGTACTGTACTATTATAGTATTTCCATTAAAATGCAAATTATACCGTCCTTGAAATTGTACAAGGAAGAGAAAATCCAATAAAAATATTTATAAGAGCGAGCGGCACATAACGCTGATGGTGCTACTTTACTTACAGGAGGCACTAAAAAACCCCGCACCTCAGCAATAGCCCTGGATTATGGTAGAAGTGATGGTTCTGGCTCCGCACCAGTCCTGCAGCAGTGCAAGGGGCCCGAGTATCAGCCGCTCAGGATAGTCATTACAGAGGACCTTTCTCCTTCTCCATCTCTTTTTCTAATAGGTTCCGCTCCACTAACCACTGTAGTTGGATTTTTTTCTCTAGCCCACACCATTCCTGAGCAGTCAGTGCTGTTAGTTTTGGTGCCTGATTTGAGGAGACTCTCTAATGTCAAGTGGATGGTGTCTGGCAGGGGGCGTACCTCAGAGATCCAATCAGTGGCAGAGCTCATAACCACACCCCCTTGCCTGCTCCTGCCTGACACCGCCTACCTGACAGTACAGAGCATAAATAGCATATCAAGCACCAAACCTAACAGCATTGATTACTCTGGAATGGTGGGGGCTAGAGAAAAAATTCCAACTGTGGAGCGGTGACTATTAAATGATATAAAGAGCTTGAGATGGTGGACGTGGTGCACGGTCCTCTTTAATGCTTACAGTACTGGCAGAGGTGTAAACCCAGGGCCTCAATGCAAAATCTGTGCCAAGGCTCCCACCTGCCATGCTCCAAATACAATACTTGTATCTTCTTATATGACAGAGAAGCCCTCAGTCACCAGGTCCAGGTGCAACTACAACCTCTGCACCCCTACAAACCACTAATGGCTGCTATTACTGAACCCAGGAGGATAATACCAAGCTTTCCACCGGCCCTGAACTGCATATAAAGCTGCACTGTCACCTGCAGGTATATATTTTACCCAGTCCCTCCTTGTACTACTCTGCTTGTTTATGTGTCAGTCTTTACTGTTATTCTGGAATTTTATTCTTACAATTCAATAGGAGTCATTAAAACGCTTGTACCTCAGTAACAGTCCTTGCTTATGGTGGAAGCAACAGTCTGGCTCTGCACCAATCCTTCAGCAGAACAAGGGGCCCCAACTATCAGCCACTTAGAGTACTGGCAGAGGCATAACCTTTAGACCCTTGGACCCTATGCAAAATCTGAACTAGGGCCTTCATCTCCAATTACTATGATCTCTTATGTGACAGAGTCTTCAGCCACCACAGTCGTGTTGCAAATGTAACTGCAACCTCTGCCCCCCGACAAACTACTAATGACTGCCAATACTGAACCCAGGAGGTGATAACCAAACTTTCCACAGACCCTGAATAGCACAGAAAGTTATACTGTCACCAACAGGTACATGTTCCATGCACTACTCCGCTTGATTATATGTCAGTCTTTACTGTTGTTCTGAAATTTTATTCATATCATTAAATATACATGAAGACTCTCTGTGTCATCATTTCTGAGTTTTGGACATCTCCAAGCAGAACCTAAGGGGGCGTATTGAGCGTGTATGCTTACAGTATAACATTTATATACCAACAGTGACCCCCAGTCCATAAAACAATATACTCTGCAGAGACAGAGGGGACCCCACAGCCAAGAGCTATACACCACTATAACCAAGGACGGAGACTTGGAAATACTGCTTGTTTGCCACCTGGACCCTCTTTCTATGACCCCCTGTGACTATACAGAATGGGGTCCTAGGCAGGTAATATGATTAGATAAGAGATCAGAAAACACAAGAAAACAAACCTGAAGTAATGAGGCTGAATAAAAAAATAAGAATGAGTGAGAAAATAAGAATAAACTAAGATCAAGAAAAAAATACACATAAAATATATTAAAATAAACATATTATAAATAATAGAAATGTTACAGGGTAGCAGCAGGTGGCTCAGTGGCTAAGGGTGCATGCACACGGTGCAATTGGGAGCAGCTGAAACTGAATCAGACAAAAAGTGCATAAACTCCCCAGACCCCGCAGATCAGCTGTATGGTACGTATAGTGCAGCTCCCAGTATTGTTGATATATATGGAGCTGCGCTGCTCACTCTCCGTACACACTGTAGCAGCAGGTGTAGGTATTGCAGCACTGCTCCATAGACTTCAAACGAACAGTGCTGCAGCACCAACAGCGTGTACAGTGAGTGAGCAGCGCAGGTCCACGTAGGTAAATTATACTGGGATCTGCGCTGTCTTCATACACCGGACCCCCAGGACCCTGCAGATCAAATATTGATGGCCTATCCTTGGGATTAGAAACTGGATAACCCCTTTAAATTGGTTGTCCGAGACTATGATCTCATTTGCTATGGCTTACTACTTACCAAGCACAGAACTGTATATTTTGCATAGTGGCTGCGCTTGGTATTGCAGCTCAGCCATATTCATTTGAATGGGACTGAGCTGCAGCATGGATATGTGATCAATGGACATGGACTTAATAGACAAAATGGAGCTCAAGGTCATATTCCCAGATATGCCCTTTAAAACTGCTTCTTTTACAGCACTTGCAGTCCTGGAATTAAACCCAACCAGGATGGTCTCTAAATGGAGCATATATGTTCTCTCTATATTCTTACCATGTGCAAGTGTATGCATAAGAGAAACTAGATTGTGAGCTCCTGGGCTGGGGCTCATGTTTTTGCTGTATCTGTAGACACGGCTGTAGGAGATAGATAGATAGATAGATAGATAGATAGATAGATAGATATGAGATAGATAGATAGCTAGATGATATGAGATAGATAGATAGATAGATAGATAGATAGATATGAGATAGATAGATAGATATGAGATAGATAGATAGATAGATAGATAGATATGAGATAGATAGATAGATAGATAGATAGATAGATAGATAGAGATAGATAGATAGATATGAGATAGATAGATAGATAGATAGATAGAGATAGATAGATAGATAGATAGAAGATAGATAGAAGAGATAGATAGATAGATAGATAGATAGATAAGATAGATATGAGATAGATAGATAGATAGATAGATAGATAGATAGATAGATATGAGATAGATAGATAGATAGATATAAGATAGATAGATAGATAGATAGATAGATAGAGATAGATAGATGAGATAGATAGATAGATAGATATGAGATAGATAATAGAGATAGATAGATATGAGATAGATAGATAGATAGAAGAGAGATAGATAGATAGATAGATAGATATGAGATAGATAGATAGATGAGATAGATAGATAGATATGAGATAGATAGATATGAGATAGATAGATAGATATGAGATAGATAGATATGAGAGATAGATAGGAGATAGATAGATATGAGAAGAAGATAGATAGATAGATAGATAGATAGATAGATAGATATGAGATAGATAGATATGAGATAGATAGATAGACATGAGATAGATAGATAGATAGATAGTTGAGATAGATAGATTGAGATAGATAGATAGATATGAGATAGATAGATAGATAGATAGATAGATAGATAGATAGATAGATAGAGATATGGACTGGGATAGAAGTACTGGGAAATAAAGCGAACACAGCTTGTTGTGTTCCTATTATTATATGTCCTTTATATTCAGCGATATAACGGCGGCGGTAATACTACTATCATCTTTATGCTGCCGTCTGCCGTGGTTAAACTGTCCTTTCCTTCATGTACTTTAATACCCCCCCGCCCCGTATACTGCTGCGCTCTTACATCACATGGCGGCCCGGCCACTAGTAATAAAGCAGATGGAGAAAAAACGACTATTACTAAAAGAAGCAGCTGCCATGTTTAATGCGCTCATAATGCAAAGAGGCAAAAATCTCTGCACAAAACCGTCACTGTAATAATGTTACAAAAATGTGATACAAAGTATTCTCTTAAAAAGGCAGGACTTCTTATTCCCCAAAAGTGTATTTTCTACTTTATACTTCCAACATTTCAGCTCTGTCTTGTGGCTTGTGAATATGGCTCTTTGTAACTTGAATTTTACCATAAACTTTGTTCATCCCAAGCTTCCTGGTTTCTGAATCCAATACCAGAATTGCAGTAATGACTGACACACAAGTAGGAAAAGCAGGGATGAGCAAAAAATGTGAAGAACCACACCTAAGGACAGTACTGTAGGGCTTCATAGAAAAAGAGGACTCAAGAGATTGAGATTTCCAGATCCTTTTTTGTTTTACTACAGGGGGAAAATGCCCTTTAAGGCTGAGGCCCCACATTGCGCAAATTCAGCTTTTTTGTTTTTTTGAGCCAAAGCCAGAAGTGGATTGAGCAGAATGAAGAAGTATAAGAACTTCCTATATATTTCCCATTCCTTTTGTGGCCACTCCTGGCTTTGGCTCAAAAAACCAGCAAAATCTGCAAGGCTGCGTTTCTGCAAAGTGGAGCCTCAGCCTACAGGGGTTATCCGGTTTCTCCAGGTCTGGTACTGAACCCCCGCAGATCTAATATTGATGGCCTATTCTTCCACCTTTGTTTGATACATTGTGTCGGTTTATTTACCTCTTCCTCTCTTGTCTGTTACATTGTATCATTTTGTTACATTTCCATTCTGATTCTGATTGACTTTCCTTAGTACTTTAAGGGTCTCTCCTTACATGGACACTGCTGACCCCCTATGGCCTCCTCATCTTTCCACGGTTTCTCTGTATATTGCGCCCTGATTTTTCTCTCTCTCTTGTTACTTTGTGACATTGGAGCCTTTGCTGTTTTTCCTCCCATGAACCCACATGTTCTTGGGAAAAGCATTCTTGTTTCTGGCCAGTAATGCTCTTGGAAAATTAACATGGCTGCCATCCAAGATGCAACTCCTACGGGCCAACAGGAAGCCGTTGTGTTATCAGAGCCTGGCATGGCAGATTGCCATTGGACCGCCGCCATCTTTCATCTTACTTTCAAGTCGCCAACGCAGAAAATGTTAAATATCTGAGGAATTAAGGGATTACTCAATCTAGGGGTCTCATGGAGATGGATTTTCCTGTGATCAGAATTCAATTATATGGTCAGATTCCAGTTAATATGGTGGAAAGGTTACAAAAAAAAAAAAAAAAAAATAAATATATATATATACATACATACATATATTTATATTTCTATATTATAAATACATAACAAACATATAAAACATATATCTAAATAAATATTTCCTTATTATCATTTATTGTATGATATTTATGGACTATTAGGTTCATTTACAAGATTTTATTTGTTGCCTGGTTGCCTATGGATTATCATGTATATCCCTACGACTATTTTTGTTATATGTCAGATGTTATATGTGGGGGCTATTTATACTGTGGGGGCTACTGGAGGGGGATATAATACTGTAGGGGAATCTGGAAGAGGACATTCAACTGTGGCGGCAACTGTAGGAGGACATTATATTGTGGGGGCAGATGCAGGGGGATATTATACAGTCAGGGGTGTCATAAGGTGTGGGGGTACGAAGATAAATTGATAGGAATGGGTGGGGTCAAAGTATAAGTGGGTGGGGCTAAATGTGCTGCAGCACGAATAACACACCACACAATCTGTCCCTCTTTCTTTCCTTGGACCTGAAATCTCTCTATCTCCAGCTTCTTCCACCTACACAGGTGCTTCTTAGATTTTACAGGTAAAAGAAGTTTAAATGTGCTCCACCTGTAAAATTACGAAACGGCATCAAAACAGTATGGAATTCTTTTTTCTGAAGCAGTTTTAACGGCACCCAAATACACAGTGTGAATACACACTAAGGCATCATCTTGGATGGCATATGGCGCATTACTCAGTACACACAAAAAATGACAAAAGTTTAACATGTAGAAGGCGCGGGTGCAGCAGAGCTTACAATCTAATCGTCTTTGCTCAGTGTCTGCTGCAGGAAGACTTATGTTATTCTGTGCACGGCCTCTAAGAACATCTCGGAGGTTGCAGACCTGCTAATACCAGGATGTATTTTCTCTTTAGAGCAGACTTATCAGGTGCAGTCTGCGCACACGCAGCCGTGACCGCCGTATTGTCATAAGGATTAACCGGCTCCAGTGTCCTGGTTCATCTTAAAGCCTAAAAAAGCTTCAAGTTCATCTTGTTATCCGTAAGCCTGATAATCTTCAGGGGCTGCACTTGTCTGGGCTCTCTGCGCCTTGTCTCCTGGTTATCGAGGAGCCATCTTTACCAGGTTTTATTACAATTACTCTATGGGTTGGATGATGATTATTCTCACTGCATGCTATTACCATGATGGAGTCTTATGAAGCACAACATCAGGACAATATCAAGATGGTTCACTCTTCTGGATTCCTCAGAAAATTCTCCATACATAGAGTGGTCACATGATCCCTTTTCCAATAGAAAGCTATGTCCACCTTTATACACTACAGTATAGACTTAGATATTTAGATGCCCATAAACAGTTCTACCCCCCTCCAGGCCCCTCTGTCTCCTTTCAGACTCCTTTACCTCACCCAAGACCCCTCTGTCTCTTCATACAGAATGCTCTGTCTCCCTCCAGACCCCGCTGTCCCTTCATCCAAAATCCTCTATCTCCTTCCAGACCCTGCTGTCTCCTCCTCCAGACCTCCCTGTCCCCTCCTTCAGACCCCTCCATTACCCTTATGTCCTCTCCTCTTTCAGATCCTCTTGTCCTCTCCTCCAGACTCCTCTGTCCAATCCTCCAGATCCCTATGTCCCCTGCTCCAGACCCCTATGTCTTAATCTTTCTTCTCCTCCAGACCCCTCTGTCCAATCCTCCAGACCCCTCCATTACCCTTATGTCCTCTCCTCTTTCAGATCCTCTTGTCCCCTCCTCCAGGCTCCTCTGTCCTCTCCTCCAGACCTCTATGTCCTCTCCTCCAGAACCCCTTGTCCTCTCCTCCAGACCCCTTGTCCCCTCCTCCAGACCCCTATGTACTCTCCTCCAGACCTCTTGTCCCCTCCTCCAGACCCCTATGTCCCTCCTCCAGACCCCACTGTCCTCTCCCTCAGACAGCCCCCTGTGCCTCTCCTCTAGACCCCTATGTCCTCTCCTCCAGACCCCCTGTCCCCTCCTTCAGACCCCTCTGTCCTCTCCCCTCAGACCCCTCTGTCCCCTCCTCCAGACCCCTCTGTCCTCTCCCTCAGACCCCTCTGTCCCCTCCTCCAGACCCCTCTGTCCCCTCCTCCAGGCTCCCCTGTCCTCTCCCTCAGACCCCTCTGTCCCCTCCTCCAGACCCCTCTGTCCCCTCCTCCAGGCCCCCCTGTCCCCTCCTCCAGACCCCTCTGTCCCCTCCTCCAGACCCCTATGTCCTCTCCTTCAGACCCCTCTGTCCCCTCCTTCAGACCTCCACCCCTCTGTCCCCTCCTCCAGATCCCTCTGTCCCCTCCTCCAGACTCCTCTGTCCCCTCCTCCAGACCCCCTGTTCCCTCCTCTCAGACCCCTCTGTTCTCTCCTTCAGACCCCTCTGTCCCCTCCTCCAGACCCCTCTGTCCCCTCCTCCAGACCCCTCTGTCCCCTCCTTCAGACCCCTCTGTCCTCTCTTTCAGACCCCTCTGTCCCCTCCTCCAGACTCCCTGTTCTCTCTTTCAGACCCCTCTGTCCTCTCCTCCAGACCCCTCTGTCCCCTCCTCCAGACCCCTCTGTCCTCTCCTCCAGACCCCTCTGGCCGCATCTATCTCCCAGACCCCTCGTGTCCCCGTCCTCCAGACCCCGCTGTCCCCTCCTCCAGACCCCTCTGTCCCCTCCATTCAGACCCCTCTGTCCTCTCCTTCAGACCCCTGGCTGGTCCCCTCCTCCAGACCCCTCTGTGTCCCCTCCTCCAGACCCCTCGTGTCGCCCTCCGATTCAGACCCCTCTGTCCTCTCCTTCGAGACCCGTCTGTCCCCTCCGTTCAGACCCCTCTGTCCCCTCCCCAGACATCCTGTTCTCTCTTTCAGACCCCTCTGGTCCTCTCCTCCAGACCCCTATGTCCCCTCCTCCAGACCCCTCTATCCCCTCCCATTTCCAGACCCCTCTGGTCCCCTCCTTCAGGCCCCTCTGTCCTCTCCGGTTCAGACCCCTCCATGTCCCCTCCTCCAGCCCCTCTGGCCCATCCTGCAGGCCGCTTCTTGTCCCCTCCTCCCGACCCCTCTGCCCCTCCTTCAGACCCCTCTGTCCTCTCCTTAAGACCCTTCTGTCCCCTCCTCCAGACCCCTCTGTCCCCAGATCCTCCAGACCCCTCTGTCCCCTCCTCCAGACCCCTCTGTCCCCTCCTGCAGACCCCTCTGTCCTCTCACTGCAGGGCCCTCTGCGGTCCCCTCCTCCAGACCCCTCGGGCCCCTCCGCCAGGGTCACCAAATGTTCAGCTGGGTGTTTCAGACCCCTCTGCCCGATTTCAGACCCCTCTGGGTCCTCTCCTTGTCAGACCCCTCTGGCCCCTCCTCCAGACTCCCCCGTCGCGCCCTTCCCTCTTTCCAGACCCCTCTGGGCTCGCCTCCAGGCCCCTCTGTCCCCTCCTTCAGACCCCTCTGTCCCCTCCTTCAGACCCCTCTGTCCCCTCCTTCAGACCCCTCTGTCCCCTCCTCCAGACTCCCAGCCACTCTCTATTCAGGCCCTCTGCCTCATCCATCCAGGCCCCTGGTCCCCTCCTTCAGACCCCTCTGTCGGGCCCTCCTTCAGACCCCTGTAGTAGCCTCTCCTGTCAGCACCCCACTGTCCCCTCCTCCAGACTCCCTGTTCACTCTAACAGGACCGCTCAGCCCCATCCTTCAGGCCCCTCTGGTCCCCTCCTCCAGACCCCTCTGGTCCCCTCCTCCAGACCCCTCTGTCCCCCCTTCAGACCCCTCTGTCCGTCTCCTTCAGACCCCTCCGTCCCCTCCTCCAGACTCAACCTGTTCTCTCTTTGTGACCCCACGCCCTCGTCCTCCAGACCCCTCTGTCCCCTCCTTCAGACCCCTCTGTCCCCTCCTTCAGACCCCTCTGGCGGCAGTTTGATCTGCCCTGAGCTACAAAGTGTCTAAGTGTTGATAACAAAGAGCCCGACTGATCTTTCCCCAGACATCTGCTGTATGGTGAAAATGTTGGGATGCGAGCATACACATTAGATAGGTGGCTGGATCCCACTGGAAATCAGCAAGGTTTGGTTGATATTAGTCTAATATATACGGTTACGTGTCGGTGGCCACCGACACTCAAGGCTATTTTCCCCTATTTGGAGAATAGTGAGTACAGCGCAGTGAGTACAATACATGCCGTGCAGATACCACCATTGCATATATCAGTACTCAGAGACATTCTGGATCAATGATTCCATTTATTTACAATGTATCCTGCACATTTCTACTATTTTCCAATATTTTCATAGTGACGTGTCCTGGATTCGGCATTTTCATGGTTTGAGTTGTCCGGTTTAGATATCTCCATAAGCTTCTCTCTTGTCTGGTTTCAGGATCTGGACAGGCAGCTTGTTAGTTGCCTTGGGTTCTCTCCCGCTCCCTTTGCACATCGCAGACCGCCACTTAATGACATTAATGTCACTTTGTATCCGATTGTGTAGCCCCGTCACAGAGATGCCTAACAATTTTACAACCATCACTGTACAGGTGACAGACCACCATGGCCATACACGTCCTGAAAAAATATCCATCTCCAGGGACTGCGGGGGGAAATGTCCGGGCCCCCCATTATCAAATATTCCAGATTACTGGGGGGAGCTTGGAAAGGGGTAAACCAAAATATTCAGCTGGGTGTAGTTAGTTCCACCTGCACCAGATTTCTGACATAGATGGGTGATGCACATCTTTGGTGCAAGGCCCTATCTTGCACCAATGATGCCACATTTCCCCCGTTTTTGACCACACTTGCCACTTTCTACAGATATGGGTGAGCAGGGTCAGGCAACTCGGGCATGGAGCTAAAGAATCTGTAAATATAAGCTCACGCCCAAGTCTTTATGGGGCATGAATTATACATGGATTTTACGCCAGTCATTCTGACTACACATCGATTTCTATTCTGGGCTATATACCTGATATATTACCAGGGCCGGAGCTTCTTGGATAAATCACCCCAGCGAATGTTGGGCCTTGTATCAATCAGTTACTGTGAGGTACGAAAAGCCAGTCTTAGTAAAGCTACCCCATTGTCTATGAAGCGTAGAGAGCCTCACTGTCAACATAAGAGATTGAGACTTCAGCAACAAATGCTTGATGCTATTTTTGGGTGCAGTTTCCCAGTTTTCAGGTGAAATATGTTAAATGGATATGTTTACCCTATAAAATTATGTTAAATAAGTAGTCAAAACTGCACCGAGGTTTTTCCAATGCAGTTTTAACAGGGCTGACTGTACTAAATGTCGAACCCAGCCATAGTGAATGAGAACATCCTCATGGCTAATATGACATAGCTGAGGGTTTGCTCCTGCCTAGACAGACCACAGTTCAGATTGAAGTTCAGATTGATACATTTTAATTGCAGTGATACGTTGTAGCAAACTATCAGGCTACATACATATGACAATTGAAAACTCTCAGTGGTTAGCAATGCAGCCTTGCAGCGCTGTAGAATCCAGCGCTACAATCAATCCCACAAAGGACAACATCTGCAAGGAGTTCTGTATGTTCTCCCTGAGTTTGCCCGCGTTTTACTGGGTTCTCCGGTGTCCTCCCACACTCCAAAGACAATACTGATAGGGAATGCAGCATTGTGAGCCCTATATGGGACAGTGAGCTGACAATGTCTGTAAAGCGCTGCGGAATATGATGGCGCTATATAAGTAAACATAATAAATAAACTGTCCAATTGTGATGTCCATTTTTTTAACAGATGTCACATGGCAGCATTACTTTCACCATCAAAGAATGGGGCCCCCTATTCACATGACCATTATTTTGATGGTCTATATATCACTGACCGTGTGAATATAGGTCATATCCTATTTTATGTTCCAGTTTCACGGATGTACACAGGGGCCCCTGCAAATCGAGGTGCCCTTGGGTGCAATACTAACCGTGGAAAATTTACTTTCTGCACCGCTTTAACGTGTGCAAATCTAGCCTTAGCCTGCTGTATCTGAAGCTCTGACCGCCCGGTGTAGCCGATATGCCGTACACTGTTACAGATGAAGCCTCAATTTTACCCCCATCAGTGTGCAGCCACTGACCACCATGGCCATATCAAGTATCCTCACCCTTAAAAAGATAGGTCACTATATCAGAACTGTGGGGGTCTGACCCTCTCCACCCCCACCCCATTAACTAGCGGATTCACAGAGAATGGAGCAGGAAGCCGACAGCGCTGGTAACCAGAATATAAGAGGTTGCAGAACCTGAGTTACCATCTGCACCATATATATGTCATATACAGACACACAATAACCGCTTCTCACCGCCAGATCCCTTGTGTCGCTCACTTGACTTTTTTTTTCTTGTTTTTGACAGAAGTTGTAAATGAGATTAATTGATTCAGTGTCAGAATAAAATTCTCGCCGCATTGGAAATCAAAGAAATCTGTAAATACAAGCAACGCACTCAATAAGTATCTGCTTTATGGGGATGAAGCATACGTGGGGGGTCACTGGCAATCATTCATTTCACATTCTCAATTTTTTTTTTTTTATAAATAATTGGAATATTCCCCACCGCGAAAGGAAGCTAGGATGGGTGTGCGGAGATAAGAATGTTAATGCCATGTATCAATCAGGTGTATGTGAGGAATAAATACAAAACACAGCATCAGTAAGCTCAATAAATCAGGGCTCATAATGCCTGTAGAGGTGTCAGTCTTCACTGTCATCTAACACATTAAGAAGCCCAGCATTAGGTTAAGCTTAAATAGAGGAGGGCTGCAGTGTAAGTGCACACCGGAGAGATGTTACATTATATTAACTTAAACATCAGTAACTATAGTCACGGCACCTGCGTAGGATTTACTCTCAGTGATGTATAAATGAAGGGTCAGAATGACACTAAATGTCTGACTGTGACATCCTTAGATGGAATAACACACATGTGACTTATAAGATGATGTTACTATGATTAACTCCCATTATATATAAAACAAACCATAAACAGGAAAGGATAATACCGGACTGATAATGGCGCCAAACTGTGCTGAAGCAATAACATTATACAATATCAGCACTATACAGTACCCTCATAATGCCACCATATAGTCGCTATATAATCCAGCCCTACAATAAAGTTTCATATAGGACTGACTTAGTATGCAATGCAGTATACCTATATAAATGTGCCATACAGTGCCCACATTATACTGGCCTGTGCAATACTACCATACTCTAAATCTAATATCTGACAGGGCACACGCCATACTGGAATACAGCACATAGAGCTATATCAATGTGAACAGGATATAACAGTGCCCACATTATACTGGTGTACAAATTTATACTGCCTTTACAGTGTGCACAATACTTAGCAATAAAAATGATTATGATTAATACTGGCATACACTAAACATATTACTGTATTAGGCAGCGAACACATAATACTCAAATACAGCACAAAAATTTTTTACAGCTAAAAGAGTCATAAAATGGCCACGTTATACTATTGGACAGTGGTAAAACAGCATTGCCATACAGTACTCATATAATACTGACACTTGGAGTTTATATAATACTGTCATAAACTGAAGCAATGAAGTACATAAAGAAACCTACTGTATACCTACTGTACATGAATCCCTATATAACAATGCTATACAGTGCCCACATATGGAGTTTTTATAATACTGCCATATAATGAAACATACCAATCATACATGGCCTACATAATTAGAAATGCAGTATATAAAAAAATCTATACCTACATGAATGCCTATAACAATACCATACAGTGCCCACATTATACTGCCATACAAAGCTGAAATAACAACGCCATAGAGTACCCACATCATACTGTAGTACAAATTTGATATAATAGTGCCACACATTAAACATAATATCAAACAGGGTCACATAGTACTGAAACACATTGCATAAGAAATTCTGTATCTACAAAACTGCCTATATAACAGTGCCATACAGTATTCACATTATACTGTCATACAGTGCTGAAATAACAATGTCATACAGTACCAAAATATTACCGAAACACAAGGTAGACATAATACTGCCTCACACTAAACATACTCTAGTATCAAACAGATCCCATATAATACTGAAATGCAGTAAATCTATACCTACATAAATGCCTACTGTATATATGAGTGCCATAACGTGTCCACATTATATTGCCATATAGTGCTAAAACAGCAATGTCATATAGTGCCCACTCTGCCTAAATAATACTGGCATAAACTGTGGTGTGACACAGGGCCCAGATAATACTGCCATATAGTAGGCATAACAATTCTAGCCTAACCTTTAGCTAGAACCATACAGTGCTCGTATAATGCTGTATTGCAGTTTGTGTCTGCAGATAACTGGACAGTGCTGATATAAGGTACAAGCCCCAGGTCTGGGGGCAGTTGCCCGTTTGCCCTTGCTACATTCGGCCCAGCGGTTTTCCTCACATACATGCACATTTCCAGATTTTCTGTCACTGACACTTTCCCTGTGAAGCTGAACGTTCCTGTGATAATAAAACCGCAGATACGCAGAGGATCCTCTCGCTGTCGCTGCCTGATTGACAGGATAACTGCATCTGACACTTTGTGTGATGTGTCACACTTTATAAACTCTTCTATTCCCAGCCATGCAGAAAGCTGTCTCTGCTATAAGGACGATGAATCCAATATATTATAATGCAATATATTAGTCCACAAGAACAATATTACATGACATCCTTCATATCTGTATCCAGAGAGAGCGCAGCCAGCGCCGGATGCGATGTAGCCGTGACCACTGCACACACGCTATAGGATACATTATTGGATTGCTTTACTGCACCGCCATATAATTTACTGTCATCATGAATCACTCTGAAGCTGGGAGCCATAATCACCGCCACCTACATAGTAGGGAACGCAGAGTGCCGTCACTCACCAATGTTCACTGCGGTGGAACTTTTGTGATCAAAACACAAGATACAATGAAACAAACACAATGCAGGTTGTCATATACAGATCATACTGCACAATACACATTAGCGTTCAACTCCCCTATAGCACCACCACAGGAGAAATGAAGAATTACACATTCACATGAGAATCAATGGGCTGGTCCTGAAATATAGGATATGCCAGGTCCTCCGCATCAAGAAACACTCTTTGCAGCTGCTCTCCACTCTGGCTAATAGATGGGGACTCTGAATAGAGACCTCACCCCCCACCCACCATATTTCCTAATAGGGTATTTATTTATTTAATTTGAACAACCCCTTTAAGCCACAGCATTACAAGATAGGAAAACAGCCATAACATCCTCATTTAAAGGGGCTTTCACGGACTAGGATACTGAGCTCCACTTCCTCTTCTCAGGAAGTGATATCAGATCCGTTGGTTACACGGCCGCAGTTGCATTCAAATGAATGAGGCCATGTGACCAACAAATGTGATGTCACAGCCTGATTAGAGGAAGTGCAGCTCAGTATCTTATTCCTAGAAAATCCCTTTAAAGAGGACCTTTCACCACCTCCACCTCTGCATCCTTCAATAGCTGCTGCTCCACCGGTTCCAGCACAGTTGGAATATTTTCTTTAGCCCTCACCATTCCTGTGCAATTAGTGCAATTATTTTTAACACCCAATATGCTAATTAGACTCTCTGGTGTCAGGTGGGCGGTCCCAAACTATTCGCTTCATCCCAGGATGCTGAAACTGATTACTTGGGAACGGTAGATGCTAGGGAGAAAATTCCAACTGTGCTGGAATCAGTGGAGCAGATACTAATAAAGGATGCAAAGAGTTGGTGGAGGTGTCATCAAAGTGTGGGTTCCCCTAAGATAACATGAATAGGGGAACTCAATGATGAAGCACGCATAAAAGGATCAGCAGATCTCAAGGAAAATGCTAAATTGACTTCCAGTAGTCAATTTCATGGTGCACACTGAAGCCAATGAGCCCACATTGATTGCAATGTATTTTGGCAGACCTTCCCCTTGAGAAAGAGTGACAATGATGGAAGAACCTTCATCTATCACTGCGGTATGGTATGCACCAGAGAATTAGCGTAGTAGTATATGGCTATGGTGCAATGGTGGTCTACACTAAACTAGACTGAAATGGGCCCCTGTAGCTTTCTGGTCTGCTTATTCCAAAACCAGCATTGATGGACCAACAAAATCATTGGTCCATCTATGGTCCATCTATGGTCCATCTATGGTCGTTTAATTTCCAAGATTCCAAGCTGTAGAAATCCCTGACCAACGTCTAAGGCATTTGGACCCATGGGTATCTTTATTCTAGGAGGAGGGTCTACACTCATAGACCCCCTATACTTCTACAGTCTAACCTATTTTAATGACTGGTGACCTGAAATGAGAACTTGCCCTTTAAGCCCTGAAGACCAGAAAAATGCAGCCTACTCCTTCCAGGCACATTAGTGGGCTTCCAGGAAGAATTGCTAATGTCCATGGAAATTCATTATATAGGTAGAGTAATGAGAAGTGCTTTAAGTCTGGCGCGCAGAGCTGATTGCATTACATTAAAACACAACAAGAAGTGTTTAGGCTGCTGTTCTGTGCAACGTAATCCATCTTCCCCCCCGGTCAAAAATTACATTAGAGCTTTACAGTAGAAACACGTTCTCCCGAGAGGACCATCTACATTCATTTTGACTAAGCGCACACAAATCTGAGCTGGGAGGGCAGGAATTCCCAGACCCCAATATTCCTATTGACCCTTTGGTCAAGGAAAGCTTTAATTTAGCTGCTGCTCCCCCGTGGACATCACACAGAAGAACATAGAACCAAGTGGATTCTTGTGGCAGGTTACACTAGACTGAAGGTGTTAACATGAGGCATTCCTGTCTGCAGGTGACCTACTTATACCAAGAAGGAAAATGATGGATGATGACACTCGGTATAGTCACAAACCAGCTGATAAGGACAATGCACGGCGATACTGTCTGTCACTGCTGACAAACATAGTCCTCGCTTCCTAATCAGATGTTGGATGATACTTAGTAACCAGGCTACCAAAGTCCATATGGAAAATCTCTCTGGCAAAAAAAACCCTCCAAAACACAAAACAAAAAAAAAAATTATATCAGGGCAAGACATTTTTTTTCTCCATTTTAGAATATATTACTATTATTATTATTATTATTATTATTATTATTATTATTATTATTATTATTACTATTATTATTATTATTATTATTATTATTATTATCATCATCTTCATCTGGGCTTTCTGTGGCATTAATCCAAAACTCTTCTAAAATGTCTGTGATGTCCATAAGTACAAATATTATTAATACTTTATAATATATTATAATATTGTAATTATTATTATTATTTCTTTTATTTTCTATCAGGATAACACAGTCTAAGCATTAGGGCAATATATATATATATATATATATATATATATATATATATATGATTTATGATAACACTAAAAATCAGAGCAAAATATTTTTCCACTTATTTTATGCATTTTTTATTTGATATTTTTTAATACAATCTCAATTCTATCAGGATAATACAGTCTAAGAAAACCAGGATGGGATAATGTTTCTTAAATTTTATTAATATTATATTATAATTTTTCATTTTTGTATTTACTATCCAGATACATTTTTGTACTGCTGTCACTCTAATACCAGATTGAGATTTTTTTTTTCCAATTTTCCAGTGTTTTTTTTTCTAATCTTGTAATTATTATTATTATTGTTATTATTATTATTATTATTATTATTCTTTGCAAGTCCTGCAGAATGACTGCAAATAATTTGGTTTTCTAATAAAAAAAAAAAATCTATTTTCTGATTTATCTGATTTATCATTTGTATCTTTTTATTTCTATGTATATTATTATTACTACTATTATTATTAATTATTATTATTATTATTATTATTATTATTATTATTATTATAATAAGAAGAAGAATAATAATAATAATAATATTATTTCTGTATTCAGTTATCACTGGCCAATGTCTTATTTTGTTAGAATTTTCATTTTTGTTACCTGTAAGTCTATCTATTTTTGTTTCTGTTTTTGTTCTCCAACTTCATTTTTTTTCCCCTTTCACTTAATAAGCTCAGAAATAAAAAGAGAAGGCATAGAAAAGAGAAATCATCAAAGTTGTATCTTGTAGCTGGAAACACCCGAGTGTCCTGAGATGTTGGGATGTCAGGCAAGTACTGATGAAAAGAAACACAGCAAGGATTCTGGGAAAACAGAAGCTTCAGAAATATCAACTCAGAAAAGTTGGAATTTAAAGGAGAACCCTGCCTTTAATTATCTTCTCAGTTCTTGTTAGAGGATGGTAATAATGAGCGTCCATAAACGGCCTCATCGCTGCTCAGAGGCACCATGACAGTAATTGGGAGGGGGAATCCGACATCATAGATCTCAACTACAAAGTTACCTTCACTCAGAAGACGTTTAAGGTGGATTCCCTACATCTAATGGGACATCCTCAGCCCCTCCCCGCCTTTTTTTTTTTTTATAAAAAATGTTATTTTGTAAAGATTTCGAGTTCAACCAAAGAAAATCCACTTTATTTTATCAGATCACTTAGTGACCTGTCATACTCTATATAATCGTACTACATCACTGGATTACTCTCCACCATGTTCTGCATGACCATAGCAGATCACCGGATTACCCTCCACTATGTAGAGTGAGTCAAAATCAGTAAGCCAGGGAATCTGCAGAAAACAAGGGAAAGTACTGGGAGTGAGTTCTGACAACACAGAGCCTAGAATACTAATGTAATCACAGGCACCTGCGCAAGGAAAGTGTCAGGTTTAAATACAAATTGTCAGCCATTGATTGGACGCTGAGCTAGAGATCTGATTGGTTCTGCATCTCAAACCACCGGCTGGCTGAACAGTCCCAGACAAAGTTTGACTCATAAGCATAGTAACCTTAAAGCAACAGGAATGTAGCAAATGCCAAATAGAATCTCCTACACTAACATACAGTATGGCAAATCTCAATGCTCTGGGTTTATATACTGTATATATATATACAGTATATATATATATATATATATATATATATATATACTGTATCACAGCACATTTGTGATACATCACCATGCAGACAGGCTGAGCCAGACTATTGACAGAAGTTTCTTATGGCAAACTTTCATTACTGCGGCTAATAAAATTAACTTTAAAGGTGCGCAGAGCCGCAGGCCGGGATAAGATGTTAATTTAGAAAAGGTAGAATTTTTTTTTAAACAAATCTGAGCAAGACATTTTCTAATGGGCCATTAATTTTCCACATCTATACTTTTATGACGGTGATCACTAAACTTTACAGCTTTCCAGCTGTTCCCGCTAAGCTTTAAGGCTTTTTAACTTGGGCGCTTAACGTAAGGTTGAAGAAAAGGCGTCTTCGCTGCATACACTTTGGGCTGTATTAAATCACCAGTTTTGCTTGCCTGCCTGGTGAGGATTGTTTCATTGTATACATGCCAAGTTTTCCCCGGCAGCTGCCAGTACACTTGTCAGATATTTAGAACACATTGTTATACCCAGTGAGAGGTGGCACATGGGTTAAAATAAGACCGCTGCTATAGCTAAAGAACAAGAGGGCAGCAACTAAATACACAGCTATCCAGCTCTAAATATCAGGAGGACCAGCCTGAACCTGATCAACCCTGCACCGTACTGCCACTTATATTACACAGGGCACAGAGGCATTATTATAGAGTAGTAGTTATACTCTTATATGTAGGAGCAGTATTATAGTCGTTATATTCTTGTACATAGGAGGCAGTATTATAGTAGTTATATTCTTGTACATAGGAGTAGTATTATAGTAGTTATATTCTTGTACATAGGAGCAGTATTATAGTAGTTATATTCTTGTACATAGGAGGCAGTATTATATTAGTTATATTCTTGTACATAGGAGCAGTATTATAGTAGTTATATTCTTGTACATAGGGGCAGTATTATAGTAGTTATATTCTTGTACATAGGAGCAGTATTATAGTAGTTATATTCTTGTACATAGGAGCAGTATTATAGTAGTTATATTCTTGTACATAGGAGCAGTATTATAGTAGTTATATTCTTGTACATAGGGGCAGTATTATAGTAGTTATATTCTTGTACATAGGAGGTAGTATTATAGTAGTTATATTCTTGTACATAGGAGCAGTATTATAGTAGTTATATTCTTGTACATAGGAGTAGTATTATAGTAGTTATATTCTTGTACATAGGGGGCAGTATTATAGTAGTTATATTCTTGTACATAGGAGCAGTATTATATTAGTTATATTTTTGTACATAGGAGTAGTATTATAGTAGTTATATTCTTGTACATAGGAGGTAGTATTATAGTAGTTATATTCTTGTACATAGGAGCAGTATTATAGTAGTTATATTCTTGTACATAGGGGCAGTATTATAGTAGTTATATTCTTGTACATAGGAGGCAGTATTATAGTAGTTATATTCTTGTACATAGGAGCAGTATTATAGTAGTTATATTCTTGTACATAGGGGGCAGTATTATAGTAGTTATATTCTTGTACATAGAGGCAGTATTATAGTAGTTATATTCTTGTACATAGGAGGTAGTATTATAGTAGTTATAATCTTGTACATAGGAGCAGTATTATAGTAGTTATATTCTTGTACATAGGAGGTAGTATTATATTAGTTATATTCTTGTACATAGGAGCAGTATTATAGTAGTTATATTCTTGTACATAGCAGCAGTATTATAGTAGTTATATTCTTGTACATAGGAGCAGTATTATAGTACTTATATTCTTGTACATAGGAGACAGTATTATAGTAGTTATATTCTTGTACATAGGGGCAGTATTATAGTAGTTATATTCTTGTACATAGGAGGTAGTATTATAGTAGTTATATTCTTGTACATAGGAGCAGTATTATAGTAGTTATATTCTTGTACATAGGAGCAGTATTATAGTAGTTATATTCTTGTACATAGGAGGTAGTATTATAGTAGTTATATTATTGTACATAGGAGCAGTATTATAGTAGTTATATTCTTGTACATAGCAGCAGTATTATAGTAGTTATATTCTTGTATATAGGAGCAGTATTATAGTAGTTATATTCTTGTACATAGGAGCAGTATTATAGTAGTTATATTCTTGTACATAGGGGGCAGTATTATAGTAGTTATATTCTTGTACATAGGAGCAGTATTATAGTAGTTATATTCTTGTACATAGGGGGCAGTATTATAGTAGTTATATTCTTGTACATAGGAGGTAGTATTATAGTAGTTATATTATTGTACATAGGAGCAGTATTATAGTAGTTATATTCTTGTACATAGCAGCAGTATTATAGTAGTTCTATTCTTGTACATAGGAGCAGTATTATAGTAGTTATATTCTTGTACATAGGAGCAGTATTATAGTAGTTATATTCTTGTACATAGGAGCAGTATTATAGTAGTTATATTCTTGTACATAGGAGCAGTATTATAGTAGTTATATTCTTGTACATAGGAGCAGTATTATAGTAGTTATATTCTTGTACATAGGGGGCAGTATTATAGTAGTTATATTCTTGTACATAGCAGCAGTATTATAGTAGTTATATTCTTGTACATAGGAGCAGTATTATAGTAGTTATATTCTTGTACATAGGAGCAGTATTATAGTAGTTATATTCTGATATATAGAAGCAGTATTATAGTGTGCATATATATATATATATTTTTTTTTAAGATGAATTATATTAGTCTGCTAATGCGCAAAAAACTGCTGAAACTACTTTAGAAATGCCATGCCCTTAAGGTGAATATTGTATCTCTGCTTAGTGATATTTATTTTCTTCATATGGAACATATTAACCATGCAGCATAATGAAGGATATAACAGAATAGCGCATATAATGAAGGATATAACAGAATGGTTTGGTAATTGTTCACATTTTGCCTGACACTATTTTACAGTAACATTCTTGGACTCTGTTCATACAGTGGACTCATTGATTTGTTACACCTTCCTGCTCCGATAAATGCAGCAGATGATTAGAAATCTTGTACAAGTTAAAGAACTTTCTTTTCAGCACATTTAAACCTAATCTGTTCATAGAAATCTTCTCCTCCAGTGTAATGGTCACATAAAAGGCCGGAGCAGCGCTCACAAGCAAAGTATTAACCAGAAATATTTCTCAAGTCAAGATTATTTTACTCATTTTCCAAGAATTTAGGACCAGAAGTAAAAGAACATTGAGCAGGACCTTCTCCGTGGCTTCATTACTGCACACTGTACCAGTTTATAAGGATATTTTATACTGGATACTGCTGAGGTCGTCTCTTCACATACATCATTATCCTTTAATTATTATGTGCTTTATTTATAAATGAACAAAAGAGTATCACAGCCCCTCCCCTTCTAATAACAGCCAAAGCAGAAGGATTGACTCACACCTGGTATTTTTGCACATCAGAAAGGCCGTGCCCAGGGCTACAAATTGCTCTGAGATTTTAACTCTATGACCAAGAGAATTATGAACGCAGCTCTGAAGGATGTAACTCAGGATCAGTACAGGATAAGTAGTAAGCTGTACACATGACGTCCAGCAGAATTGGCGCCGGGGTAATGTAATGCATGTACACAGTGACTGTACCAGCAGAATAGTGAGCGCAGCTCTGGAGTATAATACAGGATGTAACTCAGGATCAGTACAGGATAAGTAATGTAATGTATGTACACAGTGACTGCACCAGCAGAATAGTGAGTGCAGCTCTGGAGTATAATACAGAATGTAACTCAGGATCAGTACAGGATAAGTAATGTAATGTATGTACACTGTGACTGCACCAGCAGAATAGTGAGTGCAGCTCTGGAGTATAATACAGGATGTAACTCAGGATCAGTACAGGATAAGTAATGTAATGTATGTACACAGTGACTGCACCAGCAGAATAGTGAGCGCAGCTCTGGAGTATAATACAGGATGTAACTCAGGATCAGTACAGGATAAGTAATGTAATGTATGTACACAGTGACTGCACCAGCAGAATAGTGAGTGCAGCTCTGGAGTATAATACAGGATGTAACTCAGGATCAGTACAGGATAAGTAATGTAATGTATGTACACAGTGACTGCACCAGCAGAATAGTGAGCGCAGCTCTGGAGTAAAGGGATGGTAGCAGATAAAATATTTTGTAAGTGACTGAAGAGAAGGAGGGGGAGTAACGGGTGGAAGGAAAGGAGAAAAAAGAGGAGCTCTGGAGTATAATACAGGATGTAACTGAGGATCAGTACAGGATAAGTAATATAATGTATGTACACAGTGACTGCACCAGCAGAATAGTGAGCACAGCTCTGGAGTATAATACAGGATGTAACTCAGGATCAGTACAGGATAAGTAATGTAATGTATGTACACAGTGACTGCACCAGCAGAATAGTGAGTGCAGCTCTGGAGTATAATACAGGATGTAACTCAGGATCAGTACAGGATAAGTAATGTAATGTATGTACACAGTGACTGCACCAGCAGAATAGTGAGCGCAGCTCTGGAGTATAATACAGGATGTAACTGAGGATCAGTACAGGATAAGTAATATAATGTATGTACACAGTGACTGCACCAGCAGAATAGTGAGTGCAGCTCTGGAGTATAATACAGGATGTAACTCAGGATCAGTACAGGATAAGTAATGTAATGTATGTACACAGTGACTGCACCAGCAGAATAGTGAGGCGCAGCTCTGGAGTATAATACAGGTGTTGGTGGTTTTGTTGGTTGGGTGGAGTATAATACAGGATGTAACTCAGGATCAGTACAGGATAAGTAATGTAATGTATGTACACAGTGACTGCACCAGCAGAATAGTGAGTGCTGCTCTGGAGTATAATACAGGATGTAACTCAGGATCAGTACAGGATAAGTAATGTAATGTATGTACACAGTGACTGTACCAGCAGAATAGTGAGCGCAGCTCTGGAGTATAATACAGGATAAGTAATGTAATGTATGTACACAGTGACTGTACCAGCAGAATAGTGAGTGCAGCTCTGGAGTATAATACAGGATGTAACTCAGGATCAGTACAGGATAAGTAATGTAATGTATGTACACAGTGACTGCACCAGCAGAATAGTGAGTGCAGCTCTGGAGGTATAATACAGGATGTAACTCAGGACATACGGAAGTAATGTAATGTATGTACACAGTGACTGCACCAGCAGAATAGTGAGCGCAGCGGGAAAGGACCAGGATCAGACAGGATAATGTTGCACAGGAGGTATACGATACCAGGATGTAACTCAGGATCAGTACAGGATAAGTAATGTAATGTATGTACACAGTGACTGCACCAGCAGAATAGTGAGCGCAGCTCTGGAGTATAATACAGGATATAACTCAGGATCAGTACAGGATAAGTAATGTAATGTATGTACACAGTGACTGTACCAGCAGAATAGTGAGCGCAGCTCTGGAGTATAATACAGGATGTAACTCAGGATCAGTACAGGATAAGTAATGTAATGTATGTACACAGTGACTGCACCAGCAGAATAGTGACCGCAGCTCTGGAGTATAATACAGGATGTAACTCAGGATCAGTACAGGATAAGTAATGTAATGTATGTACACAGTGACTGCACCAGCAGAATAGTGAGTGCAGCTCTGGAGTATAATACAGGATGCAACTCTTTATTTATGGATTTACAAAGTGATATCACTTTTCATGTAGTTTTTTATGGTTCTGCATACTATTTTTATAACACTCAGTACATAGATGGAAGCTGTGTTTTTTCCATGTGGGTGTTTTATGTTTAATTGCTCCTTTCAGTATCTCTGGTGACACAGAAGGTGATGTGTCTGCACACGCTATACATCTGTCTATTAGCGAATCTTTGCCTTTGGTCATTCATCATTACAAGGTACTTGGACCACAAGGCAGAATATATGAAATGATGGAAAAATCACGTAGAGCTAGAAAATTATTAATAATTTATAATACCTGTGTACAACCTGGCGAGAACACAGACTAATGAGAGCATCGTTATCAGCCACTATATAGGTCAGGTATTGTTAGCAAATACAAAGCAACCTCTCTGCTGGATAAAGCTTGTGAGTGAGTGAGGACGAAAGGAACAGAAAGAAAGAAATTCTGTTCTTAACCTCAAATGATCAAGGTTTTTTACAAATTAAAAAAAAAAATAACCAGCAAAAAAACATTATGTTACAAATGTACCAAAAGAGATGAAGCCACTTGACAGCTTCATATTGTATTTAGTCTAACAAAACTGGGTTACGAAATATAGTCTAAAGAGAATTTCTACATTTTATGGCCATGTTTATAAACCCAGCATCCTGTGCCGATTTAGTTTTTACATAAATTTTCTACCTTTTGGAGCTCAGTTTGTCTGATATTCTGCCTAGACATGGTTATATGATACAATTCTGCCTGCCTGCAGCCGCCACTAGATGGAGCTCAGGAGCTTACTGCATACTGTGTATAAAGTGAACTCATTCCTAAACCAGTATAGAGTAAGCTCCCCCTAGTGGTAGCTGCAGGTGCTACAATTTATTTCAATAATTTTGTTTTATTAGAGATGATATGGAGCTTTGTGTTAGTGAAATGGATCTCACACATATTATATATCAAATATATGTGTTTGGTTATGATTGTTGTATATTATGTGTTATTTGCCACCGTTGCTGTTTGTTATGTGCAGTGAATTGTACAACATCTGCTCCTCTTGCAGTCAGTGTATGACAGAGCTGAATGCTTTTTGGCCTTCGCCGTATGAGACCTTGGTCAAAAGCCCAAGATTTCATATTTTGAGGGCATGTGTTAGAAACAACATGAGCATTATGCATGGTCAGTGGCCGCTGTATTGCAGGAGGACCAGCTGCTAATGACTCTGTAGTGCCCGGATCCATCTAGGTCATCAGCTCACTGTGGATGAATTCTAAGTTACAATGAATAAGATGGAGATGAATGAATATCTACAGATTACAGACTATGCTCCTTTATTTATCATCTTATACATCACCTAATATAAAGAAGGAATCTAATTCTGTCTTCTTTCATCGCCATCATTTATACTAAATAGTAATAAACTAATTTCTACTTATTGTCAAATATTGCAGATGGAAACAGTGGATAATGTGAGAAACTTTTACATTAATACAACAGTTGATTAATTCTCCAGGCATCTTATCTGGGGTCCTCTGCTCACTGTGCTATGCATAATCCAACATATGTCCGCCACTAGGGGCAGTGCTCTGGTTTACAATGGTAAATAAAGGAAACATGATATAAACATAGCAGCACCTGAAGACATAGGATATAGATATCATATACAAAGCAGAAAGCAGAGAGATATATACAGAGAGAAATTAGACAGACAGATATGAGATAGATAAGAGATTAGATAGATAGATAGATAATTAGATAATAGATTAGAGATAGATAGATAGATAGATAGATAGATAGATATGAGATAGATAGATAATAGATAGAGAGATAGATATGAGATAGATAGATAGATAGATAGATAGATAGATAGATAGATAGATGAGATAGATAGGAGATAGATAGATAGATAGATATGAGATAGATAGATATGAGATAGAAAGATAGATAGATATGAGATAGATAGATATGAGATAGAAAGATAGATAGATATGAGATAGATAGATAGATAGATAGATAGATAGATAGATAGATAGATGAGATAGATAGATAGATATGAGATAGATAGATATGAGATAGATAGATAGATAGATAGATAGATAGATAGATAGATAGATAATAGATAGATATGAGATAGACATGAGATAGATAGATATGAGATAGGGGATGGATAGATAGATAGATAGATAGATAGATATGAGATAGATAGATAAATAGATATGAGAGATAGATAGATAGATAGATAGATAGATAGATATGAGATAGATAGATATGAGATAGAAAGATAGATAGATATGAGATTGATAGATAGATAGATATGAGATAGAAAGATAGATAGATATGAGATTGTTAGATATGAGATATAGATAGATAGATATGAGATATATAGATAGATAGATATGAGATAGATAGATAATAGATAGATAGAAGGTAGATAGATAGATAGATAGATAGATAGATATGAGAGATAGATATGAGATAGATAGATAGATAGATATGAGATAGATAGATAGATATGAGATAGATAGATGGGAGATAGATAGATGATAGATAGATAGATAGATAGATAGATAGATAGATATGAGATAGATATGAGATAGATAGATAGATAGATAGATAAATATGAGATAGATAGATAGATATGAGATAGAAAGATAGATAGATAGATATGAGATTGATAGATAGATAGATAGATAGATAGATATGAGATTGTTAGATATGAGATAATAGATAGATATGAGAGATAGATAGATAGATATGAAGGAGATAGATAGATATGAGATAGAAGATAGATATGAGATAGATAGATAGATAGATAGATAGATAGATAAGAGATAGATAGATATGAGATAGATAAATAGATATGAGATAGATAGATAGATAGATAGATAGATAAATATGAGATAGATAGATAGATAGATAGATAGATAGATAGATGAAATAGGCAGATATAAAATTAGATAGATAGAAATTGAATCTTCCATTTGCCTTGCAAACAGCTCACTAAATCTCCGCTTACTGAATTATTGTTAATGTGCCTTTAGCAGCTAAACATTTCTTCAGCTCTTGCTATTCTTACCAACTCCCCCATACACATATACACTTGGTTCAGCTGAGTGTGCATGTGTTTTTGTAAAGGAGAGGGAAATAAGCTACCACCAGACTCTTCTGTCCTCTCCAGACATTTGTGGTGGTGGTGGCTTATTTTCTGTGAGAGCTAGAGATTGGGCATGTTGAATTTGAACATGTCCTATCCTTCCATCACCAACATCATTTGTGGGGGAAGAGCTGACACACTCAGTACACATAAGATAGTCCACCGGTCATCACTAATGTATAATAAAAAGAAATCAGATATTAAGTGCCCACCTTGAGGAGGTCATAATTTTGAATTCCATTCTTGCCCACATCTGGATCAATGGCAGATGGTACAGAATATCTAGAATTCACAGCTGTGTTTTCTGGAATGGAAATATTGATGACAGTAGATGGAAACAGAGGAGCGTTGTCATTGATGTCTTCGATCAAGAAGCGGATCTTAACCAATCTGAAGACTTCATCTGGAAGAACAGCCACTTCCACCTCGTAAAAGCATTTGTTCTCCGTGAAGATGCCGGCACAAAGCTTCTCTCGGTCTATCCGATTTGAAGTGGTAAAGATCTCACCAGTGTTCTCCTCCACCCGGACCAAAGGAACATCTCCAGTCTTGTAGACCAGTTTGAACTGCAGCGGGGTGGAGAGAGCTATGTCAGGGTCCAACGTCAGATTAAGGTCCCTCAACAAGTTTCCAATGGATATGTTTTCACCCTGTTCTTCTCTTATGATGTAATTCTTTTCCTGAGCACCAGACTCATAGAAGATACAGGCTATCAAAACCGCCAGGACGTAGGTTGCAGATAGCAAGTCCATCTCCAGAATGATTTGGCAAAGACTGGACCTAGAAAAAACAAAGAAATGATTTACAAGAGCTACAAAGAGGATACAATAATACAACATCACCAAGAACCAACATTATCTCTCAAGATCTGATGATCAGAAACCAACCAGGCTAGGTTTCCAAGATCTTTCTAGATCCAAGAGTTTCCAAGAACCACCATCTTTGGATATGACTAGTTGGGAAACATATTTTATATTTGACCATCTTAGGCCAAGTGAAAATGTCCTTTAAAGTTCTGAAGGCACATTGCTATATTCATTCTATATACATGAGGTTGACACATACTGTCAAGGCCATCATAGTCATTGTAGGACTACATGATCATGACTAGTTCCAGAAACATATTGCATCCTTGAATCTATCACATGTATTGTGTGACCAACAGCTGCCATGTCATCATAGTCATCTGAGGACTACATGGTCATGACTGATTGTAAAAACATCTTTGACCATCTTAGACCAAGTCAAAACGACCTATAAATTCTGAATACACACAATACATACATTCTATATACAGTAGTTCGACACTTGGCCCAACATGTCTTGAATCAATCACATGTATTGTATGAACAACAGCTTCCAAGGTCATCACAGTCATCTGAGGACAACATGGCCATTACTAGTTGTGAAAACATATTACATCTTTGACCGCCTTAGGTCAAGTTGAAATGTCCTACAAGATGTATAGATTCCACACGACACTTGACCCAACATAACACCTCTAAATCTGCCACATGTACAGCTGATGAGGTCATCATAGTCATCTGAGGACTATAATATCCTACAGTAGGAGACATTCATCAGGTATGAGAATCCTATAGGTGTTTACTTATAGGGTAAAGTCATTTTAAGATGGATAAACTCAACATCTCCAACTAGTGCCCGCAAGTCCTTCTAAACCTACAGATTCTTCCTGACTCTTGCTTCACTAATATGTTTCCATGGCTTATCAGGTTAACAAAGGGGATTTGTCATCACAATATATTGGATTATGTGGCAATTTGTGCCTGCCATAAATACAAGATGTCCAGCTCCATGATGGAGGGCTCAGCATTTCTGCTGGGGTGATTTAGTATCTCTGTCTGATGTAGATTTATCATGTGGACTTCTAATAGACTCCTACTTGGGAAAACAGGATTATGAGCAAAAACCTCACAATTTATAATGTCAGAAATAATTCATTATAATGAGCAGAAAATTACCAATCAGTCAAGATAAACTTTGCTGAATCTGTTCCGTATATACAGTATGTATAACTAATCTCTATAAGAAAATCTCCTGTTCTAATGGCCAAGAAGCCTCTGATGATGCTCTGAAGGTGCCCACTGTAGGGATATAGAAACATTGAGAGCGAAGGGTCATGGACTGTAACATAGGAAATAAATAGTCATATCTCAGAGCCCCATGTGCTCCATCCCCCTCCTCATGTAAGATCACTTTACCAAGCACACTCTATGTGTCTGCCCGCTCCGTCTGACGGTGAGATTTCATTTCATGCCTGGAGACTGACTGGCACTTATTGTGTAAAGCCGCAAAAGCAGCATTATCTACAGAATTAATAAGACTGCAGGAACAGAGAGAAGAAGAGCAAGCAAGAAATGTGCAGCTAAAGGTATTCTAAAAGACGACATCACAGAAGTACGATCACCCCCCGCCCACCAGGGATCAAAATATACATTAACATGTAGAGAGGTGATATTGTCAATGTGTGATCCAAGGTGTTACATAGGACTGCGGGTGACATCTACTACATTATCTGTACTCAGAGAGTTATCACTGTGTTATCTGTGGTGTTACATAGGACTGCAGGTGACACCTACTACATTATCTGTACTCAGAGAGTTATCACTGTGTTATCTGTGGTGTTACATAGGACTGCAGGTGACATCTACTACATTATCTGTACTCAGAGAGTTATCACTGTGTTATCTGTGGTGTTACATAGGACTGCCGGTGACATCTACTACATTATCTGTACTCAGAGAGTTATCACTGTGTGTTATCTGTGGTGTTACATAGGACTGCAGGTGACACCTACTACATTATCTGTACTAAGAGAGTTATCGCTGTGTTATCTGTGGTGTTACATAGGACTGCAGGTGACATCTACTACATTATCTGTACTCAGAGAGTTATCACTGTGTGTTATCTGTGGTGTTACATAGGACTGCAGGTGACATCTACTACATTACCTGTACTCAGAGAGTTATCACTGTGTGTTATCTGTGGTGTTACATAGGACTGCAGGTGACATCTACTACATTACCTGTACTCAGAGAGTTATCACTGTGTGTTATCTGTGGTGTTACATAGGACTGCAGGTGACATCTATTACATTATCTGTACTCAGAGAGTTATCACTGTGTTATCTGTGGTGTTACATAGGACTGCAGGTGACATCTACTACATTACATGTACTCAGAGAGTTATCACTGTGTTATCTGTGGTGTTACATAGGACTGTAGGTGACATCTACTACATTATCTGTACTCAGATAGTTATCACTGTGTTATCTGTGGTGTTACATAGGACTGCAGGTGACATCTACTACATTAAATGTACTCAGAGAGTTATCACTGTGTGTTATCTGTGGTGTTACATAGGACTGCGGGTGACATCTACTACATTACTTGTACTCAGAGAGTTATCACTGTGTGTTATCTGTGGTGTTACATAGGACTGCAGGTGACATCTACTACATTATCTGTACTCAGAGAGTTATCACTGTGTTATCTGTGGTGTTACATAGGACTGCGGGTGACATCTACTACATTATCTGTACTCAGAGAGTTATCACTGTGTTATCTGTGGTGTTACATAGGACTGCAGGTGACATGTACATTATCTGTACTCAGAGAGTTATCACTGTGTGTTATCTGTGGTGTTACATAGGACTGCAGGTGACATCTACTACATTATCTGTACTCAGAGAGTTATCACTGTGTTATCTGTGGTGTTACATAGGACTGCAGGTGACATCTACTACATTATCTGTACTCAGAGAGTTATCACTGTGTGTTATCTGTGGTGTTACATAGGACTGCAGGTGACATCTACTACATTACCTGTACTCAGAGAGTTATCACTGTGTTATCTGTGGTGTTACATAGGACTGCAGGTGACATCTACTACATTATCTGTACTCAGAGAGTTATCACTGTGTTATCTTTGGTGTTACATAGGACTGCAGGTGACATCTACTACATTATCTGTACTCAGAGAGTTATCACTGTGTTATCTGTGGTGTTACATAGGACTGCAGGTGACAACTACTACATTATCTGTACTCAGAGAGCTATCGCTGTGTGTTATCTGTGGTGTTACATAGGACTGCAGGTGACATCTACTACATTATCTGTACTCAGAGAGTTATCACTGTGTTATCTGTGGTGTTACATAGGACTGCGGGTGACATCTACTACATTATCTGTACTCAGAGAGTTATCACGGTGTTATCTGTGGTGTTACATAGGACTGCAGGTGACATGTACATTATCTGTACTCAGAGAGTTATCACTGTGTTATCTGTGGTGTTTCATAGGACTACCGGTGACATCTACTACATTATCTGTACTCAGAGAGTTATCACTGTGTTATCTGTGGTGTTACATAGGACTGCAGGTGACACTACTACATTATCTGTACTCAGAGAGTTATCACTGTGTGTTATCTGTGGTGTTACATAGGACTGCAGGTGACATCTACTACATTATCTGTACTCAGAGAGTTATCACTATGTTATCTGTGGTGTTACATAGGACTGCAGGTGACATCTACTACATTATCTGTACTCAGAGAGTTATCACTGTGTTATCTGTGGTGTTACATAGGACTGCAGGTGACATCTACTACATTATCTGTACTCAGAGAGTTATCACTGTGTGTTATCTGTGGTGTTACATAGGACTGCAGGTGACATCTACTACATTACCTGTACTCAGAGAGTTATCACTGTGTGTTATCTGTGGTGTTACATAGGACTGCAGGTGACATCTATTACATTATCTGTACTCAGAGAGTTATCACTGTGTTATCTGTGGTGTTACATAGGACTGCAGGTGACATCTACTACATTACATGTACTCAGAGAGTTATCACTGTGTTATCTGTGGTGTTACATAGGACTGCAGGTGACACCTACTACATTATCTGTACTCAGAGAGTTATCACTGTGTGTTATCTGTGGTGTTACATAGGACTGCAGGTAACATCTACTACATTACCTGTACTCAGAGAGTTATCACTGTGTTGTCTGTGGTGTTACATAGGACTGTAGGTGACATCTACTACATTATCTGTACTCAGATAGTTATCACTGTGTTATCTGTGGTGTTACATAGGACTGCAGGTGACATCTACTACATTAAATGTACTCAGAGAGTTATCACTGTGTGTTATCTGTGGTGTTACATAGGACTGCGGGTGACATCTACTACATTACCTGTACTCAGAGAGTTATCACTGTGTGTTATCTGTGGTGTTACATAGGACTGCAGGTGACATCTACTACATTATCTGTACTCAGAGAGTTATCATTGTGTGTTATCTGTGGTGTTACATAGGACTGCAGGTGACATCTACTACATTATCTGTACTCAGAGAGTTATCACTGTGTTATCTGTGGTGTTACATAGGACTGCAGGTGACATCTACTACATTATCTGTACTCAGAGAGTTATCACTGTGTTATCTGTGGTGTTACATAGGACTGCAGGTGACATCTACTACATTATCTGTACTCAGAGAGTTATCACTGTGTTATCTGTGGTGTTACATAGGACTGCAGGTGACATCTACTACATTATCTGTACTCAGAGAGTTATCACTGTGTTATCTGTGGTGTTACATAGGACTGCAGGTGACATCTACTACATTATCTGTACTCAGAGAGTTATCACTGTGTTATCTGTGGTGTTACATAGGACTGCAGGTGACATCTACTACATTATCTGTACTCAGAGAATTATCACTGTGTTATCTGTGGTGTTACATAAGACTGCAGGTGACATCTACTACATTACATGTACTCAGAGAGTTATCACTGTGTTATCTGTGGTGTTACATAGGACTGCAGGTGACATCTACTACATTATCTGTACTCAGAGAGTTATCACTGTGTTATCTGTGGTGTTACATAGGACTGCAGGTGACATCTACTACATTATTTACACTCAGAGAGTTATCACTTTGTTATCTGTGGTGTTACATAGGACTGCAGGTGACATCCACTACATTATCTGTACTCAGAGAGTTATCACTGTGTTATCTGTGGTGTTACATAGGACTGCAGGTGACATCTACTACATTATCTGTACTCAGAGAGTGATCACTGTGTTATCTGTGGTGTTACATAGGACTGCAGGTGACATCTACTACATTATCTGTACTCAGAGAGTTATCACTGTGTTATCTGTGGTGTTACATAGGACTGCAGGAGACATCTACTACATTATCTGTACTCAGAGAGTTATCACTGTGTCATCTGTGGTGTTACATAGGACTGCAGGTGACATCTACTACATTATCTGTACTCAGAGAGTTATCACTGTGTTATCTGTGGTGTTACATAGGACTGCAGGTGACATCTACTACATTATCTGTACTCAGAGAGTTATCACTGTGTGTTATCTGTGGTGTTACATAGGACTGCAGGTGACATCTACTACATTATCTGTACTCAGAGAGTTATCACTGTGTTATCTGTGGTGTTACATAGGACTGCAGGTGACATCTACTACATTATTTGTACTCAGAGAGTTATCACTGTGTTATCTGTGGTGTTACATAGGACTGCAGGTGACATCTACTACATTATCTGTACTCAGAGAGTTATCACTGTGTTATCTGTGGTGTTACATAGGACTGCAGGTGACATCTACTACATTATCTGTACTCAGAGAGTTATCACTGTGTTATCTGTGGTGTTACATAGGACTGCAGGTGACATCTACTACATTATCTGTACTCAGAGAGTTATCACTGTGTGTTATCTGTGGTGTTACATAGGACTACAGGTGACATCTACTACATTATCTGTACTCAGAGAGTTATCACTGTGTTATCTGTGGTGTTACATAGGACTGCAGGTGACATCTACTACATTATCTGTACTCAGAGAGTTATCACTGTGTTATCTGTGGTGTTACATAGGACTGCAGGTGACATCTACTACATTATCTGTACTCAGAGAGTTATCACTGTGTGTTATCTGTGGTGTTACATAGGACTGCAGGTGACATCTACTACATTATCTGTACTCAGAGAGTTATCACTGTGTGTTATCTGTGGTGTTACATAGGACTGCAGGTGACATCTACTACATTATCTGTACTCAGAGAGTTATCACTGTGTTATCTGTGGTGTTACATAGGACTGCAGGTGACATCTACTACATTATCTGTACTCAGAGAGTTATCACTGTGTTATCTGTGGTGTTACATAGGACTGCAGGTGACATCTACTACATTATCTGTACTCAGAGAGTTATCACTGTGTTATCTGTGGTGTTACATAGGACTGCAGGTGACATCTACTACATTATCTGTACTCAGAGAGTTATCACTGTGTTATCTGTGGTGTTACATAGGACTGCAGGTGACACCTACTACATTATCTGTACTCAGAGAGTTATCACTGTGGTTATCTGTGGTGTTACATAGGACTGCAGGTGACACCTACTACATTATCTGTACTCAGAGAGTTATCACTGTGTTATCTGTGGTGTTACATAGGACTGCAGGTGACACCTACTACATTATCTGTACTCAGAGAGTTATCACTGTGGTTATCTGTGGTGTTACATAGGACTGCAGGTGACATCTACTACATTATCTGTACTCAGAGAGTTATCACTGTGTTATCTGTGGTGTTACATAGGACTGCAGGTGACACTACTACATTATCTGTACTCAGAGAGTTATCACTGTGTTATCTGTGGTGTTACATAGGACTGCAGGTGACACTACTACATTATCTGTACTCAGAGAGTTATCACTGTGTTATCTGTGGTGTTACATAGGACTGCAGGTGACATCTACTACATTATCTGTACTCAGAGAGTTATCACTGTGTGTTATCTGTGGTGTTACATAGGACTGCAGGTGACATCTACTACATTGTCTGTACTCAGAGAGTTATTACTGTGTTATGTGGTGTTACATAGGACTGCAGGTGACATCTACTACATTATCTGTACTCAGAGTTTGAACATTGGGACATTCACAGCAGTTTGGACTTCCAGCATCCTCTTGGTTGGTGACTACCTAGCGGCTTGCACTTTACATGCTTGAACCATCAGCATCCTGCAATTACCTGGCACATGAGATCGCCATGCACACGGCATGTCAGAGAGCTGCTGATTATTGGGCCTGGTTATTAAGTCCTGCCACTTATGGACAATTTACAGCCTTTCACCTGGGAATCTATAGCACAGTGCAGCGGGTGTATAATCAATCACCGAAACACCCAGGTAAAATACAATGTATCCAGTCAAATCCTACAGATAGTCACTCTCCACATCTGTACATGGGTAGAATATTCAGCAAGGTTTTACAGACAGCTATCCCTCTAAGGGTGTCGTGTACCGACCTGCAGAGTGCCCCCACAATAGCTGCAGTCAGTCGCTGTGTAAGGGTCTGAACACTTTTACAACCAATATTTTTCCATTTCCAAGTGCATCTAAATAAATAAATAATAAATAAGGACTCCCCGTTTAGTTGAAAATCTGCCGTTTTGTGTCCACAGTTCCTGTGCATACCTATGTGTCACCATGGTTACAGACTACACAAACACCCGGAGTAGTCTGAGGATTTTCAGTGTTTCACTTTTTTTTTATTATTATTTTAAACTTAGGGAGCAATACAAAATGGTTGTGTAAGTCTACACATCCTTCATTCATTATTCAGAGACCAGCCAAACCTTTCTAAAACACTTCTGATTTCAATTCCTCTGGATGTTACAGATCCCTGCTTGTTGTCAGTGAAAGGAAACATTCAGGTATATTCACGTACTGCAGAAATTTGAGTGACTGCAAATCAATTCCATTTATTTGAATGGGGCTGTATCTGCAGCAAGAACCTTGTTTTCTGCAAGATCCATTCACGCGAATAGGACAAGTGCAGAATTTTCTGCAACAAAACTGCTGCATGTGAATATATGTACTAATGAGACAGCTTCATAATTAGTTCAGCTCTGCTACATCTGTACTAGCAGACTAGGTAATACATAACTGGGGGGCATCTACATTTAGCCCATTCTGACAGAGCTTTGCCCTGGGCAGTTCATGGGTCTGATAAATACCTCTACATGGCGGGAATTTGTCCCTATTTGCCTTTGATGGGAACATCTGAATATTTGAGAATTTTTCTCCGCAGATGTGCAGGATGAATATTCTGCAAGAAAGAAACAACCACAGAAATGCAATCACCCACCGGGCACTTAGTCAGATCTGCCGTGGATTAGAATATAAAAGCGCTCATTACTATTCATCACCAAGAGCACAATGAATACACAGCACCAACTACAAGACATTATATATAGCAGGGAGGACTGATGTAGCAGAGCTGAGGCAGTGATTCGGTACATCTAACATTACAATGTGTGGTGTTACATGATACATAGGACTGCAGGTGACATCTACTACATTATCTGTACTCAGAGAGTTATCACTGCGTTATCTGTGGTGTTACATAGGACTGCAGGTGACATCTACTACATTATCTGTACTCAGAGAGTTATCACTGTGTTATCTGTGGTGTTACATAGGACTGCAGGTGACATCTACTACATTATCTGTACTCAGAGAGTTATCACTGTGTTATCTGTGGTGTTACATAGGACTGCAGGTGACATCTACTACATTATCTGTACTCAGAGAGTTATCACTGTGTTATCTGTGGTGTTACATAGGACTGCAGGTGACATCTACTACATTATCTGTACTCAGAGAGTTATCACTGTGTTATCTGTGGTGTTACATAGGACTGCAGGTGACATCTACTACATTATCTGTACTCAGAGAGTTATCACTGTGTGTTATCTGTGGTGTTACATAGGACTGCAGGTGACATCTACTACATTATCTGTACTCAGAGAGTTATCACTGTGTTATCTGTGGTGTTACATAGGACTGCAGGTGACATCTACTACATTATCTGTACTCAGAGAGTTATCACTGTGTTATCTGTGGTGTTACATAGGACTGCAGGTGACATCTACTACATTATCTGTACTCAGAGAGTTATCACTGTGTTATCTGTGGTGTTACATAGGACTGCAGGTGACATCTACTACATTACCTGTACTCAGAGAGTTATCACTGTGTTATCTGTGGTGTTACATAGGACTGCAGATAACATCTACTACATTATCTGTACTCAGAGAGTTATCACTGTGTTATCTGTGGTGTTACATAGGACTGCAGGTGACACTACTACATTATCTGTACTCAGAGAGTTATCACTGTGTGTTATCTGTGGTGTTACATAGGACTGCAGGTGACACCTACTACATTATCTGTACTCAGAGAGTTATTACTGTGTTATCTGTGGTGTTACATAGGACTGCAGGTGACATCTACTACATTATCTATACTCAGAGAGTTATCACTGTGTTATCTGTGGTGTTACATAGGACTGCAGGTGACATCTACTACATTATCTGTACTCAGAGAGTTATCCCTGTGTTATCTGTGGTGTTACATAGGACTGCAGGTGACATCTACTACATTATCTGTACTCAGAGAGTTATCCCTGTGTTATCTGTGGTGTTACATAGGACTGCAGATAACATCTACTACATTATCTGTACTCAGAGAGTTATCACTGTGTGTTATCTGTGGTGTTACATAGGACTGCAGGTGACATGTACTACATTATCTGTACTCAGAGAGTTATCACTGTGTTATCTGTGGTGTTACATAGGACTGCAGGTGACACCTACTACATTATCTGTACTCAGAGAGTTATCACTGTGTTATCTGTGGTGTTACATAGGACTGCAGGTGACATCTACTACATTATCTGTACTCAGAGAGTTATCACTGTGTTATCTGTGGTGTTACATAGGACTGCAGGTGACATCTACTACATTATCTGTACTCAGAGAGTTATCACTGTGTTATATGTGGTGTTACATAGGACTGCAGGTGACATCTACTACATTATCTGTACTCAGAGAGTTATCACTGTGTTATCTGTGGTGTTACATAGGACTGCAGGTGACATCTACTACATTATCTGTACTCAGAGTTATCACTGTGTTATCTGTGGTGTTACATAGGACTGCAGGCGACACCTACTACATTATCTGTACTCAGAGAGTTATCACTGTGTTACCTGTGGTGTTACATAGGACTGCAGGTGACATCTACTACATTATCTGTACTCAGAGAGTTATCACTGTGTTATCTGTGGTGTTACATAGGACTGCAGATGACATCTACTACATTATCTGTACTCAGAGAGTTATCACTGTGTATCTGTGCTGTTACATAGGACTGCAGGTGACATCTACTACATTATCTGTACTCAGAGAGTTATCACTGTGTTATCTGTGGTGTTACATAGGACTGCAGGTGACATCTACTACATTATCTGTACTCAGAGAGTTATCACTGTGTTATCTGTGGTGTTACATAGGACTGCAGGTGACATCTACTACATTATCTGTACTCAGAGAGTTATCACTGTGTCATCTGTGGTGTTACATAGGACTGCAGGTGACATCTACTACATTATCTATACTCAGAGAGTTATCACTGTGTTATCTGTGGTGTTACATAGGACTGCAGGTGACATCTACTACATTATCTGTACTCAGAGAGTTATCACTGTGTGTTATCTGTGGTGTTACATAGGACTGCAGGTGACATCTACTACATTATCTGTACTCAGAGAGTTATCACTGTGTTATCTGTGGTGTTACATAGGACTGCAGGTGACATCTACTACATTATCTGTACTCAGAGAGTTATCACTGTGTGTTATCTGTGGTGTTACATAGGACTGCAGGTGACATCTACTACATTATCTGTACTCAGAGAGTTATCTCTGTGTGTTATCTGTGGTGTTACATAGGACTGCAGGTGACATCTACTACATTATCTGTACTCAGAGAGTTATCACTGTGTTATCTGTGGTGTTACATAGGACTGCATGCCCACTAAAAAGGGTAACAATATGACTCCAGCCTCAGTGCAGTTTTTCTACTACCCCTCCAGCCCCCATATGATCTCCGCGCTATCTTGTTGGTAAGTAGGACGCCACAAATATACATAATCTCCTCGTCACGTAGAAAATGCTTTGAATGCAAATACAAAAACAACAGCAAAAAAAAAAACTCCTGTAATTGCTTTTCAATTTTTGCTTTCAGTTTTTTCATTCTCCTCGGGTATAATTTGCAGAGAAAAAAAAAAAAGTTAAATAATAAAAATCAGCTTCACAAAAGTATCAGAACAAAAGCCCTAAAAGTCTAAAAGTTTCCAAGACCCTAAAAAAAAGGGACAGAATAGGGAAGGTCCACTTAGGGTTAAATACAGGAATCTGCCCAAATTGTTACATATCTTTGTTTGCTTTTTTTGCTAAGTAACAGACCTGCCATAGACCTTGTATTGAGGCTTCCAGTGCACTAAAGAGGGCCCCTGGCACCATGGGGCCCATTCTATCCGACAGCACCTGAGACCCTTCAGAGCTGTCACAATATTAAAGAGAGATGAGGATTACTTTTCCTTGTGTGACCGCTATATTGTGACAGCGCGATCCGCGCCACTCGCCAATTTCCTTGTCATTTTAAGAGCTTTTCTTCCCTAGAGATGGAAAAAATGATCTGGAAATCTTGAATTGTCTTCTTGTCTGAAATCTTTTCACTTCCTAAAGTTTCTGATTTATCTTCATCTCATACACTGGCGACTTCGACCACTAATGACTTCCGTTATGGGGCCCATAAGGTTTGGCACCCAGCTTTCCAAAAACCTGAAATGGAACCTCAAATGTGCATTAGTCTTTACATTTCTATCTATCCATTTCCCCTCTTGCTCCATGTCTTACAGTTCTGTGCATCTATGTGTCAGTCTCCACTGTACTTCTTGAATTTTCTTCATTAAGCTCAATGCTCAGCCCCAGATGTACCAAACCAAACAAGAATACCTCCATTAATTGAGTTTTTTATACCCATGTTTGGGATATTTTAGAGTTGAGTTGCAGACTAGCTAGTTTGTCAGTCTTAACTGTAGTTGTGGCATTCTGTTCACAAACCAGGTAGCCCAGGATGAACAGAGATAGCAGTTTTTTTTTCCATCCTGAGCTGCCTGGTTCATGAACAGAATGCTACAGCCTAGCTAGACTCTCTCTCTCTTGCACTTTCAATGTGAGTGTCAGTCCTAACTGTAGCTGTTGTATTCTGTTCATGATCCTGGCAGCTCAGAATGAACAGAACTATGGTTCCCTTCCACCCAGTGCTGCACAGAATAGAATAGAATATGAACCCGCCATGTTTTTCATCAGTAAGCAGAGAGACATCTGTATGTGTAATCTAAGGGCCCCCCCTGGAATATTCCTTTAAGTGCATTTCCAAACACGCTGCGACCTCTTTACAATTCAAGAAATGTTAAAATGTCATGTTTCTGGGCTGTAATTCTCTGGGTATCAGTGATAATCCGCTAATAAGAGATATAAAGTGCCTGACATTTCCTTTACACACACAACTTTATATTCAGTAAGTGAGAAAACAGCAATAATGAAGCAGCCCAATGGATCAACCTGATTAAAAGGTTAACGGCTCGAATCACCGCAACGCCGCATCCAGCGCCAAACCTGACAACCATCAGAAACCAGCTGATTAAAGGGGAACTGCCTAAGGCCGGGGCCCTACATGGCGTAAACGCCACGGACTGGCCACAGCAGAGACACCGCAACGTTTTACACTCACTGCAAGGTGGATGGGATTCTAGCAAATCCCATCCACACACTGCAGAAAAATATGCGCAGCGGAGACGCTGCGATTTCCAAAATCGTTGCGGTTTTGGAAATCGCAACATGTCAATTAAAACTACGGAAACGCTGGCGGTTTCCCTATAGGTATAATGGAAGCATAATGTCCACAGAGGAAACCTCTTCTCTCTGTTAAAGGGGTTGTGCAGGACTTTTATAACATGGCTGCTTTCTTCTTCTCCGGAAGTGACATCATGTCCGTTTAATGGCCATACAGCAGCCCAGTCCCATTCATTTTAATGGCATTGTCATGTGACCAACAGACATGATGTCACTTCCCAAGAAGAAGAACGCAGCCATGTTTTCGAAGTCCTGCACAACCCCTTTAATAGCATTTACAGTAGTCTCATGACCACTGGCAGCAACAGTCTGGAGCCAACTTATTAAGGTCTATGGGAGAGTTTTCTATATGTGTTCTGTGCAGGGAGTGGGAGTAAATAAACTGTGACATCATCTATTGTCAGAAGTGGATGTAATGATGAGTCAGTGGCGCTATCTATAGAGGTGTTATCTTCTATTGTAATCTTGTCTATGATGTAAATGAGGTGACTGCTGTCATTATTATTCATTAGTGCCTATTATTAGGATTATAATTATTAGGATTTAGTACAATTAAAAAATATAAATGCTGACATGGAAAATATAAAAAAATATAATCAACAATTCTATAAAAAAATATTAACATAAAATCTTGGTTTGAAAAGTAGACCATGTTTTAGTGACACATTCCCTTTAATAGGCATTGTTATTTCAACAAACTGTGCATAAATGAATAGTAAAGCGATAAGGAACTCTGTAATGTATCTTATCAGAGAGAAACATCTCCTTCTGCTTTTATGCTTCCCTGCACCCCTTTTGCTAAAGGTAGTTTCACTGTGGACAATCACTTCTCAGACTTCAGGTCACATGAACCAGATGACTTATGACTATAAAAGTCTATGGAGAGGGAAGGGGGAGAAGTGACCACTAGCAGAGAGATAGGAAGAGTAACACAGGATTAGTCTGAGACTGGAGCTAAATAGAAGCTTCCTATCACAACCAGAGCACTTTACTCACATCAGCACAGTCAGTACTTCTCTATATATGTCCTGCATGATCTGGGGCTGTTTCTGAGTTACAGAGAGATAGTTCTACAGCAGGTTTTACTCTACTCACTGGCCCCATCTACTCACCAAGGACTACAAATTACAGCATAGAGAAGAGGAAGCTGTTAAAAAAAAACCTGCAAAAAATGTTATATACAGTAATTGCCATAAATAGTGTTACTGCTCACGTAGACACATAACAGCTGATCTATAAAGTTTAAGGAGATGACAGGTGCGCTGTAATCTGTATATAAACTGCATCACCACAAGACAAGCAGCTCAGGGGTATAGTCAGCTCTGCTACATGTACTCATGGCCATGTGGTGTAGTTCATAGTATGCACATACACAGGATGAAAGCTTGCTATAAAGACAGGGCTTTGATACATTGTAACAAGTTGTACATCTGTAAGAGCAGGACTGAGGACCAGCTGCCTCTGGACATCAATAGATGCAGTAGGGATGTTGCAGATGTATGCCAGTGTTGAAGTCTTGGGTGCTCTTGATTCATGAATTAGGCGCATCCTCAGGGTTCGTACACCTTGGCTAAGATCTACCCCGGCTTCTTGCTAGGGCAGATATTTACAACCCAAAAAGTGGTGTAAATTAAAGGAAATGAGGCCATTTAGAGAAAGGTGGCGTGAAAATGCCACTTGCAACTATGATGGTCACAGGTGGCGCTAAAAAGTCCAAAAAACCACCGCAAAATGAGACAAGAGGCAAGAAAACACCACCTGCAACTATATTAGCTACAGGCGGTATTAAAAAATTGCAAAAGTTCACAACTTTTTTATGGCAAAAGTTCGTGAGCCTGCCCCAAAGTCTAAATGTGAGTCTTAGTGAGTCTGCCCCAAGGTCTAAAATAACGTTACAGAAATTCTCAATGTTTACAGAGGGAGGAAGATCTAGCAAATGACAAACTTAGCTCTGCTACATATATTTGTAGATAAATCTTTTTGGCAACAGTTTGGGGGATGAGTTGTTACAGTTGTATCCAGTGTAGACAATTCTATGTGCGAGAAATAGTTCAGCAATGCAAATCTTTCCTCTGATTTTGAGTTTGATACAATGTATCAATAATGTGTTAGTCTGGAGTCCAAGAAAGGCCAGGTTCACAGCTGCATTCGCCTCTCCGCACGAAATCAGTTTTTGAAACCGTTATCTCTTAGGGGGGAGTCTGACACTAGGTTCATACTAGCGTTGCCTAACTCTTGTTCTGGTCCATCTGAGGATAGGAGGACTGAAAAAAATCAGTTACACATTGACTAAAATGGGGCCCATCGGGGGTCCGTTGTTTTAAAACTGAAACCAGCGAAAAAAAAATTTTCCCTGCTGATTTTCAGGTGGTCACTGCAATTGAGACTCAGGCACAAATGTGAACATAGACTAAACTGCAACCTTCATACAGGAAGTATACAGTCTGGATGAGGCTGCAGCCCCGGACAGCAAGCTGAAATCTTGAAAACCAGGAAGTTGAGAAACAAATGGGAGAATTCATCAAGAGTTCAAGACCAGCAGAGGCAGATGATATATCTGCCCCAAAAAATAATAGAAAGATGTAGAATGTTTTACTATGCAATAAGCTTTGTTGAGAAATTTAGTTATAAAAGAAGAGGTTGCTGAAACTTGTAGTTCCTCCCTAGAATACAGACTGATTGTATAAAATGTATCACTCAGGTCAGAGGATTGATTCGGAAACCTTTCAGCTATGACCTTGGTCGGTTCATGGGGTTTTCCATTGATTCTGACCACTAATGGAAGACCTGATAAAGTAGACAGGAAGCCTCCAGCAACATGTATCAGTGACCCAAAAACTGTCATCTTCACAGGGAGCGTGTGACCAGAACTGATGAAGAGTCAGTGACCATCATATTGACACCACAGCATAAACACAACAGGTCTGACACTCCATTACCTGCACTCTATGATAGCCTACAATTGACGAACGTCTGCTTCCAAAAGTGTCATTCCCCCTTACACCAGGAGGCGACCCCATCTTGGTGCGGGACCCCCCTCTTTGTTATGCACACACATTTTATACATATGTGAGCCTAAATGAACGTCACATCTAGACCTACGTTTAGTGTTTGCATGCACGTTTCCAAGTTTTGCAACCCCTGCTGCTTCAGTGTCTGCTCAGCACATCTTCTACTGATTTGCATTCTGGGAGATGTAGTCCTCATGGTAACATTTGTGGTTTAATATTGAAAAATGCATCCTCCCTGAATGCAGTGCAGCAGTACAGGGAGACACTAGGTTCTCTACACATTGCACCCGACTCAAGGCTCTCGTGCACCAGTGACTATAATTTACAGAGGTAGGACTACTGTGTTGCCCATAGAATTACAGAAGCTGCTAGGAGGTATTTCTAATGACAGATTATCAAACACCAGTGCAGCTTTAGAGGTGGCTAGTGCATAAGACATACTCAGCACAACACAAATCAAACAAAGTATCTACAAAGTACTTTTATAGAAGAATATAACATTCTTGCCACTTTCTTTGCAGGAACAAAACATCTTTGTGGATCAGTTAGAGAAAAGCAACATGGCTGCTGGAGGTGAACGCGAGGCTGAACCATTAGAGGTACAGCTTGCTATCTGGAGTCTAATTCTCTGTAGCAGGACGTATTATTAACCTGCCGTTATTTTCGTCCCATGACTGAATTCAGCACGCATTTCATTTGATTTGTCATAATCTGGATGGCACCTTGCCTGCTCGTATTCGTTGCGTTACACGGCGGGAGAGACAACCATTGCAGCTGCTTCTTTCATGATGACCTTCTTCTCACCTTACTAAGAAGGAATAAAGCCGCCTTGATATTTTAAGATTTATTCAAGCAAAATTGGTAACTAGCGCACTAAGCGCCTAGCAACGCACTGATTAGGATAACACAGATGGCGGCAGATAGACGTTGGACACACAGAGGCCTCGTGCACCAGAAGAATTTATAAAAAATTCAGGGCCTGCTAGAAAATTACAATCTCCTTCTACAGATGAAGCTAAAATCTCACAAGCCTCTTGGGGCTGCAGCTCAAGACTTTCTGCACTGGCACTGATGAAGGAACAGACCGAAGTATCGAAACTAGGGCTCACAAAGGGTGAAACATAAAATCTATGGAACTGGAAGAGGAGAGGGTCACATTTCTGCTGGAAAAGCTATATGGTCTTAATAGAAATGTCATTGCTGATGTCCCTTAAATTATATGTATGGGGTGGGCGGGGGCAGGAGATCAGCAGCAACAGGTTTTGAGGTTGATTTTTTTCATATATTTTATATATCAACAAAAGAAATGCTGCTGTATACAATGACAAACTGAGGAAATGAAGAAAAATCATTGGTTAAAAAAAAACAGGAAGAAGAAAAGGAAGAAGATGAGGAGAAAGAATAAAAAGGTGAAAGAGAAGAAAGAAGAAGAATAGGAAGGTGAAGATGAGAAGGAGGTGGATGAGAAGGAAAATGAGAAGTAGAAAGATGAAAAAAGATGAAAGAAGAAGAAGACATTGAGAAATAAAATAAGTAGGATAAAGAGGAAAAGGTTAAATAGAAGGAAGAAGATGAGAAAGATGAAGAGTCAAATAAGGAAGACAAGAAAGATGAAGGAGAAAATGGAAAAATAAGAAAAAGGGGGAAGGAAAAGAAGGAAAAGGAGTAGGAGGAGAAATAAGAATAAATACAAGACAAAATAGGATGAACAGGAAGAGTAAGAATAAGAGGATGAAAAAGAAGAATGAGGAGCAGAAATAACAGAAGGAAGATGAAGTAAAGAAGAAGAAGAGGACAGAGACAGGGAGAGAGAGAGGAAAGTAGGAGAAGGAAGAGGGAGAATAACAAGAAGAGAAGGAGGCAGGTGAGCAAGGAGAGGAGGATGAGAAAGAAGAATAAAAAGAGGAGGAAGAGAAAGAGGAAAAAAGGAAGGAAGAGAGAAATAAGAAAAGTGGGGAAAGGAGAAAAAGGAAGTGGAGTAGAAAGAAGATAAAAGTAGTATAAGCACAAAGAGTAAGAATAAGAGGAGGAAGAAGAAAGAGGACAAAGAGAAGGAGGAGTCAGATGAATAAAATGAGGAAGAAGACAAAATGAAGGAGAAGGATGAGATCAACCATGGCAATAAGAAGTAAGAGGGAGGAAGAAGAAGAAAGAAGAAGAAAAGACATAGCATTATCAAAATGTAATGAAAATATATAAAACCAAAATTGTTTATTTTATTATAATATATATATATAGAGAGAGAGAGAGAGAGAGAGAGAGAGAGAGAGAGAGGGGTTATATATATGTATATATAAATTATACATTATAAACTTGCTAGTAGTTCCATAATGAGAGATATCGGAGCGCAGCATCACATGCAGTCAGCAGGATCTCACTGGAGGAGACATTTACACATACAGCACAATACAGGCCAACTCTGTACTTCTTAGAACAGAATTTTTCCTGCAACTAAAGCCAATATAAAGTTTGTGTTGTCTCTCTAACAAAATCTTCATTTATACAGAACCAGCATTCTATGTAGAACTTCGGAAGAAGCAAAATAAATATTGTAAAGGCCAATTTCATGGAAAGTTGAGTTTTTTGAATGCTGAAGGAATCTTTAGCACCCAGAGGAAATCTACATGATCCTGGAGAGACCACAAGCGTCATGCAGATGATTGGATTCAAACTCATAGCGCCAAAGTTGCAAGGCAGCAACACTAAGAACTGTGAACCCCATGTGGCCCCTGGTAATACTCTGCATACTCCTAACTGCTGACTGCTCCAGATAAGTTTAGAAGAGCTGCTCTAGCCAGATATGAAAATTTGCCTGATGTTCAAACAGAGTGCAGTATTATAGTAGTTATATTCTTGTACATAGGAGCAGTATTATAGTAGTTGTATTCTTGTACATAGGAGCAGTATTATAGTAGTTATATTCTTGTACATAGGAGCAATATTATAGCAGTTATATTCTTGTACATAGGAGCAGTATTTTAGTAGTTATATTCTTGTACATAGGAGCAGTATTATAGTAGTTATATTCTTGTACATAGGGGCAGTATTTTAGTAGTTATATTCTTGTACATAGGAGCAGTATTATAGTAGTTATATTCTTGTACATAGGAGCAGTATTATAGTAGTTATATTCTTGTACATAGGAGCAGTATTATAGTAGTTGTATTCTTGTACATAGGAGCAGTATTATAGTAGTTATATTCTTGTACATAGGAGCAGCATTATAGTAGTTATATTCTTGTACATAGGAGCAGTATTATAGTAGTTATATTCTTGTACATAGGAGCAGTATTATAGTAGTTATATTCTTGTACATAGGGGTAGTATTATAGTAGTTATATTCTTGTACATAGGAGGTAGTATTATAGTAGTTATATTCTTGTACATAGGAGCAGTATTATAGTAGTTATATTCTTGTACATAGGAGCAGTATTATAGTAGTTATATTCTTGTACATAGGAGCAGTATTATAGTAGTTATATTCTTGTACATAGGAGCAGTATTATAGTAGTTATATTCTTGTACATAGGAGCAGTATTATAGTAGTTATATTCTTGTACATAGGAGCAGTATTATAGTAGTTGTATTCTTGTACATAGGAGCAGTATTATAGTAGTTATATTCTTGTACATGGAGCAGTATTATAGTAGTTATATTCTTGTACATAGGAGTAGTATTATAGTAGTTATATTCTTGTACATAGGAGCAGTATTATAGTAGTTATATTCTTGTACATAGGAGCAGTATTATAGTAGTTATATTCTTGTACATAGGAGCAGTATTATAGTAGTTATATTCTTGTACATAGGAGCAGTATTATAGTAGTTATATTCTTGTACATAGGAGCAGTATTATAGTAGTTATATTCTTGTACATAGGAGCAGTATTATAGTAGTTATATTCTTGTACATAGGAGCAGTATTATAGTAGTTATATTCTTGTACATAGGAGGTAGTATTATAGTAGTTATATTCTTGTACATAGGAGCAGTATTATAGTAGTTATATTCTTGTACATAGGAGCAGTATTATAGTAGTTATATTCTTGTACATAGGAGCAGTATTATAGTAGTTATATTCTTGTACATAGGAGCAGTATTATAGTAGTTATATTCTTGTACATAGGAGCAGTATTATAGTAGTTATATTCTTGTACATAGGAGCAGTATTATAGTAGTTATATTCTTGTACATAGGAGCAGTATTATAGTAGTTATATTCTTGTACATAGGGGGCAGTATTATAGTAGTTATATTCTTTTACATAGGAGCAGTATTATAGTAGTTATATTCTTGTACATAGGAGCAGTATTATAGTAGTTATATTCTTGTACATAGGAGGTAGTTTTTGTTTTCTTGTCTGGGGCAGTATTATAGTAGTTATATTCTTGTACATAGGAGCAGTATTATAGTAGTTATATTCTTGTACATAGGAGGTAGTATTATAGTAGTTATATTCTTGTACATAGGAGGTAGTATTATAGTAGTTATATTCTTGCACATAGGAGCAGTATTATAGTAGTTATATTCTTGTACATAGGAGCAGTATTATAGTAGTTATATTCTTGTACATAGGAGCAGTATTATAGTAGTTATATTCTTGTACATAGGAGCAGTATTATAGTAGTTATATTCTTGTACATAGGAGCAGTATTATAGTAGTTATATTCTTGTACATAGGAGGCAGTATTATAGTAGTTATATTCTTGTACATAGGAGCAGTATTATAGTAGTTATATTCTTGTACATAGGAGCAGTATTATAGTAGTTATATTCTTGTACATAGGAGGTAGTATTATAGTAGTTATATTCTTGTACATAGGAGGTAGTATTATAGTAGTTATATTCTTGTACATAGGAGCAGTATTATAGTAGTTATATTCTTGTACATAGGAGCAGTATTATAGTAGTTATATTCTTGTACATAGGAGCAGTATTATAGTAGTTATATTCTTGTACATAGGAGGTAGTATTATAGTAGTTATATTCTTGTACATAGGAGGGGTGGTATTATAGTAGTTATATTCTTGTACATAGGAGCAGTATTATAGTAGTTATATTCTTGTACATAGGAGCAGTATTATAGTAGTTATATTCTTGTACATAGGAGCAGTATTATAGTAGTTATATTCTTGTACATAGGAGGTAGTATTATAGTAGTTATATTCTTGTACATAGGAGCTAGTATTATAGTAGTTATATTCTTGTACATAGGAGGCAGTATTATAGTAGTTATATTCTTGTACATAGGAGGCAGTATTATAGTAGTTATATTCTTGTACATAGGAGTAGTATTATAGTAGTTATATTCTTGTACATAGGATTGGTAGTATTATAGTAGTTATATTCTTGTACATAGGGGCAGTATTGTAGTTATATTCTTGTACATAGGAGCAGTATTACAGTAGTTATATTCTTGTACATAGGAGCAGTATTATAGTAGTTATATTCTTGTACATAGGAGCAGTATTATAGTAGTTATATTCTTGTACATAGGGGCAGTATTATAGTAGTTATATGCTTGTACATAGGGGGCAGTATTGTAATAAGTATATTGTTGTACCTAAGGAACAGTATTACAATATACTCCTTTGCTCTTTTCAGAAATGATGGGAGGGTATTCAGCTTTCATTAGAGGTTTTTAAACAAAACCTGCATAAATCCATGCTGTCAGTTCTGTCTGCTTTTGCTCCTTCATTCCAGTGTGACAACATAATACAACATTCTCTATGTTATATATTTGGTAGAGCAAATAGAGCTTGCAGTAAAGTTATTTTACAGCAGGATACTTTGCTCCGGAAGGTCCGTCCAAGGTCACTTCCTACCTCCAGTCAGAGCGTCTGTTTGTTAACTTTAATGAAATGATGTCATGTCATAAAAGTAATGCACTCTACAACTCTCCTGCCTCTGACTTTTTGCCAGGCCGGGTCATGTAGTAACAAATCCGCTTTAATGTCTCTACAGAATGTAATTGGCTTGCCAGCTCCTCTTGTAACCTTTGCAAGGTTGTCAGAATATATATAAGTACATACTCACCCTTTGTGCTTTTTTTTCCCCTCGTTCTCCTTCTACTTTGTCTCAGGAGAACGGATTCATTCTGCGCCCTCAGATGGTTACCGTTATAATCTTTGTCACTAGACAGAAAGGAAGAAAAATTCTGGGATAACATTTCTTCCACCCAGATTGTAATTGGAACTGAAAATGACACCTCCGTAATCCATTCTCATAATAGTGTGTGGAAGAGTAGCAGGAGTGGCTGGGAAATGAGCACATTCTGCTGCCGATTTCACTGTCCTCATTCTTTCCACACATCCTAGGTCTTAAGGTCTCACATTCTTTAGGAGCCGTGCAGCGGGAGAGATGGGGCTTACAAATTGCCATGTCTTTATATGTAATGACAATGTTGACTCGCAGCCTCAAGGACGGAAAGTGTTTGGAACTTCTTCGCTCATAGTTGCCCACAACATCTTTAAATACATATCCAAACCTGGACAATTTCTTGCAAAGGCTTTGAAGGATAACTTTAACTAAAACGGACCACTTTTAAAGGAATCAGCTGTTTTGATCAAGTATTGGCTGTACCATGTTCAATGAGAGATGGGCAAATATGTCCAATGTTGCAATTAGGAGGGTAGAAGAAGCATGTCCTAACCTATGACTTGTTAGAATAGGGGATCCTCCTGCTTTCTCAGGTCAAGACCTGAGGAAGGTGTATCACAGGTCGCTTAATTATGTAATACCAATAACGTACATCCCATTCCTCTTAGTGGCAGCGTCCACCAGCTTACCCCTCCTGCACACCTACATCACCCTGCTCCTACTCTGCTGCTTGCTAGTGGCACCCCAAGGGTGCACGCTGACTCTCCCAGTTTCTTAAAGACCCAGCATCCACTCCAGTAATTGTGTTCCCCGCCAATCCTTGCTGGACCCTCCGTTTGGCACCAACTGCCTTGACCACTTGCCTGTACCTGACCATTCTTTTACCTGATCCCTGGTACTTTGCACTGGTGTCTCGTGTCCAGCTGCTTCTAATCCCAGAACCATCTCAATGACCTGATAGTCTTCAGGCAGTGAAGAACAGATCCCTGTACAGGGGTTAGCGGGTGAATACTGGGGAGGTTGCTTAGACAATGTCCATAGAGGTGGTCCAAAGTCTACCAGTTTGGTAGCAAAGTGGGCTCACAACTCCTTGACCACGACCATCAATATTTGTTGCAAACTACTAAGCAAATTAAGGTCTATGAGGGTCCTGAGACATGGCTGGACCAAGGGGAGTGGGTGTAGGGTGAGTAAGGAGGGCAAAGGTTACATAGGAAGCATCGTGTATATTATATCACAAATGATGCAGATTTTGCATTGGATGCAAGAAATGTCAGGTTATATCTCTAGCTGAGCCATATTATATGGGTGACCATTAGTTATCCATGTGGCAATGATCAAATGGTTAACTAGATATGTAAAGAGTAATCCTGATAGCAGGGAATGTCCCCAGTCTACACTGATTTTATCTATATATGTGTCACATTATAGTGTCACATCTCGGTTAATGATGCAGTGACCATTAAGGAATTATATCGAAATTTCCAAAGTGGACATTTCCTTTAAATGATCTTCCTATATAAAATATAAGCCTTTCCGTTAAGCGTTCTACTGGTCGGATCAGACACAATTTACAGTTCCGACCACTCATTATTGGTCATTGCCAGAATTATCTGCTAGAAAATCATTATCTTATCAAAATAAATGGGCCACCCACCCGGTAGAGGATTATCCTGTCCTCTGATGTGGCCAGATACTAAATGACACATTGTTGCCTCCCCAGCTGTGATACATTAGTATTCACTAGAAGTGTTGTATCTAATCTCCCAGATTCATCCACCTATAAGCTGCCTTCATTATGGCTGCAATGTCTCCCTTTCCATATAATTAGGGGAATTGGATAACGGCCAATGATAAATTTCAGGTGAAAAACAATAGTCATATGTATGAATGACGCAAAATCTATGAGTGGCTAGAGAGAGGCGATCTGAAGACTAGGTTCACTTATCATGTGCACCTCGCCTATGAGATCCAAGGATCAGCCGCCAAGAGTTGCCAAGGAAACAATCTATACGAGTCATTTACACCCTATCTGATCAAGAGGATTTGTATTCACGAAATGGCTCGACTTGTCTTCATCACCTGCGTGGTATATACAGACTCTCAAAGAATACTTGACGCCTACACACCGCGGGAGGTTATTGCACTGCAAAAGTGCATAGAAACCTATCAAAGCCTGCCCGTAATTATCACAGTCGCATTAGAAACATCCCAGTTTTATGCTAATTGCTTGCTATAACCTGCGGCACATTTACACTTTTGAAGGAAATTACCCACAATGAGGACAACCATGTTGCTTGAGGAACGAAATTTACCAGAATCCGGAAATTTTGCAAATATTTTTCAACAAGGCGAGAAGAGGCTGCCAGACATGTCTGGTGCCGCTTATCTCACTGACATCAATGGAGTCATACAAGTTAAAATCCAATTAAAAGGGGTTCATATGATCAGAAAAACATAGCTACAGTACTTTGTAATCCTGGGCATTGCTGAGACTTAGGATAAGTCATCAATATGTGATGGATGGGGGTCTGACCCCAGGGACCCCTCCAACCACTTCTTCCCTGTGCTGATGAGGTCACGTGGTACAACGGCAGCTGAGTAACATTCAAGGGAATGGTGCTGAGCTGCAATACCCAGCACAGCCACTATATAATCTATGGCGCTCTGTTTTGTATACAGTGAAGAGGCCACAGCACTCAACCGAATGCACTTCAACCAGCTGATCTGTGGGGGTTCTAGGTGTCAGATTCCCACTAAACACTACTTGATGTCCTATCCTTAGGGTAAGTCATCAATATTAAAGTTCTGGAACACGCCTTTAAGAGACATTAGGTCAGCAATGATCAATTCCAATAATCACGATTGCCCGTGAAATTAAAAAATACATAAATAAATAAATAAGTTTATGTCTATGGGCTAAAACATCAAGTACTTTATTGATGTTTCTTCTCTTTCTGAAATTATTGGGCTCCATTCACACTGCACTTACTACTCTGCTTAAAGGGGTTGCTACATAAACAAAAGTTATCTGATCACTGGTGGTCCGACTGCTTATGGCGGTCACAAGGGGTAGTCCATATCATGATACTGACACATTGCATGATACATGATGACAACACAGCATATGCGATGATGTCAACACCACCCAAGTAACACTGACCTGGGTCTAGGAACACAAGGCGGAAGGCTCAAGAAGGAGACCAGAATGCAATGGTGGATCCCAGGAAAGGAGACTGTTTTTTTTAACTATTACCCACCTTCCCTGCTTTCCAGTTATTATACTATGGAGCCTGAAGAAACCCTTTGCCCTGCACTACCAGTTCCGAAAGGCATATTCTCAATGAGGTTTGCCCATCACTAGTTGCCACTGTCCCGTCCCATCCTAAAATCTTTGCCCACACCATGCAATGTTGATCAGTTTCCAATGACTTGCTGGTCTGCAGGGTATACACCAGACATTATCCCAGTGCTCCAGGTGGCTCTACATGACAGGTGCTCTTTAAATCCCCCTCCCCAGCTTGACATCTCAGAGTAAATAGTTCTCTGCGACACATGGCGCTCCAGTCCCCCAAACACCGCCTCTGACTCGATTTGTTATATTTGTATAAAACAATATGACAGAACAAAACAAGGAAAGGGATAATGGTATTTGAATGAGACATGAATGTCACTAGGAAAATCACTTCTTGGAATAGGCTCAAAGCAAAAATTCATGTTGACATATGCTAAAAGAGAGAAAGAGTCGGAGCGCCCCGGCTCCAAACTGAGACACAGAACAAATAAATCTAATAGTAACAAAAATCCTGTCACTTCAGTGCGGGGACAGATCAGCCAAGCGCCATCCTAATAGGCTGTGATAAGCCTTATTAGGTTACATAACCGGATAACGAGGAGCGGGACATTACCGCAATTAAGAGCGACATCTAATATCTACATTGTATGGAAAACAACATTATGTCAGCGACCTTCTGAGACCCCGCACAACAAACGCTTTACCGAAATGAAGCTGAGCCCCAGCGAAAATGAAAAATCTACAACTTTCTAACAGATTTGGTGCTTCCGTCGTCGCCATTTTCAGGATCTCTGTTTGCTCTCACTGAATGGGAATGTTTTTATTACACTCAGGGGTAACAACCCTGTGCATAGCTGGCGGCTTGATAATATGATATCCAGTCTAGAACAATGCTCTGTGAGCTGAACACAGCTCTCTATGCTAGTTTGTTGCAATATCTCAGCCTGGAGTCCGGGCTGGTTAGCTTACAGAGCATTGTCTAGATTGGATACATCAGCAGCAGCCGCACCTCTCTGCTAGATGACTGCTATTTTGATACAATGGAGCAGATTTATTAAGACTGGCATATCGTACACCAGTCTTAAGAAAGGACCGGACAGGCACAGGGACCAATAGGTTTATGAAGAGGGTGCGGGTCTTCCTAAATCAATTGAAAGTCCCTGCACCAGAATGGAAATCTAGGCCTGTTAGGAACTGGTGTAGATTTTGCCCCAATCCAACCCATTGTACCAACATAATGTGGCAAGCGAGGCACAGATCACAGGTTGTGGTGCATGTTTGGCAAAAGGAAGGGCCTTGCTCCAAATTTGCACCACAATATCATTCTGCTCCACCAGAAAACTGGCATAGATGGATTGATGATTCTGGGCTGGTGAGCTCACAGAGCATTGTCTAGACTGGATAGAATGGTGTCCACTTCTCAGCTGAGAGCAGGACTAGCTGTGTACTGGGTTACTAATACTACCTCTGGATGGAAACAAGGGTGATCTTCAGAAATGGGGAAAAAACAAGACATTAGTTTTATGAATATTAATCCGGTTCACCAGGAAGTTCTTTTATTATACTCTGGGGTCTGACGAGAGTCCCAAAAGAGGTACGTCAAAATAATAAGTAGCTATACTAACCTTCCCTCACCTCTCCTGGGTTTCCTGGTGGTGCCCAGTATTCTTTCCATGGCCTCCTGGGTGACATCAGCAGTTCTGGGTCACCACTGAGGCCTGTGATTGAGCCTCTGTGATCACATGGGGGCGCGCTGACGTCATGATGCCTTGATAAAAGTGTCGTGACGTTGGTGTACCCAGTGTGACTGCTAAGGCCCAAGCCCAGACCTCAATGGTGACTCGAGGTCCACTGACCAGGGAAGAGATAAGGAAGACAAGGATGCCGGAGAAATAAGACCAAACACTGTGACAGAGCTCAGGAGAGGTGAGGGAAGGGGAGTACCAGCGTTTATAATTTTTTCCACATCTCCCATGGGCCTCCGATTATTACACTCTGGGGTCTGAAGAGGGTGGTGAACTCCAAACATTTTGGGATCAACACTTTATGAACCAGTTCAACTCATCTCTATCTGTGATAAACATCTCTCTCTCTCTTCTAGTTTGCTACAATGTATCAGTCTGGAATTGAAGCTGCTTAACGCACAGAGCATTGCCTTAATGGATACTGTAACAAACCTTCAGCTGAGATCAGGGCTAGCTATGAACAAGGTTACTGCCTCTGAATGTTATAAGAGTGTTGTCATTCTCTGACAGCAAGCAGAGATATGGAAAACCATGAAGATTGTAACACAAAATGTTGGAAACTTGGAGACATTTTCATTATCTCACCTATGTTTTCCTTTTCCATAAAACTGGAATATACAATATTTTTATGTTCTCATCTCATTGTATTGGCTTACCTATGATTTTAGGATTTATAGCTATGATCATCCTGAGCCTCCTGATGCATGATTGTAATACTAGAGCTACGAGACTGACACAAGCAGAGCAGGAACAGATAGAACATTCCTACTATATTTGACTAACACCCCCGCTCACAAATTCCATTTCGATATATGTATAGATATATGCCCCTAATTAATGTTGGGATCCCCATTGGGTCCATATCGAGCCCCTTTGATGTTCGTCATAGATTGACTTTGCTGGGAACATCAATCTCAGCAGTTCTTTGGAAGCTCCACAGACTCCATTGCTCTCCTACTGTGAATGCTCTGCACAGAGAAATGGAAATCAATGAAGCTATTCGCAGAAGCGTTGAGTCGGTGATTTCAGGCTCGTCTCCGGGAGCTGGGACCACCACCAGTTCTCATAATAAAGGGGCTGAACCTCTGCACTACTGGTGGGGGGGCCATACCACGTGGGATATCCAAACCTGCGTTTGTGTTATACGGGATATCAACTTGGTTTTTTGTTTCTGGATATCCAAAAAACATGAACAGTCAATGATGATGAATAATAAAGATAGTAATATACAGTAAAGTATGTCTATAACTCAGATACTCATGTATATGAACACATCAACTGCATCTAGTAAGACATGTAAAATGATGACAACTACAATAATCTACATCAGATACCATAAAAATTACTAATTTACAGATGATTAAACAACCTGGTTATGGCAACAAGTCAGTACTGAGCTATGGATATGAAAAGAGATTATATGTCAGCATTGTTACCAAATATTGCACCCCCTTTCTTCTAGAAATGGTGGGAATCCCATGTACATTCTGTATTATACTGATCCTGAGTTACATCCTGTATTATACTCCAGAGCTGCGCTCACTATTCTGCTGGTGCAGTCACTGTGTACATACATTACATTACTTATCCTGTACTGATCCTGAGTTACATCCTGTATTATACTCCAGAGCTGCACTCACTATTCTGCTGGTGCAGTCACTGTGTACATACATTACATTACTTATCCTGTACTGATCCTGAGTTACATCCTGTATTATACTCCAGAGCTGCACTCACTATTCTGCTGGTACAGTCACTGTGTACATACATTACATTACTTATCCTGTACTGATCCTGAGTTACATCCTGTATTATACTCCAGAGCTGCACTCACTATTCTGCTGGTGCAGTCACTGTGTACATACATTACATTACTTATCCTGTACTGATCCTGAGTTACATCCTGTATTATACTCCAGAGCTGCACTCACTATTCTGCTGGTACAGTCACTGTGTACATACATTACATTACTTATCCTGTACTGATCCTGAGTTACATCCTGTATTATACTCCAGAGCTGCGCTCACTATTCTGCTGGTACAGTCACTGTGTACATACATTACATTACTTATCCTGTACTGATCCTGAGTTACATCCTGTATTATACTCCAGAGCTGCGCTCACTATTCTGCTGGTGCAGTCACTGTGTACATACATTACATTACTTATCCTGTATTATACTCCAGAGCTGCGCTCACTATTCTGCTGGTACAGTCACTGTGTACATACATTACATTACTTATCCTGTACTGATCCTGAGTTACATCCTGCATTATACTCCAGAGCTGCACTCACTATTTTGCTGGCTGCTCATGGCAGTACAGTGCTTGGTATAAAGGAGATCTTTTCCAGAATGCAAATATGCAGACCAAATTCTGTTCAGATACTGTGAGGAGGGAATGTTGGGAGATTTCAGCTCTGTTTAGCATGCAGTTACTTATTAGAATGTCCAGTAAGACATGCTGCAGTTCTGGATAAATACAAATATAGAATAGTATATCATAAAGAACGATTTTCCACTTTTTTAGCAGCTCACACTGTCACTCACAAGGTGGAGCTACACTTTTTGGGTGGGGTCCTCCACTCTTTATATAAATAGCGCAGTTCTGCACAGTAGTCTGTCAAGTCAGTACAAGAGCCTAAAACTTTTCAAACTTGTCAGTGAAAGTCACAAAGATCTATTGGGGATGAAATGCTCAGATTTTATAATATTTTTTGAGCAATTATATAAATTCCACCGAGACTGGGCGACTCTTCTTGGGCCTCTTTAGCATTTGCAGACAACCTCTGACTCCTTCAGTGCACACATACAATTATCAGTGTTAAGAGGTTCCATCTAAACTTTGGGAATACATATGTTATCCTAATGAAATGCAAAATATATGTAGACGCATTGCTAAAACAAAAGGGTGAAGTGTACAGGAGGCCCTGACAAGATTCATTTATGCAGAGCTGTCAGAAGCCGAGGTCCTCAGCGCGTACATTGTCTGATATGTGATTACATGGTGAGGACCTTCTGCAGATCTCTGCACCAAAGAAGTTTATTGCTGTGTATCACAATAAGGGATAGAAGGGACAGATATTCATGCAACAGTATTAAATGAGAAGTCCAAGCAGAGCTCCTCAGATATGGAAGGCCCCACTTTTTTGAGGTGCTACAAACTGACCTTAACCTGTCCACAGAGATTCACTGAGTGGAGGAAACCATGCGATTAAAAATCTGGGCAAAAATTCTAGAATTATTAAGCAAAAATTCTAGAAATATTTGCTTACCCACCCAGAATCAAGGATTCCTCAGGAGACAAAATAAAAATTTTTACAGGTTCCTCCATAGTAAAAAGGTTGACTACACAAGGTTATTGGGGAAAGAAGGAATATGGTCCATGATCTGGCACCACAACATCTCCCAGATCTAAGGGTCTGTGGTCATCATATAGGGACCCAAATCCAATGGGAACCAATCAGATACTGACTTCCTGAAGAATTTAGTTGAGAAAATTCTTCAAAAGGGTCAAGGCTATTCATACCAATGTGCTGGACATGAATCTTAGAAACATTTGACAAGCTGTGACTAAGCAAGTGATTTCAAAAACACAGAAAACTGGTAGTCACTGACCCATTCCTTTACTTAAAATCATGAAAATGAGATTGTCATAGCCCCATTCTTAACTCAAGATGATGAAAATGTGGTGGTCAGAGGCTCACCCTACACCATGATCATGAAATAAATAGTCACTGCCCAACTCTTTCAAAAAAGGATAGATAAAAAGTGGTTGTCACAGCCCCGCCCCTATATCTTAGAACATAATAAAGTCATTGTCACAAGCACATCTTTTACTCAAGATCATGAAAAAGTGTCACCAACACACCCTTGTACTTAAGATCATGAAATAGGTTGAAACAGCCCAACTCCTTTAAGCCATACCCTTTTACTCTAGAACATAAAAAGGGGTAGTCAGAGACCCATCCCTGTACTGAAGATTATGAAATAAGTTGTCACAAAACAAGTCCTTCAAACAAGAACATGAAAAAATAGTTGTCACCGCTGGGCCCTTTATCCAAGGACATACAAAAGTGGTTGTCGCATCTGGCAATTTATCTAAGGACATGAGAAAGTGCTCAACAAAAAAATTATTAAAAAAAGTTGTCACATCTTTATTCCCATGAGTTAATAGTGCTATAATATTATAACCTAAATCCAATATATAAATGAAAGGATTATTTTAATAAATATATTTTATTATGTATATTTACAGTCCAAACATAAAGTAACCCTTTCTCTCCCATAAAAAAAAAAAAAAATTCTAGCAAAGAAACGTAAGTTTAACAAGAACACTTTTTTAATCCAAATTTCAATAAGTAATTTATGACTATTTGGGGAAAACACCAGGCAATTATCGCAGAATCATTTCAATAAGGAATTTATGTTTATCTGGGGAAATCTATGTCGACAGCTGATGACGTCATGCAAATAAGAGATACATTTTATAAAAAAAATTTTTTTTTATTATTTAAAGGCGCCCGCCCTTGGACTCCCTTGGCTATCAGGAAGGTGAGAACACGTTGTGTGTGAGAAGACACATCATTCTTCCAGAAGTACTTACAGCCCGGACTGTCTTATTGGCCGGCTACAAATGAAGTCAATAAATAATTGCAGTCTTGTGCCGCACGCCTTGCATTTGTCTTGGCAGCGGGTGTGATTTGTAAACATTACTCGCATTGATTGCCTGTATTCTGAGGAGATCTAAATCCTTCCGAGGATCGTTACATAACCTGCATTTTATTAATTGTAGGTGATATTTTCCAGCCGACCACAAATAAGACCAAGTAGTTTCCTGGGCACAGCGTGGAGGCGGCACACAGGGCCGAGCGCCTTGTGGTACACGGTGTCCCCACAAGGAGGTTTCTTACTGCCACTGTATTGAGCCGGGATGAATCATTTATTTTTATGGGTCGTCTTCTCTTCTGCATAATATAGTATAAAAGATACAGAAAGTTCCTCCTGTACCGGTTACAGAGAAGCTGGGGGATGAGACTGATCACTGTGTGATTTAGGAGGAATAGATCCCTCGCCTACAAAAAACAAGTAGTCTCTTGGTCTGAGCCGATTCTGCAGTAGACTAGAACAAAAAGTTCTCCTAAAGTTCTAATATACATTGTCCATGTTTATCAATGTATTTGCAGCAGTTTTGTCGTAAAGTGCACCAAAAAGTTTTGCAAAAATGTCACTATTTTTTGATCCCCAAAAGAAGAAAAGTTTTGCAGTGGGCTATAAACTCATGTGTTTACAATGAATGTAATAAAGAGAATGTGTCACCAAAATGTCCTTTTTTTAAATCAAGTTTTTAAGAGAAACATATTTTTAAGAATGTTTGATGATTTTATCAGTACAATATCCTGTTATTTTCCCTAAAGCCTATTAGCAGCCTTATACTTGCTAATTCTATAGAGGATTTCATTTCAGCAGTGACAACATTTATATCACAATCGAGACTGACAGGATCACAATATAACTTAACACCTCTATAGATAACACTACTGACTCATCATTACATCACTAATGACAATAGATGACCTCACATCTTATCTACTACACTCAGGGGCGTAACTACCGGGGAAGGTAACGGGCCCTATTTACTTATTGAGGTGACTGTGAGCAGGAGCGGTGACCCCTGAGTATAATGATCGGAGGACCAGAGGAGGTGAGGGAACATAAAAAACACTGTTACTTACCTCTCCGCCGCTCCGGCAGGATTTGGGCCTATTTGGTGAGGTCCCAGACGTCACGTGGGCCAGGCCTGCGTCATTATGCGTCACAATGTAGGCCCGGCTCACATGACATCTGTACCAACATTGAAGATGGCTGAAATCAGCGGGGAGTGCATCGGAGCCAGGGAGAGGTGAGTAACATTGCTTTTTATGTCTGTATCCTCCCTGTGGGTCTCTGATCTTTATACTCTGGGTTCTGCAAAGACCCCAGAGTATAATAATTGTTCATGGGTGGTCCACAATGGGGCATAATACTGTGTGCAGGGGCCACTATGGGGCATAATAGCTGTGTGCAGGAATGCGGTTTGTGCGGGGTCAGGAGGGGGAGCCCCATGTCAAATGTCTGCCTTGGGGCTAAGGCCCCACATAGGGAAATGCAGCAAAGAAAGTTGCGGAAAAAAAAGAAAGAAAGTTTTCCTCTGAGGACTTTCTGTCCTGTCTGTAGTTATAGGGGGGGGGGGGGGGGGGGGGGGGGGGGGGTTTGACATGTTACGATTTTCAAAAACACTTGCGTTTTTTAAAACACAGTTTTTCCGCTGTAGATTTTTAATTTTTTTTTTTGGCAATTCTGGCTAATCCCATCCACTTTGCAGGTACTGTACAACACAGAGTTTTTTGGCGCGCGCCGTTTCCATTGCGGTTGTGCTTTCGCAACGTGGGGCTTCAGCCTAAAAGATGAGAAATGAGAAATTTGTTTCCTGATTCTCCAGGATTCTGCAGTGACAAGTCATCCCAGGAACCTTCTCTCTCCGGTTACAGGTAACAGCGTGACGAATATTATTGATCTCTTCCCCACATAATGAACTTGTTACTTGAAAGCCATAAAAGCTTTGCAGGGCTGTGAATAAAATCTCGATACTTTACGGACTGACAACATCATCATGAAAGGGAAGGTGAGCGAGCGCCATACCGCTCCGGGTAAATAGATCTGCTGCATGGCTATGATTTACTTTTAGGAAAGACAATCTGTACAAGGACTCTGCTGTTCTCCCCCAGCTGTAAAATAGGACAGTATAATCCTTGGAGATATAGCCAGATACAATCATGAATTCTTAATAAGCTTATTGTGCCGCTCGGTGACTCGGCTCCGCGCTTACTTTCTTATAGAAAAACAAGGGGATTAATAGACGACAAGGAAATATGTTATTCTGCAAGGGAGACTCAGACTCTTAAAGGGGAAACCAACCTGCATTTTCAGTGGCAATATACTGTAAGTATAAACTAAGGGTCAATATTGTATCACCCCAAGTGTCCATGCGTCTTGTATCCTGTATTACACTGCAGGCTCTATATGGAGGACCTGTTGTCTGCAGCACAGTAATCCGACAAGACAATCAGCTCTGCAGCGTAAATAAGAAGTGAAAGTGTCAAGGAAAAGTACATGGAAAGTCAATGAGTTCAGGGACGATGCCAAGAATTCCTGCAAATATTGGAGAGATGATGAGACCTCTTGAGCTGATGCTGAATAGTCTGCAGAAGGAAAACTCCGATGTTGTACAATCTGCAGAAAACAATGTAACAACCGGAGGGCAAAAATAACTAACCATAGTAAATATGTCTGTATGTATGTGTATATATCTAAATATATATAGATCTGCACTCTATGTAGGAAGCAGTCGTTTACTTGTGACAGATACTTCTCTAATAGTTATAAAGTTGCTATTTTAGAATACAAGCTCTGAGTGCAACATTTTAGTAACATTAATGAGAACTGCAGTTTTGGGTTGTTTTCTGCCAGATTTGCAGATAATGATGCCTCAGGACTCCTGCTACCTGTCCATTCCCCTTGCACCTTAGCACTTGTATGAATTCCCCATGTTTACAGCATAGCCTTCTGGGCCTAGGACAGCAGGAGAAGCGTTATACGGTTGCCGATTTACAGAGGTCTTGGGGGATTCGGCACACAGGGGGCCGCTGACTTATAAATAGACAAGCACTGCAGCAACAAGCTTCACTGTTACATCAGGACACCTCCGCAGGCTGCTCACCGGACAGAATGGCCTCGGCTGGAGATTAGATTCTTCATTCAGCTGCAAGGTCTGCACAACATCAAAGCCATCATCTAAACCCTTCAGATAAAAGACATGTTCTAATGAGTTGCCCTGACCCGAGTATAAAGCCAAACAGCACAGAGGAGGCGGCCCGCGCTAACATCTCATTTATGCCATAGGAACAGTGTCTCTATGTAAGTCACATACATAGGGAGATATCTGACTCCTCCCACACTTATGTAGGTGAAGTGTCTGACTAACAAGCCTGACTGCAGTGGTAGCCCCCAGCCCCCCCCCCCCCTTCCCCAAGCCAAAGGCGCAACTTCAGGCTCATGGGCCCCCAATGCAAAATCTGTAGCCAAAGGCGCAACTTCAGGCTCATGGGCCCCCAATGCAGAATCTGTAGCCAAAGGCGCAACTTCAGGCTCATGGGCCCCCAATGCAGAATCTGTAGCCAAAGGCAAATCGGTGGGCCCCTGTAATCTGGTCAGGCTCATGGGCCCCCAATGCAGAATCTGTAGCCAAAGGTGTAACTTCAGGCTCATGGGCCCCCAATGCAGAATCTGTAGCCAAAGGTGTAACTTCAAGCTCTTGGGCCCCCAATGCAAAATCTGTAGCCAAAGGCGCAATTTCAGGCTCATGGGCCCCCAATGCAAAATCGTTGTAGGCAAAGGTGTAACTTCAGGCTCTGGGCCCCCAAGCAGATCTGGCCGGGAGGGTGGGCCCCCAAGTTGTAGCCAAAGACACAACTTCAGGCTCATGGGCCCCCAATGCAAAATCTGTAGCCAAAGGCGCAACTTCAGGCTCATGGGCCCCCAATGCAAAATCTGTAGCCAAAGGCGCAACTTCAGGCTCATGGGCCCCCAATGCAGAATCTGTAGCCAAAGGCACAACTTCAGGCTCATGGGCCCCCAATGCAGAATCTGTAGCCAAAGGTGTAACTTCAGGCTCATGGGCCCCCAATGCAGAATCTGTAGCCAAAGGCACAACTTCAGGCTCATGGGCCCCCAATGCAGAATCTGTAGCCAAAGGTGTAACTTCAGGCTCATGGGCCCCCAATGCAGAATCTGTAGCCAAAGGTGTAACTTCAGGCTCATGGGCCCCCAATGCAGAATCTGTAGCCAAAGGTGTAACTTCAAGCTCTTGGGCCCCAATGCAAAATCTAACTTGTGCCATTTAAAATAGTGGTATATTTTATGTGATCCAGGGCCCCATAGCAACTTTTACCAGTGCATCTCATATAGCTATACTTCTGGTAGCTCATTACCTCATACTACTAACCTAATATCTCATAGCAGTAGGTTATTATCTCATATTACCAACCTAATATCACAAAGCACTAGCTTATTACTTCATTCTACTGACCTATTATGTTATAGCACTAGCTTATTACCTCATACTACTGACCTGTTATCTCATAGCACTAGCTTATTACCTCATACTACTGACCTGTTATCTCATAGCACTAGCTAATTACCTCATACTACTGACCTATTATCTCATAGCACTAGCTTATTACTTCATTCTACTGACCTATTATGTTATAGCACTAGCTTATTACCTCATACTACTGACCTATTATCTCATAGTACTAGCTTATTACCTCATACTACTGATCTCTTATCTCATAGCACTAGCTTATTACCTCATACTACTGACCTGTTATCTCATAGCACTACCTTATTACCTCATACTACTGACCTATTATCTCATAGCACTAGCTTATTACCTCATACTACTGACCTATTATCTCATAGCACTAGCTTATTACCTCATACTACTGATCTCTTATCTCATAGCACTACCTTATTACCTCATACTACTGATCTATTATCTCATAGCACTAGCTTATTACCTCATACTACTGACCTGTTATCTCATAGCACTACCTTATTACCTCATACTACTGACCTATTATCTCATAGCACTAGCTTATTACCTCATACTACTGACCTATTATCTCATAGCACTAGCTTATTACCTCATACTACTGATCTCTTATCTCATAGCACTACCTTATTACCTCATACTACTGATCTATTATCTCATAGCACTAGCTTATTACTTCATACTACTGACCTGTTATCTCATAGCACTAGCTTATTACCTCATACTACTGACCTGTTATCTCATAGCACTAGCTTATTACCTCATACTACTGACCTGTTATCGCATCGCATAGCACTAGCTCATTACCTCATACTACTGACCTGTTATCTCATAGCACTAGCTTATTACCTCATACTACTGACCTGTTATCTCATAGCACTAGCTTATTACCTCATACTACTGACCTGTTATCTCATAGCACTAGCTTATTACCTCATACTACTGACCTATTATCTCATAGCACTAGCTTATTACTTCATTCTACTGACCTATTATGTTATAGCACTAGCTTATTACCTCATACTACTGACCTATTATCTCATAGTACTAGCTTATTACCTCATACTACTGATCTCTTATCTCATAGCACTAGCTTATTACCTCATACTACTGACCTGTTATCTCATAGTACTAGCTTATTACCTCATACTACTGACCTGTTATCTCATAGCACTAGCTTATTACCTCATACTACTGACCTGTTATCTCATAGCACTACCTTATTACCTCATACTACTGACCTATTATCTCATAGCACTAGCTTATTACCTCATACTACTGACCTATTATCTCATAGCACTAGCTTATTACCTCATACTACTGATCTCTTATCTCATAGCACTACCTTATTACCTCATACTACTGATCTATTATCTCATAGCACTAGCTTATTACTTCATACTACTGACCTGTTATCTCATAGCACTAGCTTATTACCTCATACTACTGACCTGTTATCTCATAGCACTAGCTTATTACCTCATACTACTGACCTGTTATCTCATAGCACTAGCTTATTACCTCATACTACTGACCTGTTATCGCATAGCACTAGCTCATTACCTCATACTACTGATCTGTTATCTCATAGCACTAGCTCATTACCTCATACTACTGATCTGTTATCTCATAGCACTAGCTCATTACCTCATAGTACTGACCTGTTATCTCATAGTAAAGTATTACCTTGGACTTGCCACACCTCTGATTTACTACTATCTCATTGCACTGTAATAATGTTATGGAATTGTTCTTTAAGGAATTACCTAATACATTGCAGGTAACGGATAGCTTGCTTACTGTCTATCTGCTGGTGCTATCTGTTATCCTACACTGCTCTAGTTCACAGAGACTAAGATTGACCTGAATTATCCACCAGAGCCTACTATAAGGCAGGATGGACTTGGCTGCTCAGAACCCAGGTTGCAACTCCAAAATAAGGTGCCTAAGTGAAAATCCAGGGTAAAGACCAATCCAGAAACTCTACGGTGGACAGAGAAAGCATAAACAAGCTGGGGACAAAATCCAGGAGTGGGAATTGCTAGAATGAAAGCAGGGGAATGCCAGAGTCCAAGACACAGTTTGGGAGGTCACAGATAAAGCCATGTAAGCAGGAGAAGTGTTAACCAGGAGAGGCAGCCAAGGTCAGTAAACCAGACATTCAGCAGAAAACGGAAAGATACTGGGAGTGAGTTCTGAGATTACAGAGCCTAGAAAGCTAATGCAATCACAGGCACCTGAGCAAGGAAAGTGTCAGGTTAAAATATCAGCCTCAACCACTGATTGGACGCTGAACTAGAGCCCTGATTGGTTCTGCATCTCAAACCCATGACTGGCTGAACAGACCCAGCCAAAGATTCAACTGGTACACATAGCAACCTTAAAGTATCTGCACATAGTAAATGCAGACAGAGAATGAGGACAGCTGGGTGGAGATGTGGGAGCGTGGATACTTACATTTACTTTACTACTTTACAGGGCTCACAATCTAAATTCCATATCAGTATGTCATTGGAGTGTGGGAGGAAACCCACGAAAACATGGGGTGAACATACAAGCTCATTGGAACTCCAGTGCTGCAGGGCCACAGTGCTAACCATTGGAACTCCAGTGCTGCAGGGCCACAGTGCTAACCATTGGAACTCCAGTGCTGCATGGCCACAGTGCTAACCATTGGAACTCCAGTGCTGCAGGGCCACAGTGCTAACCATTGGAACTCCAGTGCTGCAGGGCCACAGTGCTAACCATTGGAACTCCAGTGCTGCAGGGCCACAGTGCTAACCATTGGAACTCCAGTGCTGCAGGGCCACAGCGCTAACCATTGGAACGCCAGTGCTGCAGGGCCACAGCGCTAACCATTGGAACTCCAGTGCTGCAGGGCCACAGTGCTAACCATTGGAACTCCAGTGCTGCAGGGCCACAGTGCTAACCATTGGAACTCCAGTGCTGCAGGGCCACAGTGCTAACCATTGGAACTCCAGTGCTGCAGGGCCACAGTGCTAACCATTGGAACTCCAGTGCTGCAGGGCCACAGCGCTAACCATTGGAACTCCAGTGCTGCAGGGCCACAGTGCTAACCACTGGAACTCCAGGGCTGCAGGGCCACAGTGCTAACCATTGGAACCCCAGTGCTGCAGGGCCACAGTGCTAACCACTGAGCCACCGTGTTGCTGCCCACCCAACCTCCTTCCATCCTGGATTTCCTTTAATATTAAATCAGTTCATCCATGAACCTCAGATGTAAAATTCTGGTCCTTTCTTGTGTAATTGAAAGCAAATTGCATATAGAATTGTATCTGTACGCTGCGGAGCAATTACATAGGACAATATAGGCTGGAGAGGTATAGGAGCCCTGGCTGCAGGCAGAAGAGCTCAAGAAGTCAGCAGTCACCGGGGAAATAAAAAAAAAAAAACCTAGGAGTGTGCAGCTAATGTATGCAACGCCATGACTAGGCTAACAAACCATTGCTGTATCATACGCCCCAGGCTCAGACACATGAAAAGGCCTGGATATGGGGCGGGCTGTAATATCTATAGGTCTGATGTGAGATGTGCTACAAATGGCTGAATGCTGGAGGCTACAACAGAAACTTCACAGAGACCAGGCTGATGAAGGGCCCCAAAGCCCAGACCGGACATCACGCTGAGCCATTGAGGGTGGAAAAGCTCCAGTGTGTCCCCCGTGTACTCAAAATACATGGGATATCTATGTCATCTGCTTCCACCACAGCACATATTTGTCACTGTTATTATCCCTTATGGTATAGACCAAAGCAGTTTACATCCCTTTATACCGGCCTGTGGCCTGGGCTGTGTATTAACCCTTCAGAGCCTGGTTCAGTAAAATCATCGCTGATCATCTCCGTCCTCTAATTGGTCCGGTTTTCCTGCAGCGTCCCATGGGCGTTGTGGTCGGGCGGTTTATTATTGGTCTAATAAGCGCTAATTAAGGATAAAATTGTTATACAATGTAATTATCTGCTAAAAACAAAGAAACGCTTCTCATGGCTTCTGTTCATTAAAGTTATTGTCACCTCCAGGGCCGATCGAATGTTCTTATGACTGCCAGTGGGTTGGTGAGCTTGCAGAGTACGATTAACACGTGTATCTAAGCCTAGTATGTGTATGTGTACCTACATGTGATACGGTCTGCTGAGCCACGACATCTAAGCCTATCATATTTGATGGAATGTTGGCCGAGCTACCTTATCTAATCCCATCATGTGTGATGGAATCTGCTGAGCTGCTGTATCTAACATGCTACATCCGAGCCTGTCATATGTATGATTGTCTGCTGAGCTGCTGTATCTAACATGCTACATCCGAGCCTGTCATATGTAATATTGTCTGATGAGCTGCTGTATCTAACATGCTACATCCGAGCCTGTCATATGTATGATTGTCTGCTGAGCTGCTGTATCTAACATGCTACATCCGAGCCTGTCATATGTAATATTGTCTGATGAGCTGCTGTATCTAACATGCTACATCCGAGCCTATCACATGTAATATTGTCTGCTGAGCTGCTGTATCTAACATGCTACATCCGAGCCTATCACATGTAATATTGTCTGCTGAGCTGCTGTATCTAACATGCTACATCCGAGCCTATCATATGTAATATTGTCTGCTGGGCTGCCTATCTAATCCTACTGTGTGTGCTACTGTCTGCTGATCTGTGTATCTAAACTTATCATGTGTGACACTTTCTGCTGAGTTGCGTATCTAATGTTATCATGTGTGATACTGTCTGCTGAGCTGTGTATCTAATTTTATAATGTGTGATACTGTCTGCTTGCTGTCTATCTAATCCTACTGTGTGTGTGATTGTCTGCTGAGCTCTGTATCTAATCTTATCATGTGTGATACTGTCGGCTGGCTGTATATCTAATCATATTGTGTGTGCTACCATCTGCTGAGCTGTGTATCTAATTTTATAATGTGTGATACTGTCTGCTGGGCTGTCTATCTAATCCTACTGTGTGTGTGATTGTCTGCTGAGCTCTGTATCTAATCTTATCATGTGTGATACTGTCGGCTGGCTGTATATCTAATCCTATTGTGTGTGCTACCATCTGCTGAGCTGTGTATCTAATTTTTATAATGTGTGATACTGTCTGCTGGGCTGTCTATCTATTCCCTACTGTGTGTGCGACTGTCTGCTGAGCTGTGTATCTAATCCTATCACGTGTGATACTGACTGCTAAAATGCTGTATCTAAGTCGAGTTCACATCTCCATTGGGATTTCTAATTTTTATGTTCCATTACAGAAACGATTCGGAGACGGATTCATCATACAATGGACACAAAAGGATCCCAATAGACTCTGTTTACTATAACGGGGTCCATTCAGTTTCCTTGGTGGTGTCCATCACTTTTCTGGATAAAACAGTGAAGCCTATGATGTGTGACCCTGTTTCCCAAGCCTATCTTATAAGATACTGTCTGCTGAGCTGTCGTATCTAAGCTGATGCAGTGTGATACGGTCTACATTCCTGGCTCCATAGCTATAATTTCATAACACTATGGGTAGAGTATTGAGACACTAAATGTGCATATGAAGCTTCTTAGCTTTCTGTAATTAGGGAGGCACCAGCTAGGTTCATTGCAGCAATGTGGGGGTGGGATAGAGCACATTTCATGGAACTTGCAGCAACAGGTTACAATGTATCAAGTTGATTGTAATTTCCAGTATTGGGAGTACAAGAAGCTTTCACTCCGTCCTCGCTCAGCCTTACTGGGATTGTGCAGAAAGAATAGAGATAATTAAACTCTGGAGCCAATGACAATTCAGACACAATAATGTCAAGGTTTCACCGAGTAATGTGTGTTTATCTGCCAAAGTCAAAAGATTCAGCCTCAAAACGCATCAGGCCTTTTGTGAAACAACCAATTAGATGTTTTGCTCTGCATTTCTTTAATTCATATGTATGAAGCAAATCGAAGTGTGTCACTTGGAATAAATGTGAGCCATTTACATTCTCGCTTATTATAAGTCACATATACAATTCTGTCAATGTCACGCCAGCTGTTGCTTTATACGCAACCTGCAGCGCACGAGGTGGGGTCTCCAAACCTCAACCCTGAGCACACAATAACAGGAACAGATACTTCAAAATTAGCAGCGTATTGCTCAGCCAAGCCTTACATCTATGATACTGTGTGAAGTACTAATGTATCTAGGTCTACAATGTATGATACTGCTGGAGGTACATGTGTATCTAAGCCTATTATGTATGAGTCTGGTGCAGTAGTAAATGGAAATGAATACATACACACATGACTTTCCCCAAATGTGCTGCAGATTTGTTGTGTCTAATCCTATCATGTGTGATGTGGTTGGATGAGCTGCTGTATCTAATCCTAACATGTGGGATACTTCCCACATCATGTCTAATACCATATACTGAGCACTATATTCTATCCTTATCGAATGTGAGATTGTCTGCTGAGCTGTGTATCTAATCCTATCATGTGTTATACTGCCTGCTGAGCTGTGTATCTAATCCTATCATGTGTTATACTGTCTGCTGAGCTGTGTATCTAATCCTATCATGTGTTATACTGCCTGCTGAGCTGTGTATCTAATCCTATCATGTGTTGTACTGTCTGCTGAGCTGTGTATCTAATCCTATTATGCATAATATGGTCTGATGCGCTGGTGTATCTAATCCTATCATGTGTAATGTTATATGCTGAGCTGTATATCTAAGCATATCATGTGTGATATTGTCTGCTGAGCTGAGTATCTAAGTCTTCTATATGTGATGTTGTGTCGCTGCTGTATCTAAGCCTATCACATGTGATACTAAGTTACTGAACCATTGTACATTGGGGTTGTCCACTTTAAGACCAATATTAAGAGATAAATGTTATCCTTTGTATACTGAACGGTTGTATAATTTTCCAATATACTCATGCTTTCTGTATCAATTCCTCACAGTTTTCTAGATCTCTGCTTGCTGTCATTCATTCTGCTTACTTCCAGTGGATAAAAATCGGTCCATGGTCATGTGATGTACGGTCCATGGTCAGGTGATGTACGGTCCATGGTCAGGTGATGTACGGACCCTGGTCATGTGATGTACGGACCATGGTCATGTGATGTACGGTCCATGGTCATGTGATGTACGGTCCATGGTCATGTGATGTACGGACCATGGTCATGTGATGTACGGTCCATGGTCATGTGATGTACGGTCCATGGTCATGTGATGTACGGTCCATGGTCATGTGATGTACGGTCCATGGTCATGTGATGGACACAGATACACAGTTCATTACAGTCAAAGCACAGTAAACAGACATCTGCCTGGTAACGAGCTGTGCACCTGTGTGTTCATCAAATGACCATGAACCATACATCACATGACCATGGACCGTACATCACATGACCATGGTCCATACATCACATGACCATGGATTGATTTTTATGCACTGGAGGTAAGCAGGGTGAATGACAGCAAGCAGAGATCTAGAAAGCCGTGAGGAATTGATACAGAAAGTATATTGGAACGTTGTATAACTTTTTATTATACAAACAATAACTTTTGTCTATTAATATTAGTCTAAAACTGGACAACCCCTTTAAGTACTGGTGTATCTAATCCTATGATTTATACCACAGCTCTAAACACGTTACTTACAGGAAAGTCATTGAGGATTATTATGTAAGATTCCAGATTCTCAGACGCTCATCTGGCAGAGTACCGGCATTGCCAACAGTCCGGAGCATATTCAATAGTACAGATGCCTTGACCATGGCGGTAACATCGGGGATGTGTTTTGCGCAGTCACATAAGCCCGCCAGGAATCACAGTAATTATAATGTTACACAGGGGGTGAATGTCATGAATAGTGAGGCTGAGGAAGGGCCTAGAAAGCTGAATATCTGCAGCCGACGCGAGAAAACTGACAACACAGGACGCCAGTGACACCAAAGCCCCCGTCACCAGTCCAGAAAGAAGCTTCAATCAACAGCAAAGGCCTTAAAGGGCCCCATTGACCTCTGCGGCAGATTCTATTATAATCAGCTGTAAGGAGCCGCTGACACTTAATTCTCTTTTTGTTATCTGCGGCTGGAGCGAGCGGCATGACTTGCTAGCAAATTTATTAAAAGTGTAGAGCGGAGCAAAATCACTTAAGAGCCAAAGCACATTTTGTTTCGGAATGGCGGGGCCTTGGGCAGAATACCAAATGGTATTTTCCCTGCATGCTACCGAGTATCACATTCGTCAAAGTTGTGTGGTTGTTATGAATGACCTCTGGGCGCCCTTGATAGCGCCAGCGACACGAAGGCTCGAGATTCAGGTGCCTCTTCGGGCAGCCACCGAAAAAAGCTAAGCGATGGTAAAAAGCCTCATATTTCACAGGACGTCTTCAGTGGTTAAAGCCAGCGCTGCCGGGATGAATACTAATGTCATTCATTTATAGCTCCTTTTGCTTGTGAAAACAACCAGCTGACAAAGAGACAGGTTCCATTTCTGGACGACCCGGCTCGCCAACACTAGACACTATGCACAGCGCTGCCAGGCTCTATTATACTGAATACAAATGTAGCAGAGCTGAGAGTTACGCTTAACATAACATACTTCATTCATTCATTGAATTGAAATAAAACAAGGAATACAACCATACAGTGCAATGGCAATAACAAAATGCAATACCCAAATAATACTGCCATACTGGGCCCAACCAGCACCACCATACAGAATCCTATGGCGGTGTCATATAGAGTTTACAAACCGCAAAAGTCATGGGATGAAACAATAAATACAACCCTATAGTGCCCTAATAATACTATAATAGAACATCCAAATAATATCGCCATACTGGGCTCAACCAGCACCATCACACAGTATCCACTTGTAGTGTCATACAGAGTTTACAAACCGCAAAAGTCATGAGATGAAACAATAAACATAACCATATATATATATATATATATATATATATATATATATATAAAAGAAAATAATCTCAGTCAAGCCAACCAGTCACATGGCGAACAACAAACACCATCATACAGTGCTGAAATAATATAGCCATATAGTGCTCAATAAAGATCATCATTCAGTACTGAAATAATATAGCCATATAGTGCTTAACAAACACCATCACACAGTAGTGAAATATGGCCATATAGTGCTCAACAAATACCATAATTCAGTACTAAAATAACAGGGCCACATAGGTGTTCAACACACACACCGTCATACTGTACTGAAATAATAGAGCCATAATAGTGCTTACCTAATAGCACCATACAGTAGTGGGGTAAATCTACTATACAGTGCCCAAATAACAGATCATCAGAGTTATGAGGTGTTAAATAAATATAACCATATAGTGCTCTGATAATACAATAATACACTACCCAATATATACTGCCAAACTGTGCTCAGCAAATATTACCATGCATTGCCCAATAGAGCATTACATTCAGAAAATCTGTTCATACAGGGCTATAGTGAAATAAATGAGCCATACAGTGATCAGGAAATAATATCGTGCTGAAATAATAGGGCCATATAGTGCTCTAGAAAATATCACCATACAGTGCCCAAATAACAGAGTAATGTAGTGCTTGAAAACATAACCACATATTGTCCTGGAAATGCCATAATACAGTGCCCAAATTCTACTGTCGCACTGTGCACAAGCAACACCATCACAGAGTGTCCATACAGTGGGTACAGAGGCCTCTAAATAATACCACTATACAATATGCAAATGATTGCACCACGTCATGCAAATGATAAAATGATACAAATGACTGCACCACGTGCTCACGCCATGCTACTATACAACACCCAAACAATGTCTGTGAAATCAATACCGTCATATAGTCCCCATAAACAGCCTCGTTTTATGGATTCTCGTCTACGTTGGTGTATCTGACAACTTTACTTAGCCCTGATGCTTGGAGCAGAGGGCAGTAGATTATGGACACTTTGCCCCTTCTGCCCCTGGTATAATCCAGCCCCGGTCTCCATGGGAGGTGTTACATTACAAGGCTACAACGCTGCTCCAGCCCTGCACTCTCCGCTTTGATGTGCTATCGGAATAAAGCGCAGAAGACAGCTCGGTCTTTTTCATGATTCTCGTAGGGTAAAGCCATTGACCTTGATGTCACAAGAATTATCACATCCTATAAAGAGAAGGCGAATCTCAGACCTGAAATGATATTGTACACAGACAGCTGAAGGAACAGCTCGCTCTGCGCTAAACTCACAGAATAGACTTGTGGGGCCTCCAGAAGTCTGCAAAGTATAATTCAATCTCCGAAACAAAATCCCCCATGCCGTAAAAGGTACTGTAGTCAAAAAAGGAAGCTATAAATACCGCAAAGCAGCCGGCAGGAGACATTTTTAACTTAATTTTAAATATTGCAAATTATCACGGCAGGAAGCAAAGCGATCCAGAAAACGCTAATCTGTGAAGGGCTGGATGGAATTTATTGCACCGCCAAATAAACACGTAATAATTAGCACTATGGTGGTCAGAAATGACCAGACTGGGATACTACGGATAAAGTGGACCATACAATGGAGGCGCCATGTGTATAAATACAAGGGCGCAAAAGTCAATGGATAATTCGAAAAGTACATGGGCTGAACTTCTGGATACTGAAAAGCAGCCATGATCTTGTGAGAAATCCTAATAAAGGGGTTATTGACCTTTGAAAAACCATGACCATATACCCTATTAGGTAATTCCAGGTTGTTCAGGATTTTGGGGAGTGTTCGAAAAGAATCTCTTGCCCTGTTCTGTCCTGCATTACAAAAACAGCTCATTGAGCTGCATAAACATTGTGTAATGCCTAGTTTCTCCTGTGGAGGAGCTGTAGGAAAATTGAACACTTGCTGCCAAATCCTCATAGCTGGGGGTCTCAGGAAGGGGACACTTAGTCAAGGGGTCCTTCTAACAAGTACAGAATGGTCAAAATGGAGAACCCTATAGCTATGTACAATCACATAGTTACAAGTACAGTTGAGCGAACCTCACAAGATTTGTTTCACAAATATTTGTGAGGTTCGGGCCAAACCGGAGGTGCTGTTACTATACTCTGGCTTCTCTTTAGGCCCCATAGTATAATAAGCAGAGATTCAGGGGATAATAAAAAGTCATACTCAACTTCCCTCTCCTCTTTTAGGCTTCTTTGTGACGTCCATTGTTCCTTCACGGGCATCTTCAGTCTTCGGCCAGTCTCAGTGGTCACGTCATTCTGCATTCTGCTGGCTGACATCATCCAGGAGGCCTGAAGAGGACCAAAGATGCCCATGGTGGAGCACAAGATGCCGGAGGGAGCCCAGGTCAGGGAAGATGAGTAGCAGTGTTATTTTTCTGCACCTCTCCTAAGCCCCATGAAGAGACCCCAGGGTATAATAATAATTTGTGGGTAGTGAGCCCCATAAATGTTGGGTCCAGATGAACTGGAGATTTCATAACAAACCCAACTTGTTACAAACCGCTTTGCTCATCTCTAGTTGGGAGTGACCTACTGAGCATGTGTAGAATACAATATATTCAGGCACAGGGACCTTAGTAAGAAATGTAACAATGCAAATGCCTTGTATCGTATTCCTCTGCACGTGTCTGCAGATAATGGTGCAGCAGAGCCGATTGTGTCAATGCAGGGTTTGTGATTTGACATGACGAGCAATTACATTATGAGTCACAATATATTGGCTGTATTTATGAATGCATCATATTTTAATAGAAAATAGAAAAATGGCCAAGTCTGCTCTGCTGCATCTGCACATAAGCATGGAGATTATACTGGGTCATATAGTGGTAAGGAGTGGAGTCTACCATTATATGATTGAGGCTGGGGAGATTTCCTTATCACATACAAATGCAAAACAATTCTGATATTCCGGGAAATTTGGGGCCACTCCGAATTCTCACACCAATGAGCAAATTACAGGATCTGATTGGCTGCCCTGATAGTCCTGAAGCTCAGCGAAGAACTCCAATTGGCTGAGCAGGTGACAATATATATATATATATATATATACCTGGGGCCATTCTCATATTGTCCGGCCTGAGAATGTCCGACAATCTCTGCTGTATCGGGTGACATTTGTACCTGCACCCTGGTGATTCAGCCACCAGTATTATCAATGGTACATGGTGACCGGGTCCCTGGTACTAATTCTGCTTTAGGGCCCACAAGCTACAAGCAATGGCAGGAAATCTGACCATGACAAAATGCACAATGTCCTGCAGAAACAGAAGAAGGTTCTGTATTTGTGTGAGCGCTATAATACAAGGACAATACATCTGTGAGGACACAGAGATTACATGTAATGGCTTCTAGTGCTTTTCATTTTTTCACAGCAACAATTGTCGCCATCTCACAAGATGCCTTAAATGGCCCATTGTTGTCTCCCGGAGAATAAAACCTTCTCCAGCTTCTTTTCTTGCTATATAAAAACTTGTAATGTAGAAGAAACAAACAGGGGTCACATAAGAGGGAAGCAGCCTCCATAAGAGAGAAGCTATTGTAGAACACATCTACTCCTGTACGATCAGCATGGATGATAGGGGTTATCTGCACACATTGGGGCAGCCAATACACTATACATGGAGTGACCAGATACAAGTCTACTGCCTGCCCTCTACAAATCCCAAGCATTACCAGCAATGGTGCAATTATGGGGGGTGCGGAGGATGTAACCATACCCAGATATTACTGCCACTTGGATCCATGGGAGCCCAGTAGCAATAACATTGGAAGATTGTACAAAATTTGCCTCTGGAGTCAGGACCAAGTAAAATAGACTGATAGTAATTTTCAACAAACTTATATAAATCAATAGTACAAGAGAATATAATAAACTTTGTAATATATATTATCAGAGGAAAATGCTTTTCTCCAAGTATCAGACTCCTTTCCTCGTCCTCCTAAAATCATTACTCACTTTGATATATCTGCTGAATCTGTATTCCAAGACGGACTGCAGCTCATTGAAGTATTAGACTACATGTCCATAGAAGTCTACGGAGAATAGAGGTACAGGAATAGTACGCTTTCTATCTCATCCCAAGAGCTTTATTCATGTCAGTTTTGCCCAATATGTCTCTATACTGTCCTCCATGATGTTTCTAGACTACAGGAAGTGATGGGCCAAATCTACACCATACAGGAGGTCAACTCTACACCAGGAATGGCAGGCCCCTCTGTTCCTGGGATTATTATTGGCCCCTATGAGTACCAATAGTACAGAACATTTATTTTCAAGGGTGTTTGGACCCTTTAATAGATAACATGCGCTTGGCTCTTCACGAAGTACTCGGTTCAGATCTCCTCCCGCACATCATCTGTTCTGATGGAGCAGAAGATTACATATGTAACATACAGTAACAAACAGGAGATCGCACAGACCTGCTCCCTGTTTTCCTAATCCCCTGCTGTACTGTTCTCATGAATTGCCAAATTCTGACAAGCGGCACAGATTTCCAGTAACCAGAACCAAGGAACAAACACACGGAAAACAAGGAATAAATAAAAAGAAGAGAAAGTGCAAAGTCACCAGTCTCAGATAAAGGACCAGACCTAAATTATTACAGGAGGATCCTAACTCTATGAGCTGCATGGTCAATACTGACAGATGGACAACTAGATATATATCTACTGTGTCTATGTGATATAGTATCTGAGATAGATAGATAGACAGATAGATAGATAGATAGATAGATAGACATTGTATGTAAGAGATATTAGATAACATAGACATTAAATAATATAAGAAATAGACAATAGATATGTGATAGATAGATAGATAGATAGATAGATAGATATAGAGAGAGATAGATATGAGATAGATAGATAGATAGATAGATATGAGATAGATAGATATGAGATAGATATATAGATAGATAGATAGATAGATAGATAGATAGATATGAGATAGATAGATAGATAGATAGATAGATATGAGATAGATAGATATGAGATAGATAGATGATAGGTAGATATGAGATAGATAGATAGATATGAGATAGATAGATAGATATTAGATATGAGATAAATAGATAGAGATAGATAGATAGATAGATATGAGATAGATAGATAGATATGAGATAGATAGATAGATAGATATGAGATAGATAGATAGATAGATATGAGATAGATATGAGATAGATAGATAGATAGATAGATAGATATGAGATAGATAGATATGAGATAGATAGATAGATATGAGATAGATAGATAGATAGATATGAGATAGATAGATATTAGATATGAGATAAATAGATAGAGATAGATAGATAGATAGATAGACATTGTATGTCATATATATGAGATAACATAGACATTATATGCTATAGATACAGTAGATATAAGAGATAGATAGATATGACATAGACAGATAAGAAAGAGATAGATAGATGATAAATAGATACGATAGATAGATAGATAGATAGATAGATAGATAGATAGATAGATAGATAGATAGATATTGTTTCAGACACCTTTTTGACCTTGTGTGAAAAGTGGACATGGCTGAGAGACTATGGGGTGTAGCTTAAGAAGTAACTGAGTGCCCCAAAACTGTGCAAAAGTCTAGCCCAAAGTAATAAACTTATAAAGTTATAAACTTAGCCTAGACAGACACAGCAGACTTTATCATCGAGTATCAGCCACCGCGACAGATCTGGCAGATACTCACACAGTCTGGTCTAAGTCTGCCCTATCTAACTATTTGAGTTAATGAATCTGCCCCATGACTTTGGCAGTATTACTAATGATATGCTCCCCATGAGGGGCTCAAAGTTCCCCATTATATAATGTCATCACACATCTAACAGCATCCTCGCATCTTGATATGCTGCCTGCTATGGAGCTGTGACCACTGAGCTTACAATCTAGTTGTCATGGATGCCGGTGACTTGGTTAACGTAGAATGTGGCTCTAAACACATTTCTAATGATAATACATACATCGGATGACAGTGACCTTAGCGTTTTGTCTCCTCCATCGCTCATTAAAGGGGCTTGTCTCACACTACACTAATCCTTACTGCGACAATAGAGCCGGTGGGTCAATAGTGTCAAGATTTTAATATCAGTGGATGATTATCAAATAAAAATGTCTGAGCACTCTGCATAATTAAAAACTACAGAAATTGCTAATCAGGAGCCTTCGTCTTTATTGTCGGTACCAGGCTGATTTCTCACGTACGCCGTTCACTAATGAAAATTATTGAAACAATGGGAGAAGCTTCACCTTGTGTCCTTCAAGGTGATTGGGCAAATGTGAAGAGGTTACGGGTCCTTCTAGAATACAGGATGATACATTGTAACATTGTATCTGTAAACACAGAAGACACGGCCATAACAAAGCCCCCCTCGGGGGGCCCCCCCCCCCCCCCCCCAAAAAGGGTTTTTTTTTTTTTAAAACAGGCAACGAAGCCCCCCCAATTTTTTTCCTAAAACCCAGAGAGCCGGGGGAGAGGGGGGGGGGCCCCCAAAAAGGGTTTTTTTTTTTTTTAAAACAAGGGAAGGGGCGGGGAGGGCCCCCCCCCTTTTTTAGTATGGTGGGTTTTTTGGGTTTTTCCCTTAACCCCCCCCCCTGTTTTGTGCCAGGGCGGGGGGGACCCCCCCGGCCCCCTTTTATGTCAGCCTGCCTGTTCTGCAGACAGAGTGTGAGCAGAGCAGCAGGAAGTGACGAGACAGAGAGCAGCAGCCATCTTGGCAAGTGTTGTATTGAACTGGTGTGGAGATTTTTCTGTACAGCTAAGCTGTATCTTGGTCCAGAGACAAACAGAGTGTAAAGAGACAACAGGACTAGTGAGTCCACGTGAAAGGAACTGTGCTCAGTGGCTGATCAGTGAGACTGACATTGTGACTGTGTATATGGATACCACAGATAGAGACTCGCAGTGCTGTTGATGTACTGGACAGCACCTGCTAAACCCCGGCTTACAACCCAGCTCAGTGTATGGATTCGGCAGGACTGTCAGTGTGCTGAGTGGAATCTGCTGTTGGATTACATTGCATTCATTGGGTTTCCCTGTTAAAGAGGACTTCATTTCTCCCAAGATCCTGATAACAGTGAGGAGAGGACGCTTCACTATAAAAGAAAGGAACGACTTTGGGCCCCACCGCGCGCTTCTACGGACTGTAAGCGGTCCACCTGGACCACTGGGGTAAAGGGGGTGCACCCAAATGTGATGTCAGGGTCAGTTAGGGATAGTTTTGAGTATATTGTTCATTCAGTGTCCATACTGCAGAAGTGGACAGAGTAAAAGTAGAAACCATTACAGAATTTGCCTTGAAATTGTTCATGCTATATTGTATATTTTGCTTGTCTTTATCCCTGTCATTTTACCTTCAAATAGCCTTTATTAACTTATAGTAAATATATATTCTTTTCTTGAACTACCGCGTGTGCGTTCATTTCTGGTTGCGGAGTCCAAACCACCTGCCTTGCTCTCGGTTCACAAATTGGCGTAGTCGGCAGGATCCGCTTACCAGAATGGACGGTGACGCACCCGTTCGGGAGAATGGTGCTGGAGGAAGAATGCCAGCAGGGGCTATAATGAGTCAGTTAGCTAAATTTGATGGCAATAATATGTCAGTGAGTATGTGGGTGGAACAGATACGAATGATACAGCGAATGTACCAGACCGCACCAGAAGTTCTAGTAGAGCTAGCAATATTGACATTACAAGGGGATGCTAAGACCACGGTGATATTGAGGCCATTTGAACAAAGGCAGACATTTGAGCAAGTAGTCCAGATTCTAGAAACCATTTATGGAGAAACTGCATTGCTGGGGTCTCTGCAGGCTCGGTTCTTCCAGAGGGTACAACAGGAGAATGAAAGCCTTCCCCAATATGCAAATGCCCTACAAGAACTGCTCCGAGATATTCAAGTGAAGGAAAGAGGGGGCTCGCCAGCCTTCTGTAACCCTGATCGGGCTCTCCGTGACCAGTTTGTCCTGGGGATACGTGACGGCAGTTTAACTGTGACTATGCAGGATTTTATACGACGAGAGACTGATGCTAAATTCCATGATGTACAGGTAGAGGCCATCTCCCATGCCAATAGTATGTTCCCGAAGCCCCAGACCGCAGTTGGAGTTACTTTGTCACAGGGGGCTAGTTCTGGCTCAGAGACAGTAGAAAAGGGGACGGTTAAAGAAATTCTCACAGTAATGCAGAAACTGCAAGAGCAAATGGAACACTTGCACACCCGTTGTGATGAACATTCTATGAAAATTGCAGACTTCCAGAAAACTGGAGGTGAAAGGGTGAGCCGTCCATACCCAGAAAATCAGAATCACCCACCACCCCGCTGGAGGGATGAGGATAGGACCTACCGAAGGGGTCCAAATCAGTTAATGCAGTGCTCAGGAGAAATCGAAGGGGCTTACCGAAGGGGCCCAAACAGATGGCCAGAACGACGGGAGATACGCTGCTGGGAGTGTGGACGGATGGGCCACGTTGCTGCTAGATGTCCAGAGCAGCGACAAACTTATGAGAGACCGCCGTTAAACTGAAGTCCCCTGCTGCTGTAGGGCGTGTAGTAGGGGAGACTGACAAGGAGACTATGGGGGGAGAATGCCCTAATGATGACCTGATCGCTGCAAGTCCTGTTATACAGGTGGAAATGGAGGGTATTCCGGTTACCGGGATGATTGACACGGGTTCCCAAGTAACGACCTTGAGTAGAGACTGTTATGAACGGTACTTCCAGCAACATGTGAAATATGATCCCCATACATTCGTACGAGTGGTCGCAGCTAACCAGTTACCAGTTCCAGTCGTGGGAGTGGCCTGGATGAATGTCCGGGTATGTGGCCAAGATCTAGGTAGGAAAGGCATTGTGGTGGTACAGGAGTCACATGAAGTAAAGGTCCCTGTCATTTTGGGGATGAATGTGTTAAAAGAATTAGATCAGATCCTCTTTGAAAAGAAAGGTCACGGTTATTGGAAAGAAACCACCACCCATCGGCCTACTCAAACAGCTTTCCAGCGGCTGATCCGGACATGTGGCTTACAGAAAAGTTCAGATACACAGCGTCCTCTGGCTCGAATTTCAGTTCCTTTGCATACAAAAGTTACACTGCCACCCAGTCGGGAGACAATAGTGTCCATGCCCATAGGCACCTGTCGGAAACTAGAGGGCATAGCTGTGTTGGTAGAACCACTGCAGGCAGCCGAAGGAGGTGTTGATCCGCTAGTGGCCCGTTCCTTGGCAATAGTTCGCAATGGAAGAGTACCACTTCGATGTGTAAACACTCAGGACCAGAGTGTGGACCTGACCCCAGGGAGGCAGCTGGCTAACATCTATGTGACTCCGGAGGAAGTAAGGAAAGTAACTCCAATGCAGCTGAAGCCGACTGAAAGGGATGAGTGGACCGTAACTGTGTCCCTGGGAGAAGATGAGGAACCCACCTCTGAATGGAATGGCCGTGCAATTCGAGAACAGATGAAGATGGATGCAAGTTCATGTTCTCTGGAATGGGTGCAGAAGGTAGATGAACTGTTGTGGGAGAACCGAGCTGCCTTTTCACGGTATGCTGAAGATTTTGGATGTACCACAGGGATCTACCATGAGATTCCCACAGGAGACACCCCTCCAATTAGAGAGCGCTACCGACAAATTCCTCCACAGTTGTATCAGGAAGTAAAAGAACTGTTAGCTAAGATGCTACAGGGTGGGATCATCCAAGAAAGCCAGAGTCCCTGGGCAGCTCCTGTGGTGTTAGTAAGAAAAAAAGATGGGTCCATCCGATTTTGCGTAGACTATCGGAAGTTAAACGCTTGCACCGTACGAGATTCCTACCCCTTGCCACGGATTGAGGAGTCCCTCTCAGCGCTGGGGAGAGCCCGGTACTTCTCCTCACTAGATCTGGCTAGTGGGTATTGGCAGGTGCCGATGGCCACAAAAGACAAGGAGAAGACGGCATTCATCTTGCCCATGGGACTATACGAATTTAACCGGATGCCCTTCGGGTTGACAAATGCACCCGGAACGTTTCAGCGGTTGATGGAGAAATGTCTCGGTGACTTCAACTTTGAGTTCACTCTCATCTACTTGGATGACATTATAGTGTATTCTGCGACCTTTGAAGACCATCTCCACCAGTTGAGGCAAGTATTTCGAAGATTGCGGGAACATGGGCTCAAATTGAAACCCAGTAAATGTCGGTTGTTCCAATCTGAAATTGATTACTTGGGTCACCGCGTATCAGGAGAAGGGGTGAGACCATCAAGAGACAAGATAGCGGCTGTTCAAGATTGGCCAATACCGACTACCCTGCGAGAAGTGAGGGCGTTCCTTGGAGTAGCCGGTTACTATCGACGGTTTATTAAGGATTTCGCCAAGGTAGCAGCACCACTTAATGCTCTCCTACGAGGCACATCCGGTGGTCCAAAGAACCGGTCCGTGAAGTGGGGACTTGAACAGGAACAAGCCTTCCAGGCATTAAAGGATGCACTGACAACAGCCCCAATCTTGGCATATGCTGATTACCACTTGCCGTTCCAGCTGTATACGGATGCAAGCCTGTATGGTCTTGGAGCAGTGCTTTCCCAGCTTCAGGATGGCCAGGAGAGGGTCATAGCGTACGGCAGCCGGTCTTTGAGAGATTCTGAAAGAAACCCCGAGAATTATAGTTCATTTAAGTTGGAGCTGTTGGCACTGGTATGGGCCATGACCGAGAAATTCTCTGAATATTTGACCGGTGCTGAAGTTTTAGTACTGACTGACAACAACCCACTAGCTCACCTGGAAAATGCCAAGCTCGGGGCGTTAGAGCAGAGGTGGATAGCCCGAATGACTAAGTTCAATTACCGCATTAAGTATCGGTCCAAGACAGAGAACCAGAATGCTGATGGGCTTTCTAGGGTAACCGCCCAGACCCCCACAGTAGACGTGGATCATGAGTTGGAGCATGTGGAGGTGCCCGATTTCAGCAGATTTTCACAGGCCTTGGCCGCCGCTAATCAGTTTGAGATGGAGGGGACTGAAACGGCTCCTTTCTTTGGTCCCTCACGACAGGAATGGGCACAGATACAACAGACCCATGAGGGGCTGGCACAGATGATCAAGTGTGTTGAGAAAGGCCAGAAGCCCTGTAGAGAGGAAAGAGAACGACTGACACGTGAGATATTATCTGTTCTGAGTCAGTGGGAAAAGTTGGAGATGAAAAATGGAGTGCTATGCCGAAAGGTCTATTTACCTTCTGAGATCGACATTCGATACCAAATTGTGGTGCCTAGTGAACTGGCTCGCTCGTTGGCAGTTGAGGCTCATAATAAGAATGGACATTTTGGTCATGAGAAGACCTTTCGTTGGTTACAGCGACTGATTTACTGCCCTGGTCTTCGTCAAATGGTCGAAGAAGTATGCCGCAGCTGTCGAACTTGTGAGATCCATAAGGCAATAGAACAGAGAGCTCCCCTGCAAACCATCGTGACCCAGGAACCTTTAGAAATCGTCATGATAGACTATCTAATGGTGGGCCCATCCAATAGCGGACACCAGTATTGCCTCGTAATGGTGGATCACTTCACCAAATTTGCGGTGGTAACCGCCACCAAGGACCAGACAGCTGAGTCAGCAGCTCGTGCTCTGTGCCAAGATTTCATTCGAGTATATGGGTGCCCTAAACGCATCCACTCCGACCAGGGTGCCTGCTTTGAGGGACACGTAATGAAAGAAGTTCAACGTATCTACGGGATAAAGAAGTCGCACACGACTCCATACCACCCTCAGGGAAATGGGGCCTGTGAAAGATTCAACAGAACTCTGCTACAGATGCTGCGGACTCTGGAGGAAGACAAGAAGTTACAGTGGCCTCAGTTCTTGTCTGAAATGGTGTGGGCCTATAACAATCAGGTCCATTCTACAACGGGGTACTCTCCTTATACACTTCTCTTTGGGCGGTCTGGGCGAAGTATAGGAGAATTACAGTTGGATGATGTGGATGGGTTCCCTCCGAGGGATCCAACCTCTTGGGTGCGGGCGCACCGGCAGAGACTTGAGACGATCCATCGATTGGTGCGGCAGCGCCTGCAAGAACATCCCCATCCTGATAAGACCCCAGTGCAAGAAGCACCATTGCAACCAGGCGACCTGGTGCTAGTTCGTGTCAAGAAACCCCAAGGGAAATTGGAAAGCCGATGGGAGGCTTTGCCGTATCGTGTTGTTGGCCGCAAGTATGCGAATGGGCCAGTGTACCAGGTCCAGAAAGAAGGAACTGATTGTGTTCGAGTACTTCACCGAAATATGTTGCGCCTGTGTCATTCTGAAGGGACAAATCATGATGGGCCTGCCAATGTGAATGAGCTCCCACAGTCAGAGAATGGAGGTGCGGAATGGGCCTCAGACGAGGAGGATGATTGTTGGCCGATCCCTGCTCCTGGGGATGTTCCACCTGTGACTACTGTATCTCCGGCCTGTGCCCCCTCAGGTGCGGAATCCGCTGGTCCTTCTCAGCCCATAGCTGCAGCACCCCATAATATACCACCGGTCCTCAGACGGACCACTAGGCCAAATGCTGGTATTCCCCCTGTTCGGTATGCGCAGGATGAGTTTGTTTGGCCTGCCATACATCGGTATACTACCACCCTGTGCATAAAAGTACAACCCTCTGGATATACAGTCATAGGCAGGGACTGCCAATCTTAAAGTGGGGGGGAATATGTAAGAGACAGCCAATGTTGTCCTAAGCTTCATTTGTCTGTATAAACTGTTAATGTTGAATGTATTTCTGTGATTCTGTTCCTTTAAGACAGCAGCCATTGTAATTGTGACATGATGCTGGAGTGAGACCCCCCCCCTTTTATGTCAGCTTGCCTGTTCTGCAGACAGAGTGTGAGCAGAGCAGCAGGAAGTGACGAGACAGAGAGCAGCAGCCATCTTGGCAAGTGTTGTATTGAACTGGTGTGGAGATTTTTCTGTACAGCTAAGCTGTATCTTGGTCCAGAGACAAACAGAGTGTAAAGAGACAACAGGACTAGTGAGTCCATGTGAAAGGAACTGTGCTCAGTGGCTGATCAGTGAGACTGACATTGTGACTGTGTATATGGATACCACAGATAGAGACTCGCAGTGCTGTTGATGTACTGGACAGCACCTGCTAAACCCCGGCTTACAACCCAGCTCAGTGTATGGATTCGGCAGGACTGTCAGTGTGCTGAGTGGAATCTGCTGTTGGATTACATTGCATTCATTGGGTTTCCCTGTTAAAGAGGACTTCATTTCTCCCAAGATCCTGATAACAGTGAGGAGAGGACGCTTCACTATAAAAGAAAGGAACGACTTTGGGCCCCACCGCGCGCTTCTACGGACTGTAAGCGGTCCACCTGGACCACTGGGGAAAAGGGGGTGCACCCAAATGTGATGTCAGGGTCAGTTAGGGATAGTTTTGAGTATATTGTTCATTCAGTGTCCATACTGCAGAAGTGGACAGAGTAAAAGTAGAAACCATTACAGAATTTGCCTTTATTTTTTTCATTCTATTTTTTTTTTTTCTCTCCTCTCTCCCCCTCTTTCCCCCCCCTCATACCCCCTTTTTTTTTTTATTTATTATTTTTTTTCCTTCCCCCCCCCCCCCCCCCCCCCCCCCTCTCCCCCCGCCCCACCCCCCCCCCCCCCCCCCCCCCCCCCCCCCCCCCCCCCCCCCCCCCCCCCCCCCCCCCCCCCCCCCACCCCTTCCCCACCCACCCCCACCAAAAACAAAACCCATTCCACCACCCCCCCCACCTTTTTTTCCCCCCCCCCCCCCCCCCCCCCCTCTTTTCTTTCCCCCCCCCCCCCTCCCCCCATTATTCGGGGGCCGCCCCCCCCCCCACTGTGCCCTAATGATGGTCCAGTCATATTCACATACAGGTCAATTACGGAGACTGTTCACACTTAAATAACTCTGCCATTACTGTCCTAAGAGCCAGCAGCTGCCAGAATATAAACTGAGCCCTAAAATTTGAAGCGTCCAATTCTTTCCCCTGCTTCATATCACAGTAGAGGCTCCCAAACACATAGCATCCCTTCCCCTAATCTCACCCACAACTTCACTGGATATACACCTTTCACAACCAAGGACACAAAATGTCTACTTTGGGGGTTCATTTTACCCTTTCTGGTTGCCCCCTCCCCCCTTCTGTCTATTTTCTGGGAGTATTGACCACTATGGGATAGTGGACTGATACAGCTAAAATTATTGGGTGTAACCATTTTGGAGTAAGGGCCTTGAGTAAGTTCTGAAAACACAACTTGGAGGAGTAACTGTAAAGTAAATGAATGGGAGGAAGAGGGAGAGGAAGGAGAACTTGAAAACAAAAAGGAAAAGGATGGAGAACAGGAAGAAGAAGGAGAGAAGGAAAAAGAACAGGAAGAAGAAAAGAAGAGGCAGAGGAAGGAAAAAGAGTGGGAAGAAGAGGCAGGAGGAAAGGACAAAAAGAAGGAGAAGGAAGAAGTAGAGAAAAAGGACAAAAGGAGGGAGGAGAGATAAGAAGGAGAACAGGATGAAGAAAAAGAAGAGGAAGAAGAGGATGTTATTTGTTATTCTACTATTACTGTTGTTTATGTATTTTATTGATGATGATATTCTTCTTCTTATTATTATTATTAATTATTATTGTTTCTGTGCATATTTAAGGTCAATAATCCCAGTAATAAGAATACCAATATTTATATTTCCAGCAGTGTCTCAGAGGCAGCCGGGCGAGTATCAGGATATATCAGTCACATAATAACACTTGCTCGGCGCCGTCTTGTTACACCATCTGCATGCAACTAATTCATTCATAGAAAGTGAATTAAACTACTCCCAAAATGCAGTTCATTTTCGTGAACCATTTATCCTGACAAAGTGCTTCTTGTAGAATGATCCATGGCTTGTCGATTGACTGTCTGCAGAGCTCCCCACTCTGTGCTTCACTCCACATACGACTCCAGGAGGCGGCTGACACCACAGTTTATCAATAATCAGGAATTGATAAATGCTATTAATAGTTCTATAAATTACACCAGTCACTCCGGTGCCAAAGAATGGAAACCAATAAATATCAACCGGCAACACTGTAACAATGAGACAAAGAACAGGCCGAGGCTACAGTACATGGTGACACAACAGGCTCATCCATAGCTGTACACAGTACAGGCCAAGACTACAGTACATGGTGACACAACAGGCTCATGCATAGTCGTACACAGAACAGGCCGAGACTACAGTACATGGTGACACAACAGTCTCATCCACAGACGTACACAGAACAGGCTGAGACCACATGGTAACACAACAGGCTCATCCATAGCCGTATACAGTTCTCCCTCATATGTGGCCCATACATGAAATCCAATAGCGACAGACAATCCTACTGGAGACAGACTCAGGCTCAGAAGTCTCATCATGTCAAGTCACCGAGACGGTGCAAATGATTAATACAACCATAGTCTTGGTGAATGGTCTTAGTGGGTTAAATCCTGGTTCCCTCTCTGAAACCACCTCTGTCCCTTCCACATGCCAAAAAACTAACTGGTAAGTTATATGGCTTAGAGATAGGAAAATTCACTTGCGAGTGCTTGGGGACAAAAATGATGGGGGTAATATATTGTATGCATTGGGAAAATTAGAAAGCTGCATGTCTTGGATGATAGGAGTTATACATTTTGTGAAATTTCCATGATTACAAAGATACTCCCAAGCAATGCCTGCTCTGGCTCCCAACAGCCATGAGAAATGGTCATGGTGGTACAAACCCGAGTCAGGGCCTTTGTTCTGATACCGATGTTCCTACTCTATTCTATATCAATTGTTCACTATGAAATGCAGAATTAAGGACAGCCATTTTAAGTAACGTGACCCTCATATTCATTGTACAGACCCCAGGCGTTTCCCCTTTCTTATCCTTGACGTGTGTAGACGAGAACCATTTGTCTTCCTATCAGCTCTTATGCCTTCACTAGACTGAAGATGAAGAAGAGGGGGAAGAGGAAGAAAAGGAAGATGGAGGATGAAGAAGAGGAAATAAAGGAATATAATGAAGAAGAAGAAGACAGGATAAGGGATAACCTGCAGATCAGTGGGGTCCGACTGCTCAAACCCTCACTGATCACGAGAACAGGGTACGATGGAGCAAGGGTTGGGCAAGGGGAGTGCCGTAGATAGTCGAAGTATAGTACTGAGTGATCTTTGATGCTCCCATTGAAATGAATGGAGCAGTGCACGTCCTGCCCAACCATTGCTCCATTCTAAATAGGGGACCTTCAGTATGTTTGTGACTCCCTCATTCATTGCACAGACCCCAGTGGTTTCCCCTTTCTTCCCCTTGACTTGTGTAGATGAGATTCATTTGTCTTCCTCCTCGCCATCTCTTTAGATTGTGTTCATGTTCATTTTGCAGGATATGTCGCCCCTGACTTGCGTTGAATATGGTAATATATTAATACCGGCGCACTAAATACTCCTGTCACTACTGGTTTAATAACTGTAATTAGATGGAGGCAGCGCTAACAATAGGTAACTTAATGACAAAGCAATTCCACAGACAATTATGGAAAATGGAAGAAATTTGCATAGAAGAGAAAAAAAAATGTTTGACTGGTCAGAAAGATGGACAACTGCAAGGTCACTTCTTATCGGCTTCACAATGTCTTTTGGGCAGATTTGATAAGCTCTTTAAAATTCAGTTTTACAATGAAATACTCTGCATGCATAATCAGATTATAAGGAAGATAAGAAGCTGGGTGGATTTAAAGGGGAAGTACACCTTATAATCCTGTGTCTGTCATCAACCGCAGATTCCATGACAACAGATTCTGAACAATGAGAATGTTCTAACCACAGATTGGAATTTATGATGAAAGGCAAGAGGGAACGGACTAAAATTCATTCTCCATAAAGGGAAGGTAGAGGATTACAAAAAGATGGCTTCCTTACAGTGCTACAGCTGTCTGCAGGCTGTGTGTGGTATTGCAGGCCAGTTTTCTTGAAGTGAATGTGGCAAAGTTACCATACCACACATGTTCTTTTAATCCTATACAAACCTTTTAAAAATAGTTCTGAACCTTCTTATTTGTATCTTAATTATGCATTATCATTAAAACATCTGCCTGCTGGGAGTAAATGGAAGTGACAGTAGTAATGGTGGGAGGAGTATAAAGAGTAGGAGGAGAAGGAGGAGGAGTATAAGTAGGAGTATACATAGTAGTAGTATTAGGAGGAGTATAGGGAGTATTAGTAGTAGTAGGAGTATAAGTAGTAATAGTAGGAGGAGGGGAGCATAAGTAGTAGTGGAAGTAGGAGGAGTAGAAGTAGTAGAAGTAGGAGGAGCATAAATAGCAGTAGTAGGAGGAGGAGTAGAAGTAGGAGGAGTATAAATAGCAGTAGTAGGAGGAGGAGTAGAAGTAGTAGTGGAAGTAGGAGTAGAAGTAGGAGGAGTAGGAGGAGTATAAATAGCAGTAGTAGTAGGAGGAGTAGAAGTAGTAGTGGAAGTAGGAGGAGTAGAAGTAGGAGGAGTATAAATAGCAGTAGTAGGAGGAGTAGAAGTAGGAGGAGTATAAATAGCAGTAGTAGGAGGAGTAGAAGTAGGAGGAGTATAAATAGCAGTAGTAGGAGGAGGAGTAGAAGTAGGAGGAGTATAAATAGCAGTAGTAGGAGGAGGAGTAGAAGTAGTAGTGGAAGTAGGAGTAGAAGTAGTAGTGGAAGTAGGAGTAGAAGTAGGAGGAGTAGGAGGAGTATAAATAGCAGTAGTAGTAGGAGGAGTAGAAGTAGTAGTGGAAGTAGGAGGAGTAGAAGTAGTAGTGGAAGTAGGAGGAGAAGTAGTAGAAGTAGGAGGAGCATAAATAGCAGTAGTAGGAGGAGGAGTAGAAGTAGTAGTGGAAGTAGGAGGAGTAGAAGTAGGAGGAGTAGGAGGAGTATAAATAGCAGTAGTAGTAGGAGGAGTAGAAGTAGTAGTGGAAGTAGGAGGAGTAGAAGTAGGAGGAGTATAAATAGCAGTAGTAGGAGGAGTAGAAGTAGTAGTATTAGTAGGAGGAGTATAAATAGCAGTAGCAGTAGTAGTAGCAGTAATAGTAGCATTAGTAATAGTAGTAAAAGTAGCAACAGCAGTAGTATCAGTAGTAATTGTACAAGTAATAGTAGTAAAAATAGTAGTAATAGTAGTGGTACAAGTATTAGCAGTAATAGCAATAGTAGCAGCCACAGGAGCAATAATAGTATTAATAATAGTAGTAGTAATAGTAATAGGATTAGTTAGTAGCAGCAGCTGGAGCATCAATGGTAGTGTTAATAGTAGTAATAATAGTAGTAGAAGCACCAGCAGGAGAGGTATTAATAGTAGTAGTGGTAGTCATAGCAACAGTATTGGCAGCCGGAGCAGCAATAGTGTACTAATATTAGTAAGGCTAGGTTCACACCTGCGCCCGGATTCCGTTTGGGCATTCCGTTCCCCATTCTGCTTGAAAAATGTGGAAAGAAGACTCCTGCAAGTCTATGGCGTCTGCGGGTTTCCGCAGGGAACTGCTTATTAAGCGAATTGGGTTTACGGAAGCCCAAATGCAGGTGTGAACCTAACGTTTCAGTAATAGCAGTAGTAATGACAGTAATAGCAGCAGGAGCAGCAGTAGTAGTATAAGTGATAGCAGTAGTAGTAGCAGTAATAGTAATAATAGTAGTAATAGTATTAATGATAGCAGTAGTGGTAGTAGTAATAGTAGTGGTAGTAGTAATAGTAGTAATAGTAGTAGCAGTAGCATTAGTTTCAGGAACAGTAGAAGAAGCCGTAGTAGTAAGCAGTAAGTAATCTCAATAGTAATAGTAAAATAGCTTATGGTGCGATTGTTCGGTGCACAGAGGGTTAATTTGGGCCAGTTAGGGCAAAGCAATTGAAATGTTTTTTATTCCACAATGATATTTAAATGAAGTCACGGTTTGACCTAAAACTTTCTCTGACTGGTGAACTTGCACTACTTTTCAATATTTTAATATTCAGGATGTTGGGGAGTATTTGCATATTCTATGGAGGAATATCAAGGACAGGTCTGCAGAGCTCGGATGTTGTCAGTCCATCCTAGATAAGTCTGGAGATACCGAGATGTGCAGAAGTGTAAAATAACAGGATGACACTTCAAAAAAAAGTCTACAAGGAGACAGTGGCAGCACCAGAGAGCTCAAGAGCACATATATCATAGAGGAAGGCCCTGCAGCTGCTACTAGGGGGCACATGTACTATAAAGGAGAGCCCTGCAGCTACTACTAGGGGGCACATGTACTATAAAGGAGAGCCCTGCAGCTGCTACTAGGGGGCACATGTACTATAAAGGAGAGCCCTGCAGCTACTACTAGGGGGCACATGTACTATAAAGGAGAGCCCTGCAGCTGCTACTAGGGGGCACATGTACAGTCATGGCCAAAAGTTTTGAGAATGATACAAATATTAATTTTTACAAAGTCTACTGCTTCAGTTTTTCTAATGGCAATTTGCATATACTCCAGAATGTTATAAAGAGTGATCAGCTTAACAGCAATTACTTGCAAAGTCAATATTTGCCTAGAAAATGAACTTTATCCCCCAAAACACATTTCAACATCATTGCAGCCCTGCCTTAAAAGGACCACCTAACATCGTTTCAGTGATTGCTCCATTAACACAGGTGTGGGTGTTGATGAGGACAGGGCTGGAGATCAATCTGTCATGATTAAGTAAGAATGACACCACTGGACACTTTAAAAGGAGGCTGGTGCTTGCCATCATTGTTTCTCTTCTGTTAACCATGGTTATCTCTAAAGAAACACGTGCAGTCATCATTGCACTGCACAAAAATGGCCTAACTGGGAAGAGTATTGCAGCTAGAAAGATTGCACCTCAGTCAACAATCTATCGCATCATCAAGAACTTCAAGGAGAGAGGTTCCATTGGTGCCAAAAAGGCTCCAGGGCGCCCAAGAAAGACCAGCAAGCGGCAGGACCGTCTCTTAAAAGTGTTTCAGCTGCGGGATCGGGCTACCAGCAGTGCAGAGCTTGCTGAGGAATGGCAGCAGGCAGGTGTGAGTGCATCTGCAAGCACTGTGAGGTGGAGACTCTTGGAGCAAGGCCTGGTCTCAAGGAGGGCAGCAAAGAAGCCACTTCTCTCCAGAAAAAACATCAGGGACAGACTGATATTCTGCAAAAGGTACAGGGAGTGGACTGCTGAGGACTGGGGGAAAGTCATTTTCTCTGATGAATCCCCTTTTCGATTGTTTGGAACATCTGGAAAACAGCTTATTCGGAGAAGAAGAGGTGAGCGCTACCACCAGTCTTGTCTCATGCCAACTGTAAAGCATCCTGAAACCATTCATGTGTGGGGTTGCTTCTCAGCCAAGGGAATCGGCTCTCTCACAGTCTTGCCATGAATAAAGAATGGTACCAGAATGTCCTCCAAGAGCAACTTCTCCCAACCGTCCAAGAGCAGTTTGGCGCTCAACAATGCCTTTTCCAGCATGATGGAGCACCTTGCCATAAAGCAAAGGTGATAACTAAATGGCTCAGGGAACAAAACATAGAGATTTTGGGTCCATGGCCTGGAAACTCCCCAGATCTTAATCCCATTGAGAACTTGTGGTCAATCATCAAGAGACGGGTGGACAAACAAAAACCAACAAATTCAGACAAAATGAAAGCATTGATTCTGCAAGAATGGACTGCTATCAGTCAGGATTTGGTCCAGAAGTTGATTGAGAGCATGCCAGGGAGAATTGCAGAGGTCCTGAAGAAGAAGGGTCAACACTGCAAATATTGACTTGCTGCATTAACTCATTCTAAGTGTCAATATAAGCTTCTGTTACTCATAATATGAATGCAATTCTATTTCTGTATGTGATAAAAACATCTGACAAACACACATAAAAACCAGAGGGCAGCAGATCATGTGAAAATAGAATATTTGTGTCATTCTCAAAACTTTTGGCCATGACTGTACTATAAAGGAGAGCCCTGCAGCTGCTACTAGGGGGCACATGTACTATAAAGGAGAGCCCTGCAGCTGCTACTAGGGGGCACATGTACTATAAAGGAGAGCCCTGCAGCTGCTACTAGGGGGCACATGTACTATAAAGGAGAGCCCTGCAGCTGCTACTAGGGGACACATGTACTATAAAGGAGAGCCCTGCAGCTGCTACTAGTGGGCACATGTACTATAAAGGAGAGCCCTGCAGCTGCTACTAGGGGGCACATGTACTATAAAGGAGAGCCCTGCAGCTGCTACTAGGGGACACATGTACTATAAAGGAGAGCCCTGCAGCTGCTACAAGGGGGCACATGTACTATAAAGGAGAGCCCTGCAGCTGCTACTAGGGGACACATGTACTATAAAGGAGAGCCCTGCAGCTGCTACTAGGGGGCACATGTACTATAAAGGAGAGCCCTGCAGCTGCTACAAGGGGGCACATGTACTATAAAGGAGAGCCCTGCAGCTGCTACAAGGGGGCACATGTACTATAAAGGAGAGCCCTGCAGCTGCTACTAGGGGGCACATGTACTATAAAGGAGAGCCCTGCAGCTGCTACTAGGGGACACATGTACTATAAAGGAGAGCCCTGCAGCTGCTACTAGGGGGCACATGTACCAGAGAGGAAGACCCTGCAGCTGCTACTAGGGGACACATGTACTATAAAGGAGAGCCCTGCAGCTGCTACTAGGGGGCACATGTACTATAAAGGAGAGCCCTGCAGCTGCTACTAGGGGGCACATGTACTATAAAGGAGAGCCCTGCAGCTGCTACTAGGGGGCACATGTACTATAAAGGAGAGCCCTGCAGCTGCTACTAGGGGGCACATGTACCAGAGAGGAAGACCCTGCAGCTGCTACTAGGGGGCACATGTACTATAAAGGAGAGCCCTGCAGCTGCTACTAGGGGGCACATGTACTATAAAGGAGAGCCCTGCAGCTGCTACTAGGGGGCACATGTACTATAAAGGAGAGCCCTGCAGCTGCTACTAGGGGGCACATGTACTATAAAGGAGAGCCCTGCAGCTGCTACTAGGGGGCACATGTACTATAAAGGAGAGCCCTGCAGCTGCTACTAGGGGGCACATGTACCAGAGAGGAAGACCCTGCAGCTGCTACTAGGGGGCATATGTACTATAAAGAAGAGCCCTGCAGCTGCTACTAGGGGGCACATGTACCATAGGGTAAGGACCTGCAGCTACCAATAGGGGGAACATGTACCATAGAGGAAGGCCCTGCAGTTTCTACTAGGGGGCAAATGTACTATAAAGTAGGGCCCTGCAGCTACCACTAGGGGGCACATGTACCACAGGGGAAGGACCTGCAGCTGCTACTAGGGGGCACATGTACCATATAGGAAGTTCCTGCAGCTGCTACTAGGGGGAATACTGCTCCATTATTTTCCCATATATAACTCCCCTTTTTGCCCCCATGCATTATAAAGGCCCTTTATACCCCCATAAAGTATAATTCTTCCCTCAGTGTCCACCCCTCCACAAACACAGTATAATGCCCCTCAGTGCCTTAACACACAGAATAATGCCTCTTCAGTGTCCCCATGCACACAATATAATGCTGCCTCAGTGTCCTAATACACACAGTATAATGCCACCTCAGTGCCCCACACATTATGATTCCCTCTCAGTGCCCCCCACATATTATAATGCCTCAGGGTCCCCACACTGTAGAATGCCCCTTTACTGTCCCCATACAGTATATTGCCCCCTTCAGTGCCCCCATACACAGTATAATGCCTCCTCAGTAACTCCGTACACATAGTATAATACCACCTCAATGCCCCATACAGTATAATGTCCCCTCAATGCCCCCACATGCAGAATAATGACTTTCGTCTATGGTATAAACAAGCTTTACCTCTTTTATATAATGTTAGTATAGGCAGGAGGGGTGCTCGGATAGTTAAATCTGCAATTAAGGGATGAAGCGTTTAGTGCCGGTGGCCATAACCGTGGTGTAGTGTGTCTCACTAGGTATCATGATGATGCCCTATTGCCTTGGCCTAAACTCATGGCACTAAATAAAATGAGAACCAGCTAGACAACAAGAGCCGAGAGAAGGTTTTGCTAAATTCTGCAGATGAATTTTGTACCGTGGATTGCTTCATTGTCGCCATGCCTGCAATTGAGGTACACAAAAAGCTTTCTCGCCATCCCCTCCTCCAGTGATAACACAATAAACAGCGACGACGAGACAACGTCTGTACGAACAAAGTCTGCACAACACAGCAAGATATTAGACTCTGAAATACAAAGAGCCTTGGGTTTCTTATCACTAATAGCCTGATCCGAAAAGAGAGAAAGGCGAAAATACCGAGCGCCACCTCCAAAAACTCTGCATTCTGCGGAGCGCACGGAGAGGCCTCCATTATCAGCCATGCTGTCTGCACTTTCCATTTCATAAATAATAGGGAAAATATCCACTATGGTAATTGCTTTGCCCTCCGTTTTCCAAGCCTTTCGCAAAATGATTGCTTCGATGCCAGCAGAAGAAGAAAAAAAAATCTGGGAAATGGTGAAAGTGATACATTGTATCAGTAACTGAATAAAGAGTCCCCTGCAGATTGTGCCGAGTGTACACAATATTATAGCATCTGTCTTTAATATTAATCTCCATATATACATGGCAGGAAACTTTCCAAACTATTTAGTTCACTTATCTTGTAATCATCTTAATTTATAGTCGCATCCAGAGCTGCATTCACAACTCTGCTCTACTGTATTTCTTCTAGTTCATAGCCTGTAGAACCTAACATCTCCCTGCTACAGAGCCTAGAGGCTACATGCACACAACCAAGTGTGCACGCCGAGGGGGGACCGATTTCATAGTGAATGCACTCAGATAACATCCAAGTGGCTTCGGTCCCTCACTAACACCAATGGGTGGTTGTGTTCTGATGTCATGGATCAGTATAGGACTTGCTCTATAATCATCGGTACAGAAAGTAGCATTGGATCCCCTCATCGTACACCTGAGGCCTAATATCCCCCTGCTGCAGAGCCTAATACCTCTCTGCTGTAGAACCTATTATCTCCCAGCTGTGGAGCATAATACCTCCCTGTTGCAGCACCTATTATCCCCCTGCTGCAGAGCCTAATATCATACTGGTATAGAGCCCGATACCTTCAAGGAGCAGTAGATATTTTCCCCCTGCTGCAGAGCCTAATATCATACTGGTGAAGAGCTGATAGCTTCAAGGGGCAGTACATATTATCTCCCTGCTGCAGAACCAATTATCCCCCTGCTGCAGAGCCTAATATCATGCCGGTATAGAGCCTGATACCTTCAAGGGGCAGTACATATTATCTCCCTGCTGCAGAACCTAATACCTCTTTGCTGTAGAACCTTTTATCTCCCAGCTGTGGAGCATAATACCTCCCAGCTGCAGCACCTATTGTCCACCTGCTGCAGAGAGAGCCTAATATCATACTGGTGAAGAGCTGATAGCTTCAAGGGGCAGTACATATTATCTCCCTGCTGCAGAACCAATTATCCCCCTGCTGCAGAGCCTAATACCTCTCTGCTGTAGAACCTATTATCTCCCAGCTGTGGAGCATAATATCTCCCAGCTGCAGCACCTATTATCCCCCTGCTGCAGAGCCTAATATCATGCCGGTATAGAGCCTGATACCTTCAAGGAGCAGTACATATTATCTCCCTGCTGCAGAACCAATTATCCCCCTGCTGCAGAGCCTAATACCTCTCTGCTGTAGAACCTTTTATCTCCCAGCTGTGGAGCATAATACCTCCCAGCTGCAGCACCTATTGTCCACCTGCTGCAGAGAGAGCCTAATATCATACTGGTGCAGAGCCTGATACCTTCAAGGGGCAGTACATATTATCTCCCTGCTGCAGAACCTATTATCCCCCTGCTTCTGAGCCTGACACTTCCCTGCTGTAAAATGTAATACTCCCTGGTGCAGAGCCTAATACCTCCCTGCTACTGAGTCTAAAACCTCCCTGCTGGTCCCTGTTGCTTAGGGCCTGTGCACAGCATGGTGCATTGGGAGAAATATAGAATTTAATATGACATATATGACATACTGACTGCAGTTCAGGCTGTGGCTAGAGCGGGGTAGGCAACCCCCGCATGAATACTTGCTCTGCTGTTCTAGGAACTCCTATGGAAGTGAATGGAGCATGTTGGGAATTGTAGTTTCACTGCAGCTGGAGTGCTGAAGGTTGCTGACCCCTGGTGTAGAGTAAAGCCAGCAGAATTGTGAATGCAGCTCTGGATGTAATTGGAGTACAATAAGACAGATAACTCAAGATGAGTAAGAGATAAGAAGGACTGAAGCTGGTTTTATGATGTGTTGCCTGGTGTAGTTGTATAATTTAATGAGGTGCGTGGCGCTCTTTTCACTTATCCTCGCCGGCACATTCCTCTTTTCCGTACATAACAGCACTTAAAATGTGATTATTTTTTATAGGTCATTAGTTCTGTACTTTACCTCCATCGTGCAGATCAGGACGCTTTATTGCAAAATCTGAGTAAATTTACGAGATGACGCCAGTTCATTAAAAAGACGTCTGTTTAGAAAATGATAGAGGAGCAAATAGGTTGATCTATTCATTATTGGTCACTGCAGGCGGGGTGTATATAGAAGTGACAGGACCCACAGCAGCATCAGAACCGGGACACTTTTTGGTTTATGTTCACACTATGCGAAAGAATGTGTGTGGCTCATTCCTTTCCATCCTTTCTAATAACTTGAGATGAGTGCATAGGTGGAGAGATGAGCTTGGCACGCATTACCTATAGGGATAATGGAGAGAGACCTGGCCTGGTTCCACATTACCTATATGGCACAGAGGAGACGAATCTAAACTAAATCCAGGCTGCCCATATGGCACATATGGCCAACCTGAGCTGTGCCCACACTGTCTATTTGCAGATGGAGAAGAAATGGCTACTAAACAGGGCTATAAGACGACATTAACCTGAGCTGGGTCCATACTGTCCATATGGCATGGAAGGTAGTCAATATGAACTGGACCCACAATGCCCATAGGGTTTAAGAAGATGGCTACTAAACTGGGCCTATAAACCTACAGGATTAGAAGAAGAGATTATCCTGAGCTGTGTCCATACTGCTTAAATGGAAAGGAGAGAAGACGAATCTAAACTGAGTCCATACTGCCCATATGGTACAGAAGAGGTTTTCTGTGACGTGGGGCCGCACTGCCCATGGAGTCAAAGGAGATAGCTATTGAGCTGGGCCCATAATGCTCATGGTTTAGAAGAAGAGATGGGCTGAGATGGCTCCGTAATGACCATATGGTAAAGGACGAGACTAATCTAAACTGGGTCCATACTGCCCATATGGCAGAAGGTTGGCTTCACTGCCCATGGGACTATACAGTCTACAGGGATAGGTGAACACATTAACCCAAGATTATTACCCATATGGTAAAGAAGGTGGCAAAATTGTATCTATAGGAAGACGTAACTAATCTAAGGTGGGCCCATAACGCCCATAGGGTTAAATGAGGAGAGTAACCTTAGCTGGGTTCAAACTGCCCATAGGGTTATCATGCAGAGTCCCTATGTGTTTATGCCAGTATTTATATTACATGTTATCCAGCACATTGTCTGAACATGGAAATCCCTACTGCAATAACAGCAAATAATTCCCATTTAATACGGTGTTGACACAAATCCGGCACAACTCGCTATAATGCATTTAATGGGTTTTCCAATTATAATCTGATTTTTATTAACAAACTAAATGCAATTAGATTGAAGATATTAGTGCAGATAATGATGAAAGTCTTTCTATATGTAAAAATCACAGCTGGGCTCGGGCTGATTTTAATTAGCAGGAATCGCTTGTTTGGGGACTCGGAGAGTTCTGGTGACACCTAATCAAAGGGAAGCTTATTATTACATTTACGCCGGGTGTCGCACTATTATCTCCAGGCAACCCGCACAGATATGGAAGTCGTCACCCCATTGCCATTGTTTTATCACTCTTCAGAAGATATTACTGAAATCCGTGAGGATGTAAAGGACAAATTAACTAGCGGCTGAAAATGGTGAAACGGAGAATCTACGACCTCCACGTCACATGATCAACCCCATTATGTGTGTAATTCTATAGACTGTATACATAGTCATATATAATATAATGTATTCAGACAGTGCATACATACACTGGGGAAAAAAAAGTATTTAGTCAGCCACCAATTGTGCAAGTTCTCCCACTTATAAAGATGAGGCCGGCCTGTAATTGTCATCATAGGTAGACCTCAACTATGAGAGACAAAATGAGAAAACTAATCCAGAAAATCACATTGTCTGATTTTTTAAGAATTTATTTGCAAATTATGGTGGGAAATAAGTATTTGGTCACCTACAAACAAGCAAGATTTCTGTCTCTCCCAGCCCTGTAACTTCTCCTTTAAGAGGCTCCTCTGTCCTCCACTCATTACCTGTAGTAATGGCTCCTGTGTGACATTGTTATCAGTATAAAAGACTCCTGTCCACAACCTCAGTCACACTCCAAACTCCACTATGGTGAAGACCAAAGAGCTGTGGAAGGACCAGAAACAAAATGGTAGCCCTGCACCAGGCTGGGAAGACTGAATCTGCAATAGGCAAGCAGCTTGGTGTGAAGAAATCACCTGTGGGAGCAATAATTAGAAAATGGAAGACATACAAGACCACTGATAATCTCCCTCCATCAGGGGCTCCACGCAAGATCTCACCCCGTGGGGTCAAAATGATCACAAGAACGGTGAGCAAAAATCCCAGAACCCCACGGGGGGACCTAGTGACTGACCTGCAGAAAGCTGGGACTAACGTAACAAAGGCTACCGTCAGTAACACACTACGCCGCCAGGGACTCAGATCCTGCAGTGCCAGACGTGTCCCCCTGCTTAAGCCAATACATATCCGGGCCCGTGTGAAGTTTGCTAGAGAGCATTTGGATGTTCCAGAAGAGTATTGGGAGAATGTCATATGGTCAGATGAAACCAAAGTAGAACTGTTTGGTAGAAACACAACTCGTGGTGTTTGGAGGAGAGTGAATGCTGAGTTGTATCCAGAGAACACCATACCTACTGTGAAGCATGGGGGGGCAACATCATGTATGGGGCTGTTTCTCTGCAAAGGGACCAGGACGACTGATCCGTGTACATGAAAGAATGAATGGGGCCATGTATGGGGAGATTGTGAGTGCAAACCTCCATCTATCAGCAAGGGCATTGAAGATGAAACGTGGCTGGGTCTTTCAGCATGACAATGATCCCAAGCACATCGCCAGGGCAACGAAGGAGCGGCTTCGTAAGAAGCATTTCAAGGTCCTGGAGTGGCCTAGCCAGTCTCCAGATCTCAACCCCATAGAAAACCTTTGGAGGGAGCTGAAAGTCCGTGTTGCCCAGCGACAGCCCCAAAACATCCCTGCTCTAGAGGAGATCTGCATGGAGGAATGGGCCGACATACCATCAACAGTGTGTGCCAACCTTGTGAAGACTTACAGGAAACGTTTCACCTCTGTCATTGCCAACAAAGGAGATAGAACAAAGGATTGAGATGAACTTTTGTTATAATTTGCAAATAAATTCTTAAAAAATCAGACAATGTGATTTTCTGGATTTGTTTTCTCATTTTGTCTCTCATAGTTGAGGTCTACCTATGATGACAATTACAGGCCGGCCTCATCTTTATAAGTGGGAGAACTTGCACAATTGGTGGCTGACTAAATACTTTTTCCCCACTGTATATGATTCAATGAGGCAGATTTATTAAGATTGGCGTTTTGTACGTCAGTCTTAATATAAGGCCGAGCAGGCGCAAAGCACGACTGATATATCAAGAGCTTCCGGCCTCTTAATAACTCAGGAGCGCGCCCGAGCGCAAGAATGGAAATCTACACTAGTCAGGAACTGCTACAGATTTCCTGTATAACTCATGCCAGGAAATGTGAGTTATAGTACATATGTCAGGCAGAGGCCTCCCTGCCCTAGCCCGTCCAGCTCTCTGACTGGTGCTACCCACATTCACCAAAAGTGGCGCATGAGGCATTGAATATGGGATGTGATGCATCTTTGATACAAGAAAAGATGTGCCACGTTATCACACATCTATGGCATAAATATGTTAATATATTCCCCCCAATGGATTCAAACAGGACAGACATATATTATACAATGTATTCAGACAAGTAATTCTATATTAACCCCTTCATTTACCCTAGATCTGAACTGATCATTTTATATATCATAGACTTATAGTAATTACCTGCTGGACTATGAACATACCTGCTATGGGCCCTGTATCATCATTTTGATATAACTTTAATAATAATCATTGTTCAGTGGACAGCTTTTCCTCCTGACCCCGCTATACACATGCATGCTCGGCTCAGTCGAATGTGCATGTGTCACCAATGGGGAGAGCAGAGTAAGTTACTGCCAAACATGGTGACAACTTATCTCTTTGGGGAATAAAGGATAAAATCAACATGCCTGATACTTCCTTCCCCCAGCATCATCGATCAGGGAAGTCGGGAGGCATCCAGAGAAATAAGATACAAGGTCAGTCAAGCCAATTTTTTTCTTGGATATTATAGGGCTCTGTACAGGGTGGCAATTGTAATGATCCGTAATATGCCTGTGTGCATGAGGCATAATGGGGATTTCTAGGACAAGCATCCTTTGGATAGGTCATCACTTTGTGATCGGTGGGGGTCCGACAACCAGAATCCTCCACCTGCACCTGCACAGAATCAGCAGGCTGAAAAGACTGCAGCGCTTGGGTGAGTGCCATGGACTCTTCACTGAATACCAACCACAGTGTCATACATATCATAGGGGCTGTGCTTGGTATTGGAGTTCAGCTCCATTCATCTACGACTGATGAATGTGATGTCATCAGCACAGGGAAGAGGCTGCGGTGCTCGCCATTGCTCCAGTGCTTCATATAAGTGAGCACGAGGGTCCTGGGTGTCAGACCCTCTCCCCATCACATATAGATAAACCAACCTAAGGATAGGCCATCAATATGTAAGTCCTAGAAAAACCCAGCTTTTTTTTGTTGCAGATTTTGCTGCCATCATTTGAGCCAAAGCCCAGAGTGGATTGAGCAGAAGGGAGAAGTATAAGAACGTCCTATATATTTCCCATTCCTTTTGTAGCCATTCTTGGCTCTGGCTCAAAAAACCACAACAAAATTTGCAACAAAAGCAACTCAGAAAGCACATGAATCTTGCAACCATGTGAATGGGAAAAGAGGTGACAAATACAAAGGAGGATATGAATTATTATCTTTATATATAACACATAAACTCACAATTTTCAGGATAGACAAAATCTGAGCCTCCCCTGCATGTATATATAGGTCACTGAAAAAAAGGGATAGAACGACAGCGAGCCATAAGGCTAATGGCAAGGATGACAGATTGTGTCCCCCATGCACCTATCCTGCACTCACCTAATAGAACTTGAGCTAGTGGGCAAGGTGTGAGAAACCTCAAAAAAGAGTAAAGTCATCTCAATGGGTTAATAACTTTATTACATGAATATTATTATTTTTTTAGCTTTTTTTAATGTATTTTTTTTTATTTTTATTTTTTTGGGGGGAGGGGAGTACAGCATAAAACCTCTTCTACTACGTCTCCACTGAGTATCCTCATTAGATGAATTTATCTCGACAAATTGCCACTATCTGAATTTCCGGCTGACTGTTGACTCTTCAGTAGGTGGCGAACGCCAACGAACAGAAACTCATTATCCGTCTGAAAAATACATGAATCTCATTTTCCCATTTCAAAGGGAAATCTAATATTTTCGCCTTAAATCCCGGCGTGTAGGTGGTTCTTGCAACATCTCTAAACAAACATGAACTTTTTTTCCGCTTATTTCTATATCTCGAGGCAAAACCATTTGGGTGGATTACGGAGGGGGAACAATACGGACAACTTTTTTTTTTTTTATTTTCTCAGGTTTGGAAATAATTAGTGAACCCTCTAAATTCTCATTATAAATACATCAAAGCCTCCGACTCTACCTCATTACAAAGGCATTCACACAAGATCAAACTTCCAACATCCCAAGTCCTGCTGATTTTTCACTTTGTGTTTCTGTAAATTATTAACACCAAAAACGCTGAATTATTCAGTAAGGGTCTTAAGGATTTTTTTTTTTCCCAAACAACTTTCCTACTCATTAGGACGACTTCCCTAATCATTTTCATGGTATAATTTAGTACCTTTAGGATGGTACACATAGTGTCGACTTCTATGGCGTTCGCAGCTACAGAGAGTGTTCGTACAAAGGTGAGTTTTCCGTTGTAGCGGATACAATGTATCAGAAGATGATCTGAGGCGTCTGACAGTTGTATCCTCATTATCCTATATGCCAACGCAGGAATCTATGACTCAGCACATTTTAGACATTTGCACAGTATGAAAGCTGAAATAAGACCAAGGCGATTCAGACATCACAAATTCTTGACACAAATATATATAAATATCTCTCCGGCCCAGAATTCCTTCTTTTGTTTTAGTTAAAAATTTCATTACTTCCCCTCGTCTTGTCAGAAACACCAAATGACAATTGTCAGTGGTCCAGGGTCATGGAAAAGTACATTTGCAGGAGATTGTTCAGAAACATTCTGCAGAGCTATGCCAAAAGTTATTACAGTTATCCTAAAGTAGGAAATATTGTAATAATGTATTCAGTGTTATATTGGGTAAAGGCACTTTTTTCTTCAATTCACAACATTCAGGTGACTTTTTAGGAAAAGCTCTCATGTGCGCTCTATTTCTACCCATCGTAGGACTTCTATTTTGAATTATATAACAGTTTTCCCCTCTGCCGTTTGGAGTTTTCCCTGTGGGGACTAGCTGCCATACAATACACACAGTAAGTAGAAGAGAATCTGCTTCACAGCTTTCCTCACAACCAGAGGTGTACCTTGAAGCTCCCGGACTCCAATGCAAAATCTATAAAGGGGTCCCTTATGTTGTACAGAGATCTATGGACCCCGTCAGGTTCTAGGGCCCGGTAGTGATTGATACCTCGGCACCCCCTATTAGTTATGCCCCTGCTCATTCTAAAACAACTCCAGGATCATTCAAGACATTCAGTATTGTACAAAAGTTTTAGGCAGGTGTGGAAACAATGCTACACAGTGTCAATGCTTTCAGAAATAGAAGGGTTAATAGTTTATTTGTGTCAATTAACAAAATGAAGTGACTCAAGAAAAGAGAAATGTAAATCCCATCAATATTTAGTGTGACCTTTGCCTTCCATAAATTCTTCTGCGTACACTTGTAGTCAATTTTTGGCAGAACTTGGCATTGAGGTTGTTCCCGCCACCATCTTGGAGAACTAAGCCCAGATCTTCTGTGGATATAGGCTTGCTCCAATCCTTCTGTCTCTTCCTGTCATCCCAGACAGACTGGATGATGATGAGATCAGGGCTATATCTGTGGGGGCCAAATCATCACTTCCAGGACTCCTCCTCCAAAGGGCAAAGGTCACACCAAATATTGATGGGATTTACATTTATCTTTTCTTCATTCACTTCATTTGGTTAATTAATTGAAAAAACTATTAACCCTTCTAATTCTGAAAGCATTCTTACAGCATTTTTTCCACATCTGCCTCAAACCTTTGCACAGTAGTGTATATAGAGAAGTAATGATCTGTACTGTTGTGAATAAAGCACTTGGACTGTGATAGAAACTTCCAATTTAGCTCCAGCATTAGTCTGTCTCTAAATCTGCTTCTGTCTCCCTCAGCTCCTGCTCACTCACCCCATTCTTTTCTCCACAGACTTCTATGGACATGTGTAATCTAATGCACATAGCAGAGATTTCAGAGTGAGAGTCAGTATAGCAGAAACATTGTACGATTGATTTATACATGAGTAACAAGATGCAAATAGGTTGAAAATGCATGGTCAGAGATGATAGCTTTGAGCTGATTGATCTTGCATTTAACAATATGAAACACTTGCCTTCAAAATCAATTTGTCCTATCCCTGTGTCAGTCCTCACTGTCATTCTGGAATTTTATTATACCTGAAGCAGAAAAAGATGGCATACACTGTACTGAAGGATTACCAATAAAAGCAGAAAAATAAAGGGACCTTATACAATAAAGTCTGTACTTGTCACTGTTCTCCATGCTGCAGTCTATGGGGACTCCTGGCCCGATTCACTGTTTTTGGGATAATCCATACTAAGCTGCTATATGCACAATGCCTCCATGTATCAGCACAGACAAACGCAACTGAGATATAAACCCACCATCTGATCCTTTTACCGTCTTCCACTATGACAGCCGCTTGTATCTCTGGGCACAGGAAGCACAAGGTTCCCCATCTGCTAATGTCCTCTCTGCACACGCTGCTCCTGCGGACAGCCCCGCCATTATCTATTCATTGGCCACCCGAGCACAAAGTGGCCCGACCGCCCTGTGCCCACAGCTGCAGCTTTGCATGTGCGAACTGATCAGTCCAGAACATTGGCAGCTCGATGAAACTTCAATATTTTGTTCCTTCCAACCCAAAAAGATTTTCTTTTTTTTTTTTGCACGTCATAAAAGCAATCGGCGTGTAATGAGTTTTAATATTTTGCAGATCGGCTCCAGAGGAGAACGCTCCGTCATACAGATTCTCTCTATGGTTATTATATCTTGGCAGTTTATGTACTTTTCCCATGAACTGTTTATCCGCATAAGTGACTGCACGGTCTCGTCTGGGAGCACAAAAAGGATTTTTTTTTTTTTTCCTAAATTTCTAAATTGTATTAAGATTTTCTGTACAACTCAGCTAGAATGCATTACTAGAGAGTTAATCGCTCAGAACCATCGCCTTGTAGCCAAGATCATCCGCCTCTGCACCCAGGAGTCATCCCTCTATTCTGCAGCAAGTAAGGGAGAGCGAAAATTGACTCTTTTCTTCCAAAGTTTTGGTTTTTTTTATTTGAGTGTCAGGGACATAACTATTCAGATGGATCCAATGACCGCTTGTGTCCTATTCAGCACTGCTCAGGAAGACTTTCTATAGAGAGGAGCCAGGCGCTCTATACCCAGTGGCATCACTCGACTAACTCAACAGTGGAATGTGGACTCAGCGTTCTTAAATGGAGCATATTCAGCCATGAAAAAAAAAATCTTGTCGTATTTCATGGCTTTGAGGCAAGGGATTTGATTGCTGAGTGCAAGCTGGCAGGAGACAGAACAAACGTAAAAACATTGAAAAAATGCGGAAAGGGATTTTATAGGCTAAATACATTGTGTACAAGTTCTTAAAGGGACCTTCAAATGAAATCCTACTAATAGTGAAAAGTCAACTAAAATGGGAATACTGTAAAACCTAATTTTGTTCAGTTATTCCAGTCCAGAGTTTTAGCTTTATAGGCTCTCAAACTTAAGACTGAGACCCCACGTTGCGGAAACGCAGCTTTTTTTGCTGCAGAATTTGCTGCATGAGCCAAAGCCAGTAGGGGATTGAACAGAAGGGAGAAGGATAAGAACTTTCTATATATTTCCCATTCCTTTCATAGCCATTCTTGGCTTTGGCTCAACAAAAGAAGCCGAGTTTCTGCAAAGTGGGCCACAGTGGAAAAACTGCGGGAAAGATTGTGGTGGAAACGCATCGCGTTTTTTTCTGCAGTATTTTTCACAGAAAATCCAGAGTTTTCCTCTGTAGACTTTCTGCTTCTATTATACCTATAGAGAAAATGCCAGTGTTTCCATAGGTATAACTGACATGCTGCGATTTGCAACAACGCAATTGTTTTTGAAATAGCAGCATGTTCACTGTGGATATTTTTCTGCAATATGTTGATAGGGTTAGCCAGAATCCAATCCACTTTGCAGGTAATGTAAAACAAAGTGTTTCTCCGCGGCCAAAACGCTACCTGGGGCCTCGGCCTAAAGGAATTTTCCAGGATGACTGGAAAACCCAGGAGGGTGTTGTTAAATTGCAAAAAAGAAAAAGAGATGCCTTTCCTCCTTTCCGGTGGTGTCCACCAATGTTCTCTCCAATGCCGAACTTGCCAAGCCAGAAGTGCAGAGGATCAGGTGACTGCTGTTGCCTAAGCCTCTGCACTTCCAGCCACACAATTGCCAGTAACGGAGGGAGCAGGCAATGTACCACTTAAACAAAGGACCAAGTGTAGGAGAGTATCCTTTTTTTTTTTTTTAATTTTACTTGTCCCCTTCCCAGGTTTTCCAGTTAACCCCTTTAAGCTTACCATACACACCAGGACTGACCATCTTACATTTATAGAGTTGTCCAGATTCTAACTTGTCAGCAGATATTGGGGAAAGAAAGAACAAGCTGTTGGGTTTCAACATGCCAATGCCTTTGCTTGGTTAAGCCTAAAGTGCATGTGTATGAGAGTCATGATAAATAGCCATTGGCAGATTAGGGAAAGTTCACACAGAGGGTCCTCTGTTTAGCATCCTTAGTTCTTTACCAGAGTGGAGAGTAGTTCTAAAGACTGTCTCTTGACCTGGAGGACCTCTCCAGTCCTGAATTACACTGACAACCCATTGATGTGAGTGGGCAATGTGTAATACCTAATTTCCCCAGTAGTGGCACTGCAGGAAAACTAAGCACATTCCCTACAAAATGCAGATAACTGCGGGAGGTCCCAGCATGGGCACACTGGCGACCAACTTTTGGTCAAGAAAGTCTTGTATCAAGCAGGGATTGTCCCAAAAAGAGAACCTCTTTAACATTGTACAGTGAAATTCCGCTTTAAACGGGAAAGAAATCCCAAGAGCTGAAATAATAATCTCCAGATCATTCAAGTCATTATATGAAATCATTTTGCGGCACAATGAAGAGGTGATGTAATCGGGGTGTAATAGACAGAGCTCTCACAGCCATTTATCAGTATTAATGATTTACTATGTGTAAGCTCATTTCTCCATGAAGTGGATACAGAGGAGCAACTGCTGGCACATTCATTAATGGAGGGTTCAGGCCCATGCTTCCCATGTCCACTATCTTCCCTGGTAATAACATAGGGGCTGGCCTTATCTCAGGAGATAAATGCTGCAATCATAGCTATATGGGGGTTATTATAAGAGGAACACAAGGCCCTGATACTTATCCCACTCATCGTTTTATGTATCCTTCCTTATCTTGACATTTTCGTGAAATTACATTACCAGTGCTATACAAAAAAATGTGTAAGATTGTTACAAGGCACAAAGATAGAGGCGATTTATGTTATTCTGGAACAATTAGTACCAGTGGGAAAAGTAGAAACCATATAAGCAATACAGAGAAAAATTAACATGGTTACAACAAAAAATCCAAAGGGAGATGACACTGGCTTATTAGGGTCATGAAGATGGTGACCAATCAGACAATGAAAACTGGACAGGACACATTTCTGCCCCATACACACTAAAGGGTAGTAGTAAGGTAGTGGTAGAGTTAGGGTAGTGGTAGACCTCCATCTGAGCTACATCTCTATAGTTTATTTTCCATTGCTTTTCATATTGTGCCATTTAATGAAGCAAACATCTCACACTGAGTGACATTACCATACTAGCTCGGTGACATCACAAGGACCCTTAACGATCACCATTGATTATGGCAGATGTACAATGCAGTGGTTTGACAAATGAACTCTTCCTGCTACACCCATTATCACAGATAATGTCCTCTTTTTGTCATGTCGCTTACATCCCTGTTGATGAACCTTATTACTTGTTCTTTTTTTAAAAATCTGTTTATTTGCTTTAGGGCCATGATATGTCAGACCTGGCAGAGAGTCAAAGGGACTGATGTTCATGTGCATCAGGTAGGGGTGTCTGTGATGCAAGATGATGAGTATTTCGGGGTGCACTGGTTCCATGATCACATCTCATTATGCAAAAACTGGCAAAACATCTACAGACTGAAACAGTGGTGGTCGAAGGTTAAAGCTTGACTTTGGTTTGGTTATTGGAGTACTAATATAAATATCATCTTTGTGCTGTGCACACCTGACAGTTTTCACTGATACCTTAACTGTGCCCTTAAACTTGCATTTAACTCTGCAGTAGTTTGAGGGGCTGCAGTTTTTCATTTTTTTTGCAACAGATAGATGAACTGCTCTTCTGTCCTTTCTGTCAAGCTTTGACTTTCCACCACAGCAGATTCTGTCTACACACATTTTACCTGGTGCACACCAACAATCAGTCCCCTTTGGTACTAGGTGTTAGGTCTCACATATCATGCCCCTGAAACTAATTTTAAGAGCAGAACAAGTAGTAAAGTTTATCAACAGCTATAAAAGCTACATGACACAGAAGAACAATGGATGTTACCAGTGATGGCAGGTGTGTAAGGAATTCAACTATGTAAAAATAGGGATGTTTGCTTATTTTATTCAACCCCTGTATATTGTCTTGTTATCAAAGGGTTATCAATATTGATCATGAATTACATTACTTTAGAACCTACTGTATGCCAAAAAAAATAAAAAATACAATGGGTTTTTCATATGTTTTGCCCAGCTCTGTTTACATTGCCTTCTTCTACTGAGATCTCTTTGCCTTTGAGCTCAATTTATAGGATGGAATTTTATACTACGGAATGGCCATCCATGTCAAGGTACCAGGCTAGCAGATAGTCTACTAGCCTGGTAATTTTCTACACAGCCTTGGAACAGACGTTATCAAGTCACAAGCTTTGAAAAACTTCTGGATAGTCTCAGGTTTCCACAATTTGGACTCAAGTCCCTCGAAATGGAGTTACCACTCTTCAAAATATTACACCTTCCCAGTACAACTGGGGAATGTTTCAGTTGTAAGGGAAGAAATTGTCCCATTTCTTACACCCTAGCCTTAGATAGTAAGGTAGAATAATGAACAAAGACATGGACTTAACCATTGAATTACTCAATATTTTATATCACAGCCATGGATGTATAAGTCTTTGTAGCATCCTGATGATGGTAGATGGCTCAGCCCACATAACATATCCAATATTGGTTCAGATTTGAAGATACCAAACAATGGATCTTTAGATATTGGGTGGTCAAATGGGCAACTTCTTATATTAGTTCCTGATTATAATCTGGAGATGTTTTTGTGACTAGTTTTGTTGGACTGGGGCCAATAATGGAAGAGAGAGCTGGAACTCTAGAGTTCTAGGGGACCTGCTGTCCTGCACCACATTACAAATTCTCTTTAAGATGTAGTTTTATGTGAAAAACTCCATGACTTGTCTTAGAGGAGACTTATTTCCAACTGCAGTCAAGCTTCTCTCCAAGATATTGCAGCTCACCTACCTCACGTGTGGATTGCATTGATCATATACAAGCATATAGCATTTCTGCAAAATGTCAGCAGTTTTGACCTGTGCAAAAAAATGACAGAAATCCAATATTTTCACTGCTCCTTAAGGAGCCTTATCAGTGTTCCAGCCTGCAGAGTATTTCTCTTATTCTGATACATTTTTCCTGTGCATGTAGCACAGGTCCACTCTCTCTAGCTAGGTTTCCTATGGGTGAGATACTGACATGAGTGTTTTAGTATTTTATGAGATGATAAAAAAGCAAAACAAACAAAAAAAATCTTGCATCTCTTTTAATGGCTCAAGTACACGACAAACCTACTCATCATAATTCAGGATGTAATTTGTGTAATAGGCTTCAATGATATGGATTACGAAGCAAACAGCGTGTGGGAAGCACAACGATATTCATCTTCTATAAAAACATATACTGGAAAGAAAAGCTTGTGGGTTGTTGACATATTCATATAGCGGATGCTGGCAGGAACATAATTATACTAAGAATAGCACATTTATAAAGAGCTTATACATTACAGAGGCAACTTCCCTCCATTGGCCAGTAGAAGGGTCTGTCGATTTCTATGTATGGATAAGGTACCTTAAAGAGTCACTCTGTTCTACTTACTGTACCATATGGAGCACAAAACCAATAAAGTGGAAATACAACTACAAGGATAAATAAAATTGTGATGAGAATTATACAGCAATTGACCGGAAGATCCTCCTTCCCCTATAAATACAGCAGTAGTTGGGTGGCACACACACATTATTCCATGACCAGCCCTCTATAACCCTACCCTGCATCATAGTTATAAGTGGAAGTTGCCATTTTTGCTACTTTATTGCACAGATACACTATTACTACTGAAAGCTTGCAACTTGGAATCCAACTCCGAAGACCCAGTGCAGTCAATGTAGTAGTAGTGCGATCCTATAACATCCTACATATCAATGAAATATCATATAATGCACCCTTCATATTCAAGGTAAATAAGAACATGTAAAGTAACCAGCAGTCTGTGCAAAAGAACTTCAGAGTCCAATTTGTGTTTTTATCTGGCTACCAAAGTCTTCTGCATCTTCCAATGTCCCTTAATCTACAACAAAGCATCAGTTGGGGCGTACATACATATAATAATAATAATAATAATAATAATAATAATAATAATAATAATAATAATACATTTTATTTATATAGCGCCAACATACAGTATTCTGTAGCACTTTACAAATTGTAGGGTTCAAGTGCAGACAAAAAGATACATTACAAAGAAATAGTCAATTCACGCAATGGGACTGAGGGCCCTGCTCACAAGAGCTTGCAATCTATGAGGTAGAGGAGGTGACACAAGAGGTAGCAGGGGCGGCATCAGAGGTAGCCTTGCTTAGACAGAGGGCCAGACCATGACTGTCTCACTATAACCCTATTCCACATCATAGTCATAGAGGAAATTCTCTTTTTTGCTGCTATTTTCCATAAATCCATAAATCATTACTGGAGGTTTGCGACTTGTGATCCCCCTCTTAATGCAGTCAATGCAGTGGCGGAGTTATCCCATATCATCATATATACTAATGGAATATTATATACAATGTACTCATCTTCTCCAGGCTAAATTAGAATATGATAAGTCACCAGAAACACATGTAACAGAACTTGAAAGTCTTTTTGTGCATTTATCCAACCACTTCAGTATCTTCAATTGTCCTCTAGTTTATGAAGTTATATAATAGCTTGAAAAGAACGTAAAGATTATGCACTACAAATCGCTTTTAATCCAGAAGAGGAGAAAACCCATGAATAGCAGAGAACAAGTGAAATTATACCTTCAATATCAGATCAGTCAGGGTTCAATTCTCGGCTGATCGAAAAAGTCGTGGAACGTCTTTTCTCTCCTCCCTTTCTTACCAGGCACTCCTCTATAATTTTTGTAGTGCACGTGTCTGGTACTGCGGTTTTCTATAGCTCAACCGCATTTAAGTGAATAGGGCTGAACTGCAATACCAAGCACAACCACTATCATAAGTATGGCACTGTGACTTGTAAGCAGTAAAGGGGACACAGCACTCTTTTCAACTCTTTTCAATCAGCTGATCAGCAGGATCCCCACAATCTGATAATGATGGTCTATCTTAAGAACAGGCCATCAGTTTTGTAAGACTAGAGAGCCCTTTTAATAATCCCCATATCATATTTATGGATCACTGGATCTATATTTTTATGATCCATATTATTCATAAACAATATATTAAATAATTTCTTAAAAATAACAAAATCATAAATTGTTTCCGTGTATTATAATTTTGATACAAGTGTTTCCATTTGCACATATTTCCTAGAATCCAATAGGAAATAATGAGCACTACAGGGGATATAAACTGGAGTTGAATGCTTTGAGCCAAGATTCGAGCAATGCCAATGCACGCCGGTACTGGCCCGTGATTTATCACCGTGCGCCCTTGTGCTTCCAGAATTAAATTGAGCCATGTTTCTGAAAAGGAGCAAAGGGGATTTCTACTGTGCAGATTTTGAATGGATCATTTCATCTTACTTAATAAAGAATGAGCGCCTTTTATATGCTGACATAACTATATTTTCTTGACCACCAAGTATTTTGAGTCCGGCCAAGTCTGAAATAGACCAAGTCCATTGTTTGCCGGTGCGGACTTCTCAGTTCCAATTACGTTGTTATTTTTTTCCCTTTATTCCTGGTAAATTTGCTGTAACAATGTAGCAATATGCGAACCAGCTTTCTTTTCAGGTGGGACAATGTCACCCTGACCTGCCAGGGTTGCAGAATGGAAAATTCGCTTATTATTTGCATAGTGTGTATATTGCTTATAATGTGGTGTTTTGCTTATAAATTGGTTCGAGTTCTCAGGATTCACGATTTAACAAGCTCAAGTGTTTGTTTCAGCAAAGTAAAAAATAAGGGGGAAGGGGGGCAGGGGAGATAGACAAGCTGAGCGCTGTGTAATGAATGATGTGTGAAACAATTTTAAAGACTGACATGTATGGGCCCTGTTGCTGGGGAAACTAATGGCACTGCGCTTTCCCCTCAAAACGTCTCCCAATAATGTTAAAAACATCCATCATTTTACCAATAGATGCCTAGTAATCCCTATAGTTACAAGATGGCTTGATGTCCATTGATAAAGGTCATATATCTGATCATCTGGGATATAAAGTTGGGTTCAGCAGTTATCAGACCTGGGTCTTATGATAAATCACACACAGGAAATACATAATTGAAGATTCCTATTGAGTGACAGCAAGCAAAGATCTTGAAAACTATAAGAAATTAATATAGAAAGTATACTGGGAAAATATATACATTTTAATTGCTGAAACTGAACAGAAACCAAGAAACACTAATGTGAACAAAGCCTAAAGCAGACCAACCTTGGCTATCACCATACTGCTATATCTCTTTCTTGTTGTTACTTTCTCACACTTTAAAATGAATGAACAGATACTACTACCACGTAGTGGTCAAGAACAAGAACACCTGTAATGTAAACATTGGAAAAATCCATTAACATTCCCAATATCAACGCAGGATCCCAGTCATGTGCTCTAAACCATAATAGGCAGAAAGAGACCTAAGAGCAACGAGTCACCCAATGCAAAGGACAAGTCACATTTCCCTCCATCCCAGGTCATTAGTCGGACACACATAATAATTAGAGAGTAAAAATGTTTCGTCTAGTCTTTTAATTAGACGCCAGCTCCGAGGCTTCGGATGACACATTATTGTTAATGTTCCAGATACCGGCAGATGATTCCACGACATTCAAATACCAGCAACTGCCTGTTGACTCAAGAAAACGAAGCGTCTCAGACGGGATTTGTCATTCGATATTTAACTAGTCAAAGTGGCCTTTTTCATTTTACATACCAGCCGCCACCTGCTAACTGCGTCCTGTCTCATTACATGTTTTTTCCAAAAAGGATTTAATGTCAAGGTTGTGTTATGATAGCAATGTCGACAGACGGTTACTTTAATTTCTGACACTTTTCTTTATGTCTTTAGTGCTTTTATTTAATCACTTCCAAGAAATTTACAGCACTTTAGTGAAAAAAAAAACTTTTACTCCTTTTTCTCCCACAAATGTGAGTGTGATGAAGAACAATTATAAAAACTACATAAAGGTGTTAAAACATCACTCAGAACTTGTGGTTGGTGGCTGTCAGGACACAAGGGATATTACTATACTGTATACAGGAGGCATTATTATTGTAGTTATATTCTCGTACATAGGAGCAGTATTATTGTAGTTATATTCTCGTACATAGGGGGCAGTATTATAGTAGTTATATTCTCGTACATAGGAGGTAGTATTATAGTAGTTATATTCTTGTACATAGGAGCAGTATTATAGTAGTTATATCCTTGTACATAGGAGCAGTATTATAGTAGTTATATTCTTGTACATAGGAGTAGTACTATAGTAGTTATATTCTTGTACATAGGAGCAGTATTATAGTAGTTTTATTCTTGTACATAGGAGGCAGTATTATAGTAGTTATATTCTTGTACATAGGAGCACTATTATTGTAGTTATATTCTCGTACATAGGAGCAGTATTATAGTAGTTATATTCTCGTACATAGGAGGTAGTATTATAGTAGTTATATTCTTGTACATAGGAGCAGTATTATAGTAGTTATATCCTTGTACATAGGAGCAGTATTATAGTAGTTATATTCTTGTACATAGGAGGTAGTATTATAGTAGTTATATTCTTGTACATAGGAGCAGTATTATAGTAGTTATATTCTTATACATAGGAGCAGTATTATAGTAGTTATATTCTTGTACATAGGGGGCAGTATTATAGTAGTTATATTCTTGTACATAGGAGCAGTATTATAGTAGTTATATTCTTGTACATAGGAGCAGTATTATAGTAGTTATATTCTTGTACATAGGAGCAGTATTATAGTAGTTATATTCTTGTACATAGGAGCAGTATTATAGTAGTTATATTCTTGTACATAGGAACAGTATTATAGTAGTTATATTCTTGTACAGAGGAACAGTATTATTGTAGTTATATTCTCGTACATAGGAGCAGTATTATTGTAGTTATATTCTCGTACATAGGAGCAGTATTATAGTAGTTATATTCTCGTACATAGGAGGTAGTATTATAGTAGTTATATTCTTGTACATAGGAGCAGTATTATAGTAGTTATATTCTTGTACATAGGAGGTAGTATTATAGTAGTTATATTCTTGTACATAGAAGCAGTATTATAGTAGTTATATTCTCGTACATAGGAGGTAGTATTATAGTAGTTATATTCTTGTACATAGGAGTAGTATTATAGTAGTTATATTCTTGTACATAGGAGCAGTATTATAGTAGTTATATTCTTGTACATAGGAGCAGTATTATAGTAGTTATATTCTTGTACATAGGAGCAGTATTATAGTAGTTATATTCTTGTACATAGGAGCAGTATTATAGTAGTTATATTCTTGTACATAGGAGCAGTATTATAGTAGTTATATTCTTGTACATAGGAGCAGTATTATAGTAGTTATATTCTTGTACATAGAAGCAGTATTATAGTAGTTATATTCTTGTACATAGGAGCAGTATTATAGTAGTTATATTCTTGTACATAGAAGCAGTATTATAGTAGTTATATTCTTGTACATAGGAGTATTATAGTAGTTATATTCTTGTACATAGGGGCAGTATTATAGTAGTTATATTCTTGTACATAGGAGGTAGTATTATAGTAGTTATATTCTTGTACATAGGAGGTAGTATTATAGTAGTTATATTCTTGTACATAGGAGGTAGTATTATAGTAGTTATATTCTTGTACATAGGAGCAGTATTATAGTAGTTATATTCTTGTACATAGGAGCAGTATTATAGTAGTTATATTCTTGTACATAGGAACACTATTATAGTAGTTATATTCTTGTACATAGGAGCAGTATTATAGTAGTTATATTCTTGTACATAGGAGCAGTATTATAGTAGTTATATTCTTGTACATAGTAGTATTATAGTAGTTATATTCTTGTACATAGGAGTAGTATTATAGTAGTTATATTCTTGTACATAGGAGCAGTATTATAGTAGTTATATTCTTGTACATAGGAGCAGTATTATAGTAGTTATATTCTTGTACATAGGAGCAGTATTATTGTAGTTATATTCTTGTACATGGGGCAGTATTATAGTAGTTATATTCTTGTACATAGGAGCAGTATTATAGTAGTTATATTCTTGTACATAGGAGCAGTATTATAGTAGTTATTTTCTTGTACATAGGAGCAGTATTATAGTAGTTATATTCTTGTACATAGGAGCAGTATTATTGTAGTTATATTCTTGTACATGGGGCAGTATTATAGTAGTTATATTCTTGTACATAGGAGCAGTATTATAGTAGTGATATTCTTGTACATAGGAGCAGTATTATAGTAGTTATATTCTTGTACATAGGAGGTAGTATTATAGTAGTTATATTCTTGTACATAGGAGGTAGTATTATAGAAGTTATATTCTTGTACATAGGGGCAGTATTATAGTAGTTATATTCTTGTACATAGGAGCAGTATTATAGTAGTTATATTCTTGTACATAGGAGCAGTATTATAGTAGTTATATTCTTGTACATAGGAGCAGTATTATAGTAGTTATATTCTTGTACATAGGAGCAGTATTATAGTAGTTATATTCTTGTACATAGGAGCAGTATTATAGTAGTTATATTCTTGTACATATGAGCAGTATTATAGTAGTTATAGTCTTGTACATAGAGGACAGTATTATACTAGGTATTAGTATTGTACATAAAGGGCAGTATATCTAGTAGTTATATTCTTATTAATCTTATATTTTTAGTTGTATACATCAATAGTTGATGTTGGCTGTTTCCATGGTATGCTGGTTAGCAGCAACAAGCTCTGAGCCATTTCCCTTCCTCTATTCCTTTTTTGACAGCTCATATAACGTGCATTAAGCAACAGGGGGCTATACAGAGTACAGTAGAGAGGGCCTCCTATGGTATCAATACATAGAATATGAGCTCTATCCTGAGGCATGGTTGGAGGAACAATATATACTGTGTATGTTGGGAATTCTTCCCACTCCATTGATGGTAACTTCAGTACAGACAGGAATTACTCGTCAAATTAGGGCCTGAATAATGTTCTGCTGTTAAACCCATTAGTTTTCATTGTAAAGGAGCATCTTGGGATTAACCTTTAAGTAGATGTTCCAGACTGTGCTTCGTTACATGGGAGGCTTGATTAACCAACCACAAGCTAGCGCCTTGGGCTGCGGTTCATTCGAGCACAACCTTCTTTATCAGGCATCCCGGTGTTCTTATCAAGGGCTTTCAAAGTTCAATGTTTAAGGTCTGCTCCTTGAAGGGAAAAGTTGAAGAAACTTTTCTCAATCCACCTGTTTTCAAAGGCGTCTAAATAATCTTTGCACTTCCACTCGCCGAAGAATAATATTCACGTTTGACTGAATTTCATTTATTTTTTTAAGAAAACATAATTCAAAAAAATATGTAAATAAATCTATTTTTCTGCCCCGTAAAATATATACAATGACAAAATAATCTTCGATTTGCACCTGCAACCATTTGCCTTCTATTTTTTCACCATTTGGGAAATTCATTGGATTTTTTTCCTTCGTCATATTTTTCCCTAGTCCTCCAAACTCTGATCTGTGATTGATAGTGTGGCCCGTGCCATAGCTTATATGCAATGCTGATCGGTGAGACCATTTCAAGGTGAAGGCCATAAACCACTCAAAAATAAATTGTTTCCAGAAGTGATGGCACCAGGAATCTACAATCTGTCATTAAAATTCAGCTTCGTCTAGATTTTTTGAACATTCAGCGACTTAAGCACCCACACAAAAATAACACAGGGGAGATGCTGAAATGAGTGAGAATATCCGCACAATTTGACAGGCACGGATCTGATTCGGAGCTCTTAATAGTTTCTATGACCTGTACACAATGGGCACAGTTAATTGAACCGTGTCCAATGTATTGCAGAGCATGAGAATGTACAGGACATGGCTGCAGCCTCTGTGGCTGGTGTAGGGTCTATACAGAGGATGAACCATCTCAAGCTGGCCACTTTTGATCCAAAATATCACAGTATACAATTTTTTTTTCCATTTGGTGCTTGGCTGCAAGCAAGAACTGCAATACAACAGCTGGGTCTGAATTTAACCTTACCGGGTAAAAATCTCTAGAAGCGATAGTTATGTAGGTCAGATTGGGGCAAGTTTATGGCAGCATTTTCGAAGAAAACAAATAATTGTTCAGCTGTGATCTCATGTCTATGGCCTACTTCAGCCTTCCTGGATTGTAAGGTGTTGGTGCAATGAAACAACCGCAGAAATGTAGCAACTTTTTGACATGAATCCCCCCACACTTTCAAAACTTTCAACTGAGTGCTTGTCCAGCAGACAGCTATCGCTCCCCATCACATGCACACTCACCTCAACCATGTAGGTGGTCCCAAATGGGGAAAGGGGAGAAAGCTGCTAGTATCTTTTGTGGATAAGGATATCCTTATAAGCATCCTTCAATAGTTCAGTCTTTTCTCCCGAATCGGACATTAAGCGGGTATTGGTAGGTTCCCTTACATATTACATAGCTGGGTCGGTCTGATTGAAATAGTTGAGATCTACTAACTTAAATTGTACGTGTATGGCCAGCTTAGGGGGAAACATATTGAGCTGTAATGGTAGCATCATAATATCCAGGTAGACAACAGCTTAAAGGACCTTTCATAACCACCACCAACTCCAACGCTCTGCAATTTATAATAGGGGCCGATCACTGAATTCAGCAGAGTTGTATATTTTCTCTCTAGCCCCCACAACTCCTGAGCAATCAGTGCAGGCAGTTTCTGCATCCATGTACTAATTAGGTTCTCTACAGTCAGGTGGGCAGTCTTCTCAATTGGAACAGATAGTCTAGGACGCCCACCTGACAGAGAGCTTAATTTGCATATTGAATGCTGAAACTAACACTACTGCTCAGGAATGGTGGGGTCTAGAGAAAAAAATCTAACTGTGCAACAATCAGTGCAGCAGAGCCTTTTGAAAAATGCCAAGAGTTGGAAATGGTGGGGGTGGGAATGGCCATCCTTAAAGAGAACCTTTTACCACCTCCACCAACTCCAGTTCTTATTATCTGTTAATAGGCACAGTTGGAATTTTTTTGTTAGTCCCTACCATTCCTGAGCATCAAGCGCAATTAGTTTTGGTGCCTGAAGTGCTGTTTAAGCTCTGTAATGTCAGAAGGGTGGCGTCAGAGGGGCGTGATTCAGAGCTCCAATCAGAGGCAGCCACTGACAGAACTCAGTATCACGCCCATTGCCTGCTTCTGCCTGGCACCGCCCTTCTGACAATACAGAGCCTAAATAACACGTCAGACATAAAACTAACAGCATTGACTGCTCAGGAACAGTGGGAGCTAGAGAAAAATTCTAACTGCATCAGAATCAATGGAGCGGCAACTATTAAATGATGTAAAGAACTGCAGTTGATTAAGGTGGTGAAAGGTCCTCTTTAAGTTACAGTGTCCAATTTTCACTTTTATGTTGGAATGTCCAGAGGTTCCAAGATAGGACCAACCATTAAAATTGGGGTCCTGACCACCAATGGTCCATGAGGAAACCCTCCACCAATGAACATTGCTCAGGTCAAAGCAATGGCCTAACAAAAAAAAAATGACTGTAGGAATTTGGCTCCTGATAAACAAAAAAAAAAAAACAAAAACAAAAAAAACAAGATTTTTTTTTTTTTGGGGGGGTAGGGGTGGGAGGTATAGTATATTCATTTTGGTTTTAAAATAATATAAGTAGTAATAATAATAATAGTATAAAAAAAGGATATAAAATAGTTTCAGCTCTACGGCCTTGAAAAGAAAGTTCAGCTGAAAAAGACAGAATAAACCCCGGTGCCTATAATAGATTCCTTCCTGCAACCTAAATACTTTCATTATTTCCTTTTTAACATTTGAATTTAAATGAATTCTATAAGGATCTGCTGAAATGTTCAAATCAGCCATAATCAGGCGGAGAGCGGGAGACGGCCTCTTCTTTACATACAGATAAGTAGCACCGGAGGAAAACAGAATTTTGTATTATTTTAATTTTTTTTTGTCACAAGTCTAGTATTATTCGTATTCCTGCACGGAGGCAGAACAGCTCGACCTTGTGTTATCAGCTCTAGTGAAGGATAGAGAGAAACAGAAAACATTTAAGGAACCATCGGGAAGCACACTCGGCTTTCATTATGCCTTTAATTACTGTGCCTTTAATTGTGCTATTATTACAGGTGTCTATTGCACAAACATTACAAACAGACAGTCTCAGAATGATTTCTGAGGACAGCTCACTGCTCCAAATTCTTCCCCTCGAATTGTCAACGACAATGTCGATCATGTAATTAATTGTTACCTGGACTTGCTGTTTACTTTTCTTGCCAAGGACGAGCTCCGAGATTGAAAGTTAAAGATAACATGTTTAGATACAAATTACTTCCGAGGAAATCAGGAAAACAAACAAGAGAATACAAAGTAGCAGAAGGAATGCAAGGAAACATTCAGGTAGGACTAGTTATCCCTGTGAAGATCCTATTTCTGGAAGCCACTGATGAGAGTGACATCTACAGGTTACAAAATGGAATAACACTGCAGGATATTAAATCAGATGAAATTCATAAGATTTAATAACATATTAAAAATATAAAAATAAACCAAAATGAGACAAGAGAATATCACAAGCACATGAGCACATACTGTAGAATAGACCAAGCATTTCAATGAGGCCCCATTTTGCCATACAACCCATCTGAGGTATGAATTATTCAGTGTGGTGTCCTGAGGACATGATTCTTCCTTTAAAGGGTTGTCCAGGAAGAACTAGTATAAAACAGGGTTGCTTTCTTATAAAAATACCACCACATCTGACCACAGGCTGTGTGTTATTGCAGTTTAGCCTCATTCACTTGAGTAGATCTCAGCTGTGTCACCAGACACAACCTGTGAACAGGATTAGCACTGTTTTTGATAGAAAGCAGACATATTTTTTTAAAAATATTTTTGAACAAGCTGCAACTTTCATTAAAGGGTTAGCACAGGATTAGGCAACCAGTACCACATTGGTCCTTAGGATGTCCAGGGTACTGCAGCTCAGCTCCACAACATACACCTTAGAAAAAGATGGGCCAAAGTTTTGCCAATTTCAATGGGGCTGACCAAATATCTAACGTGGGGGTGTCCTGACTCCAACAGGTTTGGACATGTTGGAATTCCACAAGCTTGCTTCTTTTGTTCCCAAATTTCTATAGGCCAATGTAATGTTTTATGTCACCTGTGGTGGCCCTGCCGAAGATTTCGATAATTTTTGTAATGTTTCCTTTTCAATCACAGCTGATCGCTGGGGGTCCCAGTAGAAGACACCCAGTTGACAGAGCTGTAGAGTTGCCCAGCCAAACCACTGAGCTTGACTTTATTTTTCCAAAGTCTGACTACGACTACAACTCTGACTCCTTAATAAATGGTCAGTCAAAAGCAGTAAAGCTCCTCTAATTCATTAAAAACTAGAGACTGAACTCCTGTGAAAATATTTATGCAAAAAACAATCCGTTCAATTTATTATAGAATATCAATAATTGTGTAAGATAATTAAAAATAATGAATAATTTTATTCCGAAGCCAGAGAATTGACTCTGACTCCACTGCCCTGCCAGGAGACCCTTCTAACAGAATGGGATTGGTCACAAGTGCACAACCCCTTTAAGTGAAACTAACATACCGCTTATAGTATTTCCAAATATGACCAATTTTACAAGTAAATTTTGTAATATTCCACGCTGACCCGAGGTTATGTGTAATCTGTGATACATGTCAAGTCTTCGGGTGACCCGTGATGTGTACCCATGTTCCTCATCTGTAGGGCACTTTATTCATGACAATTTATTCAGACAGAAGAAGGCCACTGATGGAAACTTAAAAATTCATGAGCCCCGGTCCCGAGCCTCAATCACTTGATGTTTATAGAGAATGAACACTACATAATCAAGGAGGAATCCGGGATTGATTGAAATCTCTCATTCCATCTGCACAATTGTAGGACATATACTGTCACATCTCGGGGAGGGCAGGGGGTTTACATTTTCTTAGTTTTTTACGCTTTTCTGCATCTCTTTCTTTCTATTTATTTTATAGGTAATGTTATAGTCTGTTATAGTGAAGTGATATTATTCCAGGCCACAGAGCAAGTCAGCAGAACCCCAACACCAGTAAGTCCTAATCTGCCTGGAGCGTATCCATCCATATGTATCAGTGTTTGCATATATATTAGCGCCCTCAGGGTGCTACGGCATCTCTTGTTTGCCTCTACACATGTAGAGAATGCTGCAGATGCAGAATCAAGCCGATAATTTAAGGTGATTGAACGCCAAGACGTGATTACAAATGTTTTGTTGGTTATTACAAAAACAGGTCAAGGGTCAAGTCAATACAACCAAGTGATTACAATGGACACAAATGGCTAGAATTCTCCAGCTCCCGCTTCAGGTTAGTGTGAAAAATATACAAGTGGTATAGAAATACAATGTATCGAAAGCATGGATGTGAGAAATAAAGCAAAAGATATGTTGAGAGAAAAATCTAAATAAATAAAAAAGGAATAAAAATATATATTTTTAAAAGTGTTAAAGTGTAAAATAAATTTAGATTTTTTTTTTTTTGAGTGGAGATCACTCAAATCTGTTGAAGCAAATTCACACATGTAATTTTTTTTTTTTTTTGAAGAAACTTTTGAGACTCATTCATGTTAGGGGCTCTTGCAGAAATTCATGTGCAAAGAACCCATTAAAGGGGTTCCCATTAACTATGATATTAATCATCTGTCCTTAGGATAGATCATCGATATGAGATCAGTGGGGGTCGAAGACCCAAAACCCCACCGATCAGCTGAATGAAGGGGCTGCAGCATTTGCACAAGTAGTGTGGTCTCTTTGCTTCTTAGCAAGCACAGCACTGTACAATGTATAGTGGCTGTGCTTGGTATTGCAGCTCAGCCTCATCAGCACCCGAGTGCCGCAAACTCAGACTGCTGATCAGTCCCGCATGTTGGACTTTAATGATTGGTTAATCTAATTAATTTAATAGTTGACTGTCTAGCCTAAGGATTGGTCACAAAATTTTCTTCCGTGTTTGCGCAGAGCTCGTCGGGTCCCTCTGTCCTGCCCCTGCTAGATGCTTCTTATGTACAGGTACCAAATCTGGATATATCTGCACCTCTATAGCTACAATGCTGATTAGGAGATGTATTAATTGTCATTATTTATATTTTATTTTGTATGTAATTTTAATCTTTTTATAGACAACTTTTTCCAAATCAGTTCCTGTCCCAGTGGAAATCACAGCCTAAATTCTCTCCTTCAAGGCATAATAATATCATCCATCTCTAGGGACATTTTACGAGAAGCCGAGTCTCTCTGCGGCATTTGTTTATTTTATGTTTTCCTAAGAATGGAAATATCTTTTTGCACTCATTATAAGTTGTGAGTTGGGCGAGAACTCACTAAAGAATATGCCCTTGCTCTTCCATGATTTGCGTGGGCTGAACCTTCTCTTACAATGTTCTGTGTAACATAGATAAGCGCTTTATTACCTTGTTATTAATTATTATTTTGCCCTTTTAAATTTTTCTTTTACATAGAAACTGTAAAGAATTAAATGATAATTTATAATTGTAACATGAAATGAAAACAACTGCAACCTTCAACCACTAAATAACCACATTTGGTAAAAGCCGATAAAAATGAATAGAAAAAAAAAAACTATATAATAAAAAACATTTAAAAATTATAATTTTCTAATTCTTTATACTTATTTTCATTATTTCTAAAAATAATTGACATTTCATTTATTTTTCAGTTTGAACCACACAACCACGATTTTTTTTTTCCACTTCTCCCTTCTGATGTCATTTTCAGTTTTTTTTGGTTTTCTTTTTTTTTTTTTTTTTTTTTTTACTCCCTGCCTTACAAAAGCCATTACTTTTTATTTTTCTATTTACAGAGCTGCTGTAGGAGGGCTTATTTTTTGTGGGATGATTTGTATTTCCCGTTGGTACTTTTTAATGTTAAAATTCAGAATGGGGTGGAATTGGAAAAAAAAGCTGCTATTGCATCATTTTCTTATGGGTTTTATTTTTACAGCATCATTGAGCAGTAAAATTGACACATTAGCTATATTCTGAGAGTCATTATGATCACAGTGGCAACAAATTTATATAGTTTTTAAGTTGTTTTAAGACTTTTTTTTTTTAAATTACAAAACTTTAAAATATACAAAAATGTGAGTCCCCATATTCTTTCTGACACTTGCAACTTTTTAATATTTTCATGTACAGGGATGTATACGCATATTTCTTGTGGGGCAAGTTGTAGTTTTAATTTATACCATTTTGGGAATATCTGATATGTTGAACATTGGTTATTTAATTATTTTTGGTAGTCCAAATGGTGAAAAGGCAGCAAATATTAACTTTTATTTTTAGACTCCATAGGGGACTTGAACCCTACTAATGTATTGCAATATATAATTGCTTTACTTCTAGAACTGTACTGGACAGGCCTGTGAGTTCCTGGCTGTTATAGTAACTGATCGCTGACCCCCAGATCACACTCCAGTGGGCACAGATTCTGCCGCTATTTAGATGCCTAGGTTGCAATTAACACAAAATATTTTCTAATCAAAAATGAAACAAAAAAAAAAAAAAATTTGCCAAGTTTAGCAAAAATAATAAAAAAATGACAATATTAAATTTTTACAACAAAAGTTAAAATGTCAATGTAAAATAGAAATGTCATCAAATTTACTAATATATAAAACATTTTTTTACAGAGTAAAATGAGCAAAACGGACTGAAGTAAATGTGAAACATAAAAGTGATTCTACTATGGAACAGAAATACAGGGGATATTATGATTCAGCCTTTTTGGTACGGTCCTCAAGCCCTAGTCAAGTGCACCTGCAAGCTGAATTTCAGGTCTGCAATTTTGAGAAATCTTTGAGCTTCCATCTAAATCTGTGCTGAGCTTCCTTTCCCACTGTGTGATAACTACCATCCTACAGGGGCTGCTGCAATTTTAAATATAGCCATGAAACCACCTGCAAGAGCAAAACATTAGGAAAGACATTTCCAAAAACATTTCAGTTCCCCATGCTCCACACAGAATAGTGAGAGGTTTCGCTCCCAGATCATTACACAAGCGGCCTCTCCTACACATGAACACATTTATGGACTCATTGTCAGGAAGCTCCAGTTTTATGTCCATTGTAACAAAAAAAAAATGAATTATTAATTCTATGTTTTTTTAAACTAGAATATTAAAGGAAAAGTCAAAAAAGAAAATAAAAAAACAAAAAATGAACTAGACATTATGAACGTAAAAGAAACCTAAAGTCACTGCATGGTATTTGACTTTCAATGAATATTCAGGAAAATTTCAATTAAAGGAAATAAGAAGTAAAAAATAACAATTAGAAAAATTCGATTAGTGGGAGACCAAATTGGAGAGAAGGAAGAGACACAAGTGCCAAGGAAGACATCAAAAATATTACAATATGCAATGAACTTTCCTTGGTTTGTTGGAGGTTGTAATTCAGTGGAGACCCATTGTGAATTTTGTTATTGGCCCATAGTTCCTTGGAACATCCCTAGTTGCTCATCCAGATCTTCCTATTTCATAAATAGAATGGTAGAATGAGAGTAAGACATGACATCCAGGGCTTCTGAGCAGTCACCCCAACAAGTCACAGAGGGGTTACCATTCACTAGGGGTGACAACCCTTCTGAGCTCCATAATGGATGCCATTAGTGATCATCACCTGGATTCTGCTCCAGTGTAGAAGGCCAAGAGATCACAGAAAAGACTGAGCAGAAAATAAGAAGACACGCAGAGACTGAAAGGCTATAATTGTAAAGTTTTGTAAATTGGATTTTTCATAAGGCAAATTCAAGGATCTGAGAAGAGTAAAAACCGGTAGAAACGAATGCCAAATGATAAGGGAGCGAATTGAGGCTGATAAAAGAATATTATCTACATTCATTAAAATGCTGGAAAATGTACAATTATTACAATTTACTATTTCTCTGTAATCTGACTTTACAGTATTTACTGAAAAAAAAAAACCCCTCAGTTTAATAACCCAACGCCCAGTTCCTCATGATCCGGAGGTGAAAATCATATCATGAAAGGTCCACAAAAAAATCATCAGACAGAGAAAGGTCCAAAAGTGCAAAAGTGTTGTTATCTTGTCCCCCATGTGTCAGTCCATTATTGTCCCATACCCCAAGAGTTAGTGCATTGTCCTGTACCCCAAGTATTAGCGTGTCATTGTCCTGTACCCCAAGTGTCGGCATCATTATTTTCTAACCCAAATTTCAATGTGTCATTATCGTGTACTCCATGTGTCAGTTCATCATTGTCCTGTGCTGCAAGAATCAGCCTGTCATTATCCTGTACCCAGAGTATCTGTGTGTTATTGTCCTGTACCCCAAGTGTCAGCATTTCATTGTCCGGTACCCTGAGTGTCAGTGTGTCATTCTCCTGTACCCCAATGCCAGCGTGTCATTATCCTGTACCCCAAGTGTCAGCCTGTCATTATCCTGTACCCCAAGTGTCAGTGTGTCATTGTCCTGTACCCCAAGTGTCAGTGTGTCATTATCCTGTACCCCAAGTGTCAGTGTGTCATTGTCCTGTACCCCAAGTGTCAGAGTGTCATTATCCTGTACCCCAAGTGTCAGTGTGTCATTATCCTGTACCCCAAGTGTCAGGGCATCATTATCCTGTACCCCAATATCAGCGTGTAATTATCCTGTACCCCAATGTCAGTGTGTCATTATCCTGTACCCCGAGTGTCAGCCTGTCATTATCCTGTACCCCAAGTGTCAGCCTGTCATTATCCTGTACCCCAAGTATCAGCCTGTCATTGTCCTGTACCCCAAGTGTCAGTGTGTCTTTATCCTGTACCCCAAGTGTCAGGGCATCATTATCCTGTTCCCCCAATATCAGCGTGTCATTATCCTGTACCCCAATGCCAGCGTGTCATTATCCTGTACCCCAAGTGTCAGCCTGTCATTATCCTGTACCCCAAGTGTCAGTGTGTCATTGTCCTGTACCCCAAGTGTCAGTGTGTCTTTATCCTGTACCCCAAGTGTCAGGGCATCATTATCCTGTTCCCCCAATATCAGCCTGTCATTATCCTGTATCCCAATGTCAGTGTGTCATTATCCCGTACCCCGAGTGTCAGCCTGTCATTATCCTGTACCCCAAGTGTCAGCCTGTCATTATCCTGTACCCCAATGTCAGTGTGTCATTATCCTGTACCCCAAGTGTCAGTGCGTCATTATCCTGCACCCCAAGTGTCAGTGTGTCATTATCCTGTACCCCAAGTGTCAGTGTGTCATTATCCTGTACCCCAAGTGTCTGTGTGTCATTATCCTGTACCCCAAGTGTCAGCCTGTCATTATCCTGTACCCCAAGTGTCAGCGTGTCATTATCCTGTACCCCAAGTGTCAGCGTGTCATTATCCTGTACCCCAAGTGTCACTGTGTCATTATCCTGTACCCCAAGTGTCAGCCTGTCATTATCCTGTACCCCACATATCAGCATATCATTATCCTGTACCCCACATATCAGCATGTCATTATCTGGTACCCCAAATGTCAGAGTGATAATGCTCTGTACCCCAAGTGACATTTTTTCTGTGACCTTCTAGTAGCAGAAAGCTATTTTCCTGGAGCTGTTTCTTAGTGCACTACTTTGTAAGCCGCCATTCTCCACCACTACATTTACATTATATATAATTCTCTAATAGTTCTTGGACCCTTTGTCTCTGTAGTTTTCTTCATTCTGTAATGTCTATAAGTTGTGTCTCTAGACATGTTTGTGCTATTACGATAATCTAGAGCATTATTCAAGATTTCATAGTGTCCAAATACTATAAAGTGTGTCTGGTATTTTATACATGTTTACTTATTCACAATTGACTATCTAGCACACACATCTCCACTACACCACTTCAGCGACCTGCAGGAGCACAGTTCACACTCCTGATCTTCCCTAATAACATGGATAATGAAGTGGAGACGTAGACAGGAACGTTTCACACACTCCCAGTGCCGTGCTGGATCCGGCCTCTTCCAATATTTATTATACTGAGTTTTGGCACATTAAGCACTCGGTCCTTGGGGCAAACATGTTATTTGCACAAAGTGGATGCTGATAGATAGCACTCGGAAAATATTCAAATGAGAGCTTTCTAGTAAAAAATAGATATTCCTATTATTCTACCCCAGTGGCTCGGCACAAGACGTGATAGACAAGAAGCAAACAGGATTCAGCATTAGACAAATATCTATTTTTTTTATTTGATAACCATTTGTTACAATGTATACAATTTTACTTTACTGAAGAAAAACCTACAAAAAAAATCTTCTACTACAGAGAACAACACAAGTTGCAGGGTATCTACGCCAAGGAAGAACTAATATTCTCATGTCATCGGCTTGCTCAGTTCGCTACCACTGCAGAAGGTCTATGGTCTGGGACCCTAAAAACATACCTCAGTGGTTCCAGAGCCACCTTGGTAATAATTCGAGAGCTCTGGATGACCAGTATCTCTTTGGAAGGCTCCTCTTGGTCTCTTATTCATAGATGTATCACGGTTACTCCCTATTGACAGAATAGAGGGTTACCATCTCATTGGTCAAGGTCCGACCACTGGGAACCCCACCAATCACGGCGTCCAGAATGTGTGCATCACTCATTCTATATAGGATTATCGGAGTCAGCTAAGTACAGAGCTCAACTATCTCTGACCGTCCAATATAAGTGAGTTGACCATGCGTGCAACCAGTCACTCTGTACATTTGGGGGTACAAGAGACCCAGTACTGATGATCGTTTGTAATAATATATATAATATAACAATATGTAATATAACCAGAATACCCCTTTAAAGGGTTTTAATAGAAGTCCCAGCTCACATAAAACACTGTATATATACTACATAATGTATCAATAAGCTGCATTCATTCCATTTGGAACCACGCACCATAGACAGAAAGGGGGTGGGGGTTCCTGCTAATTTTGGGGGTCCCAGTGGCCTGACCATGACCAATCATGAGAACAGGGGTCCAGAATGCACACACCATTCATTATCTATAGGTGTGCCATGGTTTTGTAAATTCAGAGCTCAACTATCTCCGGTAGTCCTATATAAGTGAATGGCGCAGTCGCACCAGTTGCTCTGTTCAATTGGGGGTACAAAGGACCTTGTTCTTATGATCATCAGGGGTCCCGGTCATCCGATCCCCTGGATAAGGGGTAATTTAAAATAACCAGAAAATCCCTTTGAGGGTTTAATCTTACAGATACCCCATAAACAAATAAAACTTGTATCAAACGTTGACTTTGCAAATTTTTGGAGACTTTTTAATGCTTTTGAGATGGACCAGGGACGGGTCTATAAAATGGCGAGCCACATACCTTAAAATGCAATAAAATCTCTCAGAGGGAGAACAGAGCCATGCATAGTTAAATATGGTGCCCATATTGCACTAATACACTGGGATCATTTTCCCGGTCACAGACAGAATAATACATGAGTCTTAATGTGTTTACTCTCTTATATGGCCACCGTTCCTGATACAAGGAGATGATCTTGTGATAAATGCAGATCTGTAAGCTACTGCATCCGTAGCCTCCAGCCATTTACATCCACGACTCTATTAGAGCCAACCCGCTGTATGCTAATACATATACAGTGTATACACTCTGTGTCCTACTTCACTGTTACAGTATCGATTCGCTACGGCTTCGCCCAGCTAATTTTGGAATGTTATTCCTGAAACGCGCCCTGGGCACAGAAATAACTGGTTACTCCTCGGTGTTTACCTATAATTTTGTTAGTCTAATGCTTTTTTTGTGATCAAACATTGTGCGGTAATTATATTTAATGCACTTCTCCAGCGCCAGGGCAGGAATCCAACCATTTCCAGAAGGCTGGTCTACTAAACAAACCCTTTATCATAATTATTTCAGTACTTCTGGGTGGACAGTACAATAAGACCAGACTAGGTTCTCTCCAGCACAGAAATGATCAATATATTGATCCCTTTAAGAATTGTCACCACTGCTAAAATCATTTGGCGCGGTATCAGCGCACGGCCTCTGAACATGTGTTTATGCCATTTTAGATCAGGATTAGCAAACTCCTATGAAACAGCTTCTTCCATCTTCCCAAAAAATGGTCCCTGCAACCAAATTCAAAAACAATGAAGAAGCCTGGGCGAAACGCACTTTTGGGGTGCTGGACGGTGTGGTCGTGGGCACTTATATTTAAGGCTGGTTAGTAATGTGTTATATTCTCCATCCCCTTTTATGTTTTTCTCCTTTTTGGTGGTTTATCATTATTTTGGTGCAATATTGATCACATATGGTTTTTTCTATTGAATATATTTTTGATGGGTACATATATATATATATATATTTGTTTTTATTATTATATTTATATACAAATATATACAGTTGTATTGCTTATTTATTGATCTACATGAATATTTGGATATATGGGTTTATTTATTGATGATGGATTTGATTTTTTTGCATTATATTCTTTTGGGGGTTCACATATATATTTATTTTGGGATTTTTATGTGATATTTGGTACCAGTTCATTATTTATTGTATTTATATGCTACATTATTAATAGTTGGTTGCCTGTTTGTACCCCACTGTCTCTTGTGTTTTTCATTTTTTTAATTGTTTTTAATTGCATCTTGTTCCAAATTGATTTAATAAGGATTGATTTATATCTGACTATTAATTATTGCATTTGGGGAAATTTTTTCAGTTTCGAGTTTTATTGATTTGGGGTTCTCTAGTTTTTTTAAATTTTGCTTTTATTATATTATGGGACCTGTTATTCTTTTTTTACAAATTCAAAAACAGCTTCCAACCTTTTGGAACTTTTTTTCTTTTTTGGTAAAGCAGATTGCAGACTTACGGTACATTTCCTACACCACTAGTTACCCATTGGTTTTGCCAAGCACCAACTTTTACCACATAGGTGGATATGATCAACCACAAAAACATTAGACAAATCGTTCTTGTTAGACAGTTTCCCAGATGATGTTCGAGACCCTCCGGTGATCATCTTTTTGGTTTGTTGGAGCTAGACAGGAAGTCTTCAATTTACCTGCAGCACCAAAATAAAATCAGTATTTCACAGTTTCTGCAGCGCCACCACAGGAGAAAATAAGTATTACACAGTTTACAATTAAAGGGGTTTTTGGGGACTATAATACTGGTGACCTATCACCATTATCATATCAATGGGTTCCAACATTTGTCAACCCCACTTGTTCAAAGTGGCAGCGGTGTAAAGGTGAGTGCCACTTCCACTTCATAGGTCAGTGACGTTACAGTAAATGGTCACATGGCCCACTTGAAAAACAGTCCCATTCAAGTGTATGGAGTTGAGCTGCAATACCAAGCACAGCCACTATACAATGTATGGCACTGTGCTTGGAAAGTAGTGAAGAGACTGTAGGGCTTGACCAATCTGATCGGTGGAGGTGTCAAGTGTCAGACCAATCTGATATCGATGACCTGTCCTAAGGATAGATCATCAATATAGTAAACCTTGAAAAACCTTTAAATCAATGGGCTTGTCATGTTATGCAAAGACTAATCTTTTTCTTCGTACAGATGCTGGTTTTCCACACTAACTAAAATTGGGTTTTTATAAATAGATTTTCTAACCCAACCAACCTCTTCAGTCTGACTGTGGAGTAACAGAGTATATAGATAGAACCTCCAAAGATGACTTATCACAGACTAACAAAAGAATTCCTAGTTAAACTATGGTTTGAATTTTCAGACTTTTTGTCCTAGCTCTTTAAATAGTACCAAGGTCAATATCATTTGGGAAATTGGTTACTGCCCTGGAACTATCCAAATCTCCAGGACCCGATTTGGCATTGAGAGACGACCACTGACCGGATATTTTGTATTCTCAGCCAATGAAAGTGTCAATCAGTAGATACCCAGGCAATAAATTTATGGTGCCAGACCTAAAAAAACACATAGGACCCAACCTCTGTACATCCATCCGACTAACAGCAAACAACATGTGATAAAGGACAATTCCCAAAACACTTACAAAATATTGAAAGAATACTCATTTCATAGAAAACCAGCCATAAAATAACCACAAGCTAAGGAAAGGAACAAATGCAAGACACTTAATGAAATCTTGAATAATTTACTAACTGCAAATGTACAAAAATTTACGCTTTATTAGTCAAAGCACAAATTGGAAAAGTGAATAGTATCCGGATCTATGGGTTCAGATAATGATGTACTTGTATATAGTGACATGGACCATGTTGGTATAACCTGGGTATCTCCTGTATATAATTATATATGTACTGCTGATATAAGTTATACATCTTCTTGTATATAGTGATATGGACCCTCCTGGTATAACCTGGGTATCTCCTGTATATAATTATATATGTACAGCTGGTATAACCTGGGTATCTCCTGTATATAATTATATATGTACAGCTGGTATAACCTGGGTATCTCCTGTATATAATTATATATGTACAGCTGGTATAACCTGGGTATCTCCTGTATATAATTATATATGTACAGCTGGTATAAGTTATACATCTTCTTGTATATAGTGATATGGACCATGCTGGTATAACATGGGTATCTCCTGTATAAGTTATACATCTTATATACATAATTATATGTGTCCAGCTGGTATAACCTGGGTATTATCAGCTTTATAATTATATATGATGGTTGGACAGACTATTCTTATAGCACTGCGTGCGTGTTTTGTCTTTCTACACATTTTGTTGAAGAATAAAATTTAGTTTTCTCCCATCACCACCTGTAACATAATGATCCTTCCCGCTAATGTTCGTCCGGCAATGTGATTCATGCACCTCTATGTCCTCTGGAGAAATGCACGTATGAGTACAAGTGTGCAGAGAAAAAGTCTGCAACGCAGTTTATCTTTTATCCGCGTTGTCAGATGAAAGCCAAGCTGACAGCTCGCCACCCAAGGCCGATGAACATTTAATCTTTCTGAACAGTAAATGTCCAAAGGTAAGACTAAGAAAATGAAAACATTATTAATGTGGTAGATCAACTTAGCGCTCAGCAATGCAATTATCTATGCTTCCTGAATGTTGCCTTAAAATATTTGGAGCCCCACAGCGACACACATTTTGTACGCAGTCTGAAGATTTTATATAAATGTACATATGAGCTTATGCAGCAGGAGCGGCTTACAGGTATAGCCTCATCGCTTATGTTAGGAGAGGTAGAATAAGACAGGAGAAAGAATTTACAGCTGGCTGAATGGATTCTGCCCATTTGGGTAGTGACAATGTATCATTAAATTTCCAACCTGCACACCAACTGGATACATTGTACATATAATGTACTTCTTTGGGACTCATTCTGCCCATTGTGTTCTATGCATTCGGCAAAGTAAGGAATGGAGCTTATTGATTCCTTAACACTTCCTTCCAACATTTCCTATAAATCTTTTATTTTTTTCCAGAGACTTACATCTAGCTCTAAGAAAATAATTTAGATTTCCGTAACGTATAATGTACAAATCCTATGTCGTGTGCATCACTGTTATAGAATCAGTATCCAATAGTAGGAATGATCTAACTTCAACATCACCTATGACATCATCTTGGTTCATGGATAAACCTAGTGACTTTGACAACATCACTGGGTTCCTGGGTAAGCTTTTGGACTCTGATGACATCATCTGGGTTCATGGTTAAGCCCACTGAACTGATGACATCATCTAGGTTCATGGGTAGGCCCAGACACTATGATTATGTCATCTGGGTTCATTTGTAAGCCTACTGACTCTGACAACATCATCTAGGTTCATTGGTAAACCCAGTGACTCTAACTACATAAGCTGGGTGAGTAAGCCTTTTGACTCTAATGACATCATCTGTGTTCACGGGTATGTCCCTGACTCAGATGACATCATCTAGCTTCTTGAGTAGGCTTTCTGACTCTGATGACTACATCTGGATTTATGTGTAAGTCTCTTGATTCTGATGACAACACCTAGGTTCATAGATGTAGAATAGGTTTACACTACTATTAACATTCGTTGCTCTCATCCATCCTATTGTAACAAAAGTAAGTAATTATGATGGAAGAAAGCTTCTGTCTTGTTTGTTTTTTTTTTACACTATAGTCAATGGGAACAGCCATGGAAGGAGTGGGCTCTGTCTATCACTATCGCTGCTTAGCAATAGTCCGTTGCACTCATCCTATGACAGACGTTCACAACACTAATCTACCTGGAGTGACTCTCTATTCATAGCCCATTCATAACTCAAAGTAAAGATGATCACAGTTAGAATATGGTGCTTGTTTTTTTACTTATCTGAAATATATTTTCATGGTGTGTATATGTTCGCTAGTGCAAATATACATACTATGTGTAATATACAAAAGGAAACACCAAATCATGAATGGGTTGGCCATAGTCAACACCATCTATTGGGTCTTAAAGGGAATTTGTCAGGTCAATCTGGGACACTAAACCACCCAGTGTCCAAAGAATGCTGTTTGGCTAGAACAGTCCGGCTTATTCATAAGCTTCTTGGTTGGCACGCCTCCCCCCATGCTCCTAACGCCATCTCATACCTATACAGTGAATCATATACCTGCCGTATACCTAGGACAGCCTTCCCATATACTGAACCCTGCAGGATTAGGTCATACATATCTATGGGCGCCGGAGCTCGCGTCTCAGCCATATAGCTCGCCTATGTAAATGTTTAGTTGGACTTTAAAGTAATGAGTCTGGACTCACAGAGAACTTTTCAGATTTATCTCAGGAATCAGTGTAAGGTAAATGAGATTGATAATTTCGTCCATCTTCGTTACTTCATGATGTTTAGATAATTGATCAAATACTAGAAAGAACACATGGCGGAGGAAAGTAATTACCCAGGCAACAACTTAACAAGACGCAAAACTCCTTCTTATAGGAGAGTCCGGAATGTTCTGTCGACTTCATGAAAAGGTGGATTCTAATGGCCGGAAAACAGAAGGCTTTCCATATGCTTTGTGGATGACAATCTCTTAATCAAAGCAATTCTCAGCTCCTCTATCCTAATTATATACAAGTGTATTTCCAGAGATTGCAGAACGCCGATTCCACTGGGCATATAATCTAATCAGGTAGAAACCAAACAAGTTTTCACTTATTAAGTGATTTTTCAACATACACATCCTGCGTACCGGGCCGTTCTGCTGCACGCCAGGCAACATCCTGCGCACCGGGCTATTCTGCTGCAGATCATTCAGAAGGAAGCTAAATTCTATCTCATACTCCCATGTGAAGTCTATCTCATCTGTTCACAACATTGCAAAGTATAAATCTGCACCGAAGATCTCAGCAAATGCTCCCTTATCACGTGTGGCATGGCATATACACAAGTCACATCCAAAGCTGCTCACAGAATTCTGCTGGATTTCACTTGGGATGTTCTTCCACTTTGAAGATGACTTGAGACCTCAACTGCGACTGTGTCTCTATCATATGAGAACCCACAATACACTGTAGAATTCAGAATGTATCTTTAGTTGTGACTGTAGAACAAGACATGATGTATCTCATGATCAGTAGTCTGAAAAAGTTACTCAATACATTATGTACATCTTAAAGGGGACATTTCAACATTTCACCACCTCCACCAACTGCAACTCTTTGCATTCTTCAATAGGCGCCGATCCACTGATTCCAGAGGAGTTGGAATTTTTCTCTAGCCCCCACCATTCCTGAGCAATTGGTGCTGTTAGTTTCAGTACCCAATATGCTAATTAGGCTCCCTACTGCCATGTGGGCGGGTCTCATCTGGAACAGAAAGTCAGGGCCCACCCACTTGCCAATAGAGTGCATAATTGTGCTGAAACTAGCAGAAATGATTACTTGGGAATTGTAGGGTCTAGAGAAAAAAATTCCAACTGTGCCAAAATCAGTGGCAGCTATTGAAGGATGCAAAGAACTGGTGCTGGTGGAGGTACGAGTAGTAAAAGGTCCTCTTTAACAATAGTAATAGACACATTTACATAATTGCTGCCTTTCTTTGCAATTAGGTTATTTTTAACACCCACTAAAGCTGAGGCCACATGTTGCATAAAAGCTATGTTTTTATTGCAGATTTTGCTGCGTTTTTTTGGATTCAAAGCCAAGAGTGGCTTCAGAAGAAAGGGACATATAAAGGAAGCTCTGATACTTCTCACTTCTGCTAAATTTTCTCCTGACTTTGGCTAAATCTGATACAAAATATACATTTTTTCTGCAATGTGTGACCTCAGCCTTCAGCAGCTTTTACAAATAATGGGGTGTCAATAACTAGAGGTTCCCTTCAGAGCGGCTTTCAGCTCCAACAACAGATTTGGCACTTTCTTTCATAGGAGTAGCATATAACTTCAGGATCAGATAGGGAAGGCTTTGATTGTAGTCTGTAACCATGGAAACACATAGCTCTGCATAAGAGCTGCATACAAGATTTTAAAGGGGATGCCATATAAAGACTATTGCCCGTAGTACAGTAAATCCAACCCATAATTATTAACATATTTGTATTTACACTTATTATAAAGGTTTTTAGTCCCAGACATTTCAGGAAAAATGTTTTAGACTAGTGCCATCTGCTGTTTCCATGGATAGCCTTTACTGTGTCAACTTTAGCACATTTAAAGGCTATGTCTTGCTTCTCCCTCTGTTTCATCATGTATGCAGGGCTAGTTAGCTCTAAATCTATATCATCTTCTCTGCTTGTCAGAGGAGATGCTCTGTTACTGTAGTTGCACTTGCACAGCTCTCCTTTGACAAGCTGAGAAGATGCTGCCACTTCAAAGGCACCAAGGATGAGAGAGAAAAGCAAGACTGAGCATGCATGTCCAACTCAACACAATTACTGAGGTGGACACAGCAAAAGCTATTATTAGAAACAGCAGGTGGCGCTATAACACTGTTTCAGAAATATCTGGATAAATAAGCATTCTATTTAATTAGGGTCAAGACAAAAGGGACAATCCCTTTAAAACTAGACTTTTTGAAAAGTTCCTTTTTTTTAGTTACTTTTAATTTTAGAAGCCTTTGGGGGTAATGACAAATGTTTGCAAACGCTGACATACTCTTTAATGTGGCTTGCTAAGACAATACTATGCCTTAGAATGTCACAGCTTTCTAAAAAACATTCTGCCCCCTGAACATTATTTTTGGGGCATTTTTGCAAGTTTTTTTTTGTTCTGTATTTCATTGCAGCAATGTATATGCAATTCATGTATTTTCTGCAGTAACGACACTTAAGTCATCTCCCAGGATTCATTACTGATCTTAAACAGAGCTTAAAAGTGTGACACCATCCTGCGGCGGCAGATATATTCCAGTCCTGTAATAAAAAAAATTTTTCTTGGGGGGGGGAGGAAAAAAAAATCCACACACAGCAGAGAATTTCCCAGAGGCTTTAACTCATTTACCTGTTCTCTTTACCCGGCTGCGGAATCATTTCAGATATATTAATCTAGTAAAATGCTTTCCTTGTAAACTATATTATAGAAACTATTTAGGGTTTGCAAGTAATAGCAAAACATAATTCTTAACAACAATCTCATTAAAGACAAACACGAAGACTTACACCAACGCCGCGGCACCGCAAACTACGGCCGTATAACTTTTTTTTTTTTTTTTTTAATAGATACCAAATATTCATGTACATTATGAACAATGCAAAATTTGACAAAAAAAACTACTATTAGGCAAGAATCAGAAAACCACAATAAGCAATGAGATATGAGGCGACACTATAAAAAACAAAGTAATACATTATAAAAATAATACAAAAATAATAAAAAATTCTCACAATTACTAATGAAAAATGCAATATAAAATAAAATAGAAAAAATAACATTAAATGGACAAGGTAAATCGATTCTATGGAGACCACAAGGAAGAAGCCTGTGTCAGTGGTGTCCAATTTATGCAACATATGTAGCAGGAGTTTTCTTCATGCTTACATTAAGTGGACAGGTAGGACATAAAGTGAATACAGATTTACTAGTACTCTCGCTTTAACTCCCCTGCTGTTGCTCTGATGGTCCCTGCCAGTCCTGTAGCAGTGACATTGGTGACATTGTGTCCATCATCCATGTGACTGCAGCAGTCACTAGTCTCAGCGGTGAGGTCTGCACATATAGCAGATGTCCATTGAGGCCAGTGATTGGACGCAGCGGTCACATGACTAATGTATGGAAAACAGGATCACAAGGGACCACCAGAACTGCAACACTATAGCTAGTGAATACCACCAGAAAACGCCTTTAATGTCAAGGGTGGCAACAAAACTGGTTCCATGTCATCTCTGAGCTTGGTCCCCACATGACCCTTTATTACAACTGCACATAGAAGTGGTGGCTGTTCACATTCATGACCATGTCTATTGCCAACAGAGGTCTCAGAGCAGAGCGCTGTTCACACTCTCTCTGTAATAGGTGGATAATAGGGGCATAACCTCAGTAGCTGGGTCTTCAAGGAAACTTTTAAAAGCCCCCCCCCCCTCCAATCAATTACTAAGTCAGGGCTCTCTGCAAATCCACACAGGCAGGTGCATGGACATAGGAAAAAGACATCTGGTCAGCTACAAGCTGGTGGATGAATGATGAGATAGGGAATCATAGAAAACTAATTCCCTTCCACCAGTTGTCATTAGAAGAATCCATCCAGACAGTCAGAGTGACTGGTAGAGGCCCTCCACCTTGTAAATCACCATAGTGGCAACCCAATGGGGCCTCCTTATAATATGGGTATAATAGGCTGTGTGACACTAAGCAGAGGGGGAGTATATAGAGCACAAGCGCTGCAAAACTAAGCAGGGGTAACATATATGGAGCATAAGCTGTGTGACACTAAGCAGGGGTGGAGTATACTGAGCAAGGGCAGTGTGACACTAAGCAGGGGTGGAGTATACTGAGCAAGGGCAGTGTGACAGTAAGCAGGGGTGGAATATACTGAGCAAGGGCAGTGTGACAGTAAGCAGGGGTGGAGTATATTGAACATAGGCTGAATGACACTAAGCAGGGATAGAGTATATTCAGCATAGGCTGTGTGCGACTAAGCAAGGGTGGAGTATATCTGGCATAGGATGAATGACACTAAGCAGGGGTGGAGTAAACTGAGCAAGGGCAGTGTGACACTAAGCAGGGGTGGAATATACTGAGCAAGGGCAGTGTGACAGTAAGCAGGGGTGGAATATACTGAGCAAGGGCAGTGTGACAGTAAGCAGGGGTGGAATATACTGAGCAAGGGCAGTGTGACACTAAGCAGGGGTGGAATATACTGAGCAAGGGCAGTGTGACACTAAGCAGGGGTGGAATATACTGAGCAAGGGCAGTGTGACAGTAAGCAGGGGTGGAGTATACTGAGCAAGGGCAGTGTGACACTAAGCAGGGGTGGAGTATACTGAGCAAGGGCAGTGTGACAGTAAGCAGGGGTGGAGTATACTGAGCAAGGGCAGTGTGACAGTAAGCAGGGGTGGAATATACTGAGCAAGGGCAGTGTGACAGTAACCAGGGGTGGAATATACTGAGCAAGGGCAGTGTGACAGTAAGCAGGGGTGGAGTATACTGAGCAAGGGCAGTGTGACAGTAAGCAGGGGTGGAATATACTGAGCAAGGGCAGTGTGACAGTAAGCAGGGGTGGAATATACTGAGCAAGGGCAGTGTGACAGTAAGCAGGGGTGGAGTATATTGAACATAGGCTGAATGACACTAAGCAGGGATAGAGTATATTCAGCATAGGCTGTGTGCGACTAAGCAAGGGTGGAGTCTATCTGGCATAGGATGAATGACACTAAGCAGGGGTGGAGTAAACTGAGCAAGGGCAGTGTGACAGTAAGCAGGGGTGGAGTATATTGAGCACATGCACTGTAAAACTAAGTGGGGATAAAGTATATGAAGCATAAGCTGAGTGACACTAGGCAAGGGTGGAATATCTTGAGAACAGGCGGTCTGACACTAAGCAGGGGTGGAATATACTGAGCAAGGGCAGTGTGACATTAAGCAGGGGTGGAGTATGTTGAGCATAGGTTGTGTGACATTAAGCAGCGGTGGAGTATATTCTGCATAAGCAGTGTGAGACTAAGCAGGGGTGGAGCATATCGAACATAGGCTGGGTGTAACTAAACAGGGGTGAAGTAAATCTAGCATAAGCTGACTGACACTACGCAGGGATGGAGTATATTGTGCTGGATATAATTGTGTATTTATTCCATCTTGCATGAGGTGTACCATTTGGTTTGTTTCCAGTATCTTGTAGGCCCAGCCCCTTTATCAACCACCATCCCGAAAGGGAAAGATATTGGAGATCTAGTTGTATTGTATTGGAGATCTAGTTGTATCGTACTGGAGCAGTATTGGATCCCCCCCCACCCATGACATCTGTATCCATGATGCAAGAAGAATATTTTTGTCGTTGGGAGTTCTCCTTTAAGGTGGAAGATGATAAGAAAAGCCCCCCATTGCTATTCTCTGAGCCTCCATCTAGAACAATCGTATGAATCACACTTATTAATAGAAATAACTCACCCAGCTGCTACAATGTGACGGCGTGTTAACCCTCTATAGGCTGACGTCATGAACGAGCCAGTCTAGACTAAATGCAACCGTCAGTCAACATCTTAAAGGGTGAATGTCGGAACCATTAAGCTATTGTACTTGATTCATTAAGATGGTGGCTCCTGGTGGCGAGACACATAAGACCGGAAGAAGCTTGCCGAGCTTTTAACCTTTCAGTAATGCATGCTTTTAGTTTCCAGGCCTGTCAGCTTCCAGGATAAGGAATTTTACACGGTTATTATCCGAGGAGCCGCTGGAAATCTGCATTAATATACATTATAAGGGCAAATTTCCAGGTATGTGTTCAGGGTTCCATGCACTTAGTTGGTCTGCACTTAGTTATGGATATTTAGTGGACAGACTCAGGGCAACAGCCGGAGGAACCTTGTACAATTGTCTTGGAGATGTTGGTTATAGCATATATTCAAGGGTACAAGAACAAGACCATCAGCATTAAGATTATCATCCATTACTAATACATTCTGGTCAGTGACCAACAGGGCCCAGCATAAGACAGCACGCTGCACATCTCTGGGGCCATGTACAGGTGCAGTTACCTGTCCTTCAAGAGTCCATAGAAGAAACTGCACTATAAGGCACAATGTGAATAATGTCCTGGAGAAGCTATAGAACCATCTCACTATATATATATATATATATATATATATATATATATATAAATGTCATCATAACATATGGTGCAGCAGGACACAGACCAAGCCTCACTCAGGCTACATCATGGCCAGTTTAACCCTCTCTCTTCCATCTGCCATTGGATTTATATTATTTTTGTTATATTTTGTATACCGATCTCCACATGCACAAATACACACACAGGAGCCGACACCACAGGAGCTGCAGCAGACACCCTTATAGGAGCACTGCGGCACTGCCATGGCACACTACTGCACCAACGTTCCAGGCAGGTGTGGAAATACTGCTGCAAAGTGCAAATGCTTTCAGACATAAAAGGGTTAATAGTTTATTTTTGTCAACTACCAAAATTAAGTGAACGAAGAAAAGAGAAATGTAAATCCCATCAATATTTGGTGTGACCTTTTCTCTTTGGAGGAGGAGTCCTGGAGGTGATGTCATAATAACATCATCCAGTCTGTCTGGGATGACATGAAGAGACAGACGGATTGGAACAAGCAACATCCACAGAAGATCTTAGTTCTCCACCTCCCTGACGAGTTTTGCCAAACACTGTCATTAAGTGTACCGAGAGGAACTGATGGAAGGCAAAGGGCAAAGGTCACACCAAATATTGATGGGATTTACATTTCTCTTTTCTTCATTCACTTTATTTTGTTAATTGACAAAAATAAACTATTAACACTTCTATTTCTGAAAGCAATCTTACTTGGCAGTGTTGTTTCCACACCTGACTAAAATAGTGCTTGGGTCTTCTAGAGTTTCTTGGCCAGGTGTTATTACAGAGGCGGTGAGGTTGGTAAGTTCTATTATGTGGCAGTGATGGCGCTTTAGTAGGTGCACTGATCTATGTGGTTCTGGTTGTATGGCCAGGTGCACTGTATCTCAGCATTATTAAACATGGCAGGGTATATTTAGCAGTAATAAGATAGGACTCTGGATTTTCAGAATGTCAGCCATTACTGATAGAGTATGGAGTATGACAGTAATATATAATATACAAGCGCACACTTTCCGTCACATACAGGACCCCCGTTATCAGACTGTCACTATATGGCTACTCTCTCTTTTTCTTTCATAAGGCTGGCAGATAAGTTTGCTGAACTGCCTGGATGTGAAATCAATCACTTCCAGCCCTGATGCATTTAATATTCATCCTGCCAACGATAATGTACGACCAGAATCCTCCAATTAAACTTTTATGCTGGACAATTGCCCATTTGTAATGACTTATTTGGGTAGACCCGCTGCCACCGCGCTGATGTTATCAAGCTGAAGTGTCTGCTGTTTTGCTGGCCTTTGTGGTTTAGCTACATACAAAGCGTGAAATCATTGCAGATCCAGGCAAGGGAGGCGACGGCGAGACATCCAGGAAAAACAGGTCCTACCTAATGTACTAACATGGACAGCAGCACACTGGGGGCTATGGGGATCCCTTCAGATCAGCACAAGGAATCACCCCAATAACTTATAGACCATGTGTCCTCAGACAGAAGCTATAATGTTGTAGGATATATTAAATCACCTACAGGCAATCCTCTTATAGGGCATATTACACAATCATTTTTTATCTTTTGGAATGTGAATAGTAAAAGCAGAATAAAGAATAAAACCCACAAATCTCCTTCCTAGTTCAGGTTTACTGCTATTTTGTTATACAGATCTCACAGCACATATTACATGATAGGACTGTACGAGCATCAGCTGTAGACTCCAATGAAACAGCGCCTTCTGTGGTGATCAGCAGTAATGCAGTCTGCACATGACATTATAAAGAGCGACAAGGCATTTTTTGTTTCCTTCTATTGATATGTATGTAATAGACAGGTAAACAGTAATATAAGGAGCTCAGGGGTCAGTTATACTGTGTGTGACTGCATAATAATAATAATAATAATAATAATAATAATAATATATAATAACAGCAGCTCAGAGGTAGAGGAAATATATACTGTATATAGAAGAAGAAGAAGAAGAAGAAGAAGAAGAAGAAGAAGAAGAAGAAAAATAAAAAATAATAATATAGCAGCTCAGGGGTCAAATATATTATAATACATTATAATTATAATATATTATTAATAATATACTATAATAATATAATAATAATACACAAAACTATTTTAGCAGTTCAGGGGTCGGCTATATAATATTTGACTACATAATAATACATATAATACACATACAGAAATATATTAGCAGCTCATGGGTCAACTATATAGTATGTGACTGCATTATCATAAAGATAATAATGCATATTAAATATTATGTAACATTATTATTAGATTATATATGTATTATAATATTATTAGCATTTCAGAGGTCAGGTATACTGTATATGACTGTAATACAGTAATGATAATCTATATAATACACATACAAAATACATACAGGGTCAGATTTATGACCAAATTATAATATGGATGATAATAAAGTATATCAGACATATATATATATATATATATATATATATATATATATATTTATATATTAATAATATCAGCCGATCAGGGGTCAGTTATTCAATATTAAACTGCATAATAATAATAATAATAATAATAATATACAATAATAACAGCATCTCTATGGCTGACTATTATAATGATAATATATAACGCACAGTACATATTATAGAATAACAATGAAATAATAATATTATTATTCATAATAATACCAACAATAACAACAGCAGCTCTATGGCTGGCTATTATAATGATAATATATAAAGTACACATACAGAATAATAACAGAGCTCACAGGGTCACATATAGAATAGGTGACTGCATAATGTAAATGTATAAAATACGTATCAACATTATATGTATCCAATCTATAATAAGTAAGTGACCCTGCAGGATACAGTCATGGGGACATAAAAAAGCTAAACTGCTTACTTAACACTGTAACTGCTGGACCGATGTAGATCATTTAAAGGGACCTTGCGCCAGATGATATTCCATGTAACTTATGATTCTGTTCTAAATGGTTTATACTTCAGACTCTACCTGACAAGTCACTGACATCTAACGTCCTTGTACAGCCCTGAATTATTCACTTGCAAGATAGTCTCTCCATCGTCCTCATTGGTTTATTACTAGATTGTATCTGCTCGCAGTCAGAGTTTTCTATACATTTATAGTCAATGAACAAACTGAGACATCAGGGTGAGAGCAAAAGGTACGAAAGCCACTGGACAATGTAAAGAGTGAAAGCAGGACAATAGGAGGAAACTCCTAATGTGCCACATAATACCGCCATATAATGCTCCAATAATAAGACTATACAGTGTCATCCAGTACTCAATAATATGTATCTAGTCATTAAATCACAACTCAACCAGCCCCCCATCCATAACATTGCAGGTTGGTGGAAGCCCCTGAGAAATTGCCCCTCTTTTAACCCTTTCCTAAAAAGGACAAATTTCTATATAGGCGATATAAAAGCGTGATAGTTTGATTATAGCAAGGAAACCAATCATACAGATAAAATCTTCACAGGTCCAGGGATTTTAACAACAGCATATATAGCAGGGCTGAATTTGTCACCGAACCAATAACTTTGTACCTCTGCGTTCAGGAATCACGACCTGCAGTCCTCTAGAAAACCACAATATATACTGAAAATATTGTCGGTCAGGACACAAGACAAACTCAGCTCTGCTACATCCACGAGCTATTCCTCATCAGGAAAACTGGACAAAGTCACCCCCTGATATCAGAGGATATGGGGCCAGGCAGTAGTATGTATTAGTCTTATGCAGGGCTGTGGAGTTGGAGTCAGGTTAGTTTTGGGTGAAGTCGGAAAAAAAGTTATTGGCTCGTGCATCAAAGTAAAATGATGAATTATATGATATAGTTATTGGTATTGTATAGTTTTAGTTTCTTGCATATCTATTTCCATAGGAATTCAATCACTGGCTTTTTGGTGAATTAAAGGAGTTTTTCTGCTCCTGTCTGACCATGGCGGTCGGCTATTTAAGATGTCGGAGTGGCCACCTTTACAGCAGCGAGCACAGACTTTACTGTAGTCAGATATTTCCTGCCATATTAAACATATTTTAGCCGCTGCACAGACAGAGTAGTTGTAGACAGAAATCAGAATCTTATTGCTATGGGACAGCACCCTCCTGCAACATTGCAGAAAATAAGTACTGTGAAGAGAAACTAGACCATAGTGATACATAGTGGAAAAGCGAGTATACAGATCCTCTACAGGGCAATGCGGTAATGTGCAATAACATATACCAGGGTGCCAAGCTCTGCACCACCCTACAGGTCTCGGCATACAAGGTGCCCTGCTGCCATTATACTTATGGATGTAGTGATACATATGCCTCATGTCTAGATGCACAGTGCACATGTAGCTTTTTTTTCTGACTATAGGGCTTATGTATTACAATGACAGGGTGTAGAAATACTACAAGCAAAGTTATTGTTACAACATTGATCCGAAGATCATTAGCAAGTAACTCTGCTGTCACTGACTACTTATTGATTTTTATCATTGCACATTAGTTAGCGGTGTCCCTTTAAGATCTGGACATATAAGACCATAAACCATTACATGTACATATATCCAATCCTATTCCTTTCTCCTGTCAGAACTGAGATTCTTCACTGGTCCCTTCCCCGCAACTTGTTACCAATTATCCTGCCCGCATTCTGCGCCTCCATTATGGGGTCACTATTGATACATTGGAATCTGGATGTCATTTTAAGTCATTGTAACCTTCTTCTTTTTCCCGACGTCTCACTCCTACATTTTAAAGCCTTGACCCGCGTAATGGGCAGCACTATTCGCTGCAGTGTAAATTCTCCATGTACCAGGAAAAAAGGATTTGTCTTGAGAAAGTGAAGCTTTACATGACGAGGTCTTTGACAAGTTGTAACTATTAGATAGACAGAACAGAAATGTAACCGTGACTTCAAGACGGCGGCTTCAAGATCAGAGTCTCCGTCTGTTATGATCCTCTTTGGCTGGAAACGACCCCTGTGACCTTTACAAGCATCTGTAATATTGTATATCACGCAGCCATAATACTTGATATCTTATTGTGTTATTTATTACATTTCTTGTTCTTACAAATGTAATAACAGTTAGAGGTGAACTAACTCCTCCCCATTGACCATACTACCTCTATTGTATAGTGCCAATATATTCTGCAATAAGTCAATTAAGCCTTTCAGTATGTTTTTGTAGTGTGAGAGGAAAATGGACAACCGAAACAAAACCAGAAAAACATGGAAAGAGCATACAAACTACATGAAGAAGTTGCAAAGGCCAGGATCTAAGTGTGGCAAAGACAATTGCTCAGCCCACAAGGAGTTAATCAAATGTTTACATTGTATCAAACTACAAAATGCATCACATTCATTGCATCTAAGGGTGCATGCACACGGTGCAGATAAAACTGCATCAAAACTGCACTGGAAAGAATAACATGCCATTTTAATGCAATTTCTTAGTTTTGCAGATTAAATATGTAACATATTTCACCTGTAAAATGAAGAAACTGCAGCTCGCCATAATTTCCAATGCAGTTTTGATACACCTAACTGCACTGTGTGCATGCACCCTTATAGTTCAAGGCATTCATGCCTTTGCTAAACTCACGCCATGTGGATTAGTTTGCTTTTTTCCCGTTACCTATCATCTCATACCAGTCAAACCAGAAAGAATAAGCCGTGTCTATAGCACCTCATCCAGCCCACCAGTACCCCGGCCACACTAATAAGAGGACAAGGATCCCAAAACCTGCCTGCATATGAGTCCCTCTTTCTAGAGGAGTCTCTGCTTAGGTTGGTATCACTTAGTCATTATTATGAAGGAGATCTAATTTGCCTATTTTTCTCCCATAGAACATTGCCTGGAAATAAGTCTCCATTTCCATCCCCAAGTGATCATGTTCATAGACGACCAAAATTAGATTCAATCCGGGCAGCTAAAAGTGCCATAGGGTTAACTAGTTCAGTACCAAAGCCCATGACAGATAAAAGAGGAGGGGGAGATGTAATGAGTATTTCTGATAAGAGGTTATGCTGCAGTAATAGGGTAGGAGACTTTACATGGAGTTCTATGGTCGGAAGCAGATCCACAAGAGAACAGTCATTAGATCAGATCCTTCTCAGACACTCGGCCCTTTATCTCCGCACTTTACAATGCAGGATTCTATATTACATTATATTCCATCTAAAACCTAACGCTTTGTTATTTCATGTTGAATGGAACAAGTAAAAGAAATACAATGAATGTCCAGACAATTCATCCCTGAGAGTTTCACTGTACATGCCGAATCAAAAGATATCAACACAGAGATAGATACAGAATCTCAACGTCGACACCTATCGGGCAACTTCACATCAGAGGCCACTTCTGTCTTATCTGCTGAGACCAGAGGTGGGCAGCAGGTGACTCTGTGAAGCTGTGGAACTGCAAACCCCAGCAAGCCTTAGCATGGGAGGATCTTGGGTCTATGACTTGTACTATTGCACTGCAAAGGTGATGACAACTCCAACCAGGCTTCATACACATGGGAAACATGTACGCTAAGGTTCCATAGAGACAGATCATGCAGCTGCCATGTGGTTTACATGAACGCTAGCCCCAGCCTTCATATAGGCCATATGGCAGCTGCATGATATGCCCCTAGAGAAGAGCACCCTTCTCCATGAACCTGCCATGGACTCTCTACACTGTACCCCGAAGTTCTCAATACCATACACTTCCTCTAGGGATGGAGAGCAAAGTCTGGGACCATAAGGGGTAATGACATGAACAGCACCAGCAGGGGGCCCCATCTTGGTTTCTGCAATTGGTTATCCCCCATTCTTGACTTTTTGGTCTACCGTTTTTCAAATAAAATGATGTGACTTAATATTCTCCTTCATATAAAGTCAACATCCCGATGCATATCATATGTCCCCTTTATCAAGCCCATAACCCTACTAGTTATTGCTATTAATCATATCTGCCAATAAAATTTTCTATGGACAAGACCTCATTTACTAACTTATCAATGCTGATCTAGAGTGGTTCATCAATGGCCCAACCACCTACTACATGGCTCCACCAACCAGTATATGGCCCCACTGCAAGGTCCCACCGCCCACTACCTGGCCCTATGCTACCCTTATCTGGATGACAGAAATCTTGTAACACTACGAAGATCTATTCTTATAGCTCATTAATAGAACTCAATAGATTTGCTGCAGTCCTATAGAAAACCTTGTGATAACACATTACTGAGTGATCGTAAGACGTGTCTCAGATAAATCCAGCTCTGCTGCATCCGTATCTCGGCATCAGTGCTGCCAGTCAACAAAAACAATGCCTTGGCTCCATCCAAACATTGCACAGGCTCATAAGGACTAGGCATCACGCTCTGAACGCTACCTGATGTGATTATTTTCACAATCCTTAACCCTGCATACATGTACATCATGCTAATAGTATCCAGATCAGTCGCTGGAATCGTCATGTCTTTCGCTGAGGTTACGACAAAGATTAACAGTATGGGAGGAACGACAGGGCTGGATTTTAGGATCAAATATTTGGTCTGATCCCCAGGGTTACAATTTTCTGCCACTTAAATGATAACAATGTTGATATGGTCAATGGTCAATGGAAAAGCTTTCATATATTGAACATGGATAGAACACAGTCCACACTGTACGGGCATCAAAGAGTCACAGATCTAAGTAGTTGGGGGGGCAGCATGTTGACATCTTCTGCTAATTCTCTGCTTTTTCCTACCAGTTATCAGTTCTGCATATACACCAGCTAATTGCTCATTAAGCCTGTCCAATGGTAAAACATATGAAGACGTGTCCCTAAGGATGACCCCGGATCCACATTCAAGCACAAAGACACAAACGTATTTACTTAAAAGATCATGACTGTTAATGAGGAAGATAAGATCTTATGGAAGAGGGAAGATCAATGTGGTTGACAATAAGATCACGCCTGGAAAAGACTGCAGTGGACGTCTAACACCCCACAGCTTATAAGGGAGAGCTCCTCCGAAACTGTACCTGGAGGAAGAGTCGCGCCTTAGGGAACGGTTTATTTACGATACATCTGATAATGAAATTACAAGAACCCTAAACCTGGATGGTTGGCAGAAAATGGTCATATATCAAAAATTCCATCAAATAAGACCTATTTAGTGTCCAAGTGCTATGCAAGGTCTAGGTAAAAGTGGCAAGGACTTTATTGTGCTGCGCCATATTTGACCTTGGGCGAAGGTGCCACCTGCTAAAATTTAAGAAATATACGCTCAATGCTTGCGATGTCCAACTCCTCATTATGTCAATTATCTCTGTTGAGCTAATGGTTAGGCAGAAGGAGGACATTTACATTTTGTTAAAACTTTTTCAATAGAACCCAAAAAACCAAAATACCTACAAAGCTTTAATAGTTTATTTAGATTCAGACCAAAGATGTCAGAAGCGATGACTGCAAGAAGCTTACTTTGGAAGTTTACAGCCTGCTAATCCAGCTCTTGCTCGCTGCACAAGACATTAGAAACAATTACAAGGACAGTGCAAATCCTCAAACAGAAGAGCTTTTGAGGGAGCTTTTTAGATTTTCTGGCAAGGATCTGCCCCTTGATTTACAGACCATAATTGAAAAACTTGGGCCTTTAAAGTTTTGTCTATTGTACTTTTTCCGAAATTTGTCAAAAAACTTGACTGTATCTCGATAGGAAATAAGAAAAGGGCACAAGACGTAGATTGTAGTGAAGCCTGTAGGGTTCTAAGACAAATCAGGTGGGCAGCCGGGACCGTTTCATATCTACCAAAGGCTGGACTCATCTTACTGGTGGTGGGTCAATCGCACACCATCAAGACCTGGCTCATTTTGCTTATTTAGTTTCTTGACCTCATAGAGTTTGCTAGTCCTGAACACCCCATTTTCCAAATATTAATAATCTAGAAGGGTTCTTCACTCATGTCGAGGAGGACCACAAGTCGGGGGGAATTCACCTACAGACCACACCAACCCTAACTACCGCCTCACCACCCTGGCCATTTATTGTCTCCTGATATACATGATTCTTGCTGCCATCCTGACCTTTGAAGAAATAGCTTTGCTCATGAACTTCATTACTTTGCTCCACGTTGAATACAAATGTATGAGAAGACCCCAGGTTCAGATCTTTTATCTTCTCTACTGCAGTAGAAAACCAATTTTTCAGAACAGACAGTACAACATTGCATTGAAATGATACCTTAAGCATAAAACTGACCTCATCCCAACCTTAACTGAGACCATCCTAAGACACAGAAGGTGGGCACGAAGGGAAAATTGAGTTCACATTGGCAACTCTAAGACTGTATTTGAGGAATCTAGAAGAGGAAGGTTCCCTCCAGATTTTTCAACCACTGTCCTACCGTCCATCATTGGACAACCAACACCACCACTATCCCAACCAGTATCTCTACGCTACACAAAGATCAAAATAAACAATTGTTCCTCAAGACGCACATTCTAAGAACTAACACATCTTTTATTTTTTCCGCTCGATGAACAATCCAAGACGCCTGCACGTTTCCCAATTCAAACACCCCATGCGTCTTACTAAGTAGGAACACTCTGCGTGGGAAATTGGCACTCGAGGTGAAGTGAGATAAATCTTGGAATCTTCACGTTTCCTGCCTGGATTTTTTTTTTCCCTTCCTCACCCCCAAGAACAAATCATCATCATTCTGGATTTATTGTATGATCGGAAACAACATGTATTCCGGTGTCATGAATTATGGAGGCATCATATGGGGAATTATGTGCACCTTGCAGATGGGAAGATAGATAGATGCCGGTGACAACCACAAATAGTTTCTGTTGCTATTTAAAGCAGCCATTCTTTTTAGTTTATGGCTCCAGAGCCCCAATGAAAGATGTATATTTGTTGTCAGACTGATTCTGTTAGACGGGGAAATTTAAAGCTTCCTGCAAGATTGATGCAGAGCGCTGGTCTGCATTATGTACGACTCAAGCAAGTGTGGCAAAACGTTTTATTCCTGAATTGATTTTACCTGGACACTACTTGTGCGTGTTGAATATATCTACAGCACAGACATTAATCAATATCACCCTGCAGAGGATGATGGCATCAGGCGGCCAGGCTCCCAAAATTCACAACAATGGGAAGAATATGAAGACTTTAACTGCATATACCCCACTCCGGTGCGTGCACCCTTCTCCTTACACGTTACTGACATATTGCTGTCAGATGGTCATTTCTGGCGATGCATCTACTGCAGGCTGAGGGATTTTTTTTTTTTGCTTTCCAGTGGCTCCACATAATAATACTGCGTTGATGCTGAAAGAATGGGCTCAGCTAAACAGAGAGTCTGTTCATTGAAATATACGAGAACTGTTCAGCACTACAACTAGCTCCACTCCTGCAGTTGGCTTGGCATGTTAAATACCGCACATCTTTAGCATGGGAGCCAAGCAGGATTTACATGGTGGGAACTGTCCAGGACCCCATACCTATATATTGTACACATGTCTATATAATACTATTTGCTGCCCTCAATGATGTATATACAATGTGGGTTTACATGGTGGAGCTCAGGGCACTGTCCAGAACACTAAGCCTGTATATTATATTCTTGTCTAATTCTATATTATATTTGTCTTTATGGGCTCAATTATTTACATCCAATGTAACTAGACATGTAGCTATTTATTTATACATTATTTATTTATTTAGCTCCCGCACCTTCTGAAGACACTGCAGATACATAGTCTCCAGATTCCCTACTTACCAGCAGTGTCAGCGGAGCCAGAACATGTCTCGGTCTCCCTACCAGTTGCATTTAGCTCCCCTTATGCAATGATCACCTATTCATTCCACATCCACCAGGTGCCTGGAGTGTTTTCTGCTCCACACTCCTACAGACCCTGCCTGACTATCATTACTGCAGCCAAGTGCCTGACCATTGTACAACTCCAACCCATCACTGCAATCCCCCTGGCCACCAGAGAATCATTTCTGTTCCAGCTCTGCAACTGAATGTGAATAAAGGCACAAGGCACAAGTTGCAATGGGCTATTGCTGCCCTTACCTGTCACTTACGAATATCCAGGTATATGATAAGACTGGAAGCACTGACTGATGGAGGGATGAGGCTACCAGCCTCTCTGCATGGCAATGGCACAGCTGTCTGGCTGGAGGCTAAAATCTTACATTACACACATTTAGTGAGAGGTGAGGAAGCCTTCAGCGGCCACCTGCATGTGCAGTATATGGAAGTGATGGACAGCCCCAGCATCACCAGCCACTCGTCAATAGCAGTAAATTGGATTTGCATGTGAAGAACAAGGGTTACTTTCATGTGACTTGACAGTTCTGCGCTCAGAATCCTAATTCAGGGACCAGTTACTGTATCTAAGCCCTGCTCTTGGCTGCAGCACACTAAGGGGGGACCCTGTGTGAATAGATCCTGGCTTACCTTTAATTCCTGTATGTCATAGATGGTGGTGTGACAGTTCTGCAGCAACTCCAGAGCATCATCTACAATAATGGTAGCAGTCCCACCGCTGGCAAGTTGAACCATGCAAAGCTAACCCTGGATTCAATAGCTCCTTCTTCATTCCATGAGAGTCCCCAGCAGAAACAGCAAAAGGCTGGATCCCTCCAAGAGTGTATCCAAAGTTCTGGCTGAGTCTTCTGGGGGTGAGCAGCTCAGCTAGCAGCAATGCAATTCCACATAGCAGGGCAGGTGTGCTGCCTCTCCAAGGCTCAAAGTCTACTCACAAGTTGGGATGTCAACCTTCATGGTAGAGAGGATGCAATGGTCAGATCTATTCCTTGGGACTGGAGAAAGTGATCTGGTGGTGATCCCTGTAGACAGATCCTACATGCTTTCTGGTGGCTCCCAGAGCTGGGCTGATGCGTGTGTCTTGCAGTGGTGACAAGGCTCTACGTGTCTGCTGGAGAGAGTCTATGATAAGCACTGAGCAGCTCAAGCCTGCTGTCTGAATTCAGCACTGTTCAAGGCAGCATTCCTCTCCACCAGTGACATCATCAGAGGGAGGGGCTTAGCATGCAAATCCTGGACCCTTTCCCTAGATTTTTTTTTCTGCCTGTTCTTAAAGGTATCTTGCTGAATGCTTCCACCCTCAGTCCACTTGCAGGAAATCAGGACTGCAGCATCTCCAGGGCTCCAGTGAAGGAAGGGATGGCTGTGCTATAGATGTATTTGATTTTTTCTTCTCCTACCCCATGACTGACATATGAATCTATAGAGCTGTCAGTACTGGAGCTGAGGCTTTTATGATCTGCAGTGATTTGGTGCTACAAATGTTGCACTTGATCCTTCTGATACTGTATGTGGTGCAGACGGATATAGTGTAATAAGTGTATGACAATATAGATGGAGCAGCCTGGAGTCTCACTGCTCTGTATAAAGCTCCACAGGGAGCAAGTGTTTCTTAAAATAGAGCAATTCTCTGTAACACAAGGATTCCTGTGTGGTTAAAAGCTGCACCACCAAAAGCAAGCATGTCCTTTAATGTTTAACCCCTTCTCTGCCTGCAGGGCTGCTGCCTGCTGATAGTGTGCTGGATGTTGTGTATGTACAGGCAGGGACACAAGTGTATGCTGTCAGTGTGCTGGATGTTGTGTATGTACAGGCAGGGACACAAGTGTATGCTGTCAGTGTGCTGGATGTTGTGTATGTACAGGCAGGGACACAAGTGTATGCTGTCAGTGTGCTGGATGTTGTGTATGTACAGGCAGGGACACAAGTGTATGCTGTCAGTGTGCTGGGAGCTGTGTATGTGCAGGGCAGTACACAAGTGCTTGCTGATAGTGTGCTGGATGTTGTGTATTTTCGGCCAAGGACACAAATGTATGCAGTCAGTGTGCTGGATGTTGTGTATTTGTAGACACACAAGTACATTTTGTCAGTGTGCTGGAACTTGTGTATTTGTAGGCACACGAGTGGCATGCTGTCAGTGTGCTGGATGTTGTATATTTGCAGGGCAGCACACAAGTGACATGCTGTCAGCATGCTTAATATTGTGTATTTGTAGACACACGAGTTACATGCTTTCAGTGTCCTTGATGTTGTGTATATTTGCAAGCAAGCATGTCCTTTAATGTTTAACCCTTTCACTGCCTGCAGGACCGGTGTATGCTGTCAGTGTGCTGGATGTTGTGTATTTGCAGGGCAGTACACAAGTGTATGCTGTCAGTGTGCTGATGTTGTGTATTTGCAGGGCAGTACACAAGTGTATGCTGTCAGTGTGCTGGATGTTGTGTATTTGCAGGGCAGTACACAAGTGTATGCTGTCAGTGTGCTGGATGTTGTGCATTTGCAGGGCAGTACACAAGTGTATGCTGTCAGTGTGCTGATGTTGTGTATTTGCAGGGCAGTACACAAGTGTATGCTGTCAGTGTGCTGATGTTGTGTATTTTCAGGGCAGTACACAAGTGTATGCTGTCAGTGTGCTGATGTTGTGTATTTGCAGGGCAGTACACAAGTGTATGCTGTCAGTGTGCTGATGTTGTGTATGTGCAGGACAGTACACAAGTGTATGCTGTCAGTGTGCTGATGTTGTGTATTTGCAGGGCAGTACACAAGTGTATGCTGTCAGTGTGCTGGATGTTGTGTATTTGCAGGGCAGTACACAAGTGTATGCTGTCAGTGTGCTGGATGTTGTGTATTTGCAGGGCAGTACACAAGTGTATGCTGTCAGTGTGCTGGATGTTGTGTATGTGCAGGGCAGTACACAAGTGCATGCTGTCAGTGTACTGGATGTTGTGTATTTGCAGGGCAGTACACAAGTATATGCTGTCAGTGTGCTGGATGTTGTGTATTTGCAGGGCAGTATACAAGTGTATGCTGTCAGTGTGCTGGATGTTGTGTATTTGCAGGGCAGTATACAAGTGTATGCTGTCAGTGTGCTGATGTTGTGTATTTGCAGGGCAGTACACAAGTGTATGCTGTCAGTGTGTTGGATGTTGTGTATTTGCAGGGCAGTACACAAGTGTATGCTGTCAGTGTGCTGATGTTGTGTATTTGCAGGGCAGTACACAAGTGTATGCTGTCAGTGTGCTGGATGTTGTGTATTTGCAGGGCAGTACACAAGTGTATGCTGTCAGTGTACTGGATGTTGTGTATTTGCAGGGCAGTACACAAGTGTATGCTGTCAGTGTACTGGATGTTGTGTATTTGCAGGGCAGTATACAAGTGTATGCTGTCAGTGTGTTGGATGTTGTGTATTTGCAGGGCAGTATACAAGTGTATGCTGTCAGTGTGTTGGATGTTGTGTATTTGCAGGGCAGTACACAAGTGTATGCTGTCAGTGTGCTGATGTGTATTTGCAGGGCAGTACACAAGTGTATGCTGTCAGTGTGCTGATGTTGTGTATTTGCAGGGCAGTACACAAGTGTATGCTGTCAGTGTGCTGATGTTGTGTATTTGCAGGGCAGTATACAAGTGTATGCTGTCAGTGTGTTGGATGTTGTGTATTTGCAGGGCAGTACACAAGTGTATGCTGTCAGTGTGCTGATGTTGTGTATTTGCAGGGCAGTACACAAGTGTATGCTGTCAGTGTGCTGATGTTGTGTATTTGCAGGGCAGTACACAAGTGTATGCTGTCAGTGTGCTGATGTTGTGTATTTGCAGGGCAGTACACAAGTGTATGCTGTCAGTGTGCTGGATGTTGTGTATTTGCAGGGCAGTACACAAGTGTATGCTGTCAGTGTGCTGGATGTTGTGTATTTGCAGGGCAGTACACAAGTGTATGCTGTCAGTGTGTTGGATGTTGTGTATTTGCAGGGCAGTACACAAGTGTATGCTGTCAGTGTGCTGATGTTGTGTATTTGCAGGGCAGTACACAAGTGTATGCTGTCAGTGTGCTGGATGTTGTGTATTTGCAGGGCAGTACACAAGTGTATGCTGTCAGTGTACTGGATGTTGTGTATTTGCAGGGCAGTACACAAGTGTATGCTGTCAGTGTACTGGATGTTGTGTATTTGCAGGGCAGTATACAAGTGTATGCTGTCAGTGTGTTGGATGTTGTGTATTTGCAGGGCAGTATACAAGTGTATGCTGTCAGTGTGTTGGATGTTGTGTATTTGCAGGGCAGTACACAAGTGTATGCTGTCAGTGTGCTGATGTGTATTTGCAGGGCAGTACACAAGTGTATGCTGTCAGTGTACTGGATGTTGTGTATTTGCAGGGCAGTATACAAGTGTATGCTGTCAGTGTGTTGGATGTTGTGTATTTGCAGGGCAGTACACAAGTGTATGCTGTCAGTGTGCTGATGTGTATTTGCAGGGCAGTACACAAGTGTATGCTGTCAGTGTGCTGATGTTGTGTATTTGCAGGGCAGTACACAAGTGTATGCTGTCAGTGTGCTGGATGTTGTGTATTTGCAGGGCAGTACACAAGTGTATGCTGTCAGTGTGCTGGATGTTGTGTATTAGCAGGGCAGTACACAAGTGTATGCTGTCAGTGTGCTGGATGCTGTGTATTTGCAGGGCAGTACACAAGTGTATGCTGTCAGTGTGCTGATGTGTATTTGCAGGGCAGTACACAAGTGTATGCTGTCAGTGTGCTGGATGTTGTGTATTTGCAGGGCAGTATACAAGTGTATGCTGTCAGTGTGCTGGATGTTGTGTATTTGCAGGGCAGTATACAAGTGTATGCTGTCAGTGTGCTGGATGTTGTGTATTTGCAGGGCAGTACACAAGTATATGCTGTCAGTGTACTGGATGTTGTGTATTTGCAGGGCAGTACACAAGTGTATGCTGTCAGTGTACTGGATGTTGTGTATTTGCAGGGCAGTACACAAGTGTATGCTGTCAGTGTGCTGGATGTTGTGTATTTGCAGGGCAGTACACAAGTGTATGCTGTCAGTGTACTGGATGTTGTGTATTTGCAGGGCAGTACACAAGTATATGCTGTCAGTGTGCTGGATGTTGTGTATTAGCAGGGCAGTACACAAGTGTATGCTGTCAGTGTGCTGGATGTTGTGTATGTGCAGGGCAGTACACAAGTGTATGCTGTCAGTGTGCTGATGTTGTGTATTTGCAGGGCAGTACACAAGTGTATGCTGTCAGTGTGCTGATGTTGTGTATTTGCAGGGCAGTACACAAGTGTATGCTGTCAGTGTGCTGGATGTTGTGTATTTGCAGGGCAGTACACAAGTGTATGCTGTCAGTGTGTTGGATGTTGTGTATTTGCAGGGCAGTATACAAGTGTATGCTGTCAGTGTGTTGGATGTTGTGTATTTGCAGGGCAGTACACAAGTGTATGCTGTCAGTGTGCTGGATGTTGTGTATTTGCAGGGCAGTACACAAGTGTATGCTGTCAGTGTGCTGATGTTGTGTATTTGCAGGGCAGTACACAAGTGTATGCTGTCAGTGTGCTGGATGTTGTGTATTTGCAGGGCAGTACACAAGTGTATGCTGTCAGTGTGCTGGATGTTGTGTATTAGCAGGGCAGTACACAAGTGTATGCTGTCAGTGTGCTGGATGTTGTGTATTTTCAGGGCAGTACACAAGTGTATGCTGTCAGTGTGCTGGATGTTGTGTATGTGCAGGGCAGTACACAAGTGTATGCTGTCAGTGTGCTGGATGTTGTGTATTTGCAGGGCAGTACACAAGTGTATGCTGTCAGTGTGCTGGATGCTGTGTATTTGCAGGGCAGTACACAAGTGTATGCTGTCAGTGTGCTGATGTTGTGTATTTGCAGGGCAGTACACAAGTGTATGCTGTCAGTGTGCTGATGTTGTGTATTTGCAGGGCAGTACACAAGTGTATGCTGTCAGTGTGCTGGATGTTGTGTATGTGCAGGACAGTACACAAGTGTATGCTGTCAGTGTGTTGGATGTTGTGTATTTGCAGGGCAGTACACAAGTGTATGCTGTCAGTGTGCTGGATGTTGTGTATTTGCAGGGCAGTACACAAGTGTATGCTGTCAGTGTGCTGGATGTAGTGTATGTGCAGGGCTGTACACAAGTGCATGCTGTCAGTGTGCTGGATGTTGTGTATTTGCAGGGCAGTACACAAGTGCATGCTGTCAGTGTGTTGGATGTTGTGTATTTGCAGGCAGGGACACAAGTGTATGCTGTCAGTGTGCTGGATGTTGTGTATGTGCAGGGCAGTACACAAGTGTATGCTGTCAGTGTGCTGGATGTTGTGTATGTGCAGGGCAGTACACAAGTGTATGCTGTCAGTGTGCTGGATGTTGTGTATTAGCAGGGCAGTACACAAGTGTATGCTGTCAGTGTGCTGATGTGTATTTGCAGGGCAGTACACAAGTGTATGCTGTCAGTGTGTTGGATGTTGTGTATTTGCAGGGCAGTATACAAGTGTATGCTGTCAGTGTGTTGGATGTTGTGTATTTGCAGGGCAGTACACAAGTGTATGCTGTCAGTGTGCTGATGTTGTGTATGTGCAGGGCAGTACACAAGTGTATGCTGTCAGTGTGCTGATGTTGTGTATGTGCAGGGCAGTACACAAGTGTATGCTGTCAGTGTGCTGATGTTGTGTATGTGCAGGGCAGTACACAAGTGTATGCTGTCAGTGTGCTGATGTTGTGTATTTGCAGGGCAGTACACAAGTGTATGCTGTCAGTGTGCTGGATGTTGTGTATTTGCAGGGCAGTACACAAGTGTATGCTGTCAGTGTGTTGGATGTTGTGTATTTGCAGGGCAGTATACAAGTGTATGCTGTCAGTGTGTTGGATGTTGTGTATTTGCAGGGCAGTACACAAGTGTATGCTGTCAGTGTGCTGGATGTTGTGTATTTGCAGGGCAGTACACAAGTGTATGCTGTCAGTGTGCTGATGTTGTGTATTTGCAGGGCAGTACACAAGTGTATGCTGTCAGTGTGCTGGATGTTGTGTATTTGCAGGGCAGTACACAAGTGTATGCTGTCAGTGTGCTGGATGTTGTGTATTTGCAGGGCAGTACACAAGTGTATGCTGTCAGTGTGCTGGATGTTGTGTATTTGCAGGGCAGTATACAAGTGTATGCTGTCAGTGTGCTGGATGTAGTGTATGTGCAGGGCTGTACACAAGTGCATGCTGTCAGTGTGCTGGATGTTGTGTATTTGCAGGGCAGTACACAAGTGCATGCTGTCAGTGTGTTGGATGTTGTGTATTTGCAGGCAGGGACACAAGTGTATGCTGTCAGTGTGTTGGATGTTGTGTATTTGCAGGGCAGTACACAAGTATATGCTGTCAGTGTGCTGGATGTTGTGTATTTGCAGGGCAGTACACAAGTCTATGCTGTCAGTGTGCTGGATGTTGTGTATGTGCAGGGCAGTACACAAGTGCATGCTGTCAGTGTGCTGGATGTTGTGTATTAGCAGGGCAGTACACAAGTGTATGCTGTCAGTGTGCTGATGTGTATTTGCAGGGCAGTACACAAGTGTATGCTGTCAGTGTGTTGGATGTTGTGTATTTGCAGGGCAGTACACAAGTGTATGCTGTCAGTGTGCTGGATGTTGTGTATTTGCAGGGCAGTACACAAGTGTATGCTGTCAGTGTGCTGATGTTGTGTATTTGCAGGGCAGTACACAAGTGTATGCTGTCAGTGTGCTGGATGTTGTGTATTTGCAGGGCAGTACACAAGTGTATGCTGTCAGTGTGCTGGATGTAGTGTATGTGCAGGGCTGTACACAAGTGCATGCTGTCAGTGTGCTGGATGTTGTGTATTTGCAGGGCAGTACACAAGTGTATGCTGTCAGTGTGTTGGATGTTGTGTATTTGCAGGGCAGTATACAAGTGTATGCTGTCAGTGTGTTGGATGTTGTGTATTTGCAGGGCAGTACACAAGTGTATGCTGTCAGTGTGCTGGATGTTGTGTATTTGCAGGGCAGTACACAAGTGTATGCTGTCAGTGTGCTGATGTTGTGTATTTGCAGGGCAGTACACAAGTGTATGCTGTCAGTGTGCTGGATGTTGTGTATTTGCAGGGCAGTACACAAGTGTATGCTGTCAGTGTGCTGATGTTGTGTATTTGCAGGGCAGTACACAAGTGTATGCTGTCAGTGTGCTGATGTTGTGTATTTCTAGGCAGGCACACGAGTGGTACAGGAGACAGCACTGTGCAGAGAGATGCAGGAGTAGGGGGCTTTAGTGATGGACGAGGTGGGAGGGCTGCATAGTATAAAGAGGTGGGCGTCAGCTCAGGGGATGTGGATGGATGCAGGCAGCTTAGCCAGTATTCTGCAGCAGCTCTGACAGCCGCCCGGGCACATGCCCTTCTCCTGGGAGCCTTAGCATAATAATAATAATGTACAAACACCTGGCCTATGGATGATAGCACAAGGGACCAGACCCCAGGGGTTGAGGGGAGGCTGCAGGCTGCAGAGCTCCAGCTGTTGTGTCACTGCAAGTCCCAGCATGTAACCCCAGTCAGGACATCCTGGGAGCTGTAGTCCATTCCTGGGCAGGGTTGATTATTAGAATAGTGATCCAGGAGGTGTTTACTCCAGAGCAGCAAGCAATCTGCAGCAGGGTGCACAGAGCGGAGTACAGACCTTGCAGTCTCTGCTGCCACCACTTCACATTTCAGGGCCTCATTGAGTATGCAATTCCAATTTCCAGCTGTAATCCCTATAGTGACAGGCACCTGGTCGGAGCGGGCAAAGTGCAGGTTAGGGGATTAATTCCCCTATACCTTTCCATCAGTAACCCAGGTCACCCTGCCACCATGCATTTCCCTGGTGTTAAAAAACATATGAATCCCCTAAGCCCCCAAATCTCTGCCTCCCAGTCTACCCTGCAACCATTCATCCCCATAATACCCCAGTTCTACACTTTGTCAAATACCTGACACAACAGTCTGGGTGTATAGACGGCTGCTATGCACTTTCTTGTTGCTGATAAGGTGTAGTTAAAGATAACCTTTCACCATCTTCAGTTCTTTGCATCATTTAACAGCTGCCGCTCCACTGATTCCAGCACAGTTGGATTTTTTTCTCTAGTTCCCACGGTTCCTGAGCAATCAGTGCAGTTAGTTTCATCCAATGTGCTAATTAGGCTCTCTACTGTCAGATGGGCGGTGCTTGGCTGGAGCAAATAGTCAGGAACCACCCACCTGCCAATAGAGAGCCTAATTAGCATATAGGGTGCTGAAATTAACAGCAATTATTGCTTAGGGACAGTGGGAGCTAGAGGAAAAGATACCAACTGTGCTGGAATCAGCGACGTGGAGTCTATTAAAGGATGCAAAGAACTGGAGATAGTGAAAAGTTCCCTTTAAAGCATGTAGCTAGCCGCGGCCAAAACGCGATGTGGCAAAGACCGCGGCGGAAACGCATTGCGTTTTTTTTCCGCAGCACTTTTCACAGAAAGTCGCAGAATTATACCTATAGGGAAACCGCCAGCATTCCTGTAGACATACTTGACATGCTGCGATTTACAAAAACACGACGGTTTTTGAAATTGCAGCATTTCTGCTGCAGATTTTTTTCTGCAATGTGTGAATGGAATTAGACAGAATCCCATCCACTTTGCAGGTACTGTAAAATGCTGCGGTTTTTGACACGGCGTTCCCGCCTCGTTTTCGCAATGTGGGGCCCCAAGGGATTATCAAAAGATGGATTTGCTTTTTTCTTGAAACAGTGTCAATACTGTCTGTACGCCATGTTTATCATTGCAGCATGTTCACTTTAACTTGAATAGAGCTGACCTACAATACCATACACAGCCTGTGGACAGTGGTGGCGCTGTTTCAGAATAAAAAGCTGATCCTTTTTCTAAGGTGCATGCACACGGGTGCAGTTAAAACTACATAGAAAGAACTACATGCAGTTTTGAGGTGGTTTTTGGCGCAGTTTCTTCATTTTATAGGTGAAAGAGCTTTATATAACTTGCTTCACCTGTAAAATGAAGAAACGCACCAAAAAACCACACTTAGGCTAAGGCTCCATGTAGCGGGTCGCAGCAAAAAAGTGCTGGGGTAAAAACCACAGCAGCAACGCATCATGGTTTTTCCCGCAGCGCTTTTCACAGAAAGTCTGCAGAGGTTTCCTGCTTCCATTATACCTATAGGGAAGCCACCGGCGTTTCCATAGCTATAACTGACATGCTGCGATTTCCAAAACAGCAACGGTTTTGGAAATAGCAGCATTTCTGCTGCATAAATTTTTCTGCAATGTGTGGATGGGATTTACTAGAATCCCATCTACTTTACAGTGACTGTAAAATGCTGAGGTTTTTGCCGTGGCATTTCCACCTTGGTCAAACTGCGGCACCACGTAGCAAAACGCAGCAAAAAAAGCTGCAGAAAAAAATGCAGCAGAAACGCATTCTGTTTTTTTCCGCAGCATTTTTCATCGCGATTTCGCAGAGTTTTCCTCTGCGGACTTTCTGCCCTTCTTATACCTTTACGGAAAACGCCGGCATTTCTGCAGGTATAATTGACATGCTGCGATTTTCAAAAACGCAGGCCGTGGATTAAGCAGAAGGGAGAAGTATAAGAGCTTCCTATATATTTGCCATTGCTTTTGTAGCCATTCTTGGCTTTGGCTTAAAAATCACAACAAAATTTGCAACAAAAAAAGCTGCGTTTCCGCAATGTGGGGTCTCAGCCTAAGCAGTAAATAAAAAAAAAAAAAAAACGCCATGGAAAAGCTGCATTTTTTGAGCCAAAGCAAGGTGTGGATTGAGCAGAAAGGAGAAGTTTTCTGCAACATAGGACGTTGGCCTTAGGCTGAGACCCCACATTGTAGAAAAGTAGCTTTTTTGTTGCAGATTTTGCTGCAGTTTCTTGAGTCAAGGCTAGAAGGGAGAAGTATAAGAAGCTTCCTAGATATTTCCCATTCCTTCTGTAGCCACTGTTGACTTTGGCTCAAAAAAACGCAGCAAAATCTGCAACAAAAAAGCTGCTTTTCCACAACTTGGGCCTTAGCTAAAAAACTCTCTTTCTCTATGTTTTTTTTTATAGGGAAAACAATTGCGTTTCTGCAGGTTGACATGCAGGTTTTTTTATTTCTGCAGTGTGTGGATGAGATTAACTAAAATTTCATTCACTTTGCCAGTATTATAAAATGCAACGTTTATTTCCGCAGCAGCCAAAAACACTGCGATTCTACAATGTGGGGTCAAGGCTAAGGCACAGCATTGCAAAAACAGTATTTTTGTCACAGAAGAAAATGCTGCATTTTACAGCACCAACAAAGTGAATGAGATTTTGATTAATCTTATCTACACATTGCAGGAAAGCAGCATTTTTTATAACATATGCAGTTTTGAAAATCGCAGCATGTTAAATTTAGCTTAGGAATCGCGAGCGGTTTTCCTGTATGTTTAATAAGGGAAGAAAAATGCAGAAAAGAACACAGCAATATCTCAAAAATACGCTGCGGAAAAAACACGCCTTCAGCTTTTTATAGCTGCATTTCGCTACGTGGAGACTCAGCCTAAAGCCGCAATCATTTTTTACCGACGCAGTTTTAACTACACCCAACTGCCCTGTGTGTATGCCCCCCAAGCCTGGACACCCGCTTTATGTGCTCACATCATTCGCTTTGCTGTTCACCTGACACCCTTTGTGTACCAGCCCATGAATTCAAGACCACTTTGGTTGCAGTCACAAAGTTCAACTTTAGACTAAGGCCCCACATGGCGTCCCGCAGAAAAAAAGTGCTGTGGGAAAAACCGTGGCGGCAACGCATCGCGGTTCTTCCCGCAGCACTTTGCACAGAAAGTTCGCAGAGGTTTCCTCTGCTGACTTTCTGCTCCAATTATAACTGTAGGGAAACCGCCAGTGTTTCCGTAGATATAATTGGCATGCTACGGTTTCCAAAACCATAACGGTTTTGGAAATCGCGGCATGTCCGCTGCGCATATTTTATCGCAAAGTGGGAATGGGATTCGCTATAATCCCATCCACTTTGCTGTGACTGTAAAATGCCAGGTTTTTTCCACTGCGTTTTCACCGCAGGCAAATTGCTGCGTTTACGCCACGTGGGGCCCCGGCCTTAACCCCTTCTTACAACTGACACAGATAGTAGGGCTCCCACTCATTACTGTCACTTCACATGGACCAGATTCACTGCAGAAATTACTGCAACTGAAGCTCAATTCAATTTTTCTGAATGGGCTTGTTTTGGTGGAAAGCACCTGGAAAGTTCTTGGAAATTTCTGCAATAAATCTCTTTACCCTTCTTTGCCAGACCAATCTGAATTGCATTGCGCATCTCCATGTAGTTCTTTTCTGCAACTAGGCACAGAAGTCACTTGCAGCATGGCAACACCACTCAGACACCACTCAATGCCATGAAATGTAGAGCGCCACCATGTGGTGACTTGTTGCATGTACAAAATACCCCTATGGTCAACTGAGTTCATCAGACATCCTTTACATGCCAGGTCCCCTATTGATATGAATTACTAGCTCATACTTTCTTGCTTCTGACAACATTTACCCAAACTTACATGCCCAAACTTCCCACCCAACCTCCTTTCATGCCAGACCACTGAGCATAAAACCCCTTAAGCATCTCTTCAATGCCAGACCATTGTGCAATGGATCCATATGCACCCTTTCCATGCAAGATCACTATGCAATGGATCCCTAAGCACCCTTTCAATGCCAGACCATTGTGTAATGCACCTCAAAGCACCCTTTCCTTGCCAGATCATTGTGCAATGGACCTTAAGCACCATTTGCATACAGCATCACTGTGCAATGGACCCCTATGCACCGTTTTCATGCCAGATCACTGTGCAATGACTAGGTATCTAAGTAGGAGCAGTTCCATAAATCTCATTCACAAGGCACTGACTCCTTGGAGACTGCACTTTGCATTCTTGATTTGTGTCTTCCCACCCCCTGGCTATGGATGTCTATGTGCTGACAGTCTATCTATCCCCTTCCTTCATGATGGCTCCCTGGATGTGGGATGGTTATGGTAGGAGACAGATGACATCTACTCGGTGTAACAAACAAGGTGTGGGGTAGGAGCTCTCTAACCCCAAAGGCTCGGGCTAGCTGCAGATGTGCTGCTCCCTATGGATCCCGCTTGCTGCAGTTGATAACATGATAGAAGTTTAGTACAATCTTCTCTGCCGTCCAACAACCTGTTATTTCAGCTCCCCCGAGCCTCATCTATATCCCAGGGAGAGAGGCGACAGCTGTGCGCTGTTCAGAGGGGAGCTGCAGCTTCAGGCCCTGAATAAACAGGGAAGTGTGAAAGTGAATTTCCTTCTAATTCTGGGGACATGCAGTGTGAATACGGCTGAACTGCCCTCCGGTAAATTCAGTGTGTTCTCCTGAAAGTCGCCACAGCAAGAACCTTCCAAAATTGGACGTTTTTTGTTGCATCTGACCTGCAGGTTTCTCTGTAAAGTTTAAAAGCTGCAGATGAAACCCACAGCAGGGCTTAACATGTGTAAAACCCTCAGGACAGGTCACTCTGAGCTGCAGGTTTTAGTCCCAACATGTGGATGACAATTCCATAAACCTCATCCTGATTGGAGTATGAGGCAATAAACTACCTCACTTTCTATTCACCTGACTTGGCCGGCACCCATCCATCACTGGTGCTGTCTTTATTTGGATCTGCATATCTCCATATCTATCTATCTATCTATCTATCTATCTATCTATCTATCTATTGAATAAAAAAAGTCCAAAGCAGCACAGTCAGCAATATAATTTGGGTGCAAATCCAAGGAAAACGGCCAATTCCAAAATTTAGACAAAAGGCAAAAAATGGCAGCACTGCACTGGTTCCAAAAGACAAAGTGTCTTTATTCCGAGTAGTGACATTTCAGTTCCATCTCAGGCTTGGAGTGCTGCCATTTTTTTTTGCCTTCTATTTATCTATCTATCTATCTATCTATCTCATATCTATCTATCTATCTCATATCTATCTATCTATCTCATATCTATCTATCTATCTATCTATCTATCTCATATCTATCTATCTATCTATCTCATATCTATCTATCTATCATTTATCCATCTATCTCATATCTATATAGTGAAATAATATCTATGCATCTATTCATTTATCTCATATCATTCTATCTATTTTGTATCTATATATTGATATCATATCTGTCTATCTATCTATCTATCTATCTATCTATCTATCTATCATCTATCTATCTCCTATCTATCTATCTATCTATCTATCTATCTATCTATCATCTATCTATCTCCTATCTATCTATCTATCTATCTATCTATCATCTATCTATCTATCTATCTCATATCTATCTATCTATCTATCTATCTATCATCTATCTATCTCCTATCTATCTATCTATCTATCATCTATCTATCTCCTATCTATCTATCTATCTATCTATCTATCTATCTATCTATCTATCTGCTATCTATCTCATATCTATCTATCTATCTATCTATCTATCTCATATCTATCTATCTCATATCTATCTATCTATCTATCTATCATCTATCTATCTCCTATCTATCTATCTATCTATCTATCTATCTATCTCATATCTATCTATCTATCTATCTATCATCTATCTATCTCCTATCTATCTATCTATCTATCTATCTATCTATCTATCATCTATCTATCTCCTATCTATCTATCTATCTATCTATCTATCTATCTCCTATCTATCTATCTATCTATCTATCTATCTCATATCTATCTATCTCATATCTATCTATCTATCTATCTATCTATCATCTATCTATCTCCTATCTATCTATCTATCTATCTATCTCATATCTATCTATCTATCTATCTATCTATCATCTATCTATCTCCTATCTATCTATCTATCTATCTATCTCATATCTATCTATCTATCTATCTATCATCTATCTATCTCATATCTATCTATCTATCTATCTATCATCTATCTATCTCCTATCTATCTATCTATCTATCTCCTATCTATCTATCTATCTATCTATCTATAATCTATCTATCTCCTATCTATCTATCTATCTATCTATCATCTATCTATCTCCTATCTATCTATCTATCTCATATCTATCTATCTATCTATCTATCTATCTATCTATCATCTATCTATCTCCTATCTATCTATCTATCTATCTATCTATCTCATATCTATCTATCTATCTATCTATCATCTATATATCTCATATCTATCTATCTCATATCTATCTATCTCATATCTATCTATCTCATATCTATCTATCATCTATCTATCTATCTCATATCTATCTATCTATCTATCTATCCCATATCTATCTATCTATCTATCTATCTCATATCTATCTATCTATCTAACTATCTATCTCCTATCTATCTATCTATCTATCTATCTATCTATCTATCTCATATCTATCTATCTATCTATCTATCTATCATCTATCTATCTCCTATCTATCTATCTATTTATCTATCTCATATCTATCTATCTATCTATCTCATATCTATCTATCTATCATCTATCTATCTATCTATCTATTTATCTATCTCATATCTATCTATCTATCTATCTATCTCCCATCTATCTATCTCATATCTATCTATCTCATATCTATCTATCTATCTATCTATCTCATATCTATCTATCTATCTATCTATCTATCTCCTATCTATCTATTTATCTATCTCATATCTATCTATCTATCTATCTCCCATCTATCTATCTCATATCTATCTATCTCATATCTATCTATCTATCTATCTATCTATCTATCTATCTCCTATCTATCTATCTCATATCTATCTATCTCATATCTATCTATCATCTATCTATCATCTATCTATCTATCTATCTATCTATCTATCTATCTATCTCATATCTATCTATCTATCTATCTCATATCTATCTATCTATCTATCTATCTATCTCATATCTAACTATCTATCTATCTATCTATGTATCTGGTATTCTTTCTTTCTATGCATTTCCTATGCGTCTCTCCGCCATGTGTCCTGTACGCAGCAGCTGTGTATGTTTTGCGCTGCACATCCCCGGCTCCTCAGAAGAGGGCATTGCTCCCAGCCTTGAGCTCTCTCCAGTCTCTTCTCAGCGCAGATTCCCTGTTCACAAGCAGCACCAGATCCGATGCAATGCTGCAGGTTTATCAGGGAAACACCAGGGTTATTTGCTGCATTTCATCTTCTCCCTTCGCAGATTTCCCATTAACCCTTTCCTCATCGTGACGTCTGTGCAGATCTTTGAGGCTGATGGATGAGCTGCGTACGCAAGGTCTATGGCGGGACACAAATGGTGGCTTCTCTCATTCCTGCTTAAAGCTTTAAGGATTTAAATATAATGCAGGGAGTTAGCCGAATCTGTCCGGGCTTCAGCACTAATCTCCATGTTGTTTGCACCCTTTACACAAATCTGCGCTCAGACCTGGCATTAACCCGCGGCCAATAAATCTTCCCCTGCCACTGGGTTTATATGTGAGGGCCCTGAAGGGTGTCCTGTAATCTTCCCTCTTGTTACTTGGCAGATGTCGCACTCATTCTCTGGATTCTATAAATGCCATCTAGAATCCTGAGTCAGTGTATTGGCTTCACTCACAATACAGGGAAATGTATCGAGCAATGCCACAGAGGTCTAAGATACTTTGTGAACCTATCTGGATTCTGTAATGTCATGTTTTTTTATTTAACATAATAACTTATGAACTATCAATAATATTTCATATTGGAACAACTGGTAAATTTTACCTGCAGTACCACTCCTGACCACATGGTGCAGTGCTGGGAGAAACCCTGGGTACAAAACTTTAATTCAACAACAGCAAAGCGTTACAGCAGCATCTAGTGGCTGAAATATGCACTGCAGGCATTTGACTTGGCACCCATCCAATTTATATTAACTGCAGCATCCTATGTGAGGAGGATTTTGCAGGTGAGATATGGAGTTGTGTGAAGATTTCACAAAACAGGTCACAGGATCATTTAATAGGTGCTGTAATACGGAACATATGAAAACAACAGTGGTACCAGAGGTGAAGTCAGCTTTACCCAGCCTGACATGGCTGAAAACAGATAGTAATAAATTGTATTCCCCTGTCCTACATTCGGCCTCTCCTCTCCTGACATGGCTGATAACAGAGAGTAATAGATTGTATTCCCCTGTCCTACAGTCGGCCTCTCCCCTCCTGACATGGCTGATAACAGATAGTAATAGATTGTAGTCACCTGTCCTACAGTCGGCCTCTCCCCTCCTGACATGGCTGATAACAGATAGTAATAGATTGTATTCCCCTGTCCTACAGTCGGCCTCTCCTCTCCTGACACGGCTGATAACAGATAGTAATAGATTGTATTCCCCTGTCCTACAGTCGGCCTCTCCCCTCCTGACATGGCTGATAACAGATAGTAATAGATTGTATTCCCCTGTCCTACAGTCGGCCTCTCCTGACATGGCTGATAACAGACAGTAATAGATTGTATTCCCCTGTCCTACATTCGGCCTCTCCTCTCCTGACATGGCTGATAACAGAGAGTAATAGATTGTATTCCCCTGTCCTACAGTCGGCCTCTCCCCTCCTGACATGGCTGATAACAGAGAGTACTAGATTGTATTCCCCTGTCCTACAGTCTCCTCTCCCCTCCTGACATGGCTGATAACAGATAGTAATAGATTGTAGTCACCTGTCCTACAGTCGGCCTCTCCTCTCCTGACATGGCTGATAACAGATAGTAATAGACTGTATTCCCCTGTCCTACAGTCGGCCTCTCCCCTCCTGACGTGGCTGATAACAGATAGTAATAGATTGTATTCCCCTGTCCTACAGTCGGCCTCTCCCCTCCTGACATGGCTGATAACAGATAGTAATAGATTGTATTCCCCTGTCCTACAGTCGGCCTCTCCTCCTGACATGGCAGATAACAGATAGTAATAGATTGTATTCACCTGTCCTACAGTCGGCCTCTCCTCTCCTGACATGGCTGATAACAGATAGTAATAGATTGTATTCACCTGTCCTACAGTCGGCCTCTCCTCTCCTGACATAGCTGATAACAGAGAGTATTAGATTGTATTCCCCTGTCCTACAGTCGGCCTCTCCTCCTGACATGGCAGATAACAGATAGTAATAGATTGTATTCACCTGTCCTACAGTCGGCCTCTCCTCTCCTGACATGGCTGATAACAGATAGTAATAGATTGTATTCACCTGTCCTACAGTCGGCCTCTCCCCTCCTGACATGGCTGATAACAGATAGTAATAGATTGTATTCCCCTGTCCTACAGTCGGCCTCTCCCCTCCTGACATGGCTGATAACAGATAGTAATAGATTGTACTCCCCTGTCCTACAGTCGGCCTCTCCTCTCCTGACATGGCTGATAACAGATAGTAATAGATTGTATTCCCGTGTCCTACAGTCGGCCTCTCCCCTCCTGACATGGCTGATAACAGAGAGTAATAGATTGTATTCCCCTGTCCTACAGTCGGCCTCTCCCCTCCTGACATGGCTGATAACAGATAGTAATAGATTGTATTCCCCTGTCCTACAGTCGGCCTCTCCTCTTCTGACATGGCTGATAACAGATAGTAATAGATTGTATTCACCTGTCCTACAGTCAGCCTCTCCCTCCTGACATGGCTGATAACAGAAAGTAATAGATTGTATTCACCTGTCCTACAGTCGGCCTCTCCCCTCCTGACATGGCTGATAACAGATAGTAATAGATTGTACTCCCCTGTCCTACAGTCGGCCTCTCCCCTCCTGACGTGGCTGATAACAGATAGTAATAGATTGTATTCCCCTGTCCTACAGTCAGCCTCTCCTCTCCTGACATGGCTGATAACAGATAGTAATAGATTGTATTCCGCTGTCCTTCAGTCGGCCTCTCCTGACGTGGCTGATAACAGAGAGTATTAGATTGTACTCATCTGTCCTACAGTCGGCCTCTCCTCTCCTGACATGGCTGATAACAAATAGTAATAGATTGTATTCCCCTGTCCTACAGTCGGCCTCTCCCCTCCTGACGTGGCTGATAACAGATAGTAATAGATTGTATTCCCCTGTCCTACAGTCGGCCTCTCCCCTCCTGACATGGCTGATAACAGATAGTAATAGATTGTATTCACCTGTCCTACAGTCGGCCTCTCCCCTCCTGACATGGCTGATAACAGATAGTAATAGATTGTATTCCCCTGTCCTACAGTCGGCCTCTCCCCTCCTGACATGGCTGATAACAGATAGTAATAGATTGTATTCCCCTGTCCTACAGTCGGCCTCTCCCCTCCTGACGTGGCTAATAACAGATAGTAATAGATTGTATTCCCCTGTCCTACAGTCGGCCTCTCCTCTCCTGACATGGCTGATAACAGATAGTAATAGATTGTATACCCCTGTCCTACAGTCGGCCTCTCCTCTACTGACATGGCTGATAACAGATAGTAATAGATTGTATTCCCCTGTCCTACAGTCGGCCTCTCCCCTCCTGACATGGCTGATAACAGATAGTAATAGATTGTATTCACCTGTCCTACAGTCGGCCTCTCCCCCCCTGACATGGCTGATAACAGATAGTAATAGATTGTATTCCCCTGTCCTACAGTCGGCCTCTCCTGACATGGCTGATAACAGATAGTAATAGATTGTATTCCCCTGTCCTACAGTCGGCCTCTCCTGACATGGCTGATAACAGATAGTAATAGATTGTATTCCCCTGTCCTACAGTCGGCCTCTCCCCTCCTGACATGGCTGATAACAGATAGTATTAGATTGTACTCACCTGTTCTACAGTCGGCCTCTCCTCTCCTGACATGGCTGATAACAGAGAGTAATAGATTGTATTCCCCTGTCCTACAGTCAGCCTCTCCTCTCCTGACATGGCTGATAACAGATAGTAATAGATTGTATTCCCCTGTCCTACAGTCGGCCTCTCCCCTCCTGACATGGCTGATAACAGAGAGTAACAGATTGTATTCACCTGTGCTATATAATCAGCCTCTCCTCTCCTGACATGGCTGATAACAGATAGTAATAGATTGTATTCCCCTGTCCTACAGTCGGCCTCTCCCCTCCTGACGTGGCTGATAACAGAGATTAATAGATTGTATTCCCCTGTCCTACAGTCGGCCTCTCCCCTCCTGACGTGGCTGATAACAGATAGTAATAGATTGTATTCCCCTGTCCTACAGTCAGCCTCTCCTCTCCTGACATGGCTGATAACAGATAGTAATAGATTGTATTCCGCTGTCCTACAGTCGGCCTCTCCTGACGTGGCTGATAACAGAGAGTATTAGATTGTACTCATCTGTCCTACAGTCGGCCTCTCCTCTCCTGACATGGCTGATAACAAATAGTAATAGATTGTATTCCCCTGTCCTACAGTCGGCCTCTCCCCTCCTGACGTGGCTGATAACAGATAGTAATAGATTGTATTCCCCTGTCCTACAGTCGGCCTCTCCCCTCCTGACATGGCTGATAACAGATAGTAATAGATTGTATTCCCCTGTCCTACAGTCGGCCTCTCCCCTCCTGACGTGGCTGATAACAGATAGTAATAGATTGTATTCACCTGTCCTACAGTCGGCCTCTCCTCTCCAGACGTGGCTGATAACAGAGAGTAATAGATTGTATTCCCCTGTCCTACAGTCTCCTCTCCCCTCCTGACATGGCTGATAACAGATAGTAATAGATTGTATTCCCCTGTCCTACAGTCGGCCTCTCCCCTCCTGACATGGCTGATAACAGATAGTAATAGATTGTATTCTCCTGTCCTGCAGTCAGCCTCTCCCCTCCTGACATAGCTGATAACAGATAGTAATAGATTGTATTCCCCTGTCCTACAGTCGGCCTCTCCCCTCCCTGACATGACTGATAACAGATAGTAATAGATTGTATTCACCTGTCCTACAGTCAGCCTCTCCTCTCCTGACATGGCTGATAACAGATAGTAATAGATTGTATTCCCCTGTCCTACAGTCGGCCTCTCTCCTCCTGACATGGCTGATAACAGAGAGTAATAGATTGTATTCACCTGTGCTATATAATCAGCCTCTCCTTTCCTGACATGGCTGATAACAGAGAGTAATAGATTGTATTCCCCTGTCCTACAGTCGGCCTCTCCCCTCCTGACATGGCTGATAACAGATAGTAATAGATTGTATTCACCTGTCCTACAGTCGGCCTCTCCTGACATGGCTGATAACAGATAGTAATAGATTGTATTCCCCTGTCCTACAGTCGGCCTCTCCCCTCCTGACATGGCTGATAACAGATAGTAATAGATTGCATTCCCCTGTCCTACAGTCGGCCTCTCCTGACATGGCTGATAACAGATAGTAATAGATTGTATTCCCCTGTCCTACAGTCGGCCTCTCCCCTCCTGACATGGCTGACAACAGATAGTAATAGATTGTATTCACCTGTCCTACAGTCGGCCTGTCCTCTCCTGACATGGCTGATAACAGAGAGTAATAGATTGTATTCCCCTGTCCTACAGTCAGCCTCTCCCCTCCTGACATGGCTGATAACAGATAGTAATAGATTGTATTCACCTGTCCTATATAATCAGCCTCGCCCCTCCTGACATGGCTGATAACAGATAGTAATAGATTGTAGTCCCCTGTCCTACAGTCGGCCTCTCCTCTCCTGACATGGCTGATAACAGATAGTAATAGATTGTATTCCCCTGTCCTACAGTCAGCCTCTCCTCTCCTGACATGGCTGATAACAGATAGTAATAGATTGTAGTCCCCTGTCCTACAGTCGGCCTCTCTCCCCCTGACATGGCTGATAACAGAGAGTAATAGATTGTATTCACCTGTGCTATATAATCAGCCTCTCCTCTCCTGACATGGCTGATAACAGATAGTAATAGATTGTATTCTTCTGTCCTACAGTCGACCTCTCCCCTCTTCACATGGCTGATAACAGAGAGTAATAGATTGTATTCACCTGTCCTACAGTCGGCCTCTCCTGACATAGCTGATAACAGATAGTAATAGATTGTATTCCCCTGTCCTACAGTCGGCCTCTCCCCTCCTGACGTGGCTGATAACAGATAGTAATAGATTGTATTCCCCTGTCCTACAGTCGGCCTCTCCTGACATGGCTGATAACAGATAGTAATAGATTGTATTCCCCTGTCCTACAGTCGGCCTCTCCCCTCCTGACATGGCTGATAACAGATAGTAATAGATTGTATTCCCCTGTCCTACAGTCGGCCTCTCCTCTCCTGACATGGCTCATAACAGATGGTAATAGATTGTAGTCCCCTGTCCTACAGTCGGCCTCTCCCCTACTGACATGGCTGATAACAGCTAGTAATAGATTGTATTCCCCTGTCCTACAGTCGGCCTCTCCCTTCCTGACATGGCTGATAACAGATAGTAATAGGTTGTATTCCCCTGTCCTACAGTCGGCCTCTCCTCTCCTGACGTGGCTGATAACAGATAGTAATAGATTGTATTCACCTGTCCTACAGTCGGCCTCTTCATCCTGACATGGCTGATAACAGATAGTAATAGATTGTATTCACCTGTCCTACAGTCGGCCTCTCCCCTCCTGACAAGGCTGATAACAGAGAGTAATAGATTGTATTCGCCTGTCCTATATAATCAGGCTCGCCCCTCCTGACATGGCTGATAACAGTGAGCAATAGATTGTATTCATCTGTACTACAGTCGGCCACACCCCCACTGACATGGCTGATAACAGAGAGTAATGGATTATATTCACCTGTCCTACAGTCGGCCTCTCCTCTCCTGATGTGACTGATAACAGATAGTAATGGATTGTATTCCCCTGTCCTACAGTCGGCCTCTCCCCTCCTGACATGGCTGATAACAGAGAGTATTAGATTGTACTCACCTGTCCTACAGTCGGCCTCTCCTCTCCTGACATGGCTGATAACAGATAGTAATAGATTGTATTCCCCTGTCCTACAGTCAGCCTCTCCCCTCCTGACGTGGCTGATAACAGATATTAATAGATTGTATTCACCTGTCCTACAGTCGGCTTGTCCTCTCCTGACATGGCTGATAACAGATAGTAATAGATTGTATTCCCCTGTCCTACAGTCGGCCTCTCCCCTCCTGACATGGCTGATAACAGATAGTAAAAGATTGTAGTCACCTGTCCTACAGTCGGCCTCTCCCCTCCTTACATGGCTGATAACAGATAGTAATAGATTTTATTCCCCTGTCCTACAGTCGGCCTCTCCCCTCCTGACATGGCTGATAACAGATAGTAATAGATTGTATTCGCCTGTCCTATATAATCAGCCTCTCCCCTCCTGACATGGCTGATAACAGATAGTAATAGATTGTATTCCCCTGTCCTACAGTCGGCCTCTCCTCTCCTGACATGGCTGATAACAGATAGTAATAGATTGTATTCCCCTGTCCTACAGTCGGCCTCTCCTCTCCTGACATGGCTGATAACAGATAGTAATAGATTGTATTCCCCTGTCCTACAGTCGGCCTCTCCCCTCCTGACATGGCTGATAACAGATAGTAATAGATTGTATTCCCCTGTCCTACAGTCGGCCTCTCCTCTCCTGATGTGGCTGATAACAGATAGCAATAGATTGTAGTCCCCTGTCCTACAGTCGGCCTCTCCTGACATGGCTGATAACAAATAGTAATAGATTGTATTCACCTGTCCTACAGTCGGCCTCTCCCCTCCTGGCATGGCTGATAACAGATAGTAATAGATTGTATTCCCCTGTCCTACAGTCGGCCTCTCCCTCCTGACATGGCTGATAACAGATAGTAATAGATTGTATTCCCCTGTCCTACAGTCGGCCTCTCCCCTCCGGACATGGCTAATAACAGATAGTAATAGATTGTATTCCTCTGTCCTACAGTCGGCCTCTCCTGACATGGCTGATAACAGATAGTAATAGATTGTATTCCGCTGTCCTACAGTCGGCCTCTCCTGACGTGGCTGATAACAGAGTGTATTAGATTGTATTCCCCTGTCCTACAGTCGGCCTCTCCTCTCCTGACATGGCTGATAACAAATAGTAATAGATTGTATTCCCCTGTCCTACAGTCGGCCTCTCCTGACGTGGCTGATAACAGAGAGTAATAGATTGTATTCCCCTGTCCTACAGTCGGCCTCTCCTCTCCTGACATGGCTGATAACAAATAGTAATAGATTGTATTCCCCTGTCCTACAGTCGGCCTCTCCCCTCCTGACGTGGCTGATAACAGATAGTAATAGATTGTATTCCCCTGTCCTACAGTCGGCCTCTCCCCTCCTGACATGGCTGATAACAGATAGTAATAGATTGTATTCCCCTGTCCTACAGTCGGCCTCTCCCCTCCTGACGTGGCTGATAACAGATAGTAATAGATTGTATTCACTTGTCCTACAGTCGGCCTCTCCCCTCCTGACGTAGCTGATAACAGAGATTAATAGATTGTAATCCCCTGTCCTACAGTCGGCCTCTCCCCTCCTGACGTGGCTGATAACAGAGAGTAATAGATTGTATTCACCTTTCCTACAGTCGGCCTCTCCCCTCCTGACATGGCTGATAACAGATAGTAATAGATTGTATTCCCCTGTCCTACAGTCGGCCTCTCCCCTCCTGACATGGCTGATAACAGATAGTAATAGATTGTATTCACCTGTCCTACAGTCAGCCTCTCCCCTCCTGACATGGCTGATAACAGATAGTAATAGATTGTATTCCCCTGTCCTACAGTCGGCCTCTCCCCTCCTGACGTGGCTGATAACAGATAGTAATAGATTGTATTCCCCTGATCTACAGTCGGCCTCTCCTCTCCTGACATGGCTGATAACAGATAGTAATAGATTGTATTCCCCTGTCCTACAGTCGGCCTCTCCCCTCCTGACATGGCAGATAACAGATAGTAATAGATTGTATTCCCCTGTCCTACAGTCGGCCTCTCCTCTACTGACATGGCTGATAACAGATAGTAATAGATTGTATTCCCCTGTCCTACAGTCGGCCTCTCCCCTCCTGACATGGCTGATAACAGATAGTAATAGATTGTATTCCCCTGTCCTACAGTCGGCCTCTCCCGTCCTGACATGGCTGATAACAGATAGTAATAGATTGTATTCCCCTGTCCTACAGTCGGCCTCTCCTCTCCTAACATGGCTGATAACAGAGAGTATTAGATTGTACTCACCTGTCCTACAGTCGGCCTCTCCTCTCCTGACATGGCTGATAACAGAGAGTAATAGATTGTATTCCCCTGTCCTACAGTCAGCCTCTCCTCTCCTGACATGGCTGATAACAGATAGTAATAGATTGTATTCCCCTGTCCTACAGTCGGCCTCTCCCCTCCTGACATGGCTGATAACAGAGAGTAACAGATTGTATTCACCTGTGCTATATAATCAGCCTCTCCTCTCCTGACATGGCTGATAACAGATAGTAATAGATTGTATTCCCCTGTCCTACAGTCGGCCTGTCCTCTCCTGACATGGCTGATAACAGAGATTAATAGATTGTATTCCTCTGTCCTACAGTCGGCCTCTCCTCTCCAGACGTGGCTGATAACAGAGAGTAATAGATTGTATTCCCCTGTCCTACAGTCTCCTCTCCCCTCCTGACATGGCTGATAACAGATAGTAATAGATTGTATTCACCTGTCCTACAGTCGGCCTCTCCCCTCCTGACGTAGCTGATAACAGAGATTAAGAGATTGTATTCCCCTGTCCTACAGTCGGCCTCTCCCCTCCTGACGTGGCTGATAACAGAGAATAATAGATTGTATTCACCTTTCCTACAGTCGGCCTCTCCCCTCCTGACATGGCTGATAACAGATAGTAATAGATTGTATTCCCCTGTCCTACAGTCGGCCTCTCCCCTCCTGACGTGTCTGATAACAGATAGTAATAGATTGTATTCGCCTGTCCTATATAATCAGCCTCTCCCCTCCTGACATGGCTGATAACAGATAGTAATAGATTGTATTCCCCTGTCCTACAGTCGGCCTCTCCTCTCCTGACATGGCTGATAACAGATAGTAATAGATTGTATTCCCCTGTCCTACAGTCGGCCTCTCCTCTCCTGACATGGCTGATAACAGATAGTAATAGATTGTATTCCCCTGTCCTACAGTCGGCCTCTCCCCTCCTGACATGGCTGATAACAGATAGTAATAGATTGTATTCCCCTGTCCTACAGTCGGCCTCTCCTCTCCTGATGTGGCTGATAACAGATAGCAATAGATTGTAGTCCCCTGTCCTACAGTCGGCCTCTCCTGACATGGCTGATAACAAATAGTAATAGATTGTATTCACCTGTCCTACAGTCGGCCTCTCCCCTCCTGGCATGGCTGATAACAGATAGTAATAGATTGTATTCCCCTGTCCTACAGTCGGCCTCTCCCTCCTGACATGGCTGATAACAGATAGTAATAGATTGTATTCCCCTGTCCTACAGTCGGCCTCTCCCCTCCGGACATGGCTGATAACAGATAGTAATAGATTGTATTCCTCTGTCCTACAGTCGGCCTCTCCTGACATGGCTGATAACAGATAGTAATAGATTGTATTCCGCTGTCCTACAGTCGGCCTCTCCTGACGTGGCTGATAACAGAGTGTATTAGATTGTATTCCCCTGTCCTACAGTCGGCCTCTCCTCTCCTGACATGGCTGATAACAAATAGTAATAGATTGTATTCCCCTGTCCTACAGTCGGCCTCTCCTGACGTGGCTGATAACAGAGAGTAATAGATTGTATTCCCCTGTCCTACAGTCGGCCTCTCCCCTCCTGACGTGGCTGATAACAGATAGTAATAGATTGTATTCCCCTGTCCTACAGTCGGCCTCTCCCCTCCTGACGTGGCTGATAACAGATAGTAATAGATTGTATTCCCCTGTCCTACAGTCGGCCTCTCCCCTCCTGACATGGCTGATAACAGATAGTAATGGATTGTATTCCCCTGTCCTACAGTCGGCCTCTCCCCTCCTGACGTGGCTGATAAGAGATAGTAATAGATTGTATTCACCTGTCCTACAGTCGGCCTCTCCCCTCCTGACGTAGCTGATAACAGAGATTAATAGATTGTAATCCCCTGTCCTACAGTCGGCCTCTCCCCTCCTGACGTGGCTGATAACAGAGAGTAATAGATTGTATTCACCTTTCCTACAGTCGGCCTCTCCCCTCCTGACATGGCTGATAACAGATAGTAATAGATTGTATTCCCCTGTCCTACAGTCGGCCTCTCCCCTCCTGACATGGCTGATAACAGATAGTAATAGATTGTATTCACTTGTCCTACAGTCAGCCTCTCCCCTCCTGACATGGCTGATAACAGATAGTAATAGATTGTATTCCCCTGTCCTACAGTCGGCCTCTCCCCTCCTGACGTGGCTGATAACAGATAGTAATAGATTGTATTCCCCTGATCTACAGTCGGCCTCTCCTCTCCTGACATGGCTGATAACAGATAGTAATAGATTGTATTCCCCTGTCCTACAGTCGGCCTCTCCCCTCCTGACATGGCAGATAACAGATAGTAATAGATTGTATTCCCCTGTCCTACAGTCGGCCTCTCCTCTACTGACATGGCTGATAACAGATAGTAATAGATTGTATTCCCCTGTCCTACAGTCAGCCTCTCCTCTCCTGACATGGCTGATAACAGATAGTAATAGATTGTATTCCCCTGTCCTACAGTCGGCCTCTCCCCTCCTGACATGGCTGATAACAGAGAGTAACAGATTGTATTCACCTGTGCTATATAATCAGCCTCTCCTCTCCTGACATGGCTGATAACAGATAGTAATAGATTGTATTCCCCTGTCCTACAGTCGGCCTGTCCTCTCCTGACATGGCTGATAACAGAGATTAATAGATTGTATTCCTCTGTCCTACAGTCGGCCTCTCCTCTCCAGACGTGGCTGATAACAGAGAGTAATAGATTGTATTCCCCTGTCCTACAGTCTCCTCTCCCCTCCTGACATGGCTGATAACAGATAGTAATAGATTGTATTCACCTGTCCTACAGTCGGCCTCTCCCCTCCTGACGTAGCTGATAACAGAGATTAAGAGATTGTATTCCCCTGTCCTACAGTCGGCCTCTCCCCTCCTGACGTGGCTGATAACAGAGAATAATAGATTGTATTCACCTTTCCTACAGTCGGCCTCTCCCCTCCTGACATGGCTGATAACAGATAGTAATAGATTGTATTCCCCTGTCCTACAGTCGGCCTCTCCCCTCCTGACGTGTCTGATAACAGATAGTAATAGATTGTATTCGCCTGTCCTATATAATCAGCCTCTCCCCTCCTGACATGGCTGATAACAGATAGTAATAGATTGTATTCCCCTGTCCTACAGTCGGCCTCTCCTCTCCTGACATGGCTGATAACAGATAGTAATAGATTGTATTCCCCTGTCCTACAGTCGGCCTCTCCTCTCCTGACATGGCTGATAACAGATAGTAATAGATTGTATTCCCCTGTCCTACAGTCGGCCTCTCCCCTCCTGACATGGCTGATAACAGATAGTAATAGATTGTATTCCCCTGTCCTACAGTCGGCCTCTCCTCTCCTGATGTGGCTGATAACAGATAGCAATAGATTGTAGTCCCCTGTCCTACAGTCGGCCTCTCCTGACATGGCTGATAACAAATAGTAATAGATTGTATTCACCTGTCCTACAGTCGGCCTCTCCCCTCCTGGCATGGCTGATAACAGATAGTAATAGATTGTATTCCCCTGTCCTACAGTCGGCCTCTCCCCTCCTGACATGGCTGATAACAGATAGTAATAGATTGTATTCCCCTGTCCTACAGTCGGCCTCTCCCCTCCGGACATGGCTGATAACAGATAGTAATAGATTGTATTCCTCTGTCCTACAGTCGGCCTCTCCTCCTGACATGGCTGATAACAGATAGTAATAGATTGTATTCCGCTGTCCTACAGTCGGCCTCTCCTGACGTGGCTGATAACAGAGTGTATTAGATTGTATTCCCCTGTCCTACAGTCGGCCTCTCCTCTCCTGACATGGCTGATAACAAATAGTAATAGATTGTATTCCCCTGTCCTACAGTCGGCCTCTCCTGACGTGGCTGATAACAGAGAGTAATAGATTGTATTCCCCTGTCCTACAGTCGGCCTCTCCCCTCCTGACGTGGCTGATAACAGATAGTAATAGATTGTATTCCCCTGTCCTACAGTCGGCCTCTCCCCTCCTGACGTGGCTGATAACAGATAGTAATAGATTGTATTCCCCTGTCCTACAGTCGGCCTCTCCCCTCCTGACATGGCTGATAACAGATAGTAATAGATTGTATTCCCCTGTCCTACAGTCGGCCTCTCCCCTCCTGACGTGGCTGATAAGAGATAGTAATAGATTGTATTCACCTGTCCTACAGTCGGCCTCTCCCCTCCTGACGTAGCTGATAACAGAGATTAATAGATTGTAATCCCCTGTCCTACAGTCGGCCTCTCCCCTCCTGACGTGGCTGATAACAGAGAGTAATAGATTGTATTCACCTTTCCTACAGTCGGCCTCTCCCCTCCTGACATGGCTGATAACAGATAGTAATAGATTGTATTCCCCTGTCCTACAGTCGGCCTCTCCCCTCCTGACATGGCTGATAACAGATAGTAATAGATTGTATTCACTTGTCCTACAGTCAGCCTCTCCCCTCCTGACATGGCTGATAACAGATAGTAATAGATTGTATTCCCCTGTCCTACAGTCGGCCTCTCCCCTCCTGACGTGGCTGATAACAGATAGTAATAGATTGTATTCCCCTGATCTACAGTCGGCCTCTCCTCTCCTGACATGGCTGATAACAGATAGTAATAGATTGTATTCCCCTGTCCTACAGTCGGCCTCTCCCCTCCTGACATGGCAGATAACAGATAGTAATAGATTGTATTCCCCTGTCCTACAGTCGGCCTCTCCTCTACTGACATGGCTGATAACAGATAGTAATAGATTGTATTCCCCTGTCCTACAGTCGGCCTCTCCCCTCCTGACATGGCTGATAACAGATAGTAATAGATTGTATTCCCCTGTCCTACAGTCGGCCTCTCCCCTCCTGACGTGTCTGATAACAGATAGTAATAGATTGTATTCGCCTGTCCTATATAATCAGCCTCTCCCCTCCTGACATGGCTGATAACAGATAGTAATAGATTGTATTCCCCTGTCCTACAGTCGGCCTCTCCTCTCCTGACATGGCTGATAACAGATAGTAATAGATTGTATTCCCCTGTCCTACAGTCGGCCTCTCCTCTCCTGACATGGCTGATAACAGATAGTAATAGATTGTATTCCCCTGTCCTACAGTCGGCCTCTCCCCTCCTGACATGGCTGATAACAGATAGTAATAGATTGTATTCCCCTGTCCTACAGTCGGCCTCTCCTCTCCTGATGTGGCTGATAACAGATAGCAATAGATTGTAGTCCCCTGTCCTACAGTCGGCCTCTCCTGACATGGCTGATAACAAATAGTAATAGATTGTATTCACCTGTCCTACAGTCGGCCTCTCCCCTCCTGGCATGGCTGATAACAGATAGTAATAGATTGTATTCCCCTGTCCTACAGTCGGCCTCTCCCTCCTGACATGGCTGATAACAGATAGTAATAGATTGTATTCCCCTGTCCTACAGTCGGCCTCTCCCCTCCAGACATGGCTGATAACAGATAGTAATAGATTGTATTCCTCTGTCCTACAGTCGGCCTCTCCTGACATGGCTGATAACAGATAGTAATAGATTGTATTCCGCTGTCCTACAGTCGGCCTCTCCTGACGTGGCTGATAACAGAGTGTATTAGATTGTATTCCCCTGTCCTACAGTCGGCCTCTCCTCTCCTGACATGGCTGATAACAAATAGTAATAGATTGTATTCCCCTGTCCTACAGTCGGCCTCTCCTGACGTGGCTGATAACAGAGAGTAATAGATTGTATTCCCCTGTCCTACAGTCGGCCTCTCCCCTCCTGACGTGGCTGATAACAGATAGTAATAGATTGTATTCCCCTGTCCTACAGTCGGCCTCTCCCCTCCTGACGTGGCTGATAACAGATAGTAATAGATTGTATTCCCCTGTCCTACAGTCGGCCTCTCCCCTCCTGACATGGCTGATAACAGATAGTAATAGATTGTATTCCCCTGTCCTACAGTCGGCCTCTCCCCTCCTGACGTGGCTGATAAGAGATAGTAATAGATTGTATTCACCTGTCCTACAGTCGGCCTCTCCCCTCCTGACGTAGCTGATAACAGAGATTAATAGATTGTAATCCCCTGTCCTACAGTCGGCCTCTCCCCTCCTGACGTGGCTGATAACAGAGAGTAATAGATTGTATTCACCTTTCCTACAGTCGGCCTCTCCCCTCCTGACATGGCTGATAACAGATAGTAATAGATTGTATTCCCCTGTCCTACAGTCGGCCTCTCCCCTCCTGACATGGCTGATAACAGATAGTAATAGATTGTATTCACTTGTCCTACAGTCAGCCTCTCCCCTCCTGACATGGCTGATAACAGATAGTAATAGATTGTATTCCCCTGTCCTACAGTCGGCCTCTCCCCTCCTGACGTGGCTGATAACAGATAGTAATAGATTGTATTCCCCTGATCTACAGTCGGCCTCTCCTCTCCTGACATGGCTGATAACAGATAGTAATAGATTGTATTCCCCTGTCCTACAGTCGGCCTCTCCCCTCCTGACATGGCAGATAACAGATAGTAATAGATTGTATTCCCCTGTCCTACAGTCGGCCTCTCCTCTACTGACATGGCTGATAACAGATAGTAATAGATTGTATTCCCCTGTCCTACAGTCGGCCTCTCCCCTCCTGACATGGCTGATAACAGATAGTAATAGATTGTATTCACCTGTCCTACAGTCGGCCTCTCCCCCCCTGACATGGCTGATAACAGATAGTAATATATTGTATTCCCCTGTCCTACAGTCGGCCTCTCCTGACATGGCTGATAACAGATAGTAATAGATTGTATTCCCCTGTCCTACAGTCGGCCTCTCCCGTCCTGACATGGCTGATAACAGATAGTAATAGATTGTATTCCCCTGTCCTACAGTCGGCCTCTCCTCTCCTAACATGGCTGATAACAGAGAGTATTAGATTGTACTCACCTGTCCTACAGTCGGCCTCTCCTCTCCTGACATGGCTGATAACAGAGAGTAATAGATTGTATTCCCCTGTCCTACAGTCAGCCTCTCCTCTCCTGACATGGCTGATAACAGATAGTAATAGATTGTATTCCCCTGTCCTACAGTCGGCCTCTCCCCTCCTGACATGGCTGATAACAGAGAGTAACAGATTGTATTCACCTGTGCTATATAATCAGCCTCTCCTCTCCTGACATGGCTGATAACAGATAGTAATACATTGTATTCCCCTGTCCTACAGTCGGCCTCTCCCCTCCTGACGTGGCTGATAACAGAGATTAATAGATTTTATTCACCTGTCCTACAGTCGGCCTGTCCTCTCCTGACATGGCTGATAACAGAGATTAATAGATTGTATTCCTCTGTCCTACAGTCGGCCTCTCCTCTCCAGACGTGGCTGATAACAGAGAGTAATAGATTGTATTCCCCTGTCCTACAGTCTCCTCTCCCCTCCTGACATGGCTGATAACAGATAGTAATAGATTGTATTCACCTGTCCTACAGTCGGCCTCTCCCCTCCTGACGTAGCTGATAACAGAGATTAAGAGATTGTATTCCCCTGTCCTACAGTCGGCCTCTCCCCTCCTGACGTGGCTGATAACAGAGAATAATAGATTGTATTCACCTTTCCTACAGTCGGCCTCTCCCCTCCTGACATGGCTGATAACAGATAGTAATAGATTGTATTCCCCTGTCCTACAGTCGGCCTCTCCCCTCCTGACGTGTCTGATAACAGATAGTAATAGATTGTATTCGCCTGTCCTATATAATCAGCCTCTCCCCTCCTGACATGGCTGATAACAGATAGTAATAGATTGTATTCCCCTGTCCTACAGTCGGCCTCTCCTCTCCTGACATGGCTGATAACAGATAGTAATAGATTGTATTCCCCTGTCCTACAGTCGGCCTCTCCTCTCCTGACATGGCTGATAACAGATAGTAATAGATTGTATTCCCCTGTCCTACAGTCGGCCTCTCCCCTCCTGACATGGCTGATAACAGATAGTAATAGATTGTATTCCCCTGTCCTACAGTCGGCCTCTCCTCTCCTGATGTGGCTGATAACAGATAGCAATAGATTGTAGTCCCCTGTCCTACAGTCGGCCTCTCCTGACATGGCTGATAACAAATAGTAATAGATTGTATTCACCTGTCCTACAGTCGGCCTCTCCCCTCCTGGCATGGCTGATAACAGATAGTAATAGATTGTATTCCCCTGTCCTACAGTCGGCCTCTCCCTCCTGACATGGCTGATAACAGATAGTAATAGATTGTATTCCCCTGTCCTACAGTCGGCCTCTCCCCTCCGGACATGGCTGATAACAGATAGTAATAGATTGTATTCCTCTGTCCTACAGTCGGCCTCTCCTGACATGGCTGATAACAGATAGTAATAGATTGTATTCCGCTGTCCTACAGTCGGCCTCTCCTGACGTGGCTGATAACAGAGTGTATTAGATTGTATTCCCCTGTCCTACAGTCGGCCTCTCCTCTCCTGACATGGCTGATAACAAATAGTAATAGATTGTATTTCCCTGTCCTACAGTCGGCCTCTCCTGACGTGGCTGATAACAGAGAGTAATAGATTGTATTCCCCTGTCCTACAGTCGGCCTCTCCCCTCCTGACATGGCTGATAACAAATAGTAATAGATTGTATTCCCCTGTCCTACAGTCGGCCTCTCCCCTCCTGACGTGGCTGATAACAGATAGTAATAGATTGTATTCCCCTGTCCTACAGTCGGCCTCTCCCCTCCTGACATGGCTGATAACAGATAGTAATAGATTGTATTCCCCTGTCCTACAGTCGGCCTCTCCCCTCCTGACGTAGCTGATAACAGAGATTAATAGATTGTAATCCCCTGTCCTACAGTCGGCCTCTCCCCTCCTGACGTGGCTGATAACAGAGAGTAATAGATTGTATTCACCTTTCCTACAGTCGGCCTCTCCCCTCCTGACATGGCTGATAACAGATAGTAATAGATTGTATTCCCCTGTCCTACAGTCGGCCTCTCCCCTCCTGACATGGCTGATAACAGATAGTAATAGATTGTATTCACCTGTCCTACAGTCAGCCTCTCCCCTCCTGACATGGCTGATAACAGATAGTAATAGATTGTATTCCCCTGTCCTACAGTCGGCCTCTCCCCTCCTGACGTGGCTGATAACAGATAGTAATAGATTGTATTCCCCTGATCTACAGTCGGCCTCTCCTCTCCTGACATGGCTGATAACAGATAGTAATAGATTGTATTCCCCTGTCCTACAGTCGGCCTCTCCCCTCCTGACATGGCAGATAACAGATAGTAATAGATTGTATTCCCCTGTCCTACAGTCGGCCTCTCCTCTACTGACATGGCTGATAACAGATAGTAATAGATTGTATTACCCTGTCCTACAGTCGGCCTCTCCCCTCCTGACATGGCTGATAACAGATAGTAATAGATTGTATTCACCTGTCCTACAGTCGGCCTCTTCCCCCTGACATGGCTGATAACAGATAGTAATATATTGTATTCCCTTGTCCTACAGTCGGCCTCTCCCCTCCTGACATGGCTGATAACAGATAGTAATAGATTGTATTCCCCTGTCCTACAGTCGGCCTCTCCCGTCCTGACATGGCTGATAACAGATAGTAATAGATTGTATTCCCCTGTCCTACAGTCGGCCTCTCCTCTCCTAACATGGCTGATAACAGAGAGTATTAGATTGTACTCACCTGTCCTACAGTCGGCCTCTCCTCTCCTGACATGGCTGATAACAGAGAGTAATAGATTGTATTCCCCTGTCCTACAGTAAGCCTCTCCTCTCCTGACATGGCTGATAACAGATAGTAATAGATTGTATTCCCCTGTCCTACAGTCGGCCTCTCCCCTCCTGACATGGCTGATAACAGAGAGTAACAGATTGTATTCACCTGTGCTATATAATCAGCCTCTCCTCTCCTGACATGGCTGATAACAGATAGTAATAGATTGTATTCCCCTGTCCTACAGTCGGCCTCTCCCCTCCTGACGTGGCTGATAACAGAGATTAATAGATTGTATTCACCTGTCCTACAGTCGGCCTGTCCTCTCCTGACATGGCTGATAACAGAGATTAATAGATTGTATTCCTCTGTCCTACAGTCGGCCTCTCCTCTCCAGACGTGGCTGATAACAGAGAGTAATAGATTGTATTCCCCTGTCCTACAGTCTCCTCTCCCCTCCTGACATGGCTGATAACAGATAGTAATAGATTGTATTCACCTGTCCTACAGTCGGCCTCTCCCCTCCTGACGTGGCTGATAACAGAGAATAATAGATTGTATTCACCTTTCCTACAGTCGGCCTCTCCCCTCCTGACATGGCTGATAACACATAGTAATAGATTGTATTCCCCTGTCCTACAGTCGGCCTCTCCCCTCCTGACGTGTCTGATAACAGATAGTAATAGATTGTATTCACCTGTCCTACAGTCAGCCTCTCCCCTCCTGACATGGCTGATAACAGATAGTAATAGATTGTATTCCCCTGTCCTACAGTCGGCCTCTCCTCTCCTGACATGGCTGATAACAGATAGTAATAGATTGTATTGCCCTGTCCTACAGTCGGCCTCTCCTCTACTGACATGGCTGATAACAGATAGTAATAGATTGTTTTCCCCTGTCCTACAGTCGGCCTCTCCCCTCCTGACATGGCTGATAACAGATAGTAATAGATTGTATTCCCCTGTCCTACAGTCGGCCTCTCCTCTCCTGACATGGCTGATAACAGATAGTAATAGATTGTATTCCTGTCCTACAGTCGGCCTCTCCTCTCCTGACATGGCTGATAACAGAGAGTAATAGATTGTATTCCCCTGTCCTACAGTCAGCCTCTCCTCTCCTGCATGGCTGATAACAGATAGTAATAGATTGTATTCCCCTGTCCTACAGTCGGCCTCTCCCCTCCTGACATGGCTGATAACAGAGAGTAACAGATTGTATTCACCTGTCCTACAGTCGGCCTCTCCTCTCCTGACATGGCTGATAACAGATAGTAATAGATTGTATTCCCCTGTCCTACAGTCGGCCTCTCCTCTCCTGACATGGCTGATAACAGATAGTAATAGATTGTATTCCCCTGTCCTACAGTCGGCCTCTCCTCTCCTGACATGGCTGATAACAGATAGTAATAGATTGTATTCCCCTGTCCTTCAGTCGGCCTCTCCCCTCCTGACATGGCTGATAACAGAGATTAATAGATTGTATTCCTCTGTCCTTCAGTCGGCCTCTCCTCTCCAGACGTGGCTGATAACAGAGAGTAATATATTGTATTCCCCTGTCCTACAGTCTCCTCTCCCCTCCTGACATGGCTGATAACAGATAGTAATAGATTGTATTCCCCTGTCCTACAGTCGGCCTCTCCCCTCCTGACATGGCTGATAACAGAGAGTAATAGATTGTATTCCCCTGTCCTACAGTCTCCTCTCCCCTCCTGACATGGCTGATAACAGATAGTAATAGATTGTATTCCCCTGTCCTACAGTCTCCTCTCCCCTCCTGACATGGCTGATAACAGATAGTAATAGATTGTATTCTCCTGTCCTACAGTCGGCCTCTCCTGACATGGCTGATAACAGATAGTAATAGATTGTATTCCCCTGTCCTACAGTCGGCCTCTCCCCTCCTGACATGGCTGATAACAGATAGTAATAGATTGTATTCACCTGTCCTACAGTCGGCCTCTCCCCTCCTGACATGGCTGATAACAGATAGTAATAGATTGTATTCCCCTGTCCTACAGTCGGCCTCTCCCCTCCTGACATGGCTGATAACAGATAGTAATAGATTGTATTCCCCTGTCCTACAGTCGGCCTCTACCCTCCTGACATGGCTGATAACAGATAGTAATAGATTGTAGTCACCTGTCCTACAGTCGGCCTCTCCCCTCCTGACATGGCTGATAACAGATAGTAATAGATTGTATTCCCCTGTCCTACAGTCGGCCTGTAACAGACAGCCAATGTTGTCCTAAGCTTCATTTGTCTGTATAAACTGTTAATGTTGAATGTATTTCTGTGATTCTGTTCCTTTAAGACAGCAGCCATTGTAATGGTGACATGATGCTGGAGTGAGACCCCCCTTTTTTTGTCAGCCTGCCTGTTCTGCAGACAGAATGTGAGCAGAGAAGCAGGAAGTGACGAGACAAAGAGCAGCAGCCATCTTGGCAAGTGTTGTATTGAACTGGTGTGGAGATTTTTCTGTACAGCTAAGCTGTATCTTGGTCCAGAGACAAACAGAGTGTAAAGAGACAACAGGACTAGTGAGTCCACGTGAAAGGAACTGTGCTCAGTGGCTGATCAGTGAGACTGACATTGTGACTGTGTATATGGATACCACAGATAGAGACTCGCAGTGCTGTTGACGTACTGGACAGTAACTGCTAAATCCCGGCTCCACATCCCAGCTCAGTGTATGGATTCGGCAGGACTGTCAGTGTGCTGAGTGGAATCTGCTGTTGGATTACATTGCATTCATTGGGTTTCCCTGTTAAAGAGGACTTCATTTCTCCCAAGATCCTGATAACCGTGAGGAGAGGAGTTTCCTGATAACAGAAAGGAACGACTTTGGGCCCCTGGGCCACCACCGCGCGCTTCTACAGACTGTAAGCGGTCCACCTGGACCACTGGGGAAAAGGGGGGGCACCCAAATGTGATGTCAGGGTCAGTTAGGGATAGTTTTGAGTATATTGTTCATTCAGTGTCCATACTGCAGAAGTGGACAGAGTAAAAGTAGAAACCATTGCAGAATTTGCCTTGAAATTGTTCATGCTATATTGTATATTTTGCTTGTCTTTATCCCTGTCATTTTACCTTCAAATAGCCTTTATTAACTTATAGTAAATATATATTCTTTTCTTGAACTACCGCGTGTGCGTTCATTTCTGGTTGCGGAGACCAACAACCACCTGCCTTGCTCTCGGTTCACAGGCCTCTCCCCCCTGACATGGCTGATAACAGATAGTAATAGATTGTATTCCCCTGTCCTACAGTCGGCCTCTCTCCTCCTGACATGGCTGATAACAGAGAGTAATAGATTGTATTCACCTGTGCTATATAATCAGCCTCTCCTTTCCTGACATGGCTGATAACAGAGAGTAATAGATTGTATTCCCCTGTCCTACAGTCGGCCTCTCCTCTCCAGACGTCGCTGATAACAGAGAGTAATAGATTGTATTCCCCTGTCCTACAGTCTCCTCTCCCCTCCTGACATGGCTGATAACAGATAGTAATAGATTGTATTCCCCTGTCCTACAGTCGGCCTCTCCCCTCCTGACATGGCTGATAACAGATAGTAATAGATTTTTATTCACCTGTCCTACAGTCGGCCTCTCCCCCCTGACATGGCTGATAACAGATAGTAATAGATTGTATTCCCCTGTCCTACAGTCGGCCTCTCCTGACATGGCTGATAACAGATAGTAATAGATTGTATTCCCCTGTCCTACAGTCGGCCTCTCCCCTCCTGACATGGCTGATAACAGATAGTAATAGATTGTATTCCCCTGTCGTACAGTCGGCCTCTCCTCTCTTAACATGGCTGATAACAGAGAGTATTAGATTGTACTCACCTGTCCTACAGTCGGCCTCTCCCCTCCTGACATGGCTGATAACAGAGAGTAACAGATTGTATTCACCTGTGCTATATAATCAGCCTCTCCTCTCCTGACATGGCTGATAACAGATAGTAATAGACTGTATTCCCCTGTCCTACAGTCGGCCTCTCCCCTCCTGACGTGGCTGATAACAGAGATTAATAGATTGTATTCACCTGTCCTACAGTCGGCCTGTCCTCTCCTGACATGGCTGATAACAGAGATTAATAGATTGTATTCCTCTGTCCTACAGTCGGCCTCTCCTCTCCAGACGTGGCTGATAACAGAGAGTAATAGATTGTATTCCCCTGTCCTACAGTCTCCTCTCCCCTCCTGACATGGCTGATAACAGATAGTAATAGATTGTATTCCCCTGTCCTACAGTCGGCCTCTCCCCTCCTGACATAGCTGATAACAGATAGTAATAGATTGTATTCCCCTGTCCTACAGTCAGCCTCTCCCCTCCTGACATGGCTGATAACAGATAGTAATAGATTGTATTCCCCTGTCCTACAGTCGGCCTCTCCCCTCCTGACATGACTGATAACAGATAGTAATAGATTGTATTCACCTGTCCTACAGTCGGCCTCTCCTCTCCTGACATGGCTGATAATAGATAGTAATAGATTGTAGTCCCCTGTCCTACAGTCGGCCTCTCCTCTCCTGACGTGGCAGATAACAGATAGTAATAGATTGTATTCCCCTGTCCTACAGTCGGCCTCTCCCCTCCTGACATAGCTGATAACAGATAGTAATAGATTGTATTCCCCTGTCCTACAGTCAGCCTCTCCTCTCCTGACATGGCTGATAACAGATAGTAATAGATTGTATTCCCCTGTCCTACAGTCGGCCTCTCTCCTCCTGACATGGCTGATAACAGAGAGTAATAGATTGTATTCACCTGTGCTATATAATCAGCCTCTCCTTTCCTGACATGGCTGATAACAGATAGTAATAGATTGTATTCCCCTGTCCTACAGTCAGCCTCTCCTCTCCTGACATGGCTGATAACAGATAGTAATAGATTGTAGTCACCTGTCCTACAGTCGGCCTCTCTCCCCCTGACATGGCTGATAACAGAGAGTAATAGATTGTATTCACCTGTGCTATATAATCAGCCTCTCCTCTCCTGACATGGCTGATAACAGATAGTAATAGATTGTATTCTTCTGTCCTACAGTCGACCTCTCCCCTCTTGACATGGCTGATAACAGAGAGTAATAGATTGTATTCACCTGTCCTACAGTCGGCCTCTCCTGACATAGCTGATAACAGATAGTAATAGATTGTATTCCCCTGTCCTACAGTCTGCTTCTCCTGACATGGCTGATAACAGATAGTAATAGATTGTATTCCCCTGTCCTACAGTCGGCCTCTCCCCTCCTGACATGGCTGATAACAGATAGTAATAGATTGTATTCCCCTGTCCTACAGTCGGCCTCTCCTCTCCTGACGTGGCTGATAACAGATAGTAATAGATTGTATTCCCCTGTCCTACAGTCGGCCTCTCCCCTCCTGACATGGCTGATAACAGATAGTAATAGATTGTATTCCCCTGTCCTACAGTCGGCCTCTCCTCTCCTGACATGGCTGATAACAGATGGCAATAGATTGTATTCCCCTGTCCTACAGTCGGCCTCTCCCCTCCTGACATGGCTGATAACAGCTAGTAATAGATTGTATTCCCCTGTCCTACAGTCGGCCTCTCCCTTCCTGACATGGCTGATAACAGATAGTAATAGGTTGTATTCCCCTGTCCTACAGTCGGCCTCTCCTCTCCTGACGTGGCTGATAATAGATAGTAATAGATTGTATTCCCCTGTCCTACAGTCGGCCTCTCCCCTCCTGACATGGCTGATAACAGATAGTAACAGATTGTATTCCCCTGTCCTACAGTCGGCCTCTCCTCTCCTGACGTGGCTGATAATAGATAGTAATAGATTGTATTCCCCTGTCCTACAGTCGGCCTCTCCCCTCCTGACATGGCTGATAACAGATAGTAATAGATTGTATTCCCCTGTCCTACAGTCGGCCTCTCCCCTCCTGACATGGCTGATAACAGCTAGTAATAGATTGTATTCTCCTGTCCTACAGTCGGCCTCTCCTGACATGGCTGATAACAGATAGTAATAGATTGTATTCCCCTGTCCTACAGTCGGCCTCTCCCCTCCTGACATGGCTGATAATAGATAGTAATAGATTGTATTCCTCTGTCCTCCAGTCGGCCTCTCCTGACGTGGCTGATAACAGATAGTGATAGATTGTATTCCCCTGTCCTACAGTCGGCCTCTCCCCTCCTGACATGGCTGATAACAGATAGTAATAGATTGTATTCCCCTGTCCTACAGTCGGCCTCTCCCCTCCTGACATGGCTGATAACAGATAGTAATAGATTGTATTCCCCTGTCCTACAGTCGGCCTCTCCCCTCCTGCCATGGCTGATAACAGATAGTAATAGATTGTATTCCCCTGTCCTACAGTCGGCCTCTCCCCCCTGATATGGCTGATAACAGATAGTAATAGATTGTATTCCCCTGTCCTACAGTCGGCCTCTCCCCTCCTGACATGGCTGATAACAGATAGTAATAGATTGTAGTCACCTGTCCTACAGTCGGCCTCTCCTCTCCTGACATGGCTGATAACAGATAGTAATAGATTGTAGTCACCTGTCCTACAGTCGGCCTCTCCCCTCCTGACGTGGCTGATAACAGATAGTAATAGATTGTATTCCCCTGTCCTACAGTCGGCCTCTCCTGACATGGCTGATAACAGATAGTAATAGATTGTAGTCCCCTGTCCTACAGTCGGCCTCTCCTCTCCTGACGTGGCTGATAACAGATAGTAATAGATTGTATTCCCCTGTCCTACAGTCGGCCTCTCCCCTCCTGACATGGCTGATAACAGAGAGTAATAGATTGTATTCCCCTGTCCTACAGTCGGCCTCTCCCCTCCTGACATGGCTGATAACAGATAGTAATAGATTGTATTCCCCTGTCCTACAGTCGGCCTCTCCTCTCCTGACGTGGCTGATAACAGATAGTAATAGATTGTATTCCCCTGTCCTACAGTAGGCCTCTCCCCTCCTGACGTGGCTGATAACAGATAGTAATAGATTGTATTCCTCTGTCCTACAGTCGGCCTCTCCCCTCCTGACGTGGCTGATAACAGATAGTAATAGATTGTAGTCCCCTGTCCTACAGTCGGCCTCTCCTCTCCTGACATGGCTGATAACAGATAGTAATAGATTGTATTCCCCTGTCCTACAGTCGGCCTCTCCCCTCCTGACGTGGCTGATAACAGATAGTAATAGATTGTAGTCCCCTGTCCTACAGTCGGCCTCTCCCCTCCTGACATGGCTGATAACAGATAGTAATAGATTGTATTCACCAGTCCTACAGTCGGCCTCTCCCCTCCTGACATGGCTGATAACAGAGAGTATTAGATTGTATTCCCCTGTCCTACAGTTTCCTCTCCCCTCCTGACATGGCTGATAACAGATAGTAATAGATTGTAGTCACCTGTCCTACAGTCGGCCTCTCCTCTCCTGACATGGCTGATAACAGATAGTAATAGACTGTATTCCCCTGTCCTACAGTCGGCCTCTCCTCTCCTGACATGGCAGATAACAGATAGTAATAGATTGTATTCCCCTGTCCTACAGTCGGCCTCTCCTCTCCTGACGTGGCTGATAACAGATAGTAATAGATTGTATTCCCCTGTCCTACAGTCGGCCTCTCCTCTCCTGACATGGCTGATAACAGATAGTAATAGATTGTATTCCCCTGTCCTACAGTCGGCCTCTCCCCTCCTGACACGGCTGATAACAGATAGTAATAGATTGTATTCCCCTGTCCTACAGTCGGCCTCTCCTCTCCTGACGTGGCTGATAACAGATAGTAATAGATTGTATTCCCCTGTCCTACAGTCGGCCTCTCCTCTCCTGACGTGGCTGATAACAGATAGTAATAGATTGTATTCCCCTGTCCTACAGTCGGCCTCTCCTCTCCTGACGTGGCTGATAACAGATAGTAATAGATTGTATTCCCCTGTCGTACAGTCGGCCTCTCCTCTCCTGACATGGCTGATAACAGATAGTAATACATTGTATTCCCCTGTCCTACAGTCAGCCTCTCCCCTCCTGACGTGGCTGATAACAGATAGTAATAGATTGTATTCCCCTGTCCTACAGTCGGCCTCTCCTCTCCTGACATGGCTGATAACAGATAGTAATAGATTGTATTCCCCTGTCCTACAGTCGGCCTCTCCTCTCCTGACATGACTGATAACAGATAGTAATAGATTGTATTCCCCTGTCCTACAGTCGGCCTCTCCTGACGTGGCTGATAACAGATAGTAATAGATTGTATTCCCCTGTCGTACAGTCGGCCTCTCCCCTGCTGACACGGCTGATAACAGATAGTAATAGATTGTATTCCCCTGTCGTACAGTCGGCCTCTCCCTCCTGACATGGCTGATAACAGAGGACAATAGACTTCCTGCAGTGACCTGATGCATTACACTGTCCCTGTGCTTGTTGCTCTGGTGTTCTGTATCCCGCAGACATTTTGCTGATGTCGCCCAGAAATAAAGCTGTTTCTCTTGTTTCGGACATTTGATATTCGCCCGTTTGACAAGCAATAATTGGCGATCAATAAGGTGATTGTGGGCCAGATCTGCTCCGCCCTCCTGGTCAGCGGCTCTGATCTTGGCTATTGATCGCACCAATTACACATATGACTTCCTATGTCGGCCCGCCAGAAGTTTCCAGGAAGACGAAGCTCTGATTGTCTTGTCCATTGAGAAGGCTTCTCGTCCTCGGTACGCAGCCCCTGCCGCCGCCCCCACCACTGCCTGAACCGCCACCGCTGCCGCCGTCCCGTTATTAGGTTATACACAGAAATAGATAAATGCTGCTTTTTCGAAATCATCCAATATTTTCCCAGTTGAATTACGAAACCTATAGAACCTGACAACGGAAAAAAGTAATTACTACCATAGAATGCACAGAACTACAACCCCCATCATGTAATCAGATCGAATTTCATTACAAATCATCTCTAGGAACCGTCTGCTGCTGTATCTAAGCCTTTTCTGTGTGATACTGTCTACTGAGCACATGTATCTAATTGTATCATGTATGATACTGTCTGCTGAGTTACTGTATCTAAGCCTATTGTGTGTGATACTGATTGCTGAGCCCATGTATCTAATTCTATCAGGTGTGACACCGTCTGGTGAGCTGTGTATCTAATCCAGTCATGTCTGATACTGTCTATCGAGCTGCTGTATCTAATTCTATCATGTATGATATTGTCTGCTGAATGCTATCTATTCCTATTGTGCACAAAGTTGTCCAAATTTTGCTAAGACATTCCAGAATTTTTGGGAACCATCCTAGTATATTTAGGATTATCCCAGCCTGAATAGGTGTAAGGCTTACAGAGCAGAATGCGCTGGACGCCACAAGGAGGGTGGGTATAAATGTTTAGTATTTTTGCCACTTCCCCTGGGCTTCTACCTCTTATACGTTCTGACGTCCTGTACTTTGCAGATAGATCTCCTCTTCTAGACATGGTCCGGCGTCCGGCTCCGCCTCTGCTAACAAATCAGAAGGGATTTAGACTCGGATTTGTATATTTAAAAATCAAATTGCGGTGAGGTCATTTCTGGTGAACCCAATATCAGCGAGAATGTGAAGAAGGCGCAACGAAAATCCTTCTCCTTATTTCCTAATTATTTCATATCTGAAATCAGCCGGGTTATAATAATGGGGAAAGCGCAGGACACGGGCGGAATACTGAGCATGGCGAACGCTCGGAGAAGCGGCAGGAGCAGTGCATTAGGTGTGACCGGATACTCTGTGTAAGAAATAATTATGTAAGAAATAATTTACATAAAAATATAAAGTAATCAGTATAGTAAAAAAAGACCCAAAAACTCAAATAATTAAAAAAAATATATAAATACACTCATTGCCGAAAACAATGCTGCGCCAAGAATTGGTTGGAATGGTCCGAGGAGAGTGATGAGGCTCTGAGGGATTGTTTTGACACAACCGCATGGAAAGTTCTGCAGGATTCTTATGGAGAAGATATAGAAGGACTCACACACTGCATAACGGACTACATTAATTTTTGTGTGGACAACACAGTACCCACAAAAGTGGTGAGGTGCTTCTCCAATAACAAACCATGGATTAACTCTGATATAAAAACACTACTTAAGGAGAAAAAGATGGCATTCAGGACAAGAGATAAGGAGGGGTTGAGGGAAGTACAAAAGGAGCTGAGGCATCAAATCAGGCAGGGAAAAGCCAGTTATAAGGAAAAAATGGAAAAGCAAATGGAAAGAAAAGACATAAGGGGGGTCTGGGAGGGGCTTAAGTCAATTTCGGGTCATAAACAGTCTGTCTGCCAGATTGAGGCAGATGTTAATTGGCTTAATGAACTAAACCTATTCTTCAACAGATTTGATCACACACCAGCTTCTCCCACCCCAGTATGTCCTTCAGCTCCCCCCACCACAATGACTTCACCTCATGCGGCTACTTCCCAACAGACCAGTAAATCCAGAAATCCGTCTTTATCTGACCACAGTCTGACCTTCACACGGGCCCAGGTGAGGAAGGAGATGAAAAAGATCAAGGCGAGGAAAGCCGCAGGGCCAGATGACATCAGTGCAAGGCTAATTAAGACTTGTGGGGACCAGCTGTGTGGTATAATTACATATATGTATAATATGAGCCTGAGGCAGGAAATAGTCCCTGAATTATGGAAATCTTCTTGTGTGGTACCAGTTCCAAAGAAACCTCACCCTATGGACCTCAACGACTACAGACCTGTAGCACTGACATCCCACCTGATGAAGATCTTAGAGAGATTGGTTCTCACACATCTCCGCCCTCTAGTGAGCCCCGCTATGGACCCTCTCCAGTTTGCTTATCGGCCGGGCATTGGGGTAGATGATGCCATCATCCACCTTCTGCACAGGGCTCTGTCTCACCTGGAGAAACCAGGGAACACGGTGAGAATAATGTTCTTTGATTTCTCCAGTGCTTTTAACACCATACAGCTCAGGTTACTGAGAGACAAGCTGGGCCTTGCTGGAGTGGACCACCACCTCTCCAACTGGATCCTAGACTACCTCACAAATCGACCTCAATACGTGAGAGCCCAAGACTGTGTGTCAGGTACCGTGATCTGTAATACGGGGGCACCTCAGGGTACGGTTCTCGCCCCTTTCCTCTTCACACTGTACACTGCAGATTTTAGGTGCTCTCATCCAGCTGCTACCTACAGAAGTATTCTGACGACTCTGCAATAGTAGGCCTCATCACAGACGATGATGACAGGGAGTACAGAGAACTGAACCGTTTTTTTGTGGACTGGTGCCACCAGAACCACCTGAAGATTAACGCGGGGAAGACCAAGGAGATGGTGGTGGACTTCCGTAAAGGCAGAAGCCCTCCTAAACCAGTGGACATCCTGGGGACGGGCATCGAGATTGTGAACACCTATAAGTACCTGGGTTTGCTCCTTAATAATAAGCTGGACTGGGCAGATCATATGGAGGCCCTGTACAGGAAGGGCCACAGCAGGCTCTACCTGCTTAGGAGGCTGAGAGCCTTTGGAATCCGGGGGGCACTTCTTAGGACTTTCTTCAACTCGGTAGTGGCATCAGCCATCTTCTTTGGAGTGGCCTGCTGGGGGAGCAGTATATCAACCAGGGACAGAAATAAACTTGACAAGCTGATTAGAAGGGCCAGCTCTGTCCTGGGGAGCCCACTGGACCCAGTGCAGGTGGTGGGTGACAGAAGGATACTGTCCGTGGTGAGCTCCATGCGGGAGAATAACTCCCATCCCATGCATGAGACTGTGAACACGCTGGGCAGTACTGTCAGTGACCGACTGCTCCACCCTAGGTGTGAGAAGGAGCGCTATCGGAAGTCTTTCCTCCCCACCGCAGTCAGGCTGTACAACCAACACCGACCTAAGCGGAGATCATTACACACAGAGAACTGAAATATCTCTCTGCCTGTTATATCCCCCCCCCCTCCTCTGCTACTTCCTATCTGTCTGTCTGCTATTAATGTAATGCCTCTCACCTTGGAACATTCCTGTACATGTTGTATTTGTATTTGTATCTGCTTATCTTTGCTGCTGTAACACACTGAATTTCCCCATTGTGGGACTATTAAAGGACTATTATTATTAGAATGGACTGAATGTTGTGCCATTGTGATGATGATCTATAGAAGTGGATACAATATTACAGCCAAGAGAGAAGGTTATTGGAGAAGGTAATTGAGTGCAGACTCTAGGACCCTGTTGGTGCCTCTAGACTCGATACAAGATGAGATACGCCTAGACATGGAGGTATAAAGGTTCTGTATGGCATCCTGCAGCCTATTTGGCCACTGTTGTTGATCCTGCACCTGTAGATCTTGCCCACTTGTAGGAAGCTGGTTTCATAAATACTAGCTTGGATAAATCTGGCAACCAAGCAGAATGTCGAGCGAGAATAGTGTAGGACTATATCTATAAAACATAGTGTATGACACTGTCAGGGTTCTCAGAAACCTATCTATAAAACATAGTGTAGAATACTCTTAGGGCTTCTAGAAACCTATCTATAAAACATAGTGTTTGGCACTGTCAGGGCTCCTAGGACTATATCTATAAAACATAGTGTATGACACTGTCAGGGTTCCCAGAAACCTATCTATAAAACATAGTGTAGAATACTCTTAGGGCTTCTAGAAACCTATCTATAAAACATAGTGTAGAACACTGTCAGGGCTCCTAGGAACCTATCTATAAAACATAGTGTATAACACTGTTAGGACTTCTAGGAACCTATCTATAAAGCATAATGTATGACACTGCCAGGGCTCCTAGGAACCTATCTATAAAACATAGTGTTTGGCACTGTCAGGGTTCCTAGGACTATATATCTATAAAACATAGTGTATAACACTGTCAGGGCTCCTAGGAACCTATCTATAAATATAGTGTATAACACTGTGAGGGCTCCTAGGAACCTATGTGTAAAGCATAGTGTATGACACTGTCAGGTCTCCTAGGAAACTATCTATAAAACATAGTGTATGACACTGTCAGGGCTCCTAGGAAACTATCTATAAACCATAGTGTATAACACTGTCAGGGCTCCTAGGAAACTATCTATAAACCATAGTGTATAACACTGTCAGGGCTCCTAGGAACCTATCTATAAAACATAGTGTATGACACTGTCAGGGATCCTAGGACGATACAGTATATCTATAAACCATAGTGTATAACACTGTCAGGGCTCCTAGGAACCTATCTATCCAATTTCTAAATAAAGTGACCTGTGACAATGACATGCATGTCTATAGAAAAACAGATGGTAAGCAGAGGAGAAACTGACCAAACTCTGACCTTATCCATACACTGCGCTGATACTCACCTTTACGCATTTAACGTTATTTTGCCTGTGTTTCTTTTTAGAGAAATTTGCAATGGTGGGAGCTATTTATGAGTAGCATCAGCAGTACAGTAAATGGAAGATGATGATACAGGGAGATAGTAACACCACTATTCGGAGACATCAGCCGGAGGTGTGTGAAAATCCTCACTGATCCATGTCTGATTCATTTTGATAAAAATAACTTTTTCCACTCTACCTGTGGACAGTTTCCTCCTTTTAGGTGTTACAACGTCACCGGCTGCACTGAACACCCTCTCAGCCATAACACTTGAGGCCATACAAGATAAAACTCTCATGGCAAATTGGGGCAGCTCCTTCCACTGTTCTAACCAACTGGCCCAGAATTCCATGGGGTCGCAGATATCTGCGGGACTATAGGTGCACTCTAGGTATGACTGTACCTGCTGGTGCAGATGGTTCATCATCTTCCAGATACTGTACTGGGCCTGGCTGCTGCTGCTGCTGCTTATATTCCTGCTGACACCTGTGACACTGGCTGAATGAGGTGGACTGGGAGCAGGCAGAGGCCACCTGGGTATATGTGCTCCTGGCAGTTGTAGTTGTCTCCCTAAACACTGCGGCAAGCTGGCTATACAGTCTATCCTGATAATATTAAAATTTTTCTTCCCTTTGTGAAGCAGGGAAGAATTCCCACAATTTGTCTTTATAGCGAGAGTCTTAGGATCTTGAATCAGATAAGGACGAGCTTTCCTCCTCCTCTTTTTCCAGTCTACGAGTCTCAGTTCCTCCACCATCATGACTCTGACCCAGATCCTCCATCAACATAGGGCGATGATGTTGACTTAGAGGTGGAAACTGTTTCTCCTCATTGCATGAGTGTAAGGGTTTCTTGTAAGATATACAATAGAGGCATCACATAGTTGATGCTGCAGTCGTACCTGTAGACAAATTTGGTGGCTTCTTCAAAGGGCTTGAGAAACTGGCACACTTCCCTCATGAGCCTCCAATTACATATCTTGAAGTAACACATTGTCCCTGTGGTCTTCTGCATGCAATAATTGTCCACACAGACTGTTCAATGTGGAGTTCTACCAAGCAGATAAGGCGATGCAAAGGCAGACTGTTTTGTCGCTTCAAATCGAGCAGAGTGTTTTTTTTGCAAAATAAGAACAGCTGAAATGTGCAGAGATTTTCCTGGTCATGAGTGCACCTCTTATAGGCCACTATACAGGTTAATAAAGTGGCAAGCCACCAGATTAAGGACATGCAACATACAGGGACAATGTGTTATGTCTCCTAACTGCAGGACAACAACAATATTGGTGCTGTTGGCACTGGCAGCGGAGACATCCAGCGGGAGACTTGCTGCAGGATACAGCGAAGCCGCTCCCCCTCTGTGTGGCGCCTCTGATCCAGGCTCATTATAAAACCACGTAGTAGCGCTTCAGCTTACACCCATGAAACTAGGAGGAGGTAGAGGAAATAAAGCAATAGCTAGCCCTTGTGAAGATGGTGGCAGGAAAACACTGACCCAGAGTTATCACTGTGTGTTATCTGTGGTGTTACATAGGACTGCAGGTGACATCTACTACATTATCTGTACTCAGAGAGTTATCACTGTGTTATCTGTGGTGTTACATAGGACTGCAGGTGACATCTACTACATTATCTGTACTCAGAGAGTTATCACTGTGTTATCTGTGGTGTTACATAGGACTGCAGGTGACATCTACTACATTATCTGTACTCAGAGAGTTATCACTGTGTTATCTGTGGTGTTACATAGGACTGCAGGTGACATCTACTACATTATCTGTACTCAGAGAGTTATCACTGTGTTATATGTGGTGTTACATAGGACTGCAGGTGACACCTACTACATTATCTGTACTCAGAGAGTTATCACTGTGTTATCTGTGGTGTTACATAGGACTGCAGGTGACATCTACTACATTATCTGTACTCAGAGAGTTATCACTGTGTTATCTGTGGTGTTACATAGGACTGCAGGTGACATCTACTACATTATCTGTACTCAGAGAGTTATCACTGTGTTATCTGTGGTGTTACATAGGACTGCAGGTGACATCTACTACATTATCTGTACTCAGAGAGTTATCACTGTGTTATATGTGGTGTTACATAGGACTGCAGGTGACACCTACTACATTATCTGTACTCAGAGAGTTATCACTGTGTTATCTGTGGTGTTACATAGGACTGCAGGTGACATCTACTACATTATCTGTACTCAGAGAGTTATCCCTGTGTGTTATCTGTGGTGTTACATAGGACTGCAGGTGACACTACTACATTATCTGTACTCAGAGAGTTATCACTGTGTTATCTGTGGTGTTACATAGGACTGCAGGTGACATCTACTACATTATCTGTACTCAGAGAGTTATCACTGTTATCTGTGGTGTTACATAGGACTGCAGGTGACACTACTACATTATCTGTACTCAGAGAGTTATCACTGTGTTATCTGTGGTGTTACATAGGACTGCAGGTGACATCTACTACATTATCTGTACTCAGAGAGTTATCACTGTGTGTTATCTGTGGTGTTACATAGGACTGCAGGTGACATCTACTACATTATCTGTACTCAGAGATATCACTGTGTTATCTGTGGTGTTACATAGGACTGCAGGTGACATCTACTACATTATCTGTACTCAGAGAGTTATCACTGTGTTATCTGTGGTGTTACATAGGACTGCAGGTGACATCTACTACATTATCTGTACTCAGAGAGTTATCACTGTGTTATCTGTGGTGTTACATAGGACTGCAGGTGACATCTACTACATTATCTGTACTCAGAGAGTTATCACTGTGTTATCTGTGGTGTTACATAGGACTGCAGGTGACACTACTACATTATCTGTACTCAGAGAGTTATCACTGTGTTATCTGTGGTGTTACATAGGACTGCAGGTGACATCTACTACATTATCTGTACTCAGAGAGTTATCACTGTGTTATCTGTGGTGTTACATAGGACTGCAGGTGACATCTACTACATTATCTGTACTCAGAGAGTTATCACTGTGTTATCTGTGGTGTTACATAGGACTGCAGGTGACATCTACTACATTATCTGTACTCAGAGAGTTATCACTGTGTTATCTGTGGTGTTACATAGGACTGCAGGTGACATCTACTACATTATCTGTACTCAGAGAGTTATCACTGTGTTCTGTGGTGTTACATAGGACTGCAGGTGACACTACTACATTATCTGTACTCAGAGAGTTATCACTGTGTTATCTGTGGTGTTACATAGGACTGCAGGTGACATCTACTACATTATCTGTACTCAGAGAGTTATCACTGTTATCTGTGGTGTTACATAGGACTGCAGGTGACATCTACTACATTATCTGTACTCAGAGAGTTATCACTGTGTTATCTGTGGTGTTACATAGGACTGCAGGTGACATCTACTACATTATCTGTACTCAGAGAGTTATCACTGTGTTCTGTGGTGTTACATAGGACTGCAGGTGACACTACTACATTATCTGTACTCAGAGAGTTATCACTGTGTTATCTGTGGTGTTACATAGGACTGCAGGTGACATCTACTACATTATCTGTACTCAGAGAGTTATCACTGTGTTATCTGTGGTGTTACATAGGACTGCAGGTGACACTACTACATTATCTGTACTCAGAGAGTTATCACTGTTATCTGTGGTGTTACATAGGACTGCAGGTGACATCTACTACATTATCTGTACTCAGAGTTATCACTGTGTTATCTGTGGTGTTACATAGGACTGCAGGTGACATCTACTACATTATCTGTACTCAGAGAGTTATCACTGTGTGTTATCTGTGGTGTTACATAGGACTGCAGGTGACACTACTACATTATCTGTACTCAGAGAGATATCACTGTGTTATCTGTGGTGTTACATAGGACTGCAGGTGACACCTACTACATTATCTGTACTCAGAGTTATCTCTGTGTTATCTGTGGTGTTACATAGGACTGCAGGTGACACCTACTACATTATCTGTACTCAGAGAGTTATCACTGTGTTATCTGTGGTGTTACATAGGACTGCAGGTGACACTACTACATTATCTGTACTCAGAGAGATATCACTGTGTTATCTGTGGTGTTACATAGGACTGCAGGTGACATCTACTACATTACCTGTACTCAGAGAGTTATCACTGTGTTATCTGTGGTGTTACATAGGACTGCAGGTGACACTACTACATTATCTGTACTCAGAGAGTTATCACTGTGTTATCTGTGGTGTTACATAGGACTACAGGTGACATCTACTACATTATCTGTACTCAGAGAGATATCACTGTGTTATCTGTGGTGTTACATAGGACTGCAGGTGACACTACTACATTATCTGTACTCAGAGAGTTATCACTGTGTTATCTGTGGTGTTACATAGGACTGCAGGTGACATCTACTACATTATCTGTACTCAGAGAGTTATCACTGTGTTATCTGTGGTGTTACATAGGACTACAGGTGACATCTACTACATTATCTGTACTCAGAGTTATCTCTGTGTTATCTGTGGTGTTACATAGGACTGCAGGTGACATCTAATGTATCTACTTCACGACTGCTGCACTCTGAATATTCGGAGTATAATTGTGGTTTCCCATAGACACAAGGGCGCACCGCTAATGAGGCGGAGTGAGGCGGCCGCCTCAGGCGGCACTGTCCGTCACTGTCTGGCGGGCAGCATTTTTACTAGTTATTTAATGTAAACCAGCCCAGGACAGGCCGCTTTACAAAAAAAAAACCAGAGCTGAGCGGGGCCTGTCCTGGGCTGGCTTACGAGACGTCGCATCTCAGCGCAGGTGGTGATACAATGACGTCATCACGCCTCCTACGCTGAGACACAGACATCGCGGACAAGAAGAGGAGGCGGTGGATGCATCAAGGCATCGCAGGTAGGTGCGGATAACTTTTTTTATATATATAAATAGGCCGTAACCTGCTGGATTATCCCCTGCAGGTAACGGCCTATTTATTTACCTACCCGCGTCTGCTCGTGGCCGCCTCTGCTTCCCCTTCTGCTATGGGACACAGAAGGGAAAGTGGATGCCGCTGTGAGCGGCCGCGGGCCTCGATAAGTGAGGCCATGGGCCTCAAATATTACTATTATTATACTCCGGGGTCTTTTCAGACCCCGGAGTATAATAATCGGACACCCAGGGGAGGTGACGGAACATAAAAACCAATGCTACTTACCTCTCCTGCGATCGGTGTTATTCCGAGCAGGCTTGGGGCCTCTGGTGATGTCATCATGTCGCGTCGCCGGCCTGATCACGTGACTTGTGTGCACAATTAAACAGGGCCGAAAGCTGCGGGGAGTGCACCGGTGTCCAGGATAGGTAAGTAGCACTAGTTTTTATGTTTGTCACCTCCCCTGGGTATCCGATCATTATACTCGGGGGTCTGAAAAGACCCCCGAGTATAATAATAGTTCATGGGTGGGCAACTATGGGGCATAATACCCTGTGCAGGGGTCACTATGGAGCATAATAACATGTGCAGGGGCCACTATGGAGCATAATACCCTGTGCAGGGGTCACTATGGAGCATAATAACATGTGCAGGGGCCACTGTGGAGCATAATACCATGTGCAGGGGCCAATACGGAGCATAATACCATGTGCAGGGACCAATATGGGGCATAATACCGTGTGCAGGGGCCTCTAGGGAGCATAAAACTGTGTGCAGGGATTGCTGTGGAACATAATATCGTGTGCAGGGGCCACTATGGAGCATAATACCATGTGCAGGGGCCGCTGCGAGGCATAATACAGTGTGCAGGGGCTGCTGTGGAACATTATAGTGTGTGTAAATGGGGTGTTATAAACATGGGCTATGGCGCCTGTTTATATCATACGCTGTCTGTTTATAGTGACCGTGTGATGTCATTCCAGTCTTGTCACATAGACATGTATTGGATGTGGCTGCAGTTACATTACATGGCTGCTATGAGATGAATGACACAATGTAAACAGAGAAGCGGTCACCGCACTTACACAGGTACCATTCACACAGCTGATCAGTAGGGGTCCTGGGTTTTTGAGCCCCACTGATTAGTTTATTAATGACTTGGAAAATCTTTTAATTAGTTAACACCTGGGGTATTATTAATAAGGGGCACTATTTATACAGGGTACACACGGACATTATTAATAAGGGGCACTATTTATACAGGGTACACACGGACATTATTAATAAGGGGCACTAATTATACAGGGTACACACGGACATTATTAATAAGGGGCACTATTTATACAGGGCACACACGGACATTATTAATAAGGGGCACTATTTATACAGGGTACACACGGACATTATTAATAAGGGGCACTAATTATACAGGGTACACACGGACATTATTAATAAGGGGCACTATTTATACAGGGTACACAGGGACATTATTAATAAGGGGCACTATTTATACAGGGTACACACGGACATTATTAATAAGGGGCACTAATTATACAGGGTACACACGGACATTATTAATAAGGGGCACTATTTATACAGGGCACACACGAACATTATTAATAAGGGGCACTATATATACAGGGTACACACGGACATTATTAATATAAAGATGCACTTGGGGGTATTATCCATTATGGGGGGTTATATCATATATTATATAATTGGGGGTAGCAGCAGGATGGGGGTGCAGGTGAGGACAATGTGGGTTGGATGCCTGGAAAAGTGAGGAGCCAAAGATGTCTGTGCTGCAAACTGTACAGAGACAAGTCACAGCTGGAAGAAGTGGTCATGGCGGCCCAAAGGGAAGAGAAGGGAAATGTGACCGATTAGTCAGAGACGTCACCTGTAAGTCACAGAATGTTACTGTCCTGTATTCACCTAAGTGATAGAGGATAAATACCTGAGTGATGGGGGTCTGTCTGCTGAGACCCCCACTGAGCCTGAGAATTGGGTTTTTCCCCCCACTAGGTGGGAATCCAGCCTGACCGCAGCCATATATATAGGGGTGTCACTTGGTGGATGGACGAACCCGCGGGGCTCTCATTCACTTCAATGGGAGCGCCAAAGATACCCGAAGTCCAGTCCTCAGCTATCTGCGGGGCTCCTATTATAGAGAATGGGGGCCACGTGGGCTCGTCCATCCACCAAGCAGAAGATGTGAGAAGTTACTTTCATTGTTAATGCCGTGTTGTTGATCTGATACTGAAGTAATACAGGAAGAAGAATTCTTAAAAACTGTTTTATAACTTTGTGTATTGTGTATATTGTGCGACGATAACAGCGTGTGAAACTAGTAGCATGGAAACTCAGTTTTTTTTTTTTTTGGGGGGGGGGGGGCGTCTTTCTATAGTCCGCCTCAGGCAGCAAAGAGGCTAGGTTCACCACTGCATAGACTATTTCACTATTTCCCCTTCAAACAAGTCATTTTAGCTCCTATAGATCTTATTACTCAGCTTTCCCAGCATCCTGAGCACAGCTGGAACAACAACTTGAGAAAGTTGTTGACAATCTCTGAAGAACCTTTGCATAGCTAGTTAGCTGTGCTGTTCAGAAGCCGAAGAAAGTTGGGTGACAAGCACGGGAAGATCTTTCCAGACTATCTTTATCCTTACAGAATAGTAAAGTACATGATGTCACCCGAGGTTGTCGCTTGGTCATGATACGAGGCTGTCTCTCGGCACACGTGATGGAGACAACAAAGCTCATTAGGAGGAGACGACTCATGTACTAATTTCAGAACAAACACAGCTGCTGCTCCGCTGCTTCTCTAGTGGAAGGAAAGGTTATTTTAAGACGTGATGCTCTGCAGAAAATAGCTGTGGTCTTCCCACGTCTCACATTATATGTGTCATACGGAAATAAAGACATCTTTTAATCCTTTAATGATATTTGGGCACAAAGAAGGGTTTGATACTGATACATTACTTTACATAAAATCCTGCAGCAGCCAAACGTTACATGTAAAGCTAGAAGGATGATATACTCCTAGGGAAGTAGCCATAGGGGGCGCAGTGATAGCTAAAACTACCCGGTCCGCATAGGTCCTATGTGTCACTGTTATATATGGCACACGGTAAGGCCTCGGTACAGATTTTGCATTGGAGCCCAGAAGCTTCAGGTTACACCTCTGTATCCTCCCGTCCATAGATTGTGGTCATGAATTAAAGGAAAACTCCTGCAAAGATATGAAATCGATCCCAAGACCCCAACACCGTACACAACTCCCAACAATGTTCTTCTGTTTACACTAGGTTCACACTAGCATCCTCCTATCAGTTGAGGACCAGAACAATGGTTAGGCAGATCGCTACAACAACGGTCACATACAGAGCCCATTGGACCCATTTGCTATGTTGGGATCCATCTGGTGTCTGTTCTTTTAAACAGAAATGAAAATTCGGACTTGCAGGACTTTTGCACCCGGCGATTCTGGACGCACACTGCAATGGAGTCTTCAAACACAGATGTGAACGTAGCCCTACCTCTTATTAAGTGTGGCTCATGTAGCCACCCAATCCTCTCTGCCTTTCCCTGCAGTGGGCTATAGTCTGCACTCTGCATGTGACATGTCTGTAGATTCTCCTGTAACTTATATGTGTATCCTTCCTGCTCACAATCTGGTATATATAGTTTCTGCTTAATGTCATCTGGCCATATCTACTTCTGTGATGCCTGGATAAGTTAGTATAGGGGATATATAGGTACTAAACCTGCTCCTTACACCAAGATGACAACCTTAAGGCTAAGGCCCCACGTAGCAGGCCACAGCCAAAAATTGCTGCGGAAAAGACTGTGGCGGAATCACAACGAGGTTTTTTCCGCAGCGGTTTTCACAGAAAGTCTGCAGAGTTTTCCTCTGTGGACTTTCTGCTTCAATTATACCTATACATAAGCTGTCGGCGTTTCCGTAGGTATAATTGACATGTTGCAATTTACTAAAATGCAATGTTTTTTGAAATTGCAGCATGTCCGCTGCAGAATCCCATCCACTTTGCAAGGAACTTTGGGGTTTTTGTCGTGGCGTTTTCACAACTTGGTGCCACAGCCTAAAGGGTTATGCAGGCAATTATATTTTGCACAATGCACTCACTGCCCAATATGATCACATTTACTAATATACATATCAACCCCATCACACCAAGTCATAGATTTGCAGAATGTGGCAGGGGGCCGGGAGTTTCTGCACTTTGCCTCTGCTGCTGCTGAACAAACTCTGGGTTATGTGACCAACCTAGCTCTACTCCTTCTGCTTGTACGTAGCGTAGAGCTGAGTTGTTAAGCCCCCTCTTCAGTGGGGTGTTGGGGGGAGAGATTGGCCATCAAAAGTTTCATTCCTGCTTACGCCCCGGCAGAGAGGAATGTTTTGCAGGAGCCTTACATAATACAAAAGAAGCAGTGACAGATTCGCCGTTGTCACCCACTGACAATTGTGGGAATCTTTTTTTTTTTAGTTGATGGAGTATTACTTAAATATGCCCTAATCTTGCGATTGTTTGCCTGCTGGGGTCCTCACTGATCCGCGGTCCCTGTTCTCAATGGATAGTGCTCATGCATGTACAGTATATGGGCGTTAAATCATATTAAAACCATGGAATCTCCCCTTTAAGAACTAAGACTTTTGCCTGCTACAATCCGCAATGTTCTGAGTTCAGGAGTTGTTCCTTATTTCCATTCTCTCGCCGCTTCTGTTTGTGCTCGCTCAATATCTGAAATGACTGGAGGGAGAGCGACAATCTCAGAAATTCAGCCGCGCGACACGCAGAAGACAGGGAGAAACGTATAAATCATTACCTGGGGGAGCCGCTCATGCTGAGAAAGTTAGGAGAGCGCAGTCAATATTCAGCAAAGTGTGTGCAGCACAAAGTGAGCAGTCAGGAGATTAGCAAGCAGTCTGGGACTTGTGGTTCTGAAAGAGCAGGCGGATGTTAATTGTAGTGACAGCTACTTATAGGATATTATTTTACTCAAATGAGGAATGTATAGGGAATCCTGAAATGATAGGGGTAGTGATCATCATCATCATCAGTATTGTCATTATCATCATCATCAGGAACACAAACTCAGTTATTTGTGCCTTGTAAGACCTCGAATGACCCCCAACGATGAGACGATTATGGGTGGGGGCCTTATTGTTGTTATCGCCAGTTCAGACGGCCACAGATCAGTGGGTCCTGCCCCAAAATTCAGGGTTTGTTCTTCCTAAGTAATGGAACAGGATCCACACTACAACCCCACATTTAGAGATAGGAAACTCAACTTTCATCTGATTGTCTCTTTGTTTGCTGACATACTGTAAAGTGGTGGAGAATAACCCCTTAAGGGTTCCCTAAGGGTATGTTCACACGGTAGAAAATGAAGAGGAATCAGTCGCAGAATCCGCGGGAAGATCGAGCAGGACGCTTCTTTTTTCCATGCCCTGCTGCGATCTCTGCCTCCAACTGAAAACAATGGGAGGTGGATTCCGGGTGGAATCTGCCCCAGATTCAGGGGCGAAATCCGCCACCAAATCTGCGGCAAATTCCACCGTGTGAACATACCCTTAGAGTCTATTAGGTTCACAATATGCGTGGTCTGCCCTGTCCCGTCAGTCTGTGTTCAGCATTTCTTAATCCCTGTAGTTGTTTGAGCTGCCATGTTGTTGGGTGGTGCCACATCCATCCATCTGGTGTGGTCTTACTGAGGCTCCTGATACTGCAGACAGGTCTCTGTTACTTCTCCATCTGTAATTCGGAAGACAGAACTATAGTTTCAAACTGGGTTTCCCCAATAGACTGAGTTTAGGAGATATCCCCATGTAACTGTGGCATGATGTCATATGCTGCACTAAGGTGAGATATACAGTGGGGAAAAAAAGTATTTAGTCAGCCACCAATTGTGCAAGTTCTCCCACTTATAAAGATGAGGCCGGCCTGTAATTGTCATCATAGGTAGACCTCAACTATGAGAGACAAAATGAGAAAACATATCTAGAAAGTCACATTGTCTGATTTTTAAAGAATTTATTTGCAAATTATGGTGGAAAATAATTATTTGGTCAATAACAAAAGTTCATCTCGATACTTTGTTCTATCTCCTTTGTTGGCAATGACAGAGGTGAAACGTTTCCTGTAAGTCTTCACAAGGTTGGCACACACTGTTGCTGGTATGTTGGCCCATTCCTCCATGCAGATCTCCTCTAGAGCAGGGATGTTTTGGGGCTGTCGCTGGGCAACACGGACTTTCAACTCCCTCCAAAGGTTTTCTATGGGGTTGAGATCTGGAGACTGGCTAGGCCACTCCAGGACCTTGAAATGCTTCTTACGAAGCCGCTCCTTCGTTGCCCTGGCGGTGTGCTTGGGATCATTGTCATGCTGAAAGACCCAGCCACGTTTCATCTTCAATGCCCTTGCTGATGGAAGGAGGTTTGCACTCACAATCTCACCATACATGGCCCCATTCATTCTTTCATGTACACGGATCAGTCGTCCTGGTCCCTTTGCAGAGAAACAGCCCCATACATGATGTTGCCCACCATGCTTCACAGTAGGTATGGTGTTCTCTGGATACAACTCAGCATTCACTCTCCTCCAAACACCACGAGTTGTGTTTCTACCAAACAGTTCTACTTTGGTTTCATCTGACCATATGACATTCTCCCAATACTCTTCTGGGACATCCAAATGCTCTCTAGCAAACTTCAGACAGTTCCGGATATGTACTGGCTTAAGCAGGGGGACACGTCTGGCACTGCAGGATCTGAGTCCCTGGCGGCGTAGTGTGTTACTGACAGTAGCCTTTGTTACGTTAGTCCCAGCTTTCTGCAGGTCACTCACTAGGTCCCCCCGTGTGGTTCTGGGATTTTTGCTCACCGTTCTTGTGATCATTTTGACCCCACGAGGTGAGATCTTGCGTGGAGCCCCTGATGGAGGGAGATTATCAGTGGTCTTGTATGTCTTCCATTTTCTAATTATTGCTCCCACAGGTGATTTCTTCACACCAAGCTGCTTGCCTATTGCAGATTCAGTCTTCCCAGCCTGGTGCAGGGCTACCATTTTGTTTCTGGTCCTTCCACAGCTCTTTGGTCTTCACCATAGTGGAGTTTGGAGTGTGACTGTTTGAGGTTGTGGACAGGTGTCTTTTATACTGATAACAATGTCACACAGGAGCCATTACTACAGGTAATGAGTGGAGGACAGAGGAGCCTCTTAAAGGAGAAGTTACAGGGCTGGGACAGCCAGAAATCTTGCTTGTTTGTAGGTGACCAAATACTTATTTTCCACCATAATTTGCAAATAAATTCTTTAAAAATCAGACAATGTGATTTTCTGGATTTGTTTTCTCATTTTGTCTCTCATAGTTGAGGTCTACCTATGATGACAATTACAGGCCGGCCTCATCTTTATAAGTGGGAGAACTTGCACAATTGGTGGCTGACTAAATACTTTTTTTTCCCCACTGTATGTAGAAGGTCTTTTGTGCTAATTCGGGTCCCATTCAGTGATCTGTACAGAGGGGTATACTGCAGAGATGTCAGCATGGGTGAGCCCTTCACAGGGTCATTAGTGATTCTTTATGCATACAAAATACTGGTATATAGGGATATCTCTCCATACCGGTATACTAGGCATGTAAAGAAAATTACTATTGGGGCTTTTACTTAGGGAAAATGTTCTGCTTGAGAGCTGTTTATTCTGTGGCTCAACCACTCGGTTTCTGCCTCTCTATATAAAGCTCTGGATTTGAGACCAGAGACAGACTTAAAGAGAACCTTTCATGTCCTCTGACATTGGCGGTGTTATTGTGTACTGCTGCGATGCTCACAGTATGCTGAATTCAGTGCACTGTCAACTTTGAAGAATGCCCCTCCCGATGATACACTTCCATTGCCTTGTACTGTCAGGGGCTGAACTATTCATTTATTTCACAATATGGAAATTAGCAATCTGGGGCACCAAGGGCGGCTCCATTGTACCAAACTGCTATGTTCCACTCTTCTCTCATATGGCCTCCTTCCCCTTTTCCTTCTTTGAGTGACAGGGTCAGGCGAGATTTTAGTTTAGCCCACTTTCCCTGTCACTCAAAGAAGAGAAAGTGGAAGGAGGGTGTTCCTAGACAGTGTGCAGTGTAACAGTTTGGAGCAATGGACCCGCCCTCAGTGCTCCAGACTGCTCATTTGCATATTGTGAAATAAATGAATATCTCTGCAATGGAGGCATGCCTTTTTCATGGGGAAAAAACACTGCATTCCGGTGAGCCTGACCTAATTGTCTGCCTTGCTGGTTGAAGATGCTTCACTCTGGTGACAGACACCCTAATGAAAAATTACATCAAATAAATCTTGACGTGACATCTCCCGACACGGTTAGCTACTGGTATTCCCTGCCACAGGATATCCCCCTCACTAAGAATATGACTGGGGCCTGGTTTGTTCGATATTGTAGTTCCATCTGGGAGTACCAACCCAAGTCCCTTTGTGAGTTTGTCTGGAGATCTCCTTGGATAAAGACTGTATAAAAAGGCCCAAGCATTATCTTAAGCCCTCCATTATGGGTCCTTCTTACTCTAGACATTACAAACGGGCACAGATGATGAGCAAGAGAAAATCATTACACCGAGAGGACTGTTAATAGATGTGGATGATAGGATGGTACTCTTCCTAACCAACTTGTACCCTGGTGGAAAATCTGCCAATCACTGTTATGCATCACTGTGTTCAAGTATCAATTTCTATTGTTAATGGCAACTACTAGCCACAGCTACACAGTGCATGGAAGAAGGAACCCAGATGGAGCCAACCAAAGATGTGTTTCTTCTGTTCCTGCAACCCAATGGCAGCTGACAGGTCGGTTCCTATGGTTTCAGGCTTCAGCTTTAGAAAAGAAAGCATAACCCTGGCTGCCAACATGAATGCCTTCTCCTTTTCTCTCATCTCCATCTGTGTCTGGGCCCCTCTGGGGGCATCTCTGGCACTTCGAGGAGCACCTGTAAATTAGTCATTTGTGTCTGTAGAACTTTGGGGAAAGAATATACAAATAAGTTTTCTTGATAGAAAAAAATAAAATTGTTCCTCCAGCCACCTTTCGGAAGGTAACACTTTATAGATCAATGCCTGGCTTTAAAGAAGCCTAGTGACCTGGGATTAAAGCCAAAGAAGAATATGTCCTCCAAAATGAAGAAAAAAACATCCAGGAGACCATGCAAGACTCTGCACATCTCAAAAAAGGTGGACTACAAAGGCAGTCGCCTTACAGGGGTTACCCAGTTTCTAATATTGATATCCTGTTCTAAGCATAGGATAGGCTACCAATATTAGAAACTGCATATCCCCAAGGAAACATATCCCCCCCGACCAACTTCTATGACCTCTCACCTAGCCAATCCTTACCCTGCTTCACTTTAATGAGAGGCGGCTAGCCCGAAGTGGCTGTCAGCAGATGGGTTTCTCTTCCTTTTGGAGGAGATATTCTGATCTTATTCCAGGTCATGTCACTAGGCTTCTTGAAAGCACCTACTGATCTCCAGGGCCCCCACGTAGGGGGTATGTAGCATCAGTTTTATACCGTTTTCCTTTACGTATTAGAGGAGACAATCCTATATTAGTCAGAATCTAAGCTTTACTAGTAAAGTTTCTCTTCTTTCAGTCCTAGTTATCCAATTAGCATATATTAACCTTCCCGCCGGTCCCCTGCAGAGAGGACAGTGACACGCTCATTACAAATGAAGCAATGCTCTGAGATACAGGCCGCAAAGATGATTTCCCCAAGCAGCTCCGGGAGATGCTAAACTGCGCTCTCCATGGGAAATAACAGCTATTGACCTGATGGCAGGAGACGCTGGCACCACCGAGCAGCAACGAGATGGTGTCTATGCAGCGGGCAAATGTTCCACATGACAAGCAGCAGATGAATACCAATAGTCTACGAGACACACACAGACTATACTATAGGGCTGTGGACTGGTCAGAGATATACATAGACATCTGTATATCACTTTGAAAATCCTGACCATAAGTGAGAAAATGGTTCATATACAAGTCACATCCAAAGCTCTTTTTAGCTGTTAAGCTGTGTGGCCCTCCAGCTTCCATGCTTATTGAGGCTCTGTTTCTTTCATCACCATTCTATACCCTGAGATCCTGCTGAGCTTGTGCACAGGAACAACAGCCAAACTGAAAAAGCTGAGCTTCAGTGTAAAGTATTGAGAAGGAACAGAGCAGCAGCTTGATCATTTGATAAGATAGGTGGTAGATTTCTGAGTACCCCAGACCATAATGGACAATGCAGTCAAAGGGGTATTTTGGCTACAACAAGTCTCCATAGTAGTGGGGATAACTTGCTGATCAATGAGGGTCTGACTTCTAAGACCCTCAACGGTCACAAGAACAGGGGTTCCATACACCCCAAATGATTGGAACAGTAAAAATGCTTGACCTGACTATCCGTGTAAACCCCTCTGCACAGGGGATAACTTGTTTTAGCAGGAAGATCCCTTTAAGCTGGAGTCAATGGTCATAGCAAAGAAAAGAAAGAGAGATGGAAGGAAGGAAGGAAGGAAGGATGTAAGCAAGGGAGGGAGGGAGGGAGGATGGAAGGAAGGAAGGAAGGGAGGGAGGGAGGAAGGAAGGAAGGAAGGAAGGAAGGAAGGAAGGAAGGAAGGAAGGAAGGAAGGAAGGGAGGGAGGGAGGGAGGGAGGAAGGGAGGATGGAAGGAAGGGAGGATGGAAGGAAGGAAGGAAGGGAGGATGGAAGGAAGGAAGGGAGGATGGAAGGAAGGAAGGAAGGAAGGAAGGGAGGGAGGAAGGGAGGATGGAAGGAAGGGAGGGAGGATGGAAGGAAGGAAGGAAGGAAGGAAGGAAGGGAAGGAGGGAGGGAGGAAGGAAGGAAGGAAGGAAGGAAGGAAGGAAGGAAGGAAGGGAGGAAGGAAGGGAGGATGGAAGGATGGAAGGAAGAAAGGGAGGGAGGAAGGAAGGGAGGGAGGGAGGAAGGAAGGAAGGAAGGAAGGAAGGAAGGAAGGGAGGGAGGAAGGAAGGAAGGAAGGAAGGGAGGAATGAAGGGAGGGAGGAAGGAAGGAAGGAAGGAAGGATGGAAGGAAGGAAGGAAGGAAGGGAGGATGGAAGGAAGGAAGGAAGGGAGGATGGAAGGAAGGAAGGGAGGATGGAAGGAAGGAAGGAAGGAAGGGAGGAAGGGAGGATGGAAGGAAGGGATGGAGGATGGAAGGAAGGAAGGAAGGGAGGATGGAAGGAAGGAAGGGAGGATGGAAGGAAGGAAGGAAGGAAGGAAGGGAGGGAGGAAGGGAGGATGGAAGGAAGGGAGGGAGGATGGAAGGAAGGAAGGAAGGAAGGAAGGAAGGGAAGGAGGGAGGGAGGAAGGAAGGAAGGAAGGAAGGAAGGAAGGAAGGAAGGGAGGAAGGGAGGATGGAAGGATGGAAGGAAGAAAGGGAGGGAGGAAGGAAGGGAGGGAGGGAGGAAGGAAGGAAGGAAGGAAGGAAGGGAGGGAGGAAGGAAGGAAGGAAGGGAGGAATGAAGGGAGGGAGGAAGGAAGGAAGGAAGGATGGAAGGAAGGAAGGAAGGGAGGATGGAAGGAAGGAGGGAATGGAGGGAGGGAGGATGGATGGAAGGAAGGAAGGAAGGAAGGAAGGAAGGGAGGGAGGAAGGAAGGAGGGAGGGCAGGACATATGATGTTGATGGCCCTTTAAATCCATCTATGGCATGAGCGTGGGCATGTGATCCCAGCTTTCAGCTCCTTGCTCTCTGCCTGCTGCTTTTTCTATGTTTTTTCCATGATTTAGATGTTTCATCTGATGTGATTTATTGATCTGTTGCTCCAGTGTCCGGCGTGAGCTGGGACAGATCTGGATCTTAAATGCTCTTCTGTTTCCAACCACATATTTGCTACTGTACAGAAATCAATACAACATCCTGACTCTTCTATATAGAGCGGGGACCTCGGGGGATACAGCCGCAGGATGGTCTCCACACTCATCTGACAAGGTGCTATCGAGCAAATTACCCACAATGATGAGACTTCTCATTCTTCTTTTCACCTCTTACAGAAATTTATTAAAAAGAAACAAAATATCAGTGCGGGGGGGAAAACTTAATACTGGAAGGACAGTGACCCCCCCAAATAGAGGTGGAATAGTAATCACCCATCTTTTCCAGGCTCCTGAATGTCAAACTCACGAGATAAGTCATAGAGGTAGGAGTGGGTGCAGTGCTGCAGAAATTACAAGGCTTACCCTTAAGGACTCTTGGAAAGTTGATTGACAACCCCTTGGGGTCAGCGGTTGTCAGCAAGACTTCCCTAGTTAGCAAACTAATTTATATTAAATGTAGAAATTTTAGCTTTGGATAGAATTTGGATTTCTCTGCTATGAGTTTTTCACAGATTGTCAGAACCAGAGATGTAACTTTTTATTACGCGGGGCAAAGATTCATTTTGCTGTTTCAACTCTGTATGTAAGTGCCCTAGCCAAGGAGTTCCCCCAAAACTCAACCCCTGAGAAACATGCCCCATGGTCCTACCCACCAGCGGGAGATTTAGGTCTTCCATATCTCTCTATATTGCAGGTTATTCTCCATATATGCTGAGAATATCTCTATAATTCAGCATCTGATAGATCCTCTGTAATCCAGTGCAAGAAACCTAAATCTGTTGACTGATCCTACTAATCTGCCCCAAAATGCAGCTTCTCCTGTCTCAATTCAGATACTATATCCCATATGTTGTTGACGGATCCAAGCAGGTCTATGTCTCATGTGATTGGCTCAAAAGCATCACATGACCAGTAGGATCCCACTCTGCATGGGACTCCATGAAAAAGCAAAGTGCTTATTCTCAGCAGGAAAGATTTCCAGACTTTCAAGCAATTTATAAAAAGGGTGACCTGAGGTAATGGGGGTAAATTAAAGAAGACTTTTCCTACCCCAGTCTTAATAAAGCCCCTGACTGGCGTGAGGTGTGCCTGAATTAAGAGGCTCAGGCTGGGCGCCACAATGAAAATCTACAATAGTCAGGAACTGCCATAGACTTCCTATGTCACTCACACCAGTTTTCTGGTATAAGTAAATTTGTTGGGCTGAAATGTCCCTGACCTGGCTTACCATTCTCTCCTTCCTGCTCTGCCCACTTTTGCAAAAAGGGGCACAGTACAAAGGACTTGGTGCAACTTTAGTGAAAGAAAGGGTCATGCGAAAAAAATGTGCCACAGTTACACCCATCTACCTGTAAACACCTCATGTTGGTTCCATAAGGAAAGAAGTGACCCTTAAAGGGGTGTTCCAGCATCTTCAGATGAAGCCTATACAATGAAAAGACACATTTTCTAATATACTCTCCACATCAATGCCCCTCTGTTCTCAACATCTCTGCTTGCTGCACTTCAATGCAACTTTCATTATTATCACGTTCCAGAGGTTAAAAGGGACTTTTCACATCATCCACCAACTCCAACTCTTTGCATCCTTTAGTAGGTGCCACTCCACTGATTCCAACACAGTTGGAATTTTTTCTGTAGCTCCCGCCGTTCCTGAGCAATCAGTTCTGTTAATTTCAGTTTCTCCTAATATGTTAATTAGCCTCTCTATTGTCAGCTGGGTGGTCTCAAACTATCTGCTCTATCCCATGATCGCCCACCTGATGGTAGAGCCTAATTAGCATATTAGGTGCTGAAAATAACAACATTGATTGATCAGGAGCTGTGAGGGCTAGAGAAAGAATTCCAACTGTGTCAGAATCACTGGAGCCTATGGAAAGATAGTTGGAATGGGGAATGGGAAATATTGGCCTTGGTCATGGTCATACAGGTGCATGATTCGTAACACAGGTGCGCACCCATGTTGCTATGAAAGCTTCTACTGAAACATTTGTAATGAAACATTTTGTAATACAACAGCTACCCCTTTAAGAACCGTTTTCCAATCAGACTCCCATGATACCGTCCCTTTAAAAGTGCCATCCCCTGATGGTATTAAAGAGCAGGTCACACTAAATGCCATCCCTTAGTAGATGTAGCGATCGTTATGGCCGGTGCAGGGATTGATACGGAGCAGCGGGCCGATCAATAGAAAATAATTGTTTCTTGTCCTGAAATCTGCTGCGCTGAAGGAGCGGCACACACGAGGGTGGGAAGTGAGGTCACGATAGCATCCGTGGGTCTCATTGCAGCTCTCCCGCCAGCTTCCTAATTGCACAGACACTTTGCCCAGATTAAGAGCTTCCAGTCTGAGTCCTTTTTTCCCTAATTGAGGCCAATTCAAGGTTTTCTGAGAACAATTGGTGAAAGGCCGTCCTCCGTCACTCCAGTTATTAAATATGCATTATCTGAGGTGAACAAAAACGGAGGAAACATATCCTGTGCCCATAAGGTGCACTTATTACAGTCAGAGCAAGAACACAAGCCTTACATTAAGTCCCATTTACTCCTCGCTGCACAGGACGCACGCTGTAATTACGTCTCCTTCTGCTGAGCCTTGTCTTGCTCTTCACTCCAGGAATTCAGTCGTTTTCAGAAGTCGTGCCGCATCTCGCAGAAACCTCTCAGGCATTACATCAGCATTATTTGATAACTGGATGGAAAGCAGAGTAAAATATTTATGACTTTTCAAAACCGTTTGGCGTGATACATTTCCGTACAATGGCCCCGAGCGCCGCCGACGCAGCCTTTTATTCTGTAATTTCAGGATAAATAACATAAGGACGTTGAATGTCTCTAGATACAGTTTTGGGGGGAGGACGGATTGATTTTAGGGTCTCCTCTAGGTGGAGAAACAATGTTGTGTAGGATATGTCAGCGTAATGGTAATAGCGCGGAAAACAGGGCTGTCGGAGATTAGAACAAACATGGCAGCTTTCTTGTAAAAACAGTGTCACGCTGCCTACAGGTTGAAAGTGGTATTGCAGGCTCACCTCATTTACTTCACTGGAGTTGCAATACCAGTTACAACTATAGATGAGCAAACTGGTTCGGTTTGTTGCAAATTTTCCAAAAATTTCAGGTTCTTCTCAGGCCCCTGAGTATAATAAACGGAGGCGATGGAAGGTGCAAAAGAATTAAAAAAAAAACTCTTTTAGGCTGAAGCCCCACGTGGCGTAAAGTGGATGAGATTCTTGTGTATCACATCCACACATTGTAGAAAATGCTTAAATGCTACGATTTACAAAATTTTGCGGACTTTCTGTGAAAGTGCTGCGGTTTATCCCGCAGCGCTTTTCAGCTGCGGCTCGCCATGTGGGTCCTTAGCCTAACTCACCTTTCCCAGACCGCGGCATCCGATCTAACTTTCCTTGGCATCCCAGGAATCTTCCTATCTTCTTGCTGAAGTCAGCAACCCCAGATCACTGCTGAGGACTATGATTGGGTCTCTGCATTCATGAGGGGGGTGCTAAATGCCCAGGGCCGTTGACGTCGCCAAGAAGGCAGAAAGACGACAGGGGCAGTGTTTTTCTTTTTAATTTCTTTTCTGCACCTTTCTTGATCTCTGGTTATTATGCTTTGGGGCCTGGTAAAAGTGTTCTTCAGGACTATTGTAGTGATCACCTGCCTTAAGGATAGGCCATCAATAGCAGGTCAATGGGGTCTGACACCCAGGACCCCCACCGATCAGCTGATTTAAAGGACTGTGGCATTTGGACAAGTGCTGCGGCCTGTTCGCTTCTTACCAAACACAGCGCTGTACATTGTATAGTGGCTGTGCCTGGTATTGCAGCTCATTACAATTCATTTGAATGGGACTGAGCTGCAGCATGGTCATGTGACTATTGAACGTGATGCCATTGCCTGAAAAGAGGAAGAGGAGCTCACCCAAGGGCCACAAGCTCTTAAAACTACTGATTGGTGAGGATCCCAGGGATCGGATTTTACCATCTAATATTAATGGTTTATCTAAAGGATTGGTCATCATTATCCTGGTCCTGGAAAATCCCTTTAATTCATGACACATAGTTACTAACTAACAGTTGAATAGTTTTTCTATGGACATTTTGGCTTTGACAGGGCACGGTTTATGGGGCTGTGGTGTGTCGTGGGGCACCAATTCTGCATTGTAATGCCAGAATATACACTTTTTTCTGACTATTCCCTGTATATTGTCCTTGCTATAAGGACTTTGCAGGTGATCCAATGCCATTTGTTGTTTAAGTGGCAAATTCAAGACTTCTGGCGAGTATGTACCTCACATTGGCCAGGGGGTAAGCTTTGGGGTAGATAGTCCATACAGTACCATGTACCCTTGTAGCCCTACACAGCATAATGTCCACCAGTGGCCCTCACACAGCATAATGTCCACCCTGGGGCCCAAATAGTATAATATAACCTAACTTTGTAGCCCATACAGTACAATTTATCCTCATCATGGCCCCCACACTATAACCCCCTTATTGTGGCCCTCACACTGTATAATACTGCCCCATTGTAGTCCCTACACTATAATGCTCCCTCATTGCAACCCCCATACTATGGTCCCCCTCATTGTGGCCACCACATGCTATAATACCCCCCTTATTGTCAACCCCCACACTGTATTGTCCTCTTCTTGTGACCTCCAAACTATAATGCATTCTTTTTTTTTGTCCCCTAGAACATAATGCCCTATTCTTGTTTTTGAGCTACAGAAAACCTCAAAAATCAGATAAAAAGTTGTAGGAAGATTTTTTTTTTGCTACTGTGAGCAGCCTGCATGGCCTAAATGTGCTACCATGTCCTGCAGCGTCTCCAGACTTGTCTCCCATCGAGCACATGTGGGATGTCATTGATTGACATTTGCAAAGGAAGTGGCCAGGAGCCAATCCTGATGATTTGTGTGCCCAAGTACATTGACCGTGGCATTATGTAATTTCAATGTTGAGAATTGTATATATATATATATATATATATATATATATATATATATATATATATATCTCTTAGTGTTATAAATTATACATGGCAGAGATGAGTTCCAGCCGTAGTTGTAAGTTCAGTACTGGGAAATCTTGTAACAACTAGAAGAGCCGCAGCGTATGGATCCTGTGTCAGAGCAAGACGATCAGTGTATTAACTTCACATTCCCAGGACAATAGTTTTTTTATTTCTATACTATAGAATGAAATCTTAAATTCATCAATTATTCACTAATGCTGCATGAAATACATCCTGTTTATCGCGGAGCAGAACTCTTCTAATATCTAAAGTGCACACTGCTGAATTTCTGCTGATTCTGTTCTTTTTGGTCGAGTCTATGAGGGTAGCATTCTTGTAAGTTTTTGGGCTGGGTGTTTATTCAACTCTTAACCTTCAAGGGGTTTCCCCCATCTCCCTCTCTCAGCAGTTTGCCTGCTGTCTCTTCTTCTCACTCCCTGTATTCTTCCATAAGCTTTGGCTGTTTGATAGACAGGACTCTATGAAGTACCTCACTAGATATAGACATTGCCTTTACTAAGAGTAATTATTTATTATCATTACTAAAAATATAATATAAATGCAGATTAAATAATATGCACAGTAAATGTATATTACATTACACAGGATTGTACAGAACACTTACCATTCTTCTACAGAGAACAGACTTGCAGTACACTCAATGTTATCTCTAGTGTTTACATAGAGAGATTACTAACACTGTCCAAGCCTTTATCAACAAACTGCAATTATCTGAACTGATTGTCCTGACCACAGAGCAGGGAGAGAACTCAGCCCCCCCAGAGACCAGTGAGAGAAGTCAGCCCCCTCTAAAAAGCAGTGACAGAACTCAGCCCCCCCTAGAGAGCATCAAGAAAACTCAGCCCCCTCAGAGAGCAGTAAGAGAACTCAGCCCCCTCAGAGAGCAGTGGGAGAACTCAGACTCCTAGAGATCCTCTGACCTGTTATCATATACAGGACGGGGACCAAGGAAATAATGTGTAAACAATGGGAGGAACCTAACATAGCAGGCAAACAAAGCAGTATTGCTAAAGCAATGTATTTAGGAAAACTCTTGAATTTACATAAGCTAGCAGTATTGGTAGGATGTTTGAGATGGGAATACCCCTTTAAGGAAACTCCAGAAAAGCAGCAGCAGGAGGGAAAGGATTTAAAGGACTTCTCCAGGTAAATGTACTTTTAGAAAAATCTGATTAATGAGGTCAGAACAGATAGAGAAAAGTCTATGTGAGTCTTCATGTATGCCTTCAGATGGAGATAATATTAGAAGGATTTAAATTGATAAGGATGCAGGGTAGTTGGGATATTAATAGTCGGCGACTTTTTTCCTTATTTTCCATTTCTGCCTTTCACAATTAAATTTTTTTTTTTCTGTTGACATAGGCATATGAGGGCTTATTTTTTGCACAATGAGTTGTACTTTCAGTTTGCACCATTATGGGGTACATTATTATTATTATTGTTTATATATATAGTTTTGATTAGCTTTGATTAACATTTATGGGGAAAAAAACTATAATTCTATCATTATATTTTGCATTTTGTATTTACAGCATTCATTCTGCATTGTAAATGACAGGGTAACTTTGTCTGGAGGATCACTACGATTACAGCGATACCATATTTATATTGGTTTGATTATGTTTTACCGCGTTGACTAAATATAATGCCATTTGTGGAAAATAAACAATTTCCTGTGGTCACCGTATTCTGACGTCAAGAACTTATTTTTGACTGTTTTGTTGATGGAGCAATGTCAGGGCTCTTTTTTTGCGAGGCAAGTTGTTTTATTGGTATCAATTTTTGGTGTATACAATTATTTGATCACTTTTTATTGCTATTTTTGGGGGAGGTGACCAAAACACATTCATTTGCCCACTGTGGTATATATATATATATTTTTTTTTTTTTTTTTATGGTGTTCACCATAGGGGATGAATAACCTTCTTTTGTATCATGTGGATTTATACGCACAAGGGGATGAATAATATGTTATGTTTACATTTATTTGTTTTTTTTTTTAACTTCTTTTAATTTTTTTTTTTTTTTTTTTGTGTCCCACATGGGGACTTGACCCTGGAATCTCTTGGCAATGGCAATGTACTGCCATACAGAATATATCAGACTTCAAAACTCTTGTGTTCATCCGAACCTGAGATTTATGGAAACTACATAATAGAGCCGGCTTGTTATTAATCAGTTTACTCATTTCTATTTATAGTTTCCTAAAACTAATGAAGTTTCTCAAGTTTTATGACTTAATTCATACTCTATGTAACCTGGGAGCAGCTTTTTCCTGTGCCCATCATTGCCCGCTGCAAGTAATGTAGGAACTGTCAATAAAAGTGGGCGAAGAGAAAAGGCAACTGCTCATTTCTGAATGTGAGAATCTCTTATAGTCTATTATTAGTTGTATTATTGTAGATAGAATGTGCAAGTTCAGTTTAATATCCTGTAATATTGTAAACAATTGTAAAATTGTTACATTATTCCCATCAAGGCCTTGTTAGGAATTTTGTCCTTTTCCATATTTTTCACAGTTTTAACTATTTTTTTTTATTTTTAATTTTCTTGTAACGTTCTAGAATAAATCTGGCTCTAAATAATGTGGCAAAGAGCCGAAGTCATAAAGGGCACAGCAAGGAGGAGAGGATACGTTATGATTCCAAAGCCAGGGAACTCTGGGGGTCTCTAAACAGACTGGATGTAACTGCAAATTAAAACGGCAGAGAATGGCTGTTATGTCCCACAGAGGCGCAGAGCATAAAACACACAGACGTTCAGCGGTGATCTGTCAGAGTCAGGATGATGGACTCTCTACAGCATTCACCACAAACAACCACAATTCACACAATTGTTTTATATCTCACAAAGTATGGAAAAGGAAAACATTTCAGCCTCTGGTGAGAAAATAAATGTAGACATAGAACATATTATACCTACTAGACTATGCATTACACATATGGCCAAAATTCTGTACTGATGTTTTATATTATTGTGTCTGATTTTATAAATTTTACAATTCTGTCTCCCAACAACCACCATCGGTGGGAGCTTATATGGGGTAGACAGAGAGAATACTACTTTATGGAAACTACACAAGTTTGTATACAATTGTGTCATAGCCCAGAGATAATATACTTAGCTATGTCACAGTACAGGGATAATACACACAGTGATGTCACAGTACAGGGATAATACACACAGTGATGTCACAGTACAGGGATAATACACACAGTGATGTCACAGTACAGGGATAATACATACAGTGATGTCACAGTGCAGAGATAATATACACAGTGATGTCACAGTACAGAGATAATACACACAGTGATGTCACAATACAGAGAAAATACACACAGTGATATCACAGTACAGAGATAATACAAACAGTGATGTCACAGTACAGGGGTAATAAACACAGTGATGTCAGAGTACAGGGATAATACACAGTGATGTCACAGTACAGGGATAATACACACAGTGATATCACAGTACAGGGATAATACACACAGTGATGTCACAGTACGGGATAATACACACAGTGATGTCACAGTACAGAGATAATACACACAGTGATGTCACAGTACAGGATAATACACATAGTGATGTCACAGTACAGAGATAATACACTGAGTGATGTCTCAGTACAGAGATAATACACAGAGTGATGTCACAGTACAGGATAATACACATAGTGATGTCACAGAACAGAGATAATACACACAGTGATGTCACAGTACAGGATAATACACATAGTGATGTTACAGTACAGAGAGAATACACACAGTGATGTTACAGTACAGGGATAATACACACAGTGATGTCACAGTACAGAGATAATACACACAGTGATGTCACAGTACAGAGATAATACACACAGTGATGTCTCAGTACAGAGATAATACACAGAGTGATGTCACAGTACAGAGATAATACACAGAGTGATGTCACAGTACAGAGATAATACACACAGTGATGACACAGTACAGAGGTAATACACACAGTGATGTCACAGTACAGACATAATACACACAGTGATGTCACAGTACAGAGATAATATACACAGTGATGTCACAGTACAGGAATAATACACACAGTGATGTCACAGTACAGAGATAATACACACAGTGATGTCACAGTACAGACATAATACACACAGTGATGTCACAGTACAGACATAATACACACAGTGATGTCACAGTACAGAGGTAATACACACAGTGATGTCACAGTACAGACATAATACACACAGTGATGTCACAGTACAGAGATAATATACACAGTGATGTCACAGTACAGGAATAATACACACAGTGATGTCACAGTACAGAGATAATACACACAGTGATGTCACAGTACAGACATAATACACACAGTGATGTCACAGTACAGAGATAATACACGCAGTGATGTCACAGTACAGACATAATATACACAGTAATGTCGCATTATCCCTGCTAACTTGATGCTACAATATTAGGAGAATCACATTGTGAAAGTGCAAGCGGTAACTAACAAATATCTTGCCCCTTTCCATCATCCATTGACATCAGTAACTGCCGGTTACTTTCCCTCCACTTTTGTTTTTGGACTATCAGCTGTAATCCCTGCTCCTCGGTAGGCAGCCCAGTGCCAGCAGCAAGAGAAGTATTTCCAGAGATACTCAATATTTCATGCCAATCTTGTATAAATGTGAGCTTTCTTCTAAGAAGTTGAGTTCTGCAGTTCTGACACAAGTGCAGTTCTTTTTTATCATCTTTATGCAATTTCATTATTTTTATTGTATTTTTTATCACATAAAAGGATGTTAAAAATCATATTCTTCCATAAGTGGTAAAACTGAAATCTGTAAATGTGCGATGAGATGATCTTTAGGAAAAGCAAATAGTCGGTTAATACCTTCAGCGTTAGTGCGCCGTTACACGCTTAGTTAATCTTAACAAGGAGGTGTAATTAGCGCTGAATTAAGCTGCGGAGCTGTGACAGCATGGCGATCTGGAGGAATTGTGTTACTGACATGTCAAGTTAAGGAAAAGTTTACCTCCTAGTTTCTGTGCAATGCAAGGAAAGCGCCTGAGATGTATCCGGAGAGCGGTAGGGGCCGGCAAATGACGTCTTCCATAAGACATAATTAACACTTGTGCAAGTGGCAAATACCCCCAACAGAGCCGGAACTACACTCCATTGTCATTGCTCCCTCCTGTCATCTCTTCCATAATCACGCAGAATTTTTTTTTTCCCCTTTGATCATTTTTGTCTTGCTAATAAGGTTGTGTAATCGAGTTGTGCAACCAACACTTGGGATCATGGTCATAAGAAACCTACAACTGTAAGTTGGATTCATGTACAGTTATAAAGCATCGTCTAGCCCTCCCCCATCCTTGTAAAAAAAAATCTATAAATATATTTCCTATAAATATTAATTCATCTTCTTATGAAAAATTCTTCAGGATACAAAGTAAAAACAACAGAAAGTGGAGCAGTCGGAAGGACTTGGCGCTTATTATACAATATCTAAAGAGGGTTCCTGGAGTATATATGGCCCCAACACTGTCCAATAACTCATTATAAAGCATCCATAACAATTACCACTAAGGCCCTTTCAGATGTCTGAAAATGAAGAGGAATTGAGGCAGGAATCCGAGCCAGGATTGAACAGGATGGTTCATTTTTCAGCGTCCTGCTCCCATCTTTCAATAGGAGGCAGATCCATACTCTAAACTTTTACACAATGCAAGTGCAAAATGACTGTAAAAAAAATGGCCATTTTTCACGGCCGTTTTGCAGCCGAGGGGCTGCTGCTTTCACCGATTTCTCATACATTACAGTGTATGGAGGTATCCATAAAAAACAGACAAAAATAGAGCATGATCTATAGTTTGATGGTTCATTGTAACGGATCATCAAAGTATCGGTCATGTGAATGAATGAAGTCATGAAATGAATGCAGCCATGTGACGGCCGCGTGACTATAGGCTTAGGGTAGAGACAGAGAAATTTGGACATAATTTGGAAGCAGATCCAAATCAGCTCCAAATTCTGCCATGCATTGCAATTGGAGGAGAACGGAGATTTTTTTTCCTTTAGCCGATTTTTCATATTTATCATTTTTTATACTTTTTATTTCAAAATATAACCAGGGGCATAACTTGAGGGAATGCAGAGGGTGTAGTCGCACCCGGGCCCTGAAGTCTTAGGGTATGTTCACACGGCAGAAAATGAAGACGAATTCCTCTTCATTTTCCTCCACTAGTATTTTCGCCGCGGTCTAGCAGTGACGGGACACTGATGCAGAGCATTGGCATTCCGTTGCGGCTCTCTGCTGCTGCTTAGGCCCAGATGAATAGGCCTAGTCAGTGTGGAGTCTCGAGTCGCGGACTCAATGGAGGAATCCGCAGCAAGATCAAGCAGGACGCTTTTTTCCGTGTCCTGCTGTGATCTCTGCCTCCCATTGAAAACAATGGGAGGCATATTCCACGTGGAATCTGCCCTGGATTCGGGGGGTGAAATCCACCCCCAAATCTGTGGCAAATTCCGCCATGTGAACATGACCTTAGTGGGTCCATAAGTAATGGTATAACTATAGAGGTCACTGTGGTCACAGCTGCCATAGGGCCCATAAGCCATGGAACCCACAGGTCACCCACACCACACCAAGGCTGGATAAACATCTTTGAGCTCCTTTCAGATTCCCTTTAATGGATGTCAGTCTATAAATATATTATCCCTGCCCTCTGGGGTAAGCGGTCGGACTCCCATCAGTCATTACGTTATTCCCTATCTTATCAGTGGGGGTAACTTTGTTGGTAGAGCCCCTTTAAGTGTGGGGCTCTGCTCTGTTTACTCTCGGAATATCATGTCGCATAGGTGTGTTCAACTAAAGATGTAGCATACCGAGTCGGTAATGATGGCGTTTGCCACATCTGGAGGTTAGGGATGGAAAATAAAGCAAAGTCCAATAACTAGAAACATCAACAGCAGAAAAAAAAACATGAAAGCATAAAAAATAATGTAAAAGAGGCAAAAAAGGTTATTCTATGAAGACAACCACTGTTTATATGTGACATTAGGACTAATAGACAACATGGAAGCGGGTGCCCTGATCGGCAGTGCCTCTATGAGCGATGCTGAGAGCTTCTCTGTAAGATAGGAGATCTCCATGTATCGCAGATGGATGGCCGCCATGTACTATGGAAACACAAAAATATCTGGCTGTGGCTTCCCCTGGCAAAATGATCAGCCTGCAAAGGTGTGTGAGGAGCTAGACTTCATATTAAAGGGGTTGTCATTGATGAGAATTTTACTAGACAAGTGTGAAGAGGTGGTGGGTGCAGCTCAGAATGAGATTGGCATATGCCCTTGAAACGCACCTGTGCCAAGAGATCCCCGCCATCAGCACAGCTTCTAAGTTGAATGTATATAATCCAAATAGACATTTCCATGTATTTGAGACATTTCCCCATTGTGGCTGATTAATTCGCCATTGGACTGCGTTGCGCTCATGCACAGGTATGAATTGCCGTCTAGTAGAGCAATTTATTTAGATTTCAGGGAATAAGTCTTCCTAGGGGACCCCCTGGCACAGAATCAAGAAGTACCTGTTTGTAAGACAGCCAAGCTCTGCAGTATAATATGCACTCAACATATCCCAGGAAAACATCGGGGAATTGATTAGATGAAAACTAACAGAGAACAGGCCTATCATCCGCACTAATGCCTCGTCACAGCAGACATCATTGTATATCATTTACTCTACATATTGCGCCTGAAGTACAGGCTGATGCTTGGAAGGGATCAGGACGAGTCCTCGGAGGTTCTCATCACCATTCTCTGCACCACCCCTGCCACGATCCCAGGCGTCACCTTGTTTGTGCGTTGTCCTAATGATGCTTGCTGTGTAATATTGTAATTCTACATGAGTGGATGCATGTCCTATCTAAACATTTACTCAGTGAGCTGGCAAGATCCGGGCTCCAATAATTAACAAGTCATGGATTGTGCCTATAGGGAAAGCTGCAGGGATGTACGGCGAATTAATCTCGTACCTGAGTAAGTGAGCGTCTGGCGGGTGAACACTGGTCGGTGAAGGGTTTCTATGATATTCAATGCAGAGACAAAGTGACGTATTCTTGTATTGAGGGGATGAGATTTGTGAACTTGGCCAGCGCAAGACATTTTTGAAAGATAACAACTTTCTTTGCAACTTTTTGTCAATTTCCAAAATAAAACATGCACTCCAACAAGAAGACAGACAGAAAAACCCAAAAAGTTTATTATACCAGCAGACCAGTTTTCTCCGGGGAAGACTCTCTTTGTGTCCATGGTAAGTCTGCACCATAGGATAGGTAATACTGTATGATCTCTGAGGTAGCCACTGCTTGGACCCAAGAATCAGGACAATGGGGGTCCTGAACAGGGATGAGAGAACCCATTCAGGTACAATAGGATTTGACCCAAATTTTCCAAAAGTTTCAGATTCGACCCAAATCCGACACTTTTAGGGTTTGGCACCCATGAAACACAATTCTACTCTGGCGTCTGAGGAGACCTCAATATAATATGTGGAGGCCCAGGGGCGTTACGTAAAAATAACTAAGATATTCTCACCTTGTCTCACCTCTCCTGCACAGCCTTGCATTGTGTAGCGGTCTCTGTGCATCCTCTTTAGGCCTCTGGTTGTTGTCATGCACCCTGAAACCTACCAAAATAAGGGCCAATAATGTCAAATACGTGAAATAGAAAAGTATCCCATGAGTCCCCTGAAACCACAATCTCAACACAGTAAAAACACATGGGAAAGATACAAAAAATACCATACAAATTTATTAGAAAACCATAAAAACATACATAAATACATTTATAGAGAGCAGGAGGCAAGAACACCCGAATAGTTATCTATATCTGAGCAGGTCACAACTTGATATATTGTATGTACAATCCACTGTGTTCCAAACCAATATGCCACTAAAGATACGCTAGATAATATAATAGGTCAAAATAGAAAACAGTAATAAATATATATATAAAGGTTGTAAGTTGGGAATTTAAAACAATTGCAAAGAAAAAAAAATTCTATTAACAATTGTATACAAACGAATGACAACATTTTATTCCAGACGTCCCAGGGCAGGATACTTCTGTGTGTTGCCTTTGTCGGTGGCAGTAAATGAAGGTCATCTATAGCGTTTGTTCCTTGTTAAATTTCCAAAACTGAAGTTGCTGAGATAAAAGGCCTGATGAGCTCCCTTTATATTTGCATCTGTATCCTTACGAGTTTGATGAATCAGCTGGTGCTATACATCACCATTGACTTAATTGTGCGTGCTGCCGGATTGAAATAATCCTTTTATAGCCTAAATTGTTGCATAAAAATGATTATTCAGAAACGCAGCTTGATAGCCACATGCAGAAGTAGAAGCAATGAAAGCATCCACTCTTAAAGCGCCACAGACCATAAATATGCACAATACGTCCATTTAGTATATGTACGTGTCGTAAATCTCACTATAATAGGTGGACTCTATATAAATAAAGGTTATATGTGCAGTTGAGCAATTTTATGGAAATGGCTTGCAAGATATGGACAACCATAAGGTCTATAACTTACAATCCATCATGGAGCAAATCTAAGAGACAGACTTGGATCCAGCAATTCTTCCTCCATCTTCCCAGTAACATTAGGAACTGATCTTCCAGTGGACTTCATTGGACTGACTGAGGCTAAGGCCATTTGTAGACGACCATGCCAGCTGGGGATGTCGTCCGTGTGCCGCCGGTGCATGGGCCGTGCTTCCGCGGCTCCTTTCATTTAATGAATAGGAGCCACGGAAGCAAGGGCCACAAAATAGGATGGGAATAGGACTTGTTCTATATTTTTGGGCCCAGACTGTTGGCCCAGACACGGGACCGTGAAATTCACGGTCGTGTGTACGGGCCTATAGAAAAGAATGAGTCAGTGTGCTATCCATGAAATACACGGATAGCACACTGATCACGGCCATGGTCGTCTGCAACCGGCCTAAACGATAATTGGGAATCTATTTTGTTACTCTGAACTGAGGCGATAAAATGGGACTCAACACAATGGAGATACCAAGATGCGGGACTTTGGTGGCAGCTGCAAAGACATGAACATACCATGGAGAATAGTCAAAATCTACCATGGATAAGAATGCAACAGTATGGAATGTTGATTGAAAGTATCAACTTTTTTCCTGATATTAAATATTTCTTCTTTGTAACAATTACATACTGGATACATTTGGTGCTGACTTGACTAGATTGTGAAGCATAAGAAATTCCCCCATTCTTTACCCTTAACCCCAACAAGGAGATGTAGATTTTACCAGGTCACAGTGGTCAGTATGTGTACTGATAGGCAGTGAGTGAGCTATAGAGCATAACCTGTAGCAAAGGCAGGAACTTAGCCAAGGGAATTTAATAGAATAGCAGCCAAGATGCCACATACCTTAAGATGAGAGAATAATAGCCAGGATAGAGGGCGGGAATTGATATCAGGAGAAGAACCACAGGAACCAGGTGATAAAAGGAAAGAGAAAAGCAAGAGCGCAATCCTGGAACAGGATCGAGGTCAAATTCAGGGTCAGGAACAGAGATAATACAATAAGCAGGTAGAGTCAGACACAGACAGTTTACTTTTCAGGTGAGGAGTAAAGATTGGGCCACCAGAACCAATATCATCTTTGAGCTGTGCAAAGGAGAAGGCCCTCTCCTAAAACCATCAGGGTCACTCAGAGGAAACAAGGAAAACACATTATACTCTCATTTATTATGGACTATATGGCTACATTTTTTATGTTCTGATTGGTTGTATGTATACGGTATATATTGTACGGGGTTATTACAGAGTGTGTACAAGATTATAAAAAATGGCATTTTTCCCACCAAAAACACTTCATCTTTTCACAAGTTATGCGTGGTATTGTAGCTCAGTACCGTATCCAAGAGTCAAGAGTCGGACCTTCCACTGATCTAATATATATGGGTGGTCTGCCCTAATAGGTCATCAATATCCTGACCCCAGAAAACCCCTTTAATGGATACAACTAAGCCTAGATTCACACGACCGTGGTACAAAACATCCATTTTCACGGATCCCTCATACATTATAGTGTAAGGGATTTGTGAAAATGGGTAAAGATAGAGCATGACAACGGGAAGTCAAAATTTCGGCCATGTGAATAGTCCCCATTAACAGACATGAAATTAATGCGGCCTTGGCACGGTCATTAAAAAAAGTGGGCGTTGCATGGCTGAAATTCACGTTACATAGGGTTACAGTAGAAACAGGTGTGGCACTATTTTTGGAATAAAGTAGACATGTTTGATGTATTCTGGACAACTTTTAAAAATTTCTTTTCATTTACTGTATTGCGGTAATATTTATGGGTTTTTGTAGGGTGCTATTATTTGGGATATATACCCCAGAATTGTTTGTGCCAGTATTGTAGATCTCTAGCTGGGTCCATGACCTTAATCTGCTCAGACCCTAGTAACACCCCTGCTATGTCATATAGTTTTTTGTTCTGTTTTTACGAGCCATGACTAAAATCTTCAGGATATAAATGCAGAATGATGTAAATTTCATCTCTTCTCATTTTAATATCATCAATAGACAGTCAGTTTTAAATGTCTCATAAATTATTGCATGAAAACCTTTCCCTTCAGAATCTCCTGATAGAGATGGAGTTTGCATTTTTCAAAAGACTAAACCCTTTAATAGCAATATTTGCAAGGCAGTTAAGATGCTTAATCAAAGTTCTACACAATGACATTTCTACGTGGAAAACAAACAGTTCCTTTGCTGGAAAAGATTTTAATGAAGTCTTCAAGAAGCTCAGGAAATGGATGTAATTCATATCAAAGCTCAGAAACCACAGAAATGTATTCAGATGTGATATTAGGTATGTTACACTCATATTACTGTAGGAGACATAACCATTGCAGGTATAAGCTTGTATGATAGTAGATATACACTTATACCTAGCAGGAAGCATTGTAGCAGTAATATTCATATACATACGAGCCAGTATTATAGTAGTTATATATTAGTACATAGGGGGCAGTATTATAGTAGTTATATTCTTGTACATAGGAGCAGTATTATAGTAGTTATATATTGGTACATAGGAACAGTATTATAGTAGTTATATTCTGGTACATAGGAGCAGTATTATAGTAGTTATATTCTTGTATATAGGAGCAGTATTATAGTAGTTATATTCTTGGACATAGGAGCAGTATTATAGTAGTTATATTCTTGTACATAGGAGGCAGTATTATAGTAGTTATATTCTTGTACATAGGAGGTAGTATTATAGCAGTTATACTCTTGTACATAGGAGCAGTATTATAGTAGTTATATACTTGTACATAGGAGCAGTATTATAGTAGTTATATTCTTGTACATAGGAGGTAGTATTATAGCAGTTATACTCTTGTACATAGGAGCAGTATTATAGTAGTTATATTCTTGTACATAGGAGCAGTATTATAGTAGTTATATTCTTGTACATAGGAGGTAGTATTATAGTAGTTATACTCTTGTACATAGGAGCAGTATTATAGTAGTTATACTCTTGTACATAGGAGCAGTATTATAGTAGTTATATTCTTGTACATAGGAGCAGTATTATAGTAGTTATATTCTTGTACATAGGAGGTAGTATTATAGTAGTTATATTCTTGTACATAGGAGGCAGTATTATAGTAGTTATATTCTTGTACATAGGAGGTAGTATTATAGTAGTTATACTCTTGTACATAGGAGCAGTATTATAGTAGTTATATACTTGTACATAGGAGCAGTATTATAGTAGTTATATTCTTGTACATAGGAGCAGTATTATAGTAGTTATATTCTTGTACATAGGAGGTAGTATTATAGTAGTTATACTCTTGTACATAGGAGCAGTATTATAGTAGTTATATTCTTGTACATAGGAGCAGTATTATAGTAGTTATATTCTTGTACATAGGAGCAGTATTATAGTAGTTATATTCTTGTACATAGGAGCAGTATTATAGTAGTTATATTCTTGTACATAGGAGCAGTATTATAGTAGTTATATTCTTGTACATAGGAGCAGTATTATAGTAGTTATATTCTTGTACATAGGGGCAGTATTATAGTAGTTATATTCTTGTACATAGGAGCAGTATTATAGTAGTTATATTCTTGTACATAGGAGCAGTATTATAGTAGTTATATTCTTGTACATAGGGGGCAGTATTATAGTAGTTATATTCTTGTAAATAGGGGGCAGTATTATAGTAGTTATATTCTTGTACATAGGGGCAGTATTATAGTAGTTATATTCTTGTACATAGGAGCAGTATTATAGTAGTTATATTCTTGTACATAGGAGGTAGTATTATAGTAGTTATATTCTTGTACATAGGAGCAGTATTATAGTAGTTATATTCTTGTACATAGGAGCAGTATTATAGTAGTTATATTCTTGTACATAGGAGCAGTATTATAGTAGTTATATTCTTGTACATAGGAGCAGTATTATAGTAGTTATATTCTTGTACATAGGGGCAGTATTATAGTAGTTATATTCTTGTACATAGGAGCAGTATTATAGTAGTTATATTCTTGTACATAGGAGCAGTATTATAGTAGTTATATTCTTGTACATAGGGGGCAGTATTATAGTAGTTATATTCTTGTACATAGGGGGCAGTATTATAGTAGTTATATTCTTGTACATAGGGGCAGTATTATAGTAGTTATATTCTTGTACATAGGAGGTAGTATTATAGTAGTTATATTCTTGTACATAGGGGCAGTATTATAGTAGTTATATTCTTGTACATAGGAGCAGTATTATAGTAGTTATATTCTTGTACATAGGAGCAGTATTATAGTAGTTATATTCTTGTACATAGGAGCAGTATTATAGTAGTTATATTCTTGTACATAGGAGCAGTATTATAGTAGTTATATTCTTGTACATAGGAGCAGTATTATAGTAGTTATATTCTTGTACATAGGAGCAGTATTATAGTAGTTATATTCTTGTACATAGGAGCAGTATTATAGTAGTTATATTCTTGTACATAGGAGCAGTATTATAGTAGTTATATTCTTGTACATAGGAGCAGTATTATAGTAGTTATATTCTTGTACATAGGAGCAGTATTATAGTAGTTATATTCTTGTACATAGGGGGCAGTATTATAGTAGTTATATTCTTGTACATAGGGGGCAGTATTATAGTAGTTATATTCTTGTACATAGGAGCAGTATTATAGTAGTTATATTATTATACATAGGAGCAGTATTATAGTTTTTATATTCTTGTACATAGTAGCAGTGTTATAGTAGTTATATTCTTGTACATAGGAGCAGTATTATAGTAGTTATATTCTTGTACATAGGAGCAGTAGTATAGTAGTTATATTCTTGTACATAGGAGCAGTATTATAATAGTTATATTCTTGTACATATCAGGGAGTATTATAGTAGTTATATTCTTGTACATAGGGGCAGTATTATAGTAGTTATATTCTTGTACATAGGAGCAGTATTATAGTAGTTATATTCTTGTACATAGGAGGTAGTATTATAGTAGTTATATTCTTGTATATAGGAGCAGTATTATAGTAGTTATATTCTTGTACATAGGAGCAGTATTATAGTAGTTATATTCTTGTACATAGGAGCAGTATTATAGTAGTTATATTCTTGTACATAGGAGCAGTATTATAGTAGTTATATTCTTGTACATAGGAGCAGTATTATAGTAGTTATATTCTTGTACATAGGAGCAGTATTATAGTAGTTATATTCTTGTACATAGGAGCAGTATTATAGTAGTTATATTCTTGTACATAGGGGGCAGTATTATAGTAGTTATATTCTTGTACATAGGGGGCAGTATTATAGTAGTTATATTCTTGTACATAGGAGCAGTATTATAATAGTTATATTATTATACATAGGAGCAGTATTATAGTTTTTATATTCTTGTACATAGTAGCAGTGTTATAGTAGTTATATTCTTGTACATAGGAGCAGTATTATAGTAGTGATATTCTTGTACATAGGAGCAGTAGTATAGTAGTTATATTCTTGTACATAGGAGCAGTATTATAATAGTTATATTCTTGTACATATCAGGCAGTATTATAGTAGTTATATTCTTGTACATAGGGGCAGTATTATAGTAGTTATATTCTTGTACATAGGAGCAGTATTATAGTAGTTATATTCTTTTACATAGGAGCAGTATTATAGTAGTTATATTCTTGTACATAGGGGGCAGTATTATAGTAGTTATATTCTTGTACATAGGGGCAGTATTATAGTAGTTATATTCTTGTACATAGGAGCAGTATTATAGTAGTTATATTCTTGTACATAGGAGCAGTATTATAGTAGTTATATTCTTGTACATAGGGGGCAGTATTATAGTAGTTATATTCTTGTATATAGGAGCAGTATTATAGTAGTTATATTCTTGTACATAGGAGCAGTATTATAGTAGTTATATTCTTGTACATAGGAGCAGTATTATAGTAGTTATATTCACGTACATAGGATCAGTATTGTAGCAGTTATATTCTTGTTTATAGGAAGACGTATTATAGCAATTATATTTGTCTACATATGGGGCAGTATTATAGTAAATATATTCTTGTACTTTACATAGGACGTACAGATGTGGCAAAGGTTACCTTGACATTTAACTTGCTAAATACACTGTTACATAGAGATGACATTAAATGGTGAATTATTATATACTATACAGTATTTTAAAAGATAAAATCTCCTTGAACAGAATCACTAATGTATTTTCCCATCTTTGTTTTATTTATATTCTTGTTACATTGTATCTGACTACATTATACCAATAACTACATAAAACAATATTTTGAAGAAAAACAAGGCTGGAAAAAAAAAAAAAACAATAACAAAATAACGTATGAAAATTTGTGAAAATCTGCAAAAATACAAAAGTAAATTCCAATGAGAAAACAAAATGGAGCGCAGTGGAGTGCCGCAGGGTGCAGAGTCGACAAGCGTTTCCTTAAGAAATATATCTTGTATGAATAAAAACTCACAATAACCAAAGAGACATAAACAAACCGATGTGGAGTGAATTGTAAATGAGCTGAACTTATAAATGCAGCCGCTTAAACATTTATGTCTTCCACGCTATAGAATTCTATTTTCTCGAGTTAAAAACACATTATCTGTCTTTAATTCTCCGCCTTCTACAATGTCTTGAAAAATCTTCAGCTTATTATGGAAGGTAAAACACACAGCAGGAGACGTATTTACTTACATCTTTGATGCAGTTTGTCTGCGAAGGTGCGACACTTGGGGATAACGTCAAACTGAGTGTTTTTGAATAAGATCAATAGGATGGAAGTTTCTGTTCACGTACTTGATATTCTTGTAATGTTTTAAACCTCTCAACTCGAAAACATATTAAGACAACAGCATATGGTTTCCTACAAAATGGGGAGATGCAATTTGTTGGCATAATATATTATAAAATAAAATGCAAGAAATTAAATAGAAAATATAATTCTGTATGTGCTATGTGTTGGTTATATACACGAGAAAAACAATGTCCATCCTCTTTGGAATCTATGGTTTTAAATATCAAGACACAATAAAAAGAAATCATCTCTTAATGTCTTAAAATTAGGTAAATCCAACCTCAGATAAATAAAACCACAATACAAATTCTACCATGTCATTATTATTTACCTTGAAGAAAAAAAAAAACTAGGTCAAAATGGATGTGTCTGAAAAATGAAGTCCACCCTTACTGCTTCTATAGGAATTCAGGCTGAGGCCCCTCATTGTGGAAACGCAGCTTTTTTGTTGCAGATTTTGATGCGGTTTCTTGAGCCAAAGCCAAGAGTGGATTAAGTAGAAGGGAGAAGTATAAGAACTTCCTATATATTTCCCATTCCTTTTGTAGCCATTCTTGGTTTTGGCTCAAAAAATGCAGCAAAATCTGCAACAAAAAAAAGCTGCGTTTTGGCAACGTTGGGCCTCAGCCTAAGGCAGAAACACTGCGGTTTGGCTGTGGTAGGAATGCTGCGGCAAAAACTGTGGTATTTTACAGTCCCTGCAAAGTGGATTGGATTCTAGCGAATCCCATCCACACATTGCAGAAAAATACGCTCAGTGAAAATGCTGTGATTTCCAAAACCGTCGTGTTTTTGAAAATCGCAGCATGTCAGTTACACCTATGGAAACGCCAATTGTTTCCCTATAGGTATAATGCAGAAAGTCCGCAGATGAAACCTCCGGGAAAAAACACAATGTGTTTACGCTGCTTTTTTTTCAGGCAGTGCTTTTGAGCTGCAGCCCACTATGTGGTGGCCTTTTACCTGGGCTTTTACCTATGAAACTTGGTCCATGTGTTGGCCAGATTTACCTGCTTGAACTTCATACTGGGAGTGGGACTCTTAGCAGTATAGTTATCTATAATTCTAGGAATGCCTGTCTCCCAGCGACATACTGTCCCATACTGTAATTTGTATGGGACGGTATATTGCTAGGTGGTAGGGACCCCTACCGTCAAAGATAACTAGGATGCTAGGAGTCCTGCTTTCAGCATGAAGTTCAAGCTGGTAAATCTGACTAACACACGGACCGAGTTTCATGGGTGAAACTCGGTCGTTTGCAGCTAGCCTTAGAGCAGGGGTCTCAAACTCGCGGCCCGCGGGCCAACTGTGGCCCTCGGGACAATAGTTCTGGCCCCCACCTCAATATCAAAGTTTATTGTTACTGCGGCCCGAGTAGGGTAGCAGGGTACGGAGCCCGCGGCCAGCTGGAGATGGCCAGTCCCCGGACTATTATGATAGTGGTCGGGGAAAGCCTGGTTCCCCGACTGCTATACATACTGTTATTGGAAAGGAGTTCTGGCATATTGCAGGCCCCTTTCCAATACATGCCAGCCCAGGGGAGGTGACTGAAAATAATAAACACATATTCTCACCTCTCCTGGGTGCAGCGTCCTCTCCAGCGCTCCTCCGTCATGTGACTGAAGCCTGTGATTAGGCCCCAGCAGTCACATGGGGGCGCGGGCACGTAATGACGTCAGTGCGCCCCATGTGACCGCTGAGGCCCAATCACAGGCCTCGGCAGTGACGTCGGACGTGGGTCTGAAGACGCTGAACACGGCAGGATGGAGCGAGGATGCCAAGGAAAGGTAAGGCAAGGTGAGTAGGAATGTTTGTTATTTTTAATCACCTTCCCTGGGCCTCCGATTATTATACTCTGGGGTCTGAGGAGACCCCAAAGTATAATAGTAGCACCGATGCGGAGGGGGCTGTTGGGAGCTTATAATATTGTGTGGGGGCCACTGTAGAGCATATAATACTGAGTGGGGGACACTGTGGAGCATATACTACTGGGTGGGGGCCACTATAGAGCATATACTACTGGGTGGGGGCCACTGTAGAGCATATAATACTGGGTGGGGCCCACTGTAGGGAGCATATAATACTGGGTGGGGCCCACTATGGGGGGCATATAATACTGGGTGGGTACCACTGTGGGTAGCATATTATACTGTGTGTGGGGGGAGCAATGTAGAGCATATAATGTTGTGTGGGGGCCACTGTTGAGCATATAATACTATTTGGGGCCACTGTTGAGTATATTTTACTGTTTGGGGACCCGTAACCGGTTCAGGGGGGCCCCATGTCAAATGTTCGCCTTGGGGCCCAGCCATTCCTAGTTACTCCACTGCCCCGGAGTATAATAATCGGAGGCCCAGGGGAGGTGAGGGAACATAAAAACCAATGTACTTACCTCTCCTGTGATCGGTGTTACTCCGAGCAGGCTTGGGGCCTCTGGTGACGTCATCAGGTCACGTCGTTGGCCCGATGACGTGACGTGTGTGCACAATTAAACAGGGCCGAAAGCTGCAAGGAGTGCACCGATGTCCAGGATAGGTAAGTAACATTGGTTTTTGTGTTTGTCACCTCCCCTGGGTCTCCGATCATTATACTCTGGGGTCTGAAATAATACCATGTGCAGGTGCCAATATGGAGCATATTACCGGTGTGGAAAACCTGATGCGGCCCAGCCTCACCCAGACTCTACCTCCAGCGGCCCCCGGGTAAATTGAGTTTGAGACCCCTGCCTTAGAGGATATGTAGCAGCCAGGTACTGCTCAACAAGTGCCCTTGATTAATTACTCTTCAGGAAGTTTGACCACATTGAGGTTTATGCTAACACAATGCCAAGAAGGAATGACATCAGCAATGATCTTAGAGAAGTAATTGTTACTGCCCATCAATTTGAGAATGGTTATAAGGCCAGTTCCAAACAAGTCCATCAATCTAGAGTGAAATGGATTATTCACAAGTGGAAAACTGTCAAGACAGTTTAAAGTCTTCCCATGAGTACACGTCCCAGCAAATTCACTTCAAGGTCACGCATGGTTTTTTTCCACTTTAGCTTTGTGCATAGAAACAGCCGAGAGCCTATGCATAGTTCAAGACTCTATTATGTCCCATCATAATAGGATATCTAATGTTCAAGCCCAAGCTTCTACAGCATCCCAACTAAAAATCAAAATTAGGTTTCTGTTACCCTTTAAAAGGTCGGTCTCATAAAGAAAACCCTATTAAAATATTAGAGTGAAGGAACAGATCTGAACCTAGTGGACCTAGTTTGTCCACATAAATGGTTAATAATAATAATAATAATAATAATAGTCCTTTAATAGTCCCACAATGGGGAAATTCAGTTAACATGGAATAATTATTTTCTCTGTGCTATGAGCACTGTAGAAGAAATGTAGGGCCTTTCCCTGGTGATAAAAGGTGATCCCGGAGGTTGGGGGTGGGGGGGAATTCAAGCAAGACCTGTAGCTACCAGCTCACAAATTGACTTAAGTCAGACCAGATGTTTTCAAGAATCTTCCAACCTCTGGCAGTCCTAGAACCTCTGTTATACATCTATGAAAAAATGTGGGGTTTACTTGCATCACCAATGGAAGTTGACAAACCTAGGGCCAGGTAATAGGGTGGGCACATGGGACATCTGCTCTGGGTCCTCCATGTCTTTCAGCTGTTGGCAAACTGCAACTCCCAGCATGCTCCATTCAACTCTATAAGAGTTCCAAAAGAGATGGGTGAGTTTGAAACTGGGAATTGTAGTTTTGCAACAGGTGGAGTGCTGAAGGTTGCTGAGCCCTGCTCTATCTCCTTCAGTCGCATAGCCTGGAGCAATAGGGTGCTGTATAACCATCTATTCAAACTCCTCATTGCTGTGGTCATGTAGCGCGAAGGAAAGTCTCAGGGCTCCTGTTCTAGTTATCCAGTGATTTCTGTAATTGTCATAGTCATAGACATGTCAAGAGGGAACATGATGATTTTTGCGTTAATGCATCAGTCACTAGTGCTAGGTAACCCTCGCAAGATTTATTTTGCAAATATTCATGAGGTTCACCAGGAAATTTTGTTTAAGACCAAACTCACTGAGTCTGAAACAGAAATGTAGAGTAAAGTTGATTTACTTTGGGGTCTCTTCAGGCTCCTTAGTATAAAAATACTATGTGGACAGCAACAGTATGTAAAAAAAAATTCCTGCCTGTGCTCCACTGCAGCATCATCCAGCATTCCAGTCTTCTTCCCTGGCCACCTGCTTTCTTCTTTGGTATCCAGATCATGAATGAAGCCTGTGAATGACTCTCAGAAGTCATGTGAGAGGAGTCAATGTTGCAACATTATCTGCAAAAATCTTTCCTCACCTCCGATTATTATACTTTGGAGCATGAAGAAACTCCAGAATATAATAATCATCTTTGCTGGATTCTTGTGAGGTGAACCCCCAAAGTTCCAAGTTTGTGGAACCTGAGAGTTTTTGAAAATTCGTAATAAACCGGGTTTTTTTACAAACTGGTTCGCACAACACTAGTAGTAGTGGAGATAGAGTGGGGAATGTGAATTGCAACCTATCAAGTATGACAAGATTAGGGGTTATTTTAACTCTTGGGATCGTCAAGATGGTTGGCATGTCAGAACTTTCCAATAACTTTACACTCCAACACAGTAGACTCGGGCCAAACCTGACCTCAGCCAGCTTTATTTTTCTGTTCACACAGCAAATAACATGTACATCACAGCACAAAACAAAATTCTCAGCCATCTGGCTACTGACTAACACATTTAGTGTCCCTTACTATGAGACTCTGGGCCCCCTACCCAGTATCTCCACAAACATAACAGTGTATACCTTCTCACCTACTCACGTGGTTCTATATATAACATTCCACTTCGGAAGTCACACTGCCGCATTACATATATATATATATATATATATATATATGTGTGTGTGTCTGAATAATACACCACTCCAGCAGTGACACTGCCACATAAGGTTTTTGAGCATGTTCCTATGTTCTTGTTATTACATATTATTGTTTTTATCTATTTCATGATAAATTGTATTTCTTCGCAAATCAGTTAACTGTGGACTACAGATAAGCAAGCTTGGCTTGTAACGAGCTGGGTTCATTACAAGTTATCCAAAAATCTCAGGTTGGTTGAGCACGAGATTTTTGGGTTTTGCCCACCATGAATGAGTATTATACGCTGGGGTTTATAATAAGCGGAAGCCATTGGGAGGTGTAGAAAAATAATAGACACTTTACTTCACCTCTCCTGGGCTTCCTTAGACATCTATCTCTCCTTTCTGGTAAGCTTCCTCTTGTAGTGTCCATGTTTTGGACCAAACTTGTAACACTAGAAGTGCTACTATTATAGTCTGAGGTCTCTTCAGACCCTGGAGTATAATAAGTGGAGGCCCAGAAAAATGATAAACACTGATACTCACCTTCCGCCACCTCTTCTGGCTTCCTTCACCACAACCGTCTCTCTATCCCTTACTTTTTGGTCATCTTCTGGTCTCTCAGGGGATATCACGGGCCCTGGTCCTCAGGCGTCACATGAGGTTTGCCAGGATATTTTGATACAAGCATCATGACATTGGTGCATCCTATGTGATTGGGTCTCAGAAGTCCCCTGAGGTCCGCAACGCTACCCAGAGGCCATAAGACGACTGAAAAGAACTGTGATGAAGCGATGGACACTAAGCCCAGGAGTTCCAAGCAACAATATTTTGTGGCACCTCCCCTAGCTCTCCGCTTATTATACTCTAGGGGGTCTTACTTGTATAGCACCATCATATTCCGCAGTGCTTTACAGACATTGTCCCATATAGGGCTCACAATCTATATTCCCTACCAGTATGTCTTTGGAGTGTGGGAAGAAACCTACGCAAACACAGGGAGAACATACAAACTCCTTGAAGATGTTGTCCTTGGCAGGATTCGAACCAAGGCTGCAAGGCTGCAGTGCTAACCTTTGAGCCACCATGCTGCCCATAACAAAGAAATCTGGCGAGATTCGCTCATCTCTAGTGTGGACACATATGTTCTATATACTATTGATTTCTCTTAGACATTCTAGACACTTTGTCTTATTTGGTGCACATTTTTTCTGCAAATGTTATAATAAATTACTTTTATGAAGAAATTCTTATTTACTTGGAATCTTGACAGATCAGTCGTGACTTCTTCATCCTGCTTCTATCTCACCTTTCAGTCCTTGTCAGAGACTTTTTCTTCTTTTTTCTTTGCTTGTTAGATGGCTTGATAGACAGCCGGTAAAGATGAGCAAAGACTTTTGTTTTCATTCCAATTCATATTCAGAACCATAAGGGGGATGTTAATTAATGCTGCGGGGCTCCTGCATATAAGCCGATCTATATGTCAGTCTCTGGTTGCCAGAGAAACTTATCATATTCGTCAGAATTTAAAGGATCTAATGAAGAAAAAAAAAAAAAGACAGCAGGAACTATCTGATAATATAAGTCTAATAATGTTACATAAGTTTCACGGAATTCAGTTCATTACTGTGATTACTATTGTGCGGGATCCTTATTTAGTGACCCTTGAAGTTTACATCGGAGCAGTCGAGGCGTTGGGGCTTCTCCAATATTGGGAATCAACAGGTCCTTCAACTTAGTTCAATGAAGTGGTGACGCAATGACTGCACATCCTTGCCTGTCCTTACAAATTATATGAGTATTAAACCCTATAGTTCATGATATTGGTCATGTCTTGTCAATTGTAGGTCCATTGTATATCAAGCCATGTGGATTAGAGAGAAAATTCCAAACTGCACCAGAATCAGTGGAGGGGTACTTATTGAGGGATGGAAAATGTGGGAGGTGGTGGGGATGGGGAAAGGTCCCCTTTAAGTCTAGTGACTACCAGACAGCGCTGATACAAAATCTGCTTCTTTACTCTCACTTGGCATTATCATAGAGGGCCACCATATTCATAATCAATGGAGATCCAAGAAGTTGTTGATAAGCAAGTTACCCCCTATCCTTTGAACAGGGTCTTACCTGGAATAGCCATAATACCCTAATGAGTTCCTGTATTGTCCGACTATCCAGTATGGGATGGTTATATGCTCATTAATGGTCTTTAGGGACTGCTAAAGATGTTGCAGTCTTCCCTACCACTAGTCATTACCACTGGAGTAACTATAGGGGTCCCAGTGGTCGCAGCTGTGACTGGGCCTAGAACCCAAGGGGGCCACAGGTCACCCTAACCACACTAGGGCTGGCTAAACTTCAGTCTGTCTGTGCATCATAAATGTAGTAGCCCTGCCTTTTGGTGCACTGAAGTGAGAACATTTATAATATGGTAAAAATAGTAATTGGTCAGCAGCATACAGTCAAGTAGGGATTCTGTGGCCTTGGCACAATTACTATCTGGTGAGGGGCACCGACAAGGTTTGGAAACCATGAGAAGTGTGTACAGACATGTTGTGTACAAGTCTTCATGGCGGTCTAGGCCCAGATTGAGGAGGAAAGGAAAACGTAAATGCTGTTAAAATGTATGGATGGGATGTGGCGGCCAGTGATAAGGAGAAGTTGAGCGTCGGAGGCCCAAGCTGACCTTTGACCCTTTTAGGCCCTTGATCATTACATTGTACAGATACTGTATAAGTAGACAATGCTGGACTCTTGGGAGTCGTCTCTTCCAATCCATCATGGGGACTCTTTATCTTAGATCCCATTCCATTCTCTGCCACCTGGTTCTGCATTATTGAGGTTGGGCTACAAGTTTCACTAGTAAGGTTAATATTTTGCGACCACGGGAACACTTTTGGGCTGGTGTAAATGGCATTGCAGATATCTGATTGAAGGAATGGTAATGTGACATTTCCATCATTAGAGCAAAGTGGCGATTACTCTTCTGCAAGTAATGAAGTTGATTTAATAAAACAAAGCTAAAGAGTCCACTTGGAGATGGAACCTATAAAGAGTTTTTAAAGGTCACACCAAGGCTCCGGCTTTGCTTCTTTATGTTCTCAGATTATTCGGCACTGACTGATTTTTAGAAAAGTCTTATGGTTTATATTGAAGCATTTAGAGAGCTCAGGAAGTTGTTTGTATTTATTCATTACATGTGTACAGTATAAGACCCCCACATATAGAAGCTGGCTGCATTATACATCTACGACCGTTTGCATGTACAGCTCCTATGCAGAGCCATGTACCTAATGGGAAGAGGGGCAGTAGTAAAACCTAACCACAGTATAAAAGGCCATGCACAAGTCTGCAGGCGGTAAACATAAAGACATACAGGTCTCCATAGGAGCTGTAGACACTAAAGAGTGGGAGAGTTCACATGTGGCTAAGACTTTTCATTTGTATCCTTCTTCTATTGACTTAAAGGGACAGTGCTACCAGAAAATGACCTATTTTTCAAACAAGTTTTCATGTTAAACACATTTTTTAACAGTAAAAAAAAACCCATGTCACAATCTCTATTTAAAAAAAAAAATACTACACCCTGTAATTTTGGTTCTGGCCACTAAGTGGCCACTCTGGCCACTAAGCCTAATAATAGACTGACACTTGCCAATTCTGTTAGGGTTTTCTTTGCAGCAGTCACCTCATTTACATCACAGACAGTATTACAATAGAGGATAACACCTCTATAGATAACTCCACTGACCCATCATTGCATCCACTACTGACAATAGATGATGTCATGGACAAAGTGAAGGTGTGAACTCAGCCAAAGATGTCCAAGAGGCTTACACTAAACAGAGTCCAATGGATTCTGTGTTCTCATTCCTTCACAGGAAGCAGAGGTTACTGAAAATGATGAGCCATTGATACATAAATTGTATTAGGCAGATAAGGAAGTTTTCACTCATAGTGAATATGTTTTATTTACATCAATCCAAAAAACCTCTGTAAACTTTCTTAGAAAAGAACATACCATTAGTGTTCTGCCCACAACAGGACAGAATAGTTCACCCATTTAACCTTTTGGATGCCATAGTCAATAGTAACCGCAGCAGAGAGGACCTTGAAGAGGACCTCTCACCACCTGCAACTCTTTGTGTCCATCAATAGATCCTGCTCCCACACTCCTGGTGACATCATGCATCTGGGGTCACCACTGGGGCCTGTGATGATGTCATGATGCTCGGCGTACCCATGTCACCCTGGGCACATGACGTCCCCGAGGAGACTGAGAGAGAGTGCTGGGGGCTGCGAGGAGGCCCAAAAGACGCGAGGGAAGGTGAGTATAATTTTTTTTTTCACCTTCCCTGGGCCTCCACCTACTGTGGGGAGACACCAGAGTATAATAATTTACCACAATGCATGTATCAGCCATTTTAGTTCATCCAAGATGAATCTCCATTTGTTTGGTTTTGCTAAAAACCAAACAATTTGGAATATTCAGGTTGATCCCCGCTCAGAACAAAGTGGTTCACCCATCTCTAATCCTACCCTGCTGGAGAATGCCAAGGTACCCATCTGACCTGCCTAAAAAAAGACAACTTTTTCAATCCTTGTACACCATATAACTGGCTTACAAGACTTGATAAATTTGCCCCATTATTTTAATACTGAACAAAAAAGAGCTAAAAAATAATGACGGAATTGCTGTATTTTTCCCATCAAAAAATTCAACATGTACCCAAAATGATGCAAATAAAATCTATATACAGAAAAAAATAAAAATGTTAAAAAAAAGCAAAAAGTTACTCTGTCCTGAAGGCTCTAGATAGGCAGGTCCTTAAAAGGTTAAAAAGGATACACAGTTCATCCTGTCACGGTTTGGCGCTGCTTGTGGGGTGTTGGCTTGGTCGTAGTGCAGACAGATACTATAGGTCTGGAGGAGATCCTTCCAGGGTCCAGACTTCCCTGCATCCATATACCGACTCTGCTCTGTCTTTAAGATGCTGCTCAGTTTCATCTTTCAGTAGGAAGCATATATCCCGGAGGTAATTCTGTACCGTATTGGTGGACTGGGAATATGGAGGCTGTTTGCATGTTGTAAAGCGAACACCTCTGTTTTACTCAAACATAAACTTTTCTGCCGAGCCTATAAACTGCATTTTGCTGACAGAAACTGATGTATATGAAAGATGTAACAATCCAGAAGTAGGTTATACTGTTCCAGAAAATATCTAGGGGGCAAGGTCTCCGCAGCGGCACTCGGCCCACGGGTCCGCGCTTGTTTATTTATTACCTAATGCTGTGGAATAATGGACTTTCAGCAATCATATTTCACTTCCAGATCTCAACCAGGGAAATACAATGAAACGCGTTCTCCTTTGGTGTTTAATTTAGTTTTTCTGCTTATAAAATGGTCTCGGTAATCACTCTGACTAATGGCGGAAACTCGGGGGGATTTATGCCCACAGTTTATAGGTTAGATAATAAATCCTGCTTCCGTTTAATGAATGTGTATGTTGTGATCGTGCTGCTTGGAATGAAATATCGCTACATTGTGGGCTTTTTGCATTGCACCTGTTTGGGAGAGGATAACATTTAAAGATCAAATATCACATCCTTGGTATTTATAAATATTCTGTGATCTTTGCGCAGTTCTATATTGAATTCTGAGCATCTCCCAATTCATTTCCTCTAAGGTTGTTTCATTTTTATAAATCCAGAATGAATCAGTGTCATTATCCGAATACTGTATGTACTGCAAAGAACAATGGACTGCTGAAAAACTCCACAGAGCTGCACTCACTGTTCTGCTGGTGCAGTCACTGTGTACATACATTACATTACTTATCCTGTACTGATCCTGAGTTACATCCTGTATTATACTCCAGAGCTGCGCTCACTATTCTGCTGGTACAGTCACTGTGTACATACATTACATTACTTATCCTGTACTGATCCTGAGTTACATCCTGTATTATACTCCAGAGCTGCACTCACTATTCTGCTGGTGCAGTCACTGTGTACATACATTACATTACTTATCCTGTACTGATCCTGAGTTACATCCTGTATTATACTCCAGAGCTGCGCTCACTATTCTGCTGATGCAGTCACTGTGTACATACATTACATTACTTATCCTGTACTGACCCTGAGTTACATCCTGTATTATACTCCAGAGCTGCGCTCACTATTCTGCTGGTGCAGTCACTGTGTACATACATTACATTACTTATCCTGTACTGATCCTGAGTTACATCTTGTATTATACTTCAGAGCTGCACTCACTATTCTGCTGGTATAGTCACTGTGTACATACATTACATTACTTATCCTGTACTGATCCTGAGTTACATCCTGTATTATACTCCAGAGCTGCGCTCACTATTCTGCTGGTACAGTCACTGTGTACATACATTACATTACTTATCCTGTACTGATCCTGAGTTACATCCTGTATTATACTCCAGAGCTGCACTCACTATTCTGCTGGTGCAGTCACTGTGTACATACATTACATTACTTATCCTGTACTGATCCTGAGTTACATCCTGTATTATACTCCAGAGCTGCACTCACTATTCTGCTGGTACAGTCACTGTGTACATACATTACATTACATATCCTGTACTGATCCTGAGTTACATCCTGTATTATACTCCAGAGCTGCGCTCACTATTCTGCTGGTACAGTCACTGTGTACATACATTACATTACTTATCCTGTACTGATCCTGAGTTACATCCTGTATTATACTCCAGAGCTGCACTCACTATTCTGCTGGTGCAGTCACTGTGTACATACATTACATTACTTATCCTGTATTATACTCCAGAGCTGCGCTCACTATTCTGCTGGTGCAGTCACTGTGTACATACATTACATTACTTATCCTGCACTGATCCTGAGTTATATCCTGTATTATACTCCAGAGCTGCACTCACTATTCTGCTATATCTTGCTAGGATAGATGTTGTCCTGTGACCATAGATTTTACCTTTATAGGTTATTACATCCTGCATATTTTCTATTTGCTTTGTGGATGTGAAGCTCTCGGATTGTTTTCCTCTTGTAGATTTTCTCTGGTTGTTTTCTCTGCCTACGTAATGAAGCCACATGAGCCGTGCACTGCTGAGTCCTGTAGTCGTTGCCATTGTTTCCAGCTGTGGTGCTGTACGCAGTCTCAGCTGGAGATACGACATCTTTTACACTGCACTTCCATCCATGGCTGTGACATTGATATTTGTTGGTGCTGTCGCTATAAACCTTCATTGCTTGTTCTATAGGGGGTCCAGCTGGGAGACGTTGTCAGGTCCGTAAAGCAGGATCTTCATACCTCTGTACACCCTTTCATGTCCAATTTCAAGGTATCTATAATTTGGCCTTTAGCCAAATGCTGGTGACGTGAGTTTTCACAGATTTCCTCATGTCTGTCCATGACAAATCATTTCTAACACCAGAAAACAGCAGACAACGGTTGTCAGGGTAGGAAATATTTGTAACAAGGAGCTGTAAGATATTTATATCTGAATTTACTTTCTAACATTCTGATCATTATTGTTCTCCATATTGGCTACTACCAGTCCTACACCCAGAAGGCTGCATTGATGTACAGTCATGGCCAAAAGTTTTGAGAATGATAGAAATATTAATTTTTACAAAGTCTACTGCTTCAGTTTTTCTAATGGCAATTTGCATATACTCCAGAATGTTATAAAGAGTGATCAGCTTAACAGCAATTACTTGCAAAGTCAATATTTGCCTAGAAAATGAACTTTATCCCCCAAAACACATTTCAACATCATTGCAGCCCTGCCTTAAAAGGACCACCTAACATCGTTTCAGTGATTGCTCCAGTAACACAGGTGTGGGTGTTGATGAGGACAGGGCTGGAGATCAATCTGTCATGATTAAGTAAGAATGACACCACTGGACACTTTAAAAGGAGGCTGGTGCTTGCCATCATTGTTTCTCTTCTGTTAACCATGGTTATCTCTAAAGAAACACGTGCAGTCATCATTGCACTGCACAAAAATGGCCTAACTGGGAAGAGTATTGCAGCTAGAAAGATTGCACCTCAGTCAACAATCTATCGCATCATCAAGAACTTCAAGGAGAGAGGTTCCATTGGTGCCAAAAAGGCTCCAGGGCGCCCAAGATAGACCAGCAAGCGGCAGGACCGTCTCTTAAAAGTGTTTCAGCTGCGGGATGGGGCTACCAGCAGTGCAGAGCTTGCTGAGGAATGGCAGCAGGCAGGTGTGAGTGCATCTGCACGCACTGTGAGGCGGAGACTCTTGGAGCAAGGCCTGGTCTCAAGGAGGGCAGCAAAGAAGCCACTTCTCTCCAGAAAAAACATCAGGGACAGACTGATATTCTGCAAAAGGTACAGGGAGTGGACTGCTGAGGATTGGGGTAAAGTCATTTTCTCGGATGAATCCCCTTTTCGATTGTTTGGAACATCTGGAAAACAGCTTATTCGGAGAAGAAGAGGTGAGCGCTACCACCAGTCTTGTCTCATGCCAACTGTAAAGCATCCTGAAACCATTCATGTGTGGGGTTGCTTCTCAGCCAAGGGAATCGGCTCTCTCACAGTCTTGCCTAAAAGCACAGCCATGAATAAAGAATGGTACCAGAATGTCCTCCAAGAGCAACTTCTCCCAACCGTCCAAGAGCAGTTTGGCGCTCAACAATGCCTTTTCCAGCATGATGGAGCACCTTGCCATAAAGCAAAGGTGATAACTAAATGGCTCAGGGAACAAAACATAGAGATTTTGGGTCCATGGCCTGGAAACTCCCCAGATCTTAATCCCATTGAGAACTTGTGGTCAATCATCAAGAGACGGGTGGACAAACAAAAACCAACAAATTCAGACAAAATGAAAGCATTGATTCTGCAAGAATGGACTGCTATCAGTCAGGATTTGGTCCAGAAGTTGATTGAGAGCATGCCAGGGAGAATTGCAGAGGTCCTGAAGAAGAAGGGTCAACACTGCAAATATTGACTTGCTGCATTAACTCATTCTAACTGTCAATATAAGCTTCTGTTACTCATAATATGAATGCAATTCTATTTCTGTATGTGATAAAAACATCTGACAAACACACATAAAAACCAGAGGGCAGCAGATCATGTGAAAATATCATATTTGTGTCATTCTCAAAACTTTTGGCCATGACTGTAGAGCAATATTACATGATGATGGTCACATGATTGAAAATATTTGCTATCTGTCTATTGGTTATCTCACCCATCCATCAAATCCTACTTCTGTTTCGTGATCTGTGTAGTCTCTTCCTCCTGTGCAGTCTGTGTATGCAGTGTGTCCCTCCTGTGCAGTCTCTTCCTTCTGTACAGTCCATGTGTACAGTCTCTCCCTCCTGTGCAGTCCCTTTATGCAGTCTCTCCCTCCTGTGCAGTCCCTTTATGCAGTCTCTCCCTCCTGTGCAGTCCCTTTATGCAGTCTGTCCTTTCTGTGCAGTCCCTGTGTGTAGTCTGTTCCTCCTGTGCAGTCTGCTTCTCCTGTGCAGTCCCTCTGTGCAATTTCCTTCTCCTGTGCAGTCCCTGTATGCAGTCTGTCCCTCCTGTGCAGTTCCTGTGTGCAGTCTGTTCCTCCTGTGCAGTCTGCTTCTCCTGTGCAATCTCCTTCTCCTGTGCAGTCTCCTTCTTCTGTGCAGTCCCTGTATGCAGTCTGTCCCTCCTGTGCAATCCCTGTGTGCAGTCTGTCCCTCCTGTGCAGTCTCCTTCTCCTGTGCAGTCCCTGTATGCAGTCTGTCCCTCCTGTGCAATCCCTGTGTGCAGTCTGTCCCTCCTGTGCAGTCTCCTTCTCCTGTGCAGTCCCTTTATGCAGTCGGTCCCTCCTGTGCAGTTCCTGTGTGCAGTCTGTTCCTCCTGTGCAGTCTGCTTCTCCTGTGCAGTCCCTCTGTGCAATCTCCTTCTCCTGTGCAGTCTCCTTCTTCTGTGCAGTCCCTGTGTGCAGTCTCTTCCATCTGTGCAGTCTCCTTCTTCTGTGCAGTCTCTTGCTCCTGTGCAGTCCATTTGTGTGCAGTCTCTTCCATCTGTGCAGTCTCCTTCTTCTGCGCTGTATCTTGCTCCTGTGCAGTCCATGGGTGCAGTATCTTCCTCCTGTGCAGTCTCCTTCTCCTGTGCAGTCCCTCTGTGCAATTTCCTTCTCCTGTGCAGTCCCTGTATGCAGTCTGTCCCTCCTGTGCAGTCCCTGTATGCAGTCTGTCCCTCCTGTGCAATCCCTGTGTGCAGTCTGTCCCTCCTGTGCAGTCTCCTTCTCCTGTGCAGTCCCTTTATGCAGTCTGTCCCTCCTGTGCAGTTCCTGTGTGCAGTCTGTTCCTCCTGTGCAGTCTGCTTCTCCTGTGCAATCTCCTTCTCCTGTGCAGTCTCCTTCTTCTGTGCAGTCCCTGTATGCAGTCTGTCCCTCCTGTGCAATCCCTGTGTGCAGTCTGTCCCTCCTGTGCAGTCTCCTTCTCCTGTGCAGTCCCTGTATGCAGTCTGTCCCTCCTGTGCAATCCCTGTGTGCAGTCTGTCCCTCCTGTGCAGTCTCCTTCTCCTGTGCAGTCCCTTTATGCAGTCGGTCCCTCCTGTGCAGTTCCTGTGTGCAGTCTGTTCCTCCTGTGCAGTCTGCTTCTCCTGTGCAGTCCCTCTGTGCAATCTCCTTCTCCTGTGCAGTCTCCTTCTTCTGTGCAGTCCCTGTGTGCAGTCTCTTCCATCTGTGCAGTCTCCTTCTTCTGTGCAGTCTCTTGCTCCTGTGCAGTCCATTTGTGTGCAGTCTCTTCCATCTGTGCAGTCTCCTTCTTCTGCGCTGTATCTTGCTCCTGTGCAGTCCATGGGTGCAGTATCTTCCTCCTGTGCAGTCTCCTTCTCCTGTGCAGTTCCTGTGTGCAGTCTGTTCCTCCTGTGCAGTCTGCTTCTCCTGTGCAGTCCCTCTGTGCAATCTCCTTCTCCTGTGCAGTCTCCTTCTTCTGTGCAGTCCCTGTATGCAGTCTGTCCCTCCTGTGCAATCCCTGTGTGCAGTCTGTCCCTCCTGTGCAGTCTCCTTCTCCTGTGCAGTCCCTGTATGCAGTCTGTCCCTCCTGTGCAATCCCTGTGTGCAGTCTGTTCCTCCTGTGCAGTCTGCTTCTCCTGTGCAGTCCCTCTGTGCAATCTCCTTCTCCTGTGCAGTCTCCTTCTTCTGTGCAGTCCCTGTGTTCAGTCTCTTCCATCTGTGCAGTCTCCTTCTTCTGTGCAGTCTCTTGCTCCTGTGCAGTCCATGGGTGCAGTATCTTCCTCCTGTGCAGTCTCCTTCTCCTGTGCAGTCCCTGTGTGCAATCTCTTTCTCCTGTGCAGTCTCTTCCTCCTGTGCAGTCCCTGTGTGTTGTCTCTTCCTTCTGAGCAGTCACTATGTACAGTCTCTCCTCGAGTTGTTTGTACTTCAGACTTCCCCAGGAAGTGGACCAGGAAGTAGCTGTCTCACACATTGTCTGACACGCCATTGTCAGCAATATTAACCCTCAATGGGATCATTTAGCTCTTCATGTTTAGAGAAGATGTTGAGGCTGTACTGTAGAGTAAAGTTGCCCTCACAGGTATGAACTTTAGAACTTTAGTACTCGAGGATTAGCTTGCACAATGGGGCTTTGTAATAACTTGTCCAGAATTCTGTCCATATCACATTAATATTACAAAATTGTCGGAGCCGATGATCACTGCCCATCCGAAAATCAAATCTGAACCATCGCCACATTTTATATCTTCATTACATCCTGGCTAAAATTAGTGCCAGATTTGCCGTCTTTGTTCTAATCTTTGACTAATGAACCCCGCTGTAGTCTCTCGCTGCTCGATGTGTTATATTAGACATTTTCCTTTGTAGTGTCATGGACAATACAGAAGCAATGAAGACGAGTGACGCAGGCGTGATGCTCAGGACAGCGGGTCACTGCTGAATAACAGGGTCACATTCTTACAGTTCTGTTATTTGATTCAGAAGGAAACCCTTTTTATGTATGTACAGTATATTTTATGTATATTATAGTAACACTGTTGGACACTTTTGCATTATTTTTGTATTTCTCAAATAGTAAAAAATACCAATAGTCTTGATTAAATATCTACCATTAATGGTATACAGCGCCGATGCAGACCTGTGTGTCTCTGTCATTACATAGCTACATAGTATGGCTGAATAAAGACTAGGAACCGATTTGTATCTACTTTGATTTGATCTCACCTCTCCTGGGCACCTTTCCAGCATCTTCCGGCCTCTTTCTGACATCATGACGCCCCGGGATCACAGCTGAGGTATGTGATTGGGACTCAGTGGTCATGTGCCCCACGTGACTGATGAAATTCAATCACAGGTCTCAGTGGTGACCCCAGGGCGTGTGATATCAGCCAGAGACTGGAAGACGACACAGGAGACCACCAGAGGCCATAGGTATGATTGGCCTCAGCAGTCATGTGGGATGGGCTGACGTCATGTTACTATGACGCAGAGGACATTGTGACCACCAAATGCCCAGGAGAGGTAGGGCAAGGTGAGTATAACTCCACCAAAGACACCCTGGAGCATAATAATAGCACTTTGTGCCGAACAAGATAGGCCGAACCTCACAAATATTTGTAAAAATAAATCTCATGAGGTCATCCATCTCTAAGACTTATGTCCATCCAATTCAACCAAGTGATAGGAGACAGTACGACCAAAGGGATGAGTTAAGGAAATAAGCATTCTACTCATTTCCATCAACATCGATGCTATTTTGTTGCATGTAAGCCATTTTTGAAGTTGTCAGCTATTGCTGCTGTGACAAGATCCTGGGGTAGGCTATTCTACACATTCTCAGTCCTTACATTATAGAACCAGCTCCTATGGTAGGCTATTCCACAGATTGCCTGTATTTTCAGAACTTACTCCCAGAACGTTTCCCTGTTTTCTGCTGATTCTTTGGTTTACTTATTTTGGCTAGTTTTCCTGGTTAATCCCTTTCTTGCTGATTTGACTTTACATGTGTTCTCCTGAACTTGGCCATGGCCTGGACTTCTGATATTTTTCTGCTTTTGTTTTGGCTATCTTTGTGCTCTCCTAGTTTTTGATCCTGGCTTGTGTATTAGTCTCTTGCCCACCACAGTAAGGTTATTTACTGCCAACTTGTTCTGGGTTTGCAAACTGGGACCCAAGTCATACTTTCCATCCTCCCTTGTGGTGGGTTCTGGTGTATACTTGGGGCAGCCTTAGAATCTGTGAACCAGGTTGGTGTAGGATTATAGGTTGTTAAAACAGAACTAACCAAATAAACTATAGATTTTTATCTTTTTTTTTTGACAATGTAGTTAATCTGTTGAAAAACATACAGTATCTGTCTTGCTTCTCATGAATTCAGATATACTGTATTATAGGCAGTGAAGACTTATTGGGGCCACTTCTTAAAGAATAGTCTTTCACAGTCTATCGACAGCTGTAGTCATTGTATCATAACATGGAGGAATGATGAAAAAGAAATCTGCATCATTGCGAAATATAGCAGCTCACGAGCCTAAAATATCCTGAGGTAATGATGAGCGTAGACTTGGGATCCTCTACAATACGACATCTCAGGCTCCTGCATGTCTTTCAATTACGAGGAGTATTTTTCCATTGCAAGCGTTCTCTATGGGCGTTTTGTAAATTAGTTTTCACACCTTTTTTTCTTATAAATACATGGGGAAAAAAAAACCCCATGTGTTGTTATAATAGACGTCTATTATATCATGTGTCTTAGCTTGGAGAATGAGGTGTCCTGGTCAATACAAAGTGGAAATTTCCACCTCAGCTAAAAAGCAGAATTCATTCTTCTGAATAAGAAATGATTTTCCTGGAATAATATATAAATCTGGTTGTGGAAAGCAAATCATTGTTAATGCACTGCTCTGACTTCGAGAAGCTGATTAATCCTTGTGAGGATCACAGTGTCTAATGGTTCAGTTCCTGCCATGATGGACAGCTTGTCAGGAGCATGAGAAGATGGAAATCTGCCGCCAGCTCTTCTATGGAGTAATTGAAGGAGACTTACAGGTCCACCACATGGTGTACAATACAATGTATCATTGATTATTTATATCTATAGGAGAGAATATTCGGACAGTCGGAGCAGGAATATAGTCTTCAAGTGGTTCGTAAAGGCCGGAAGCTTAGAACTTACGCTAGGAAGAAATTCAAACTGGTCAAGGGCAAGTAGATTTGGAGAAAGCTGTGGGGTGGGTACAAAAGAAAAAAAAGCATACTCCTCTGTTCTCAGTGCTCTGTTGCCCTTTCCCAGTCTTTTTTTTTTAATGACACCATCGTAAGCCCTCACACCTGATGTGACGTAGCTGGTGAGAAATCGGTGACATATGTGAGTGACATCACCAGTTCATCTCCAGCAACTTCTGAGGTCTTTGTGGCCATGTGAGCTTCACTGTTTCCCGCAGTTCATGCCCTGTCATTTGACAGAAGTGGGGCAAGGAGTGGACAACAAGGCCCGGGACAGCAGAGTATCACATTTCTTATATGTTTTCCCATGGGTTACGCCAAGTCTTGGACAGTCCCTTTAATTATAATAGTAGGGTCTGTTCACACATCTAGGCTTAAATCCAATGTGTATTTTACAAGAGGATAGTGGCAGAATCTAATGGAAGTATGCAGCCGAGGAATCAGCTGCTCGAAAGATGAAGATACTCCTATTTCTGCTGTGGATGTGCCCTGGATCCACACAAGGATTAGCCCATTGTTATTAAATAGGGCTGATTTATTTTTTTTGCATGGCATATAGAGCAAGCTGCATATTCTGCTCCGGTAGAACCCATTGGATATTCCACTCAGATAGAGAATGCTACATATTCCTCATAAAGCCTGATACATATTCAGCTAAGACAGAGATAAGTGCATATTCAGCTAACATACAGCAAGCAACACATTCTGCTCAGACGTAGTATGCTATTTATTCAGCTCAGATACAGCATGCTACATATTCCATATATTCACTTTGTATTAGAACGCTACACTAAGCAAATAGCATAGAGGGCCTTGGTGCACTATATTAATATGCAGTGTGTTGGCTGTAACTTAGCTTGGCAAGTTCTGCATCTTTTTATCTGAAGATAAATATATGGGTGAGTAAAGCTAGATTGTCAGGATCAGGATGAAAGTTCAGTATTGGAAAGTACAAGAGTGCATGCAGGGAAAGTAATGACAGTAATATGCCCACTACAGTGTGAACAGGGTCTGATTTAATGTGTGGGATCCCCTAGTTAAAAGTTCAATAGGGTCTGGTGATGGTGTCCCTACTGAGGTTATGTAGGGAGCAGTGTGACTGATGTTATGTTCACATCTAAGTTATAGTGTTCATTGTATTGATCCTTAGGAGGACCAGAACAATGGACAGACAAAGTGCTAAAACAGAGGACACATATTTAGCCCGATGGATCCTATTGACTATAATGGGATCTGTCAGGTGTCCACTCTTTGTAATTGAAACCAAAGGACAAAAAAGTCAGACTTTTTCATCCAGGGATTTTTGACGGGTATTGCGACAGAGTCTCGATGCAGATGTGAACGTAGCCTGAGATGGTGCTGATATAACAGCTATAGGATGGACCTAAAAGCCTTTCCCATTATCTATTGATGTCCCCCGACTGGCTATATAAGCGGCTAATAAATGATTCTGTTGTCATGTGATTGACTCAAAAGTTGCACGTGTTGCATATGATTCACGGGACTAATGCTGATATGGTCATCTCCCTATAGATGATTTCATAAAAAATAAAAAGTGACCCCTTAGAATTGTTCTGATGACTTTTATGCATCATAAAACTGATACATGGATGTGCTTAAGCTAGGAAAGGGTTAATAAACAAGAAAGAAAGCAATCCAGAAACTAATATAAAATGTGACAATGTAACATCAAACATGCGATTATTTGCAACTTAGTTTATCTTCATGGGCTTAATTTGCTGACGATGCCTCAAGATCTCATAACCTTCAAGCTAGGAATGAGTTAATAGTCAGAATAAAACCTAAATGGGAAAAAAAAAACCTTTATAATAAAACATAGAACACTGTATTAGCTTCCAGGAACGGTTTCCACCGCGCTCAGATATTTCCTGCATAGTTGTCTAAACAGATGCATTGGGCCATGAATCCTGGTAGAACGAGATCACATTAATATTCTCCTGCACCACTATGGGGCAGTCACAACAAAAGCATCAGGACCAACGTCCCATATATTAAACAGGTATCTCCCAGATCACTTCTCAATCAAATGGAAAACTGCGGCCGTCTCCAGACGAAAAGCAAAGAAGAAACCTAAAAAGATAAGAAAATATATTATATGTAAAATGGTTAAACAAAATCACATGAAATACAAAGAGAATCACAAATACACAGAAATCTATACATGTATCGCTCCATACAGTAACATGGATGAGGTTCTACGACATTATTTTTGTTCTAGTTTTATATTTTTAGACAATATTTTTATAGAATTTTCAAGGTATAAGACATAAACGATGCCAAATGTAGTCCATCATATAATGAGGCAATGATCCCCCCTCGTACCCAACGCTAATACCTCCATAATACTGTATGACCTCTGACGGCACATGATACACTTTTTTTAATGTAAATTCTATATTTCAAATAAATTTTTGCTAAGGCAGGGAAAGTATAGAAGGAAGGGTAAGGGAGTACAAGGAATTATTACAGACATCAGATTCTGCAAATTGTGCATATATCACCTAGAAGAGACAGAACATGGGTGATCAAACAACAAGACTAATGATATGACAGTACAAAAACATCAATGTCCTCCGCAGAAGATACAACCTCCGAATCTACAGCTCCGTAGTTATGACAAAATGGGAGACTGAACTAAACAGAAAATGCACAAAGGGGGAAATAAAAGGAATATCAATGTAAATGGGGAATGGACTATGAAGTAGTCGCAAGATTTTAACAAACGTGAGTGTTCTGCAAAATCTAGTTTTCTAATATACTTGTTGTTTCATGTAACCTATCAGGATAAGCTGCTATGGGTGTACATGTGGAGTGACACTATATCTGGCCATTATATGTAATAAATTCTGTAGTGTTAGGCTGTGTAGGCTTTATTTGTAGTTTGTATTTCTCTCTAAACTGGTGGTGGAGACTGCCATGCACTGCACAAGTTCTTATCTCATCTCCTACACTTCCTGCTCACTCCTTCCCCTCCCCTCTCTGTAGACTGCTATACACAGAGTCATCAGACCTGCAGTCCGTCTTAAAGAGGACCTTTCACCACCTCCACCAACTCCAACATATTGCATCCACCAATGAACACCGCTCCACTGAGGCTAGGTTCACATCTGCTCCAGGTTCTTTGTTGCTTGGGTCTGGCAGGGGACCCGAACCACCCGTCCTCTGTGCAGGACTTTACTGTCTGCCGATTTTCAATGGTTTTTGCAACGGTAACTCCGTTGCAGATGTAAACTTAGCCTGGTTGTGGCACAGCTGGAATTTTTTTTCTGCAGCCCCCACCATTCCAGAGCAATTATTGGTGTTACTTTCAGCACAATTAGGCTCTCTACAGTCAGTGCTGGTCCTGGGTTCTGGGCTCCAGCACACAGTCAAGGATTACCCATCTAACAGCAAAGAGCATAATTGTGCTGAAACTAACAGCAATAACTGTTAGGGAATGGGGGGTAGAGAAAATATTCCAACTGCACCAGCATCAATGGAGCAGCATCTATTGAAGGTTGCAAAGAGTTGGAGTTGGTGGAGATTTTGAATGGTCCTCTTAAGACAGACAGAGCAGGGGTTTTCAGAATGAAAGTTATTTTAGCAGAAGGTAGAGGGGGCTAACAAGACCAGATAGAGCCACTTCTTATAATCAGCCGTGCTATTCATTTATGCAGGTCAGGAGCTATTTGATGAACCATCTTCCAGTTGGTGCTGGACATTGGTAGTCTCTCACACATCTGGTTTTCATGCCACTATATCCAAGTGCAAACAATTATTAACCTTTACTTAGGGAGAGAAAATGATAATTAGGTCTCTTCCAAACGGAACTAAACTGTCTTTCTAGTGCCATCTATAGGTTGCTTGAAACATGACTCAACCAAACTAGAGACACCCATCTTTAGACAGCTACAATGGTGTTTGCGTTCTTCATCAGTACTGGTTGGCTGGGGGCATTGCCTTTGATGCAGCTCTCAGGGGGTGCTGATTTTTCTTATTGAGATAAAGGTGGTGTAGAGAATCTTACATAAGGCTTGGGATAGGGGGAGCAACAATGGCATGTGCCCCAGTGCTGAGTGTCAGAAGGGAAACCATCAAGCCATTGCCTTGGTCAGAGTATTTAAATACAGGTTTTAGGCAGCAAATTGAACCTGTGCTTGAGTGCAAGGAAGTGCAAGGATCACTGTAAGAAGAACCATTACCCCTCTATAAGGTTAAGGAAAGATCATCCCAAAACTAGTTTGTAATTGCGATTGCAGAATACCTGTGATACTTTAACTCAAATAGATCAGCTCAAAGAATAAAAATCAAGAGGTCTCAGCACAGATCCTTAGACTTCTATGCAGTATGTGGCTTCAGCATACTTACAGCAGGGATCAATAGATGTCTTTGCAGTATGCAGCTTTAGCACGGATCCGTAGACCTCTATGCAAAATGTGGTTTCAGCTCAGTCTCAGCACATATCCTTAGACTTCTATGCAATATGTTGCTTCACCATAGGTTCAGCACTGATCTATAGACTTTTATGTAGTATACGACTTCAGCATAAGTACAGCACAGATCAATGAACTCCTTGGCAGTATGCAGCTTTAGCACAGGTTGATACATTTCTATACAGTATGCAGCTTTAGCACAGGTTGATACATTTCTATACAGTATGCAGCTTTAGCACAGGTTGATACATTTCTATACAGTATGCAGCTTTAGCACAGGTTGATACATTTCTATACAGTATGCAGCTTTAGCACAGGTTGATACATTTCTATACAGTATGCAGCTTTAGCACAGGTTGATACATTTCTATACAGTATGCAGCTTTAGCAGTCTCTGCACAGGTTCTTTCAGAATGCAGAATGGGGTTTCAGCACAGTCTCAGCACAAATCCTTAGACTTCTATGCAGCATGTGTCTTCAGCATACTTTCAGTACAGATCAATAGACTTCTTTGCAGTATGCAGCTTTAACACAGGTGCATAGACTTCTATGCAATATGTAGCTTCTGCACAATCTCAGCCTAAATCCTTAGACTTCTATGCAGTATGAGGCTTCAGCATAGTTTCAACACTGATCCACAGACTTCTATGCAGCATTGTGGCTTCCTACAGCTTGCACAAACATAAAGTGGTAGTGGTTTTAGCTAATTGCAATAAGTTACAAATCCCCACAAACCTTATAAAGTTGTGTTCAATAGTTTACAGAAGAGTATTTGAGTGTACGGAAATGCTGGGTGTAGTAGTTAACATGATAATAGGAGCTGTGATTGTACAGCACATGTAAGTGGCGCTTGTATAAGCCTTTATTATTTTTAATCCATTTAGCCCAATATTCTGGAGCTGTGCAATGTAATCTCAGGCAGACAGTAATTTGAGACATGTCGCCATCTATCAGGGGCAGGATTGTTTCTTTTCTGTTGCATTTAAAGATATATATTTTTTCACTTTTTTTCCCGAGCCAAGATTTTGTAGCATCGATTTCTTTTGTCGTTGTAAGAGCGTATTTCAAAGAGTGAAATTGAAATCATAAAATAGAGCAGAAAATATCTAACATTATGGCTTTTTATCACAAGGAAATGTTGGGGCCGTGACATCATTTGAGATAATCCTTATATTTAACTCATTAAGTGATGGATATATGGACATAAGTTCCCGGGGGTAAAACACAGAGGTTGACATACTGTTGGGTGCATGCTATGAGCTCATATTGGGTGCTACAGTGGTCAGATAGATGTATGCTTGATATTGCTTGCTATAATTAGAGACTATCAGAATTTTATGTGAAACTTTGTATCTATATTCTTAGCTTGTGGTTCCCTGCCTGCAGGCTCAGAGCCTCCTAAGGCTGGGTTCACACCTGCGCCTGATCTCCGATGGGGGATTCTGTTCCCCATTCCGCTTGAAAAATGCGGAGAGGAAACCGCTCTGTCTATGGGGTCTGCGGGTTTCCACAGGTAACCGCTTTTTTAAGTGGCTTAGGTTTCCATTCAGGGGGTCTCAAAGCGGACCCCCCCAACGGAAACTCGAACGCAGGTGTGAACCTAGCGTCAGTCCCCCCAAAACTCTAGCCCACTGCAAGAAAACCAGGAAGAATAGAAGGAAGGGGGGGTGTGCAGCTGCAGCTTCTTTCCCTTTGTGTCTATGAGAATACAAGCTGTGAGAGGGGAAGAGGAGCAGAAGTGGGACATGTTTTTGAGTCAGTCTACGGTGTACAGCAATAGCATCATTTGACAAAGTGCCCAGTCACCCATGGAGCGAGAAAATATGCACCCATCATAAATAATTCCATAAATCAGTAGTTAATGCAAGTATGTGAAACTTTGTATCTATGTTCTTAGCCTGTAGTTCCACCTCCCCTGCCTGCAGGCTGTCTGTCAATACTCAGAAACTTGCTAAGTCCCAAAAATCTAACCCATTACAGAGACACCAGGATGAATGCAAGGGGTGCAAGGGGAGGAGGGATATGCAGCTGCAGGTTTTTTCTCTGTCTCTGTGAGACTGCACACTATGAGAGGGGAGGAGAAGTAGAACTGGGACACATTCTTCTTGGTACAGCAATAGCATCACACTAGCAAGTTTCCACCCCGCCATGAAGAGAGGAAACATGCACCTATGATAAATGTTTCCATAAATTAGTAGTTCATATGAACATATAAAACTTTGCAACCCATTAGGTATAGTTATATTTTCCATAGTGTTAAAGGGGTATTCCCATGAACATAACCATATCTATATTTGTAGATAATTAAAAGTTAAACATTTTTGCAAATATAAGTAGTTAAAAATTCTGCAGAGTTTTAAAGATTTTCTCTAACTATCTTAGTGGTGAGAATCTGTTGCCTTGATCAGTTGCCAATGGATACGACCACAAATGCAGAAACTTTCTATGGTCTGGGACTTGTCAAAAACCCAGCCATGACTTTCTTATTGTAGCTGGGTTATCAGGCAGGGACACTACATGTATCAGAAGATATCCCGGTCACAATAAGCAAATCATGCCTGATTTTCTGACCTTAGAAAGATCCTGCATTTATGGTCGTATCCACTGGCAATCGATCAAGACAACAAGACTGTGACCCCAAGATATTTACAGAGAATCTTTAAAACTCTGCAAAATGTTTAATTACTTATATTTGCAAAAATGTTTAACTTTTAATTATCTACAAATTTAAAAATGGTTATGTTGGTGGGAATACCCCTTTAAGTTCCCCTTTGCCTGTCTGTACACTCTAAATATTCACAAACTTCCTTAAGCAACAATAAAATCTATAGCTTAAAACAGGCAAAGCAAGAGAAAGTGAGTAGAGGAGGAGGGGTATGATTCTGCAACGTCTCTCTCTGTTTGTCTACGAGATTACATGCTGTGAAAGGGAAAGTGCAACATCGAATACACATCAATATAACTGCCCAGCTATAACTTATATATTTAGTAAATCCAGGAAACCTTTGGACAATTCATTAGACATACAGTATTTGTTGTTTATTTTTGGTGGTTTGAAACATTTTGTATCTTAAGTCTCCCATTGTATCCTATGGGCTGGAGAATCAGTGAATGAGGTTGACTGATGCATTTGCCATCTCTCTTTAAGGACATATGTCTAATGTTTTACACTTCTCAGATTGTAGACATGAGCTGATCCCTGAGGTCCATCTGCTCTAACCTCAACCATATTCTATGATGCAGCAGCTGCTACAATGATGTACACAAGTATTTCCTGGTGCCCAATGACACTCTTTGGATCATCTTTCTCCTTGGAAGAATTCCTTCCTATGCTGTCCCTGTCCATATGCCTTGATAGGAACTGGTGTATAGATGTGGCTTTGTGATCATGCATGGATGGCTACAACTCAAATTTTTGTTGTTTGACTGGGTAAACGCTATGACGTGTTTCAACCCAGATTGGGGTGTTCTTCAGACACTTTGTGGCCATCTGTGCACAATTTTGCTACATGGAAGCAGAGCCACTAGATACTGCCCACTTCTATCCACATACTAATTCCTTTTATAGCACCGTACGGTCCTCCACCCAGGCTTGGACCTTATTGTCCCTGCTATTGGGTTGCTCAACCACAAAATGAGAACACACATCTTTGGACTCCTATCTGCTGACATACCATAATAGCTATTATGGAGAAGGGTTGACCTCTTTCTACAACCCCAAAATTGCTGCATGGATTAGATATAAACACTTAGTCTGTAAACCCCTGACTGTGAATATTTCAGAAACCTTGATGGCAAAAGTGGTCAAAAATAATCCAAAAATATAAATCAGAAACTCATTAATCCTTCCTGGCTTGGAACAACCTGTTTTTCTCTAAATTCTAGATCTATAAAGATCTTGTGAACCTTCATTAGCCAGGAATACAATGCCAATAATATTAGGATCGGTTGCTGTAGCGAAGGCGCACCTCCTGCACATACACCTATGGCATTAAATAAAACAGAAGTATTAAAAATGTAATTGGAAAATGTCAGACAGTTCAATCCATGACGGAAAGCACCGGGGGCACAAACTTTTACTGCTTCAAATTCTTCACTTGTTTCACAGCGTACAGTAAATCAGCACAGAGGGTTTAGCGTGTAATGAAATTATTTACTTTGTATCACTGGAAATAGCAAAAATAATAAAAAAAGCCTTATTTGTGCCAATGTATGCAGAATCTGTAAATGACAAGCTGTCACCTTCGGCGTGATGCACGGGCTGCGAGGAGAGGTTTACGTGCTCATATGCTCCAGCTGTCAGATTGTATTGTAACAATGGAGGGCACATAACAAACACAATCTCACAACCTGAGCAACACATTCGCAGCAATTTGTGTTCAGCTTTTTTTGGCCAGTAGATTCACAGCATAGGGTCAATGGCAAAACTAGAAATGATCAAATTCACCCGTTTATATAAGATTTGGTGGCATATACTGTAAACTGCTCAGAATTAGTAAGACTGTAGCCTGATGCCCGGCTGGTTCCAGAGCTGACACCATGTTGGTCCTGCAGTGATGATGTCACATACATCATTCCTATGACCATTGCAGCCAAGCCCTGACCTCAGCAGCCTACATGTAAGCGACATAGCTGAGGTCAGTGACTGGTCATGGGATGTAACCAAAGCAGCAGAGCAGGAAACAGGGGCGTAATTAGCAAAGACCACACAGCATAGCACCTCCTTTACTGGCCCCCACATGGTAAAATGACCCATTTAAACTCAGCATAATGTCCCATAGCGGCCCTTCCACACAGTATAATGTCCCATAGTGGCCCCTCCACACAGTATAATGTCCCATAGCAGCCCCAGCACATGGGATAATGTCCCACAGTGACCCCTCCCACAGTATAATGTTCCATAGTGGCCCCTGCACACTGTATAATGTCCCATAACAGCCCCTCCACATAGTATCGTGTCTAATAGTGGCCTTTATAATATTCGTTTCGGCCGAACCTGGATTCACCACCCATGAACTATTAATATACTGGGAGGTCTCTTCAGACCCCAGAGTATAATGAGTGGAGGCCCAGGGGAGGTGATCAGACATACAAAGCTGTGCTACCCACCTCTCCTGGCTGTCAGCATGGGTCTTCAGGCCTTTTCAATGACATCACAGACTTCTGATTCCTGGAAGAGACCCCACAGTATAACGGCAGTTTTGTTTCAGAAGTGTTCATTCCAAACAAAACTTCCATCTTGCAAGGTTCGCACAACCAATACTCTAAGTGCCGTGGACCTATTTACCGCTCCTGCCAGAAAACTGGCGTAGATGGGATACCGAATTTCCCCCATTGTTACCAATCTGTATCTTTGTACTAGGACAGGACGGATTTCCAGCTGCTGAATCTAGACAAGAATTTCCATTCACCATCAGCAAACATGGATCTTGAATATGTTGAGAAGTGAAGATATAAAGTGGGAATTTATCATTCACAGAGGGATGATATTGAGGTTTATGTTTGGCACATGGTCCTTTCTTGCACCAAACGTGCACCTCAATCCCCGATCCTGAAGATAGGACTAAAGAATCCCTCATACAGTACAAGGACAATGATACAATGTTATATGGTGGGGAAGTGAAATATATCCAGATATAACATTGCAGACACTTATATACTATAAATACCCAGTCCAGGGACTCTAATAGATTATATATATATATTCAGGACACAGATCTCTAATTGTTCATTACAGTCTCCATTATTCTTTCCCTCCTGCGCCTCGCACCTCACAATGCTTGTATCTTTACCTCCACATTTAATGAACACTTCTCTCTCATTTGCAGACAATGTCAGCCATTCACCATGGATTGCTCTCCTCTGATTAGGATCTTAAAATACAGAACTGGTTGCCAAATGGAATCAGAACAGCCAAGGTTATTCTACGTCGCTGCCGCCGCTGCCCGATGGTGGAACAATATTCCCAATCACAGACAATTTACATGCCCATAAACTGTGCGGCTTTTATAGCGTGCACTTAAAGGAGCCGCTTATCTCACAACACAGTTGAGGATTCATACAGAGTTAATACAATAGAATTCACGTATCTACATAAATTGGGACATTAACACCCCATTCTGAAGGGTTAAACAACATGGCTGCTCATCGGGACCAAACAGACACAATGTAGCAGGCGTGGAACAATAAAGGAAGAAGAGTGTAGGTCAATGTCTATGGTGATAACGCTCACCCTTCAACTGACGAAGAATTGCGGGGAATGACAAGCCGAGTTCATTACAAATTTTCCAAAAATCTTAGAGGGGTTGTCCAGGATATACAGTTTTCCGCAAGGATGCCGGGGAAGGTGAAAAAAAAAAAATCCCATACTCACCTGTCCCCGGTGTGCTGGTGTCTCCCGGTGTCCTAGCCGCACATGACCGCTGAGGCCAGTCAACAACCTAAGGAAGGCAAATGGGATGTCACAAGTGACGAATATGAGTGACATCCTGGTTCCTTTCCAAAGGCCGCAAAGACGAAGAACTACCATGGCGCCGTGGGACCAAATACTCTGCTACAATGTGAGTGAGGTCTTCAGACGCTGCAAACTCTCAAGATAAGACACTGCACAGAATGAGGCAGTAAATTGATTCACTGCTTCCTCCTTCCCCTCCCCTCTCCATAGACTTCTGTGTGAGACTAAAGACTGATATGGATACTATAGAGATAAACAAATACGGAGAATGTGACTGGAGTTTAAGAAATAGTATAATAACAGAATTGTGAATGCAGCTCTGGATGTGACTGGAATATAAGATATAGTGTAATAGAATTGTGAATACAGCTCTGAATGTGACTTGGATATAATAAATAGTATAATAGCAGAATTGTGAATGCAGCTCTGGGTGTGGCTAGAATATAAACTATAGTATAACAGCAGAATTGTGAATACAGCTCTGGATATGATTGGAATATATAAGATTAGTACAATGTAGTAGAGTAAACTGAAGCCAAGTTCCTATACATTAGTGAGTGTACGGAGGGGACTGCGTCTCATATGGAATAACCACGACACAGAATCTCAGCTGAACAACAACAATTAGCAAATAGCTTTCTTTGTTTCAGTGTGATACGTGGACTAGAAGTGGTAATGTTAGTTAAGTGCAGATTTTCCACCTTAATGCGATATTAGTAAACGAACTGTCTTCTTATCTTTCTTCTTCCTAAAAGTTGTAAAAAAAAAAAAAAAAAAAGCTGAGCGCGGAACAATAAATATACATTGTGAGGACATGTGTAGGTGTCAGGTAGCAATATATTACTTCTTTAACACATAATTTGCAACACTTCACACTTTTTGACAATGTTATATGTGTCATTTCACATTTTAAAGAGAATTTCTCACATTTTGGTTCATTTATTTACTTTTTGTTCTTGATTATTATGAAATAAATTGTATTGAGGTGTGCCCACACTACTTACACTCAATGTACGCATCCTGTAAGACATGTCTATACATTTCCCACAGAGGACATTTACCTGTAATAGTCCTGCCACCTCTATCCCTAGGGTCTGTCCCTGGTAACCTATATATAAAGCCCCAGGAATTGCAATGAATTAATATTTTTGAAAAAGTTTCAGTTTCCTCCGTCCAACCAATGTTCTCTCTCATCTTTACGGTACATAAAGCTTCCCTACCATGTATGTTATAAGGTGGAATGAACCTTCAGTATGGAGATTAACAGTTGTAAATTGTTGGTTTTATGCATAAAGGTTATTTTTTTATTGTTTCTAAATTTGTTTTATTGAATTTTGTATACTTGCAAGTCATAACACAACATGGAAAGTTACAAAACATAAATCTAAAAGAGTTGAGAACAACCCATGTCATTTAGGCATTGTATGTGTGGAACAGTAAAGCTAGCTATCATCCTGTTATAAGATGGAAGAAGTATTAGAAGTGTTTGAGACTTCTTAGCTAGTTAGCTTTGTGTCTGAATGGAATATCTAATGAAGTACTTGTATTCCCCGGGAACGACTCAACTTACTTGCATAGATATGCTAAAGTTCCTGAACATTCAGAAGTATGTAACCAAACTTTAACTAGGGATGCAGGTAGGTAAGGTTTGGGGTGTGAGGGAGAGTGCAGGTGGGGTGGGTAGGAGGAATGGGGTTGTTTGGAGGGCTGTAGTGTGTGCAACGAGTCCACACGGCTGTACTATGTTAGAAGAAACTCCTGTAACCTAAGTGGGGGTTAATATAATTTAGTTAGTTGTATGTCTATATCATGCCATGAGTCTATATACAAGTTTCTAAATAGTCTACATTAAAAATGTCCTCTTATATTGCTGCTGTACATTCTGTATATCACCTTCACATAGCTGGTTGTCCTGCTAATTCTCACATATTGTAGCTGCTCCTGAACTGACATGCTATCAGGAATGTGAAAGAACTTGTATCAATAATGTAGAGTTGACTCCTAGCACCGTCGGCAGAAGCAGCTAGAAGCATGATTCTGGGCTCCACCAACAACCAGCAAAAACTAATATTCAATGGAAACATCAATGTACCAGATGCAGGAGAGTGTCCTGGTACTCCTGGTGCTGGGGAAGTTATTCACTGTATGGACACAATGGCATGGACAGAATTACAGTGGGGCTGTTTGGAAGACCAAACTACTGGTCCATAAAGGCCTGTGGGTGGTTTGGTGTCCAAAACAGACTTCAAAGGTTCCCATTAAATCCTGCCTGTCCCATCACCCTTTGCTTGAGGACTGTGTACTGTGCACAGCATTGTCACTGGACCTGTCTAGTCTTGGTTCATGTGGATTCTGCCTCTCAGTTTCTAGTCTGATTCTGTTCCTGTATCAGTCCTGCTGCTGTGATTCTGTTGTAGTATTGTACTTGTGACTTTGTTCCAGTCCAGTGTCAGTCTGTGGTTTGCTAGATGCCCATATCCTGCGGCCAGCTATAAGACTGTTACCTGTTACCTGTCCACCCATCTGTTACCATCATCTGCCTGTAACAAGTCCTCAGTCCTGTGATGTGACCCTATCTGCTCCTGGACTCATCTTGTTATCTCCTAGTTCAGAACTTCTGACCTTTTTTTGCCCTGGACCCGTCTCCTGGTTCTGAATCTAGGGCTTGTGGTTGTTCTTTGCCTTGGGTGTCTCTTGTTTCTCTCTGAAGTCTATGTCTGATTCCATCTGGGTGATCACTCCAGTGTGTGCCACTTCCTGCTTTGGTTACCCTGGTTCTCCACTTATGATACTTTGGGGTCTCAGAGTTTTCTGTTGCTGTTCCTTGGCCAAACCCCTATGGATATGCTTCTCATTGAGCTGAACACAGAGTCTTGGTATAGACAGGCAGCCTGTTGGGTGATTCTTTAACCCTTCTTCATCTGTGCTAGTTTGTGGAGGATGGGGAGACGATACCGTACTTCACCAGAAATGGTTGGAGCTCCGTCATTGCATATTTATTTAAGACTGAGACATCTGAGGTGAACAGTTGATCCTAAAAACCTACTCAGAAGAAGAACGCAGTCACAGGTAATTACTCCTCCGAAATTTACAAGCGATAATAACTTCACAGTGAATAATTTGGCCCTGGGAACGGAACATGGAGTTGAATAATTTTACAGGTTGTTTTTTTTTTTTTACATTGATTTATTCTGTAATATGTTCTTTAATATAATCACCAAGTCATACAGAAAGCTACAGACCTTCAAACACAGAAAACTCTTGGTTCCAAAGCCTTAATATTTTGCTAAGAGACAACAGCTTCGGGGTTGACCATGTCTTTTTTTTCTGGCTGGAAAGGTGAACTGTAGGCAGCAGGTAGTGACAAAGATGTCGGATCTCTACTCAGTGGAGTAGCTATATGTGGTGCAGAGGTTGCTGATGCAACTAGAGATGGGGGAGCCTTGAAGTTTTGGTCTAAACTGGAAGTGCTAATATTATACTTGGTGGTCTCTTCAGACTCCAGAGTATATTAAATAGAGGCTCAGAAGAGGTGTAGAAAAATATTGAGCACTCGTATTAATCTGCCCTAACCCCTTCTGGGCTCCCTCGTGGCATTTGTATTCATTCTCAGGCGTCTTCTGGTCTCCTCCGGCCTTCTGGGCAATGTCATTGTGACCCGTGTGACCACTGAGGCCACATCACAGTTCTCAGATTGACTCAAGGCTGTTGACATCACTCAAGACGACTTGAAGACACTCGGGAACAAACACCAGACTCCCAGGGAGTCCAGGAGAAGGTGGGGAAAGGTAAGTATGGCCGGTTATTATTTTTGCACCTTTCCTGGGTCTCTGCTTATTATACCCAGGAGTATAATAATGGTTCCTGAAGGGTGAACACAAAAATTTGGGATTCAGTCAAACCCAACTCTTCACCAAATGGTTCGTCCATCTATAGTTACAACTAAGATTAGACACTGAGAGGGCAAAAAATTTCTCAATTCCATTTCAGGAGACTATAAAATATACATAATAGTTGGGTGGGGATGTTATTGGTTTATTACTGAGGCTCAGAAGCTTTAAATGGATCTTTCCATCTGGGAACCTGTCTCATGGCCATAGGCAGCAATAGTCTGGAGCCAACTCATTGAGGTCTATGGGAGAGTTTTATATGATGTTCTGTGCAGGGAGGGGGAGGAGTTAAACTGTGACATCATCTATTCTCAGTAGTAGATGTAATGATGGGTCAGTGGTTGGTGGTATCTATAGAGGTGCTATTTTCTATTGTAATTCTGTATGTCACGTAAATGAGGTGACTGCTACAAAGAAAATTCCTACAGAATTGGCAAATGCCAGCCTATTATATGGCATAGTGGCAAGGCTGAAAATAAATCAACACCTATACAGGTTTCCCATTGATATACTACAGAGCGAACCGCTTGTGTATACTCCCCTAGATACAGTATATGTTTCTGACTTTTCAATTGCCCAGTCTTTATATCCCAGCTCTGAATCACAACATTCACTTTTATCGACTGCTTTAAAAAAAACTGCTGAATGTAAGATTTGGGACTGAACACTCGAGTCTCGGCAGTCATATATTACACGTCAGGTGTTCTAAAACTTTATTCTGCTCTATAAATACCAGGATACTTTGTGCACAGAAAGCCGCAAGTTAGGGAGTCGGACGCCCCACTGTGCAAGGTTTGCACAATCCCTCCCACTCTTTCTTCCTGAAGGATCTCTGTCAGATGTAAATGGAGAGCCGGCTCTCAGAAATATCTTTCAAACTGGCAGCAACAGAGGGGTCCATCTGGCAGCAAGGAAGGAAAGAAAATCACTCTGCAACATCTCTGTGTTGTGGATGCCAGTGAAGCACATCTGACACCAACCAGGGAAGTTTCACATCATTCTGCTTGATAATCCCCTGCACCATGTGAAGCCCTGACAAATGTTTCCCCAATTTGCACATTCCCTTCATTTATTTATTATATCCCAAGGAATTATTATTAACGCCAATAGCCTGATGATAATGTAGGATAAGATGTTTGTGTAACTCTTTGTGTGCTGCAGGACCCAGACACAGCTTTATTCCTCTCACTACCTCCCCAGTACTATGTATAAAGTGTTAACCTGTCCTATGATGTCTCATGGACCAGTGATATGGCCCATGCTGGTATAACCTGGGTATCTCCTGTATATAATTATATATGTACAGCTGGTATAAGTTATACATCTTCTTGTATATAGTGATATGGGCCATGCTGGTATAACCTGGGTATCTCCTGTATATAATTATATATGTACAGCTGGTATAAGTTATACATCTTCTTGTATATAGTGATATGGGCCATGCTGGTATAACCTGGGTATCTCCTGTATATAATTATATATGTACAGCTGGTATAACCTGGGTATCTCCTGTATATAATTATACATGTACAGCTGGTATAACCTGGGTATCTCCTGTATATAATTATATATGTATAGCTGGTATAACCTGTGTATCTCCTGTTTATAATTATATATGTACAGCTGGTATAACCTGGGTATCTCCTGTATATAATTCTATATGTACAGCTGGTATAAGTTATACATCTTCCTGTATATAGTGATATGGGCCGTGCTGGTATAAACTGGGTATCTCCTGTAGATAATTCTATATGTACAGCTGGTATAAGTTATACATCTTCTTGTATATAGTGATATGGGCTGTGCTGGTATAACCTGGGTATCTCCTGTATATAATTATATATGTACAGCTGGTATAACCTGGGTATCTCCTGTATATAATTATATATGTACAGCTGGTATAAGTTATACATCTTCTTGTATATAGTGATATGGGCCATGCTGGTATAACCTGGGTATCTCCTGTATATAATTATATATGTACAGCTGGTATAAGTTATACATCTTCTTGTATATAGTGATATGGACCATGCTGGTATAACCTGGGTATCTCCTGTATATAATTATATATGTACAGCTGGTATAAGTTATACATCTTCTTGTATATAGTGATATGGGCCATGCTGGTATAACCTGGGTATCTCCTGTATATAATTATATATGTACAGCTGGTATAACCTGGGTATCTCCTGTATATAATTATATATGTACAGCTGGTATAACCTGGGTATCTCTTGTATATAATTATATATGTACAGCTGGTATAAGTTATACATCTTCTTGTATATAGTGATATGGACCATGCTGGTATAACCTGGGTATCTCCCACATACAATTATATATATACAGCTGGTATAAGTTATACATCTTCTTGTATATAGTGATATGGGCCATGCTGGTATAACCTGGGTATCTCCTGTATATAATTATATATGTACAGCTGGTATAAGTTATACATCTTCTTGTATATAGTGATATGGGCCATGCTGGTATAACCTGGGTATCTCCTGTATATAATTATATATGTACAGCTGGTATAAGTTATACATCTTCTTGTATATAGTGATATGGGCCATGCTGGTATAACCTGGGTATCGCCTGTATATAATTATATATGTACAGCTGGTATAACCTGGGTATCTCCTGTATATAATTATATATGTACAGCCGGTATAACCTGGGTATCTCCTGTATATAATTATATATGTACAGCTGGTATAAGTTATACATCTTCTTGTATATAGTGATATGGGCCGTGCTGGTATAACCTGGGTATCTCCTGTATATAATTATATATGTACAGCTGGTATAACCTGGGAATCTCCTGTATATAATTATATATGTACAGCTGGTATAAGTTATACATCTTCTTGTATATAGTGATATGGACCATGCTGGTATAACCTGGGTATCTCCTGCATATAATTTATATATGTACAGCTGGTATAAGTTATACATCTTCTTGTATATAGTGATATGGACCATGCTGGTATAACCTGGGTATCTCCTGTATATAATTATATATGTACAGCCGGTATAAGTTATACATCTTCTTGTATATAGTGATATGGACCATGCTGGTATAACCTGGGTATCTCCTGTATATAATTATATATGTACAGCCGGTATAACCTGGGTATCTCCTGTATATAATTATATATGTACAGCTGGTATAACCTGGGTATCTCCTGTATATAATTATATATGTACAGCTGGTATAAGTTATACATCTTCTTGTATATAGTGATATGAACTATGCTGGTATAACCTGGGTATCTCCTGTATATAATTATATATGTACAGCCGGTATAAGTTATACATCTTCTTGTATATAGTGATATGGACCATGCTGGTATAACCTGGGTATCTCCTGTATATAATTATATATGTACAGCTGGTATAAGTTATACATCTTCTTGTATATAGTGATATGGACCATGCTGGTATAACCTGGGTATCTCCTGCATATAATTTATATATGTACAGCTGGTATAAGTTATACATCTTCTTGTATATAGTGATATGGACCATGCTGGTATAACCTGGGTATCTCCTGTATATAATTATATATGTACAGCTGGTATAAGTTATACATCTTCTTGTATATAGTGATATGGACCAGGCTGGTATAACCTGGGTATCTCCTGTATATAATTATATATATATACAGCTGGTATAAGTTATACATCTTGTATATAGTGATATGGACCATGCTGGTATAACCTGGGTATCTCCTGTATATAATTATATATGTACAGCTGGTGTAAGTTATACATCTTCTTGTATATAGTGATATGGACCATGCTGGTATAACCTGGGTATCTCCTGTATATAATTATATATGTACAGCTGGTATAAGTTATACATCTTCTTGTATATAGTGATATGGACCAGGCTGGTATAACCTGGGTATCTCCTGTATATAATTATATATATACAGCTGGTATAAGTTATACATCTTGTATATAGTGATATGGACCATGCTGGTATAACCTGGGTATCTCCTGTATATAATTATATATGTACAGCTGGTATAAGTTATACATCTTCTTGTATATAGTGATATGGACCATGCTGGTATAACCTGGGTATCTCCGTATCTCCTGCATATAATTTATATATGTACAGCTGGTATAAGTTATACATCTTCTTGTATATAGTGATATGGACCATGCTGGTATAACCTGGGTATCTCCTGTATATAATTATATATGTACAGCTGGTATAAGTTATACATCTTCTTGTATATAGTGATATGGACCATGCTGGTATAACCTGGGTATCTCCTGTATATAATTATATATGTACAGCTGGTGTAAGTTATACATCTTCTTGTATATAGTGATATGGGCCATGCTGGTATAACCTGGGTATCTCCTGTATATAATTATATATGTACAGCTTGTATAACCTGGGTATCTCCTGTATATAATTATATATGTACAGCTGGTATAACCTGGGTATCTCCTGTATATAATTATATATGTACAGCTGGTATAACCTGGGTATCTCCTGTATATAATTATATATGTACAGCTGGTATAAGTTATACATCTTCTTGTATATAGTGATATGGACCATGCTGGTATAACCTGGGTATCTCCTATATATAATTATATATGTACAGCTGGTATAAGTTATACATCTTCTTGTATATAGTGATATGGACCATGCTGGTATAACCTGGGTATCTCCTGTATATAATTATATATGTACAGCTGGTATAACCTGGGTATCTCCTGTATATAATTATATATGTACAGCTGGTATAAGTTATACATCTTCTTGTATATAGTGATATGGACCATGCTGGTATAACCTGGGTATCTCCTGTATATAATTATATATGTACAGCTGGTATAAGTTATACATCTTCTTGTATATAGTGATATGGACCAGGCTGGTATAACCTGGGTAGCTCCTTTATATAATTATATATGTACAGCTGGTTTCTTCATAGATTTGTCAGTTTGTGGTCATTTTGGCTCGTGTTGTGTTCTTGCTCTTTTGTGAGTTTACCCCTATGCATTAATTATAGACTTTTTACTTGTGAATATTCTGCTTTTATTTCTGTCCCTTCCAGAGTTTTAGGAATATTTCCTTGATTTGTGTTTGTCTTTTATTTCTGCATCCAGGAGATGATCTTGGATGCGGCAGACAAGTGCCTTTCGATGCTCAGTATTAAATACAAATAATGACCAGCCCTGGGACGACATTGTGTTTATGTTAAAGCCAGTAATCACATCCAACTTCCGCCTTACACAGTGACATAAACTTCCCTGTGGAGGGTTTGTGCAGTTAAGGCGAGCTGTCCATGGTGCTGAATTCTTCTTATCTGCTGCAATTCATCCCGGCAGCTTTGCACATAATTTACTGGTATTTGTTTGCTCTAGAAATGCTGACCAAACTTCTCAAAGGATTCAAGAATCGAATCATTTTATGTTCTCAAAAAACATGGACCTTAACCCATTACTGACCAATCAATAGACTTTTTATGTCAGTCACTAGCGGGTCTTATTCTGATCAATAGACTTTCTTCTAGAAAACCTCCAATCCTAGGTGTGTACTCCTTTAGCTGCTGTGGTCAATAATGACCATAGCAGTTAAGTGGCTCCAGAGGGAGGGGGATCCCTCATTTAGGCACTGGTATCCCTGCAAACATGGTAGTCGCGGGCCTCATGAATGTCCCAAGATATGTCTTCAGTATATCTCTATAAGGCTGTGTCAGAACTTAATAAGGTGCCTGTTCAACTCAGACACACATCATAATACATTGCACTAGATAGGCAGTGTCATGTATTATCTAAGTGATCAAAATATTATCAAAATATGTTCAAGTTCCCTATTATCCCTGTACTGTGACATCACTGTGTGTATTATCCCTGTACTGTGACATCACTGTGTGTATTATCCCTGTACTGTGACATTACTGTGTTTATTATCTCTGTACTGTGACATCACTGTGTATATTATGCCTGTAGTGTGACATCGCTGTGTGTATTATCTCTGTACTGTGACATCACTGTGTGTATTATCTCTGTACTGTGACATCACTGTGTGTATTATCTCTGTACTGTGACATCACTGTGTATATTATGCCTGTAGTGTGACATCACTGTGTGTATTATCCCTGTACTGTGACATCACTGTGTGTATTATCCCTGTACTGTGACATCACTGTGTGTATTATCCCTGTACTGTGACATCACTGTGTGTATTATCTCTGTACTGTGACATCACTGTGTGCATTATCTCTGTACTGTGACATCACTGTGTGTATTATCTCTGTACTGTGACATCACTGTGTGTATTATTCCTGTAGTGTGTCATCACTGTGTGTATTATCCCTGTACTGTGACATCACTATGTGTATTATCCCTGTACTGTGACATCACTGTGTGTATTATCCTGTACTGTGACATCACTGTGTGTATTATCCCTGTACTGTGACATCACTGTGTGTATTATCCCTGTACTGTGACATCACTGTGTGTATTATCCCTGTACTGTGACATCACTGTGTTTATTATCTCTGTACTGTGACATCACTGTGTGTATTATCTCTGTACTGTGACATCACTGTGTGTATTATCTCTGTACTGTGACATCACTGTGTATATTATGCCTGTAGTGTGACATCACTGTGTGTATTATCCCTGTACTGTGACATCACTGTGTGTATTATCCCTGTACTGTGACATCACTGTGTGTATTATCCCTGTACTGTGACATCACTGTGTGTATTATCTCTGTACTGTGACATCACTGTGTGCATTATCTCTGTACTGTGACATCACTGTGTGTATTATCTCTGTACTGTGACATCACTGTGTGTATTATCCCTGTAGTGTGTCATCACTGTGTGTATTATCCCTGTACTGTGACATCACTGTGTGTATTATCCCTGTACTGTGACATCACTGTGTGTATTATTCCTGTAGTGTGTCATCACTGTGTGTATTATCCCTGTACTGTGACATCACTGTGTGTATTATCTCTGTACTGTGACATCACTGTGTGTATTATCTCTGTACTGTGACATCACTGTGTGTATTATCCCTGTACTGTGACATCACTGTGTGTATTATCCCTGTACTGTGACATCACTGTGTGTATTATCTCTGTACTGTGACATCACTGTGTGTATTATCTCTGTACTGTGACATCACTGTGTGTATTATCTCTGTACTGTGACATTACTGTGTGTATTATCTCTGTACTGTGACATCACTGTGTGTATTATCTCTGTACTGTGACATCACTGTGTGTATTATCTCTGTACTGTGACATCACTGTGTATATTATCTCTGTACTGTGACATCACTGTGTGTATTATCTCTGTAATGTGACATCACTGTGTATTATCCCTCTACTGTGACATCACTGTGTGTATTATCCCCGTATTGTGATATCACTGTGTGTATTATCCTGTACTGTGACATCACTGTGTGTATTATCTCTGTACTGTGACATCAATGTGTGTATTATCCCTGTATTGTGATATCACTGTGTGTATTATCCCTGTACTGCGACATCACTGTGTGTATTATCTCTGTACTGTGACATCACCGTGTGTATTATCTCTGTACTGTGACATTGTAAGAGACAGCCAATGTTGTCCTAAGCTTTATTTGTCTGTATAAATTGTTAATGTTGAATGTATTTCTGTGATTCTGTTCCTTTAAGACAGCAGCCATTGTAATTGTGACATGATGCTGGAGTGAGACCCCCCCCCCCTTTTATATCAGCCTGTCTGTTCTGCAGACAGAGTGTGAGCAGAGAAGCAGGAAGTGACGAGACAGAGAGCAGCAGCCATCTTGGCAAGTGTTGTATTGAACTGGTGTGGAGATTTTTCTGTACAGCTAAGCTGTATCTTGGTCCAGAGACAAACAGAGTGTAAAGAGACAACAGGACTAGTGAGTCCACGTGAAAGGAACTGTGCTCAGTGGCTGATCAGTGAGACTGACATTGTGACTGTGTATATGGATACCACAGATAGAGACTCGCAGTGCTGTTGATGTACTGGACGGCACCTGCTAAATCCCGCTTTACATCCCAGCTCAGTGTATGGATTCGGCAGGACTGTCAGTGTGCTGAGTGGAATCTGCTGTTGGATTACATTGCATTCATTGGGTTTCCCTGTTAAAGAGGACTTCATTTCTCCTGAGATCCTGATAACAGTGAGGAGAGGACGCTTCACTATAAAAGAAAGGACCGACTTTGGGCCCCACCGCGCGCTTCTACGGACTGTAAGCGGTCCACCTGGACCACTGGGGAAAAGGGGGTGCACCCAAATGTGAAGTCAGGGTCAGTTAGGGATAGTTTTGAGTATATTGTTCATTCAGTGTCCATACTGCAGAAGTGGACAGAGTAAAAGTAGAAACCATTGCAGAATTTGCCTTGAAATTGTTCATGCTATATTGTATATTTTGCTTGTCTTTAGCCCTGTCATTTTACCTTTAACTAGCCTTTATTAACTTATAGTAAATATATTTTTTTTTTCTTGAACTACCGCGTGTGCGTTCATTTCTGGTTGCGGAGTCCAAACCACCTGCCTTGCTCTCGGTTCACAACATCACTGTGTGTATTATCTCTGTACTGTGACATCACTGTGTGTATTATCCCTGTACTGTGACATCACTGTGTGTATTATCCCTGCACTGTGACATCACTGTGTGTATTATCTCTGTACTGTGACATCACTGTGTGTATTATCCCTGTACTGTGACATCACTGTGTGTATTATCCCTGTACTGTGACATCACTGTGTGTATTATCTCTGTACTGTGACATCACTGTGTGTATTATCCCTGTACTGTGACATCACTGTGTGTATTATCCCTGTACTGTGACATCACTGTGTGTATTATCTCTGTACTGAGACATCACTGTGTATATTATCTCTGTACTGTGACATCACTGTGTGTATTATCTCTGTACTGTGACATCACTGTGTATATTATCTCTGTACTGTGACATAACTGTGTGTATTATCTCTGTAATGTGACATCACTGTGTATTATCCCTGTACTGTGACATCACTGTGTGTATTATCCGTGTACTGTGACATCACTGTGATTATTATCTCTTTACAGTGACATCACTGTGTGTATTATCTCTGTACTGTGACATCACTGTGTGTATTATCCGTGTACTGTGACATCACTGTGATTATTATCTCTTTACAGTGACATCACTGTGTGTATTATCTCTGTACTGTGACATCACTGTGTGTATTATCTCTGTACTGTGACATCACTGTGTGTATTATCTCTGTACTGTGACATCACTGTGATTATTATCCCAGTACTGTGATATCGCTGTGATTATTATCCCTGTATTGTGACATCACTGTGATTATGATCTCTGTACTGTGACATCACTGTATTTATTATCCCTGTACTGTGACATCACTGTGTGTATTATCCTTGTACTGTGACATCACTGTGATTATGATCTCTGTACTGTGACATCACTGTGTGTATTATCTCTGTACTGTGACATCACTGTTTGTATTATCTCTGTACTGTGACATCACTGTATTTATTATCTCTGTACTGTGACATCACTGTATTTATTATCTCTGTACTGTGACATCACTGTGATTATGATCTCTGTACTGTGACATCACTGTGTGTATTATCCCTGTACTTTGACATCACTGTGTGTATTATGTCTGTACTGTGACATCACTGTGATTATGATCTCTGTACTGTGACATCACTGTATTTATTATCTCTGTACTGTGACATCACTGTGATTATGATCTCTGTACTGTGACATCACTGTGTGTATTATCCCTGTACTTTGACATCACTGTGTGCATTATGTCTGTACTGTGACATCACTGTGATTATGATCTCTGTACTGTGACATCACTGTGTGTATTATCTCTGTACTGTGACATCACTGTGTGTATTATGTCTGTACTGTGACATCACTGTGTGTATTATCTCTGTACTGTGACATCACCGTATTTATTAACTCTGCACTATGGATTGTGCTGCACATATTGCTGTCTTGGGTTAAGCTGGGCTTTGTAGTTCTTCCCAATAAAGATCTTCAACATCAATTCAATCTCCAGATTCCCAGTACATTTACCTTTAAAGAATCAACATGACACAATGCAGCACACAGAGATGTTATTTCTCAGAAACCTATTTATTATACCCACAAGAGTTAAAAATAGACAAAGCTCATCACAAATACATCTCCTGCGGCATGCCTAGTTCATTCCCCGACCCCAGGTGTCACCATCTCGGTATTCTAACACCTGGCTGTGCAGCATTATATCATGGGATTCTTTAAGGTGACCGAATGGTGATTCAGGAGCTTGACTGAGTTGTCGATCTTTAGCAGGCAGAACTGCAAGACCCAGCTTAACAACAGGTAGCAGTACACAGTATCTATTATACCTCCTGTGACTGACTATTTTGAAGTTAATATTTTTTATTTGTATAGTTAGACTGCACTCTGCTTGTTCCTGCTGTGGTCTGGATAATGTATATAAGATGCTATATTGTGTTCAGCTGAGATTTTTCTCAAAATAATTGAAAGTCTCTCTTGTTGCTTAAGGCTTTCCCATGCAGTGAAGCTCCATGGCCACATTCTACGTTTTGCTATGGATCGCGTGGTTAAGCTTTAAACCCCCCACAGTACCTCACCCAATAAATCCCTTAAACAATGCTTACGATCCATTACCTTATCAATAACTACAATGGATATCAATAAGATTCCAACAAGGTGATAGAAGTGGGAAAACCTTGCAAGATTCATTTTACAAATTATCACACAAGTCAGCCACCAGTTTCGTTTGAGACCAGACTTGTTCTGTCTGATCTGCCTGTGCTATTATGTTCTCAGGTCTCTTCAGACCCCAGAATATAATAAGCGGAGACCCAGGGGAGGTGTGGAAAAATAATAAATACTGATATCCACCTTTCTTCACCTCTCTTGTGACACCTGGCGCCCCATCCCCTCCTCTTTGGTTGTCTTCTAACCTCTTTCAGCCTTCTGGGTGACATGATTGGTTCTCAGTGGTCACATGGGGTCAACATCATGATACTTTGACGCAAGCGTTATGGCATTGGTGCGTCCCATGTGAATGTAGAGGCCCAATCACAGGACTCAGTGGTCCCCTGGGGCCCATGGCGTTACCAAGAAGGTCAAAAGATTAAGGAATGGTGTGCCAGGTGCTGCAAAGGAACCTCGGAGAGGTGAGGTGAGTATCAGTGTTCATTATTTTTCCACTCTTCCCATAGAATCCCGCCTTTTATACTCTGCGGTCAAACACCATTCACAGACCATAGTGGGGACCTGGCACCAGTAACATCAACCAAGAGCCCAGAAGAGTTCTGCAGAAGCCATGAGAGAAGACCGGATGCTAAAGTGGTGCCCTGGAGATGTGAGTATCAGGCTAAGGCCCCACATAACCCCACACAGGAAAAACCGCGGTTGAAACTCATCATGGTTTTTCCTGCAGAGCTTTTCACAGAAAGTCTTCAGAGTTTTCCTCTGCAGACTTTCTGCTTCAATTATACCTATAGGGAAAGTGTCAGCATTTCTGTAGGTATAATTGACAAGCTGCAATTTCCAAAAATCGCTGTGTTTACGCTACGTGAGGCCCCGGCCTCAGTGTTTTTTTTATTCCCTACATCTCCCTCAGGTTTCCACTTATTATACTCTGAGGTCTGAAGAGAGCCACTTTCAACTTCTTGTCTTCACATGTCCCCTTTCCCCATACCCTCCTCTACTCTTCCTTGTCCTTTGTGACTTTATATTGTTGACCAGATCATTTTTCTTAGTATTTGAGAATTTTTTGGCTTCCTACTATAGCAACATGATCCATATATATAGAACTCCCTACTCATTAATTCATGTTCTTACTGAATTCATTAGAACATATGGCTCCTCATGTGTAAACAGCATTTATGAACATCAACGTAGTTGTTTGTCTGCTAAATAATTTTGCTGCTGAAAATGTTAAATAAAAACAGCTTGAGAAAAAAAAATAAAATAAAAACAGCTTCCCCTCTTCTGGGAAGGGTTTTTACAAGATGTTGGAGGTGACTGTGGGTGCATTTGTGAGGTCAGACCTCCGATTTTGGAGATTGAGAGGTCTCGGCTGGCATTTCCATTCTAGTTCCTTCCATGGGTGTTGGATTGGGTTGAGGTCAGGACTATGGGTGCCCAGTTATGTTCTTCTACACCAAACTCCTCCAACCATGTCTATATGGACCTTGTACACTTTGGCATAGTCAGGCTGGAACAGAAATGAAAACTTTCCCAAAATGTTTCCACAAAGCTGGAACCAACAATTGTCCTAAATATCTTGGTCAGAGGAACCAGTAAGATTTCCTTTCACTGCTCCCTGTTCCTCAGTACTCGGTGGTACCCCCGTTCTGTAACTATATGTGGTTTGTCTACACTTTGTGTTCCATTCACTTTTTAATATTACCACTTACAGGTGACGTTGGAATATCTTGGAGGGAAGACATTTCAGGAAGTTGTTGCCGCAGTGGCTCCTGTTTCAGTACCACACAAGATGCAGAGCGCTCCAGAGAAACACCATAATTCAATGACTAAGAGCTCCATGTAGTGCATGTAACTATGTGTAAACTGTAGCTATGTGTATATCTAGGTATGCAACCATTATTGATGAGCAACATATTTGCGAGGTTTACAAGCAAATTTCAGTTCAGACCAAACAAGTTTGGTCCAGACTCGAAGTGCTATTATTATACTCAGCGGTCTCTTCGGATCCCAGAATATAAGATTATTATACCGTGGGATCTGAAGAAACCCCAGAATATTATAATGATTTGTGGATGGCCAAACCCAAAGTTTTTGGAAAACTTGCAATGAAACCAGTTTGTTAAAAGCCAGTTGGCTCATCCATAGTCACCATTTATGTAACTATGTAGCTGGCTATGCATTTAAGTATGTAATTATGTATGTAACTGTGTATGTACTGCAACTGCATGTAATTATGTATGTAACTGTGTAGCTGGCTATGTATCTAAGTATGTAATTATGTATGTACTGTAACTGCATTTAAGTATGTAGCTGTGTAATTATTTATGCAACTATGTAGCTAGCTACATATCTAACTATGACATTATGTATGTAACAATACATGTATGCATGTACAGTAACTCTACATGTACATATGTAACTATATATTTAACTGAAGATTATTGTATTGCAAGCTGGCTACACTGATGCATCAGTCAGCTGAGATCCGGGGTCTCATGGCAGATATCCAGTGCAGTGAGATGGAGTCCAGTCACTAGTAAGATCTGTGTGTAGGAGTCAGTGGTTTGTCCCTTTCCGCTTAGATCATTTTTAGCTGCTGCTCTAATGTCTTGTCTGAGAGTAGAATTGAAGTGATTTCTGCCGCTTGTTCACGGCTCTGTTGCCAGCCCTCAATTTACTGCCATTATAATTGTGACTGCTCCTATCTGACTGGGGGGGGGCTCAGAATCCGCTTATAGGTGCATGCGTCTTTAAGGACATGTATATTGCATATCTTCTTGTTCTTCTTTGTAAATCTTCTTTGGGGGTTGCCAAGAGTCCCTACTTGAGTGCACAAGGGCCCTACATGAACACTTCGTCTTAGAGACTGAAATAAACATCTCTGAATTATTGAAGAAGCTATTCATCCCCAGATTATCACCGCTGGATCAATGAACATAAATCCTGGCTTTTAAGTAAACAGCATTTATAGACATTTCTAGATGTACTTGGAATAAGTCATATATTCCATACCCCATTGCCAGAAAACTGATGTCAAAAAGTCACAAATCTCCAGTTTGTGACTTTATATACATCATATGAGCAAAAAATATTGCACAAATGCTTTTTTTATGACGTCCTTCCCACTTTCTGAAAAAAAGGGTGTAGTGTGGATGAGGCCTTTACACCGCTTTTCTGGCATTAACCCCTTAACGCACTGGTTGTACTATTACATTTCATTGAGCATAGAGTTAACACTCAGCGCCATAATAATACGACACAAAGGTATAGCAGGTAAAGCAGTTGTGCCCGCTATATAGGTTCCAAGTCCTGGCCGTATTACACAGCCAGGAGAGGAGCCAGAAAATACTCAGATTCCCACAACTTAACCCCTCAGATGCCATTGTCAAGGAATTTGGATGGTTAGGGGGCAATTACCTTTGCTTTCAATCCCTTGGTTCCCTGTGATGAGATTGCAGAATCCGAGGTGTCCATTGATCAGCTTCCTGACTGCCTCTATCTGTAACACATAGGGAATCTTCTGTCATACAGAAGTATTGTGGAAAGTAAAAAAAAAATGTAAATAAAAAGTATAAAAATAAATACTATAAAGTTTAAAAAAGCGACTGGCATATCGACTTTGATGGTTACCAATGAACCTTATTCCACCACAATTGACTTTCTATGTAGAAATTTCAATGTGTTTTTCATAGAAATTCTGCGAATTTTCTTCCCCAGTGTTTCCATAGGTATAATTGACATGCTGTGATTTACAAAATTGCAGCATTTCCGCTGCAAATTTTTTTCTGCAATGTGTGAATGGGATTATCCAGAATCCCCTCCACTTTGCAAGTGATGTAAAATGCAGTATTTTTTTTTGCCGCAGCGTTTCCACCATGGCCAAAACGTTTCGTTTTCACAATGTGCAGCCCCGGCCTCAAAAGAATTATATTCATCAAAACTGTATCAATAAAAATGTAAGGTCTTCATGTAAAAAATAAGCCCTTGCACAATTCTGTTAACAAAAAAGTAATTAAGTTATGAGTCTTGGAAAGTGGCCATTTTAAAAGTAGTAAAACTAAAAAAAGAAACTATTCAAATTTGTCCTCCTAAAAAAAACAAGCCCTCATACAGTTACATTGAAGGAAAAATAAGCTATAGGGCTTGGTATGTGACGACGGAAAAGCTCAAAAATTGGTTTGGTCATGAAGAGAGAGGTCGGTCACTACAGGGTTAAAATATCCTAAAATAATGATATTTATCTTGCATGGTCAATGCCGTAGTCTCCGTCCAAAAAAAAAAAAAAAAGGTAAAAAGTGATCAAAAAGTTGGTACTAAACAAAACAACAACTTGTCCTGCAAAAAAAGAGCCCTCCAATAAAAAAAGCTATGGCCATCAGAATCCTGCGCCCGCAGCCAAATTGTTTACTTTCACAAAATGGCGTTTTATTCAGTAATAGTGGTAAACTAAAATAAAACTGATATAAATGTGGTATCACCATAATCGTAATGACCTTGTGCAAGTTATAATGCACAGTGGACGCCATAAAAACGAAACACAGAAAATAATTTTAGGATTGTATTTTTTTTCATGCGGACCCAAAAAAAACATTATTAAAAACTAATCAAAACATTACACGGAGCCCAAAATGGTGGCAACTAAAAGTACAACTTGTTTCAGAAAGAATCAGCTCTCGTATAGCCCTGTCCAAAAAAGATTTAGAACTTATGAATTTTATAAGGCAGCGATGGAACTTATGAAATATCGCTGAGCGTTAATGCCCAGACTATCCTGCGTTCTTAAGAGGTTAATGATGACTGAAATCTCTGCCAGCTACAAGGACTGCCAGAGGATGAAATTTATGGCAATGCATGCACAGGTAATATAAAAATGGCGCAGAAAATCTCCCCCTGTATGTATCTACCTGCACTGTGACATCATTATATTTGCATGATGACATCATTCATTTTTTCTGTGCTTAGCTGTGTATATATTATGCCAGTGCTATAATGCACAGTAATACAGTCAAGGTGTCATAGTATGCAATATCCCATTTTGTGCAATTCCTGTCCTGTCCATCACATGACCATGGACTGATTTTTATCCACTGTAAGTAAGCAGGATAAATGACAGCAAGCAGAGATCTAGAAAATCATGAGCAAGTGATACAGAAAGTACATCGGAAAATTGTAGAAATTTGCATTATACAAACAATAATATTTGTCTGAAACTGGGCAACCCCTTTAAATGTGCATTATCTTACTAATTTGACATCACTTTATATTATTTCAATATTGTGACATCATTAAGTATTATCTCAATATTGTGACATCACTGTGTATTATTCAATACTGTGATGTCACTGCTTGCATTCTCTCACTATTGTGACATCACTTTTTATAATTCCAGTATATGAGGGAAACCACAATAATCATAAGCTTTATATGTTCTGGATTTGCTGCCTTTAGTGGATTTTGGGTCGTTTCCCGTGAGGCCCTAATGCCCAACAACAAAACTCAGGTTTGGAATCGGTCACAAATGTGCAGTATTAGAAGTTTGCATATGTTTATAGAGACTGGAGCTGAGTTTTATCTTCTGTCTCACACAAAGCCAAAGAGTTAAATGAATTGTCTGGCTTAGAAAACCTGTTGTCATACAGTAGTAGAGGCAAGTGATTGACTTCAATGAGTGCCTTGTAATGCTTGAGTTCTCCTGTGGTGGCACTGCAGAGCAAAATAAACACTTGGGGCTGCTTTCACATCTCAAACTGAAATTTGCTGACATGTATTCATTGACAAATAAACACCCACCACACCAAGAAGGAAATGTAAGAATGGAATGAAACGTTCTCAGTGTGGATGTAGTGATGATCTATGTAGGTGATATAACAGCCAAAGGAGAAGTTTATTAAGGGGAAAACTGTAAGGAGGTTCTGATACTCAGCCGGGGCACCACTAATCTGGATACAAGATGAGATACGATTGGACATGGGGGTATACAGGTTTGGGTATCCTGCGGCACATTTACCCACATGGTGAAGTTTCGCCCCAGATGTTCCTATAAATGATTGAATGGCAATAAATCTGGTGACCGGGCAGGACAAGGAAGTGTTGTAATCTGGTGGTGTGTGGGCGAGCATTATCCTGCTGAAATATGCCACTTGTCTGTCCTACCATGTGAGACAACGCATGTGCAGTGTCAGGATGTCCTGTACATATCACTAACTTGTTAGTTTCCTCAGATCACTACTAGGTGTGACCGACTGTCCTATGTGGTGGCCCCCCACATCATCACACCAGCAGGGGGCAGTGTGTCGTCTCACAGTACAGACAGGATTGAAGTGCTTACCATGAGGCCTCCATTCTCCAACCCTACTGCTATCAGATGCCAAACAAAATCTGGATTCATCACTAAAGACAATGCGACTCCGGTCCAGAATTCTTGTCCAGAATTCATGTCCATGACACCACTGCAAATAAAGGAGGCAGTGTCTGGCTGTCACTGGCCGGACATATATAATTGGCATTGTTACACTAAATTTCCTTCTGTTAAGTGACCAGAAAAGGTTGTAATGATGGCGCTCCTTGTGTTTGGATGGTGAACAAGGAATCTGTAGGAGCTGCTCATGCTTGTCGATGCGTGTTTGTGCATGAGCACTGCCCCAACACCTCCTAACAGCGAGGTCAGACTAGGCTAGATGGCAGCAATTCATCAAAACAACCATCCTGCATCTTTCAATCCCATAATGTGACCCCTCTCAAAGTCTGTCAACTTGGCAAAATGTAAATGAGCATCATAGACGCAGGTGTAGCAGTTGATGATGTCTCACTAAGATGTACACTACCCAAAAGTAGCCTCTGAGAACCTTTTTATAGGTCAGTGGGGGAAGCTGGTTTTTTTACGCCCTCTTGTGGCAAATCCCAGCATCCATTTAGACCATACATGTAATCATTTAGATATCTGCCTGAGCCATAACTGTATGCAGAGTGTTGCATCAATCTGACATTGCTATTTGGGATTTTGTCAATGAGCGTATATGTTAGTCACCCTTCTGGCGTGTATGACAATTGTAAATGAATTTTATCATGTCAGCTGCATATACTGTGGCCAGCACTATGAAGATCTCACTGTCTATGGATTTGTAGAACTAGTATTTAACTCAGGGGCAGTAAAATTGGAAATTCTCAGTTTGCCCCGGCTTATAGATTAATCGCCACCCCTTAAAAATTTCCCTAGTTCTCTGTCTACATTACACGCTCTGATGAAGCAGAAACTGATGTGCTGGAATAGTTCGTAGCCCTGCACAATACTTACAAAAAGAGAATGTTTTTCTTTCCCCTCGGTTCTCGGTGTCCTGACACTTTCTGCAGCTTCATGAATCAACAGGCAGCTGTAGTGTCAGCAATTAGCTGATAGCGCTGTCTATAGATCATAGAGTCCGTGCAAACATTTCAAGTGAACATATGTCTGGATCTCAGCAACTGCAAAGCAAGACTCTGAAAGATGGGAACCCTGTGCACACATAGTTATTAGAAGATAATAAAACGAGAGTGATTGATTGATTATAGAGCAGAATCCTTAAGACGCATGTTGTAGTGGTGCAACAAAACACCCAGCCAATACCCTGCCACAAAAAAACATACATGCAATATTATGTAATATTTTACACTGTTTTACAATCATGATTCTGGGAAAACATTCCATGGCAAACTGTTCTGTGGTATTACAGTATATGCTTTGGCGTTCTTATCTGAAGACAACGGAATTGCATAACAATCTGAAACAAAACTAAAAAGCATATGGCAGCCCCTTGGTAATTGGAGAGAGAGGGAGAGAGAGACAAAGCTGTGGTTTTCAGTCCTTGTTTGGATAATGTTGAGTAGTGGACTTCACAAGATTAACAAAGGCTAGAGCATAGAGATAAAATAGGTGAAAGAAGGGAGCAGTCACTCAACAGGAAATGTTACACTCTGAACCTGTCACTCCTCAACCAGGGAAAATTCATTGAGCTCTAAACCTGCAGCTCCTCAACCAATGAACACCCACTAAGCTCTCAACGTGCATATCCTCAAGTAGTGAACTTTGAATTGGAAGCTCCTCAACCAGCAAACACCTACTGAGCTCTAAACCTGCAACTCCACAAGAAGTGAAAACCCAATGAGCTCTGAACTTGCAGTGACTGAACCAGAGAACACCCACTGGGCTGTGAACCTGCATCTCCTTAGCCACGAATACCTCCTGAGCTTTGAACCTACAGCTCCTCAGGCAGTGAGCATCCACTGAACTCTGAATCTGCAGCTCCACAAGCAGTGAACACCCACTGAGCTCTGAACCTGCAGCTACTGAACCAACGAACAGCCCTAATTTCTGAACCTGCAACTCCACACCAGGCACGGTGACAGAAAACAGGTGGTCAAAAGGAAGAATTCAGAAATCAACCAAAACATAAACCAACTTAAACTTCTCTAGGCACATCGATACATATGCATTCTTTTTTTTCCTGATGTAAAGGTTGAGCAGAATGTGAGCCTGCAACCTGCAGCTATTCTTGCAGGTGTGCTGCCACAAAAACTCCCCATTTCAGGCAGGTTTTGTGGAACCTACTTTCAGAAAGACACACTCATGAAGGAAATTCATCGGTGCATCTGCCCCATGTGATCTCAGCCTTAACATAATAAAACCATGAAAAAAAAAAAATTTGCATTTTTTGGCACCAGTTTTAGCCCATGAACACACTCTTAGTCTGCCTTCAATCGGCCAAGTTTCATGAAAAACGTCCGGAATTCCCGGGAGTGGGATGGCTAGCATTATAGTTATCTATGCTGTTAGGACTCCCTGCCTCCCCGATACATACTGTCCTGTACCGATTATAGCAGAGGTCCCCAACCTTTTCTTCACCATGGCCTGGCAGGGGGAGGGGGCGAGGCGGGTGGTTTAGGGACAGGGTTTTGGTCATGTGGGGCGGGGTTATACACCAAACAGCACTGTAGACCCGGGGGTGCTGGCGCGACCTCGGTGTACAGCGCTGTAGACCAGCTCCCCGCCATTAACTATGCCAGGAGCCACGACACTGTGGCCAGATCGCTGATCTTCCCCAAATAATGTTCCGGGAGCTGCGTCTACTGAGGCCAGCCCGCCGAACCGGTGTTTGGGGACCCCTGTATGGGGCAGGAGACAGGGACCACTAATATTCCAGAAAAAAAAAAATTGTGCATGCACACAGCCCAACTCACATATTGTAGTCCTCGGAAAACTTCTTGTGTCCTACTTCCGATGCACAGAATCCAGTCTCCTCGGTCAGAGACAACTGGTAGTTCAAAAAAGATGGTTGTAGGATCCAGCAATGCAATGGACCTCTTCTTGCATTGCTGGATCCTACAACCATCTTCTTTGACCCCTAATATTATAGATAATATACTATAATTCTAGTAGTCCCTCTCCCGCATACCGTTCAAGCCAGTAAATCCGGCGAACACATGGATCAAGCTTCATGGCTGAAACCCAGTTATGTGAATGTAGGGCTAGACTTGTCTCAATATTGTTAGATGCTACCCTTATGGCCTCTCGAAGGTCAGCATGTTGAATAGAATTTGAGTATTTCAGAATGCATTGGACTGATTTTTTTGGAACTATAAACCAGAAATGTTTTGTTCATATCAGCTCTCAACACGTTTATTTCCTCCTCGTAAGAGGATTGATATCCTTGCTGCGCCGGATCTTGCGAGGGGCTGGCATAAAATGACACTTCTTGAAGCAGAAAGATATTTAGCAATCTGACAGTAGAAAGTATATTTTCTGGCTTAGGTTGTGAAAGCCTCAGTCCATTGTATCCAACACACCTGGATCCGCAGGCTGATTGCTTCAATCCTGCTGTGATAACGTTCCCTGCAAGAAGCAGAACATTTCAATTTTCACTGCTTGTTCTATATAACTTTTATCTTGTTTTTATGACTGAGCAGTTTTCAGCCTCACACTTTATTTTACATACACAAGGAAAGTAAAACAACCCTCGTAAAAGGGGCCGGAGACGTAGAGACAAGACTGGTAAGAAAGGTGCGATATAAGGCTGGGTGCCCGGGCACACCTGAAAAAAAAAGGAAACATCGAAAATCATATTTTGGGGCAAATTAGAATTTATAAGCTATATTGACATGGTAGTGATAATCAGTCATAATTTTTTTAATGGTCATCATAAAGCTGCATTCAATTCACTGTATGTGAATGGGGGCTATTCACGTGACCAATTTTTTGATAGTTTGTTTTAACGAACTGTCAAAAAGTAGGTCATGTCCTATTTTTACCCATTTTCACGGATTCTTCAAAACGTGTATGAGGGATCCGTGAAGACAGACACCGCTTGGATAAGAAGCGGCTCTGAAGAATGGTCATTTTGCATAGCTGCTTTGTACCATAGTCGTGTGAATATAGGCTTAGGTGCAACTCATGCAGGTTCCCATTCTCTTAGTCCTGACTAATCTGCTGATGTTCTGTTTACCATCCACAAATAATTATTATACTCTGGGGTCTCTTCAGTGGAGGCCAAGGGGAGGATAGTCACATTACCTCACCTCTTCTGAGCTCCCACTCACCATCCGGAATGCCATTGAGGGTGTTTTCAATCCTCTTCTCGCCTCCTGGGTCAAAACGCCTTGATGTCGGCATGCCCCACTTGACCGCTGAGACCTAATCACAGACCTCAGCAGTCCTCAGGGGCCTGTGACATCATCCAGGAGGCTGGAAGAGGACTGAAGACACCTGCAATGGAGTGCCGATGTCCTGAGGGAACTCAGGAGAGGTGATATTCTTGCGAATATTTAGAAATGAATCTCACAAGGTTGACCTATCTCTAGACCTGAGTCTACACATCTACAATTTTTGAAGAACCTTAAATGAATTGTCCAAGACAAACATGAATGCTTCATTTCAGAAGCAGTGCCACGCCTTCCCATGGGTTGTATCTGGTATTGCAGTTTGAAGCATGAGACTGAGCTGCAACACTGTACACAACCTGTGGACAGATGTGGAGCTGTTTTTGTAATTTTGTACATGTGTCTTAAAGGGGTTGTTCAGGCTTCATTTTTTATGGCCTATCCTTAGCTGACACTGACTTCAATGGGAGGTGAGCTGCAGTGACAGCGCTATACAGCAGACGGAGCACAACCCCTTTAATCCTGAATGTGACATAAGAGGATCATGAAAATTATTGTGCAAAAAGCTAATAAAACAAATTACAACTTTAATTTTCAATTTTGTTTTACAGACTTCATCTAAGTAAAATCCATCTAACTACTGAGGATCCCACTGATAGTTCTTTGCTCCCCCATTATTAGACTAAGGCTGGATTCATATCTGCGCTTGTATCCCTTTTGGGGATTCCGTCACCCATTCCGATTGAAAAATGTGGAGAGAAAAGTCCTGCAAGCACTATAGTCTATGAGGTTTGCGCAGGTAAGCACTTTTTAAGTGGATTGGGTTTCCATTTTTCAGGTCCCCAAGCGGAACCCTAGAACGGAAACTCGAGCACAGGTATGAACCCAGCATAAATCATATTATATTCCCGTAGGGTTTCTGTAGGTCATGCATTTCTGGCATGTTAAGTCCCCCTTTAATATTACTGGATCACTTACCGTATACAACAGGCTGGGGCTGCGGCAGATTTCTTAGATAATTGACTAAAGCTCAGATGGAAAATAATTATTTATTAAGGGACTTAATGGAAAAGTTTTCCCCACAATACGCAAACACCTAACGTGATCTATCAATGAAATAGCACATTCTATGCATTGTAATACTGTACAATACACCAGACAATACCATATAAATGGCCTCCGTCTTTAATTAACTGTAATTATCAATTGTAAACAAATGTGGGCATCCAAACCTTGAGGGATGACCATTAAGAACTGAATGGGTTTCTTCTTTTTGTGTTTCCCAGATAACAATCTGATACATTTAGAACAATACAAAATGTGTTACTTGTCCAGGATGTGACCTTCTGGTTTCCTTCCATTTGTGCACAAGACCTGTAACTGGTGTCCTGGACAGAATGTGACTATTTCTGTAGAACACACAGGGTTCACTGTATTCCACATAAAGCCGCTATTCTCCTTTTGGCTTTTATGTTATTATCTGGTTTTATTGATTATTTTTACTGATTTATCACAGTTTTCTATACATTACATAGAAATCAGTTAATGTGAAGGTTCTGCCTTGGAAACGTTAATGGTTGCATGAATGAAGGTTGTATGAGGTCATACATTTAGATTTACTTAGAATTTAATTTGTGCGCCTAAACTTTTCAACAACTTTGGATTTTCTGGCAGGATTGTGACATTAATAATGTTGTTATATTCTTTATTATCTCATTTTGGCTCCTTTCTGTGAAGTCCTGCACTTCTTTATTCTTTCTCTTCTTTCTTTATTGAGAGCTCTACATTGCTTACAGTAGATGTACGGTGTACAGGCTATTGTATACTGCAGGGAAGCTGAGGCTGAGGAGGTCGCTTCAAATAGTTATATCTCAGGCATTATAAAATGCAGAAAGTGCTTTTGGTGTTCTATGAAAATTGTGATGTTCATCTTTCATATGACTCTGAGCTCATACTTTTAATTGGAATTTTTTTTTCCAGAGATATCACCAGCAGAAAACACAGTCAGGATCGGCAAATTTTTATGTAGTTATAGCTGCTCCTAAGTCTGACTGTGAGCTTGAAGTTTTACAAGAATCTCCTCTTTCATATGACACCAAATGCACTCGTCTAGGTTTTATAGTACCTGAGATATAGCCATATGAAATGCCCCCCCCCAGCCTCAAGATCTCTGTTCAGTGACATCACTGTGTTTATTTTACTTGTATTGTAACATCACTTTATTATCTCTGTACTGTGACATCACTGTGTGTATTATCCCTGCACTGTGACATCATTGTGTGTATTATCTCTTTACTGTGACATCACTGTGTGTATTATCCCTGTACTGTGACATCACTGTATGTATTATCTCTTTACTGTGACATCACTGTGTTTATTATCTCTGTACTGTGACATCACTATGTGTATTATCTCTGTACTGTGACATTACTGTGTGTATTATTACTCTACTGTACAATGCATAGATAATTGTGGTAGTATCACAGTGCAGAAATAATAAAGTGATGACACAGTACAAGTAAAATAAACACAATGATGTCACAGTACAGAGATAATACACACAGTGATGTCACAGTACAGAGAAAATAAACACAGTGATGTCATAGTACAGGGATAATAAACACAGTGATGCCACAGTACAGGAATAATATACACAGTGATGTCACAGTACAGGGATAATACACACAGTGATGTCACAGTACAGAGATAATACACACAGTGATGTCACAGTACAGAGATAATACACACAGTGATGTCACAGTACAGAGATAATACACACAGTGATGTCACAGTACAGGGATAATACACACAGTGATGTCACAGTACAGGGATAATACACACAGTGATGTCACAGTACAGAGATAATACACACAGTGATGTCACAGTACAGGAATAATACACACAGTGATGTCACATTACAGAGATAATACACACAGTGATGTCACAGTACAGAGATAAACACAGAGATGCCACAGTACAGAGATAATACACACAGTGATGTCATAGCACAGACAGTTTAATGGGTGATGAACCCCTTAAGTTTTGTCTTTTGGCAAACCCCAAACTTTTGGAAATTTTGGGTAGAATCCTATTCTAAAACAATTGGTTCACCCATCCCTTCTTGCTATCCTAAAATAACAAATGCAAGCCTGTCTGAGCCTAGGGTGCATGTGTATGGAAAATATGGAAGGATTAGTTGTCTGACAGTTATTGAAGGTGTTCCAGCTTCAGAGATGGTTTCTGACTTTTTACAGGCTAGGGATTGAATAACTTTAGCTGGTACATCAATTATCTTGTAAATCTGTTCCATAACACAGAGTGACCTCTGAGCAGATATAATAACACCTAATTCTCATTAGTCCAATGATGACCATGAAACAATGACATAAAGGCACTTGAAATAAAAAACAAACAAAAAAAATAACAAAATCATAAAATCAGACTTAGTCACTATCCTGGCTTCACCTGCAGCAGAATTAACATGAATTTGCAAGGTCCATTTGCTGGTTAATAATAATAATAATAATAATAATAATAATAATAATGATAATGGAGCACAATCTGACAATCTGACTCACAGCACTTTCGTCTTCCTGGCCCGCAGTCTGGCTGCGAGGTTGACATTTTGTGAGTAGGTGTGTGTGCTCTGTTCTGGGAGGAGGGGCCCACATGTTACACAATTACAGTGTAAAACATAAGAACACTTGACCCTGCAGAGAAACAAGTAAGGAACAATGTACAAATAAGTGCAAATGGAACTTTATTCTGCATTTATTACAGATTACATTTTCACTATAATGTTTAAGAGAATGACGAGCACTGGAAAATCTGCTGAAAAACAGAAAATGCATAAAGTTCTGAACATATTACTCCCTCATACCCTTTGATGCTGGTCTGCTTTTTACTGAAATTTAAAATGCAAGAAATTTCTTAAGAATTCTCCTATATGTCTCCAGGAGATCAACTATTTTCCCCCCTTTGTCTCGGAAACCTTAGATCAAATCTGTTTCTAGTTGTAAGATAACTGGCTGCAGCAGGAGCCTCCCCCACTGCTCTGTCTGGTAATGAATGTGGCAGTCACTGCACTGAGGGGAATATTGCTGCATCACATGACCAGTGCACCAAGTGCACCACAAATATTATATTTACATCTATGGAAGAAATGTGTGTGTGTACATAACATGACCGACCACGTAGTACACTATGGTATGCAGCAACATGTACAGTAACATGTCAATCTTGGACCTAATGGCAGGAGTTGAAAATATAAAATAGAATTATGTTGGAAAGTTACCTAAAGGATGATTATTTTTAGGTATCTTTTCTTTTTCCACTGGTTTATTTGTATAAGATAAGTAGAGATGGGCAAAAATTGCGAGATTGTTTTGCAAATTTTTTTAAGTTTCTCCTGCCAGGTTTTGTTTCAGACAGAACTTGTTTGTTTTGTACCAGAAGTCCTATTATTATACTATATGGTCTCTTCAAACCCAGAATATACCAAGCGAGGGCCCCGGGGGTTGCAGAAACATACTAAATACTGATACTAACCTTTCCTCACCTCTCCTGGGCTTCCATCTGGCTGCGTCTGGAAGTCCATCACAGCCCCCCTCGCTCATCTTCCAGTTTCCTCGGTGTTGTTATAAACATCATGATGCTGATATGCCACACGTGACCCTGGGGCCTGTGATGTCACCCAGGAGGTTAAAGGAGGCCAGAAGATGACCAAAGAAGACCACAGTGGAGCCCATGAGATGTAAGGGAAGGTGAGTATCAGTGTTTATGTTTCTGCACCTCCCCTGAGCCTCCATTTATTATACTTAAGGGTCTCAAGAGACCTGAGAGTATAATAGTGATTTGTGGGTGGAGAACCCCAAAAATGTTAGGATCGTCAAAACCCCAAATGTTTGTAAAAATTCATAACAAACCCAACTCCTTGCGAACTGGTTCACTCATCTATAAATGGAAGATATAAAAAGTGTGCTGATTTAGCAGTCATTACATTTAATACATTATGTGTTACTCATGTCAATGGCATGTGAGGCAATATGTGTCAATTTAAAGTTTGCTATCTACATCCTCTTGACTTTTCTGCACTTTAGCCATTAAAGAGGATTTTGAAGATGTTTATATTGATCCATTTTTAGAATAGGTTATGAAGATCAGTGGGGATCCCACTCCTGGCACATGCTCGACCATCTGATTGAAGTGGCACAGGTAAGTACTGTGGGCTGTTTTTTTGTATACCAGGCATAGTACCATATATTGTATAGTGGTGTGCCTGTATTGCAGCCTAATCTCATAAACGTAAATAAGACTGAGCTGCAAATGAAGCAGTGTAGCAGTATAAATGACGTCACAGTCACTTGCCTGAGCACCTCAGCCCCTTAAATCAGCTGATTGGTAGGGGTTCCAGATATTGGACACTCCATACACAGATATTTATGGACCCACAAAAATCACATAAAACCCCTTTAAAATTCCCATAGATGCCTTGTTTTATATCATATGTTCATATAGCTCTGCACGTTGGGGCAGATTTCCTCCTGTAAAGTTGAGTGACAGCCATGTGGACGTGATATGTTTATATTTTTTACATTTTTGCAGCAGTGTCCAGTAAGATTCAGCCACACAGCCTGCTGTATGCTGTATTTGTATCTTCTCTGCATGTTATCATTGGTAATATTCCACCTGCCTCTGCTACTTTACATTACAAACTCATCCCCAATTATTACCTCTGACATAGAATTCGACCAATGTCTGTCTCCTTCCCGTGCTCTCCTACATTGTATCGCCTAACCGTTGTGTATAGATTGTCAATTTGCTCTTAAGTCTTGGAATAATTACAGCAAACAATATTGTACTTGCTGGAGCTTTCATGTCTTCCCAGCCGAGGCGAGGGAATAGATATCAGAAAAGTGTTTGACAAAGATTTATTGAAAAACGTACAGCAAGCAAACTGAACTAGACAGCTGGTGCCGAAGAGCCGCAGTATTTTTATAAGGCCAACATAAAAAGCGAAGGGTGGAAGTTTTGGAGCCCTCAAAGTTTCCTTTTTCCTCAGTTATCACCTTATAGTGTTTCAAAGGAGCTCCGGGGGTCTCCAAAGCCCACACACACCAACTGTTCTCTTACAGCTCCATAAAAGGCTTTTCTCGGTGATAAATGTGCCATCTCCGTGGAGAAGACTCAGCAAGGAGCCTCAGCTGTTTAGTAGAGGTTTCTCTTTCTTGATGCAATGTACACGGAAGAAGGTCTTGTTTATTTGTTTGTTGCCCTGTTTGATTTCTTATGACTATGTATCGCGGAAATAATATTCATTAAATAACGGGATTAAACAAGACGCAAACTTGACATAGTGAAAAGCAAAAAGATTAAAAATATTCCCAGAAGTCTCTCCCTTAAATCATCAATGGAAGCTGTAGCACCACGGTCTTTGTTGGATGGGGCATGGGCGTTGGATAGGGGTCTTTGTTGTGGCCATAGTCATTGGATAAGGGGTCTTTGGCATGGTCTTTGTCTTTGGACAGGAGCTTTTGGCATGGTCTTTGTCACACAGATCTCCGGTGTGCACATAGTTAAAGCATACATTACTGTAACTTGAGAATTGGATGTGCAGATCTGAAATACATCAAGAACCATATGTTAGGGTATTTGTCCATGGGGAGCTTCACAAAAATAATTGGCCTGCATCCTTATTATACTAAACATATATGAATAGGATATTGCTGAAGACTTCGCTGTATGTTAATGAGATGGGGATTATTCATCCTACCAGCTCATCGTGACAGATTTATAGAATTTATAGAATGTGGGTAAATGTTACGGAGTTAAGACAAGAATAAAGATGTAGATATGTATAGATGTATTGATCTTAATATGTTCCTGCAGTCTGTGTGAAATGTGTCTATAAATAGGGATTAACAAACCAGTTCGTAATGAGGATTTTGGGGTTCACCACTCATGAAAAATAATTATAGTCTGGGATCTTTTCAGACCCCATAGTGTAATAATCAGAGATCCCATGGAAGGGAGGAAAAATAATAAACAGCTCATACCTTTCCTAACTTCTGGGCTATTTTGCAGTGCTCCATTGTGGGTACCTTGGCGACATCATTGGCCCCAGAGGACCATTGAGGCCTGTGATTCGATCTCACTGATCACAGGGGGCACACTGATGTCATGACACTTTGACGCCGATATGCGCCACGTGACTGCTGAGGCAAAATCTCAGATCTCAGCAGTCCCCCAGGCCACAGACGTCATCCAGGAGGTCAAAACATGCTGAGAGAGAAGATTGGATGCCACGGCAAAGCCCTGGAGATGTAAGAAGAGGTGAGTATGAGTTATTATTTTTCTATATCTACCCAGACCTTCAATTATTATATTCTGGGGTCTGAAGAGAATTCAGAGTATAATACTAGCCCTTCCTGCTGCGGACTGAACAGGTTTTGTCCAAACCGAAACTTGTAAGTGAACCTCATGAATATTTTTGAGACAAATCTCATGAGGTTTGCCCATCACTAAAATGTTGACTTATATAAAGTTCTACACACAAATTGTTCAGAAATGGTAGGGGGTAAAAAAAATTTGGAATCAAAGGATTGGAGCCTATTAAATGTTGTTCCAGCATAAAAAATCAGGTTAGGACAACTCGTTGTTACCGTAACAGTGGTCTGTATCATAGTGACACGAGGATTGAAAAATTGTAAAAATAAATATAAGTAAAATAATGAACAACAATAAATCAAAGTTCACAAAAGTAAAATTGTTATTTTTTTAATAAAACATACATTACAATGAATAAAAAACAGCTGAAGAGATAAAGGTTATTTGGTGAACTGTATAAGAAATGAATAAAAAAAAAAACACCAATGCCATCGCTTTATTCTAAAATCACACAGCAAAAATATTATATGAATAACAGAACTTATTTGTATCCCAAAAAGGCACAAAAAAATACAACTTCTACTACATTAAGTAAAGTCACATCAGTGAAAAAAAATTAAAAAGTTATGGCTGCTGAAAAATATTCAGCTTCTCATTACGGTCCATACAGGCATCGTGGTGAAGAAGTTAAAAATGAGAGAAATGCTCAACTCTAATTGGTTGCTATGGGCAACAAAACAAGAATTTTGTTACACAGTTTTGCTAAATGATGCGGCCACGATTCTGACCTTTGCCGGATCTTATTGTTTTTCCATGTTCATCCATCTCCCGCTAAGGGTTTATTTTTCTTATTTCTCTACTTCCTCCTCCCGTCTCACTGGATTATATGATATTTCTTTGCTATTTCCTTTGCTCTTTGCTTTTTCAAAGTTATTGTAAGTTTTTGATATATTTACAAATGTAAGTACTTTATACCCCCAGGTTTATACCAGGGACGGTAAATATCATCATATGTAACTTTTTCTATTACAATTTGTCCAAAAATTAAAAGCCTTCAACAATGGTCCAACATTTGGAACCCTTGGCTAGTTTCTTTTGTTTCCTAATGCTACGTTCACACTAGCTTTTGAGCTGCTGAATCCGCATAAAATCGGCGGAGAGAAAAGTCCAGCAAGGAGAACTTCTCTGTCTGCCGTTTTCCTTATAAAATTGGTGGAAATCAGGCAGAAACCTGGCTTTTTAAGCGGATACGGTTGCTGAAGGAAGGAAATCCAAATGCTAGTGTGAACCTAGCATAAGCCGTCTGCCCAGGTATTTTTTTTCCTCCTCTCTTTCCTCCCCTGTGTGGGTGGGATTGGGTAATGTGGTCTATTTAAAACTTCTGGTTTTGTATTTTGAAAATAAAAAAAAATAAAAAAAAAGTAACTTTATCTAATTTTTGACCTGAAATACATTTTTTTAAACTCTTTTGATTCTGGAATTACTGCCTCAGAATTCAGAAATTCAGAATGTTCAGAACATTTATGAAATAATATGCATTCATTTCCTAATCTTATTATACTTTTTAGTGTCCATTAAAAAAAAAACCCGTCACCTATCATAACAGACATTAACACACACTAACTGAAGTTAATGTGTCCATTTTTTGACGTCTGTCCGTCCGTCATGAAACCGTTTTTTTTAACGGACACAATAGTCCTGCATGTAGGATTGGGTGTCTTTATCCAACCTTATCATCTATGTTACTACGTTACCATGCTACTATGTCATCGACACAAATTTTCTTTGTTCATTGGTGAGATAATCCACTTGATCATGAGATACTATGGGAAAAATATAGAATTTCCAGATGCTTTTAACTACTTTTTTTGTAGCAACATTTATTTACTTTTGCTTCTGTCATTTTTTCAGCTATCATACATTCGAGAAAATCTCAGTGATTCTGCTTCACACTGATCCACACTGACAAAATCAGCTGACTTCTTCCAGCTGAGCAGATATATTACAGCCGTGACTTGATGAAGATGAACAATGTCACGCTTCTAGAACTGGTATATTCTTTTGGCAGTAAAAAAAAAAAATAGATAAATTAGTTAAAAAAAATTAAAATATAATAATAATAATAGTAATAATAATAATCATAGTAATAATATACTACTAACAATAATAACAATAATAGTGATATTAACAATTATTATTATTATAATTATTATTATTGTGTTGATTATTATTAACACATTTCATAGAGGCCACCAAAACCGCATAATACATTTTGTAAGATTTAGTGTACTTTGTAATTTGCAACAGAATTTTGATGTGTTTTTGTTTTGTAAAGCAGACTGAGGCTGGGTCCCACATGGCGTTTTACAGTTACTGCAAGGTGGATGGGATTCTAGCGAATCCCACCCACACCTTGTGGAAAAATATGAGCTGCAGACACACTGCAATTTCCAAAAACGATGCGTTGCCGCCAAAGTTTTTCCCGCAGCGCTCTTTTGCTGAGGCCCGCTATGTGAGGCTTTAGCCTAAGTGTGATATTGGTCTCCTGGATGTAGTGAATGCTATGAGGTCCATAACCCTCAAACAATTGGAGTTGAAGGTTATGGGCCTCATAGCATCCACTACAGCCAGATCACTCCTGACTGATATGAACGCCCTAACACTCCATAATAGGATCATAACATAGGCCATTGATACTGTAAGCTGATTCTGGAAAAAGACTGTGGCGGAAATGCATCATGTTTTTTATTGCAGCATTTTTCACAGAAAGTCTGCAGAGTTTTCCTTTGCAGACTTTCTTCCTCTATTATACCTATACGGAAAACGCCAATGTTTCCGTAGGTATAATTGACATGCAAGCATTTTTGAAATTGCAGAATTTTTGCAGATTTTTTTCTGCAATGTGTGGATGGGATTAGCCAGAATCCCAACTACTTTGCAGGTAATGTAAAATGCAGCATTTTTGCTGCTGCATTTTTTGGCAGTGGTTTACTATGTGGCACCTTAGCCTTAAGGTAGGCAATTAGGATTCTCTATCAATATAAGGACAAGACCATGTGACTGCATGTGTCATCATGCATGCCCTGATGGGTGTCAAGTGAATGACAATACAGTAATCTCTCTTGGAAAGTAATAGCTTATAGCTTATACTTATAGCTCAGCACATGTGGTCTATTTAAATATATCCTTCAACGGCTGCACATGTGAAGACTTCAAGGGTTTGCTGCCCATGTACTGCAGAGTTTGTCCATTTTACACAGAAATGGTGACATATGCATTAAATATGTATGAAATGTTTGAGTTATATCAGCTTTGTATCCTTTCCTTCCTAAAATAGCCCTTTAAGGTCCATGGTGACATTGTGTTATGTCTGAGTCACTTCTTTGCTACATATTTGTACAGATTGTAGCAAATAGATGAAGAGTTGTATCATTTTAAAATAAATGTTCTGTACCAATACTTGGATGTTTTCAAGATCTCTACTTGCTGCTATTCAATATACAACTGTAGCACAGCAGGTTCTCCACCGGACCACTTGGAAGAAGACGTCGCCCAGCTACAGGAAGTCTTGAGGTAGTTTCCGAAGGAGAGAGGTGAGGACTTCATTCTGGCATTATCCAAGGAAGAGAGAAGGTCAGAGTTGTAGAGCTGTAGAGAAGGTCAGAGCTAGGTAGGATTATGATAGAAGGAGTGGTTGGTGACTGCACTGAACAGATCAACAGATAAAAAGGATACCTGCTGGTAGTCAAGATGGATTCAGTAAGGGCCCCTAAGGAGGTCCCCTAGATATGTCCTTGTAGATGTGGAAGGCGCCATCTTGCCCTGATCTGGTGGAAAGAATAAGACGTAGCTACTGACCAGAGAATGCCTCTCCACCTGTATAGCCTAAGTAGCTAAGTTGTAATGCCTCTTTGAGTATAATCTTTAGAAAGAGTTAAACGCACGAGTTATATTATGTGTTGTGAAATCAGAGTCCGTACATTTCTTAAGTACCGTTGCTCCTTGATATTATCCCATGGACTATTAATAGACATTCTGCTATATACAGTATACTATCTGCAAAAAGTTGCCAAATTAACCTCATAAGACTCCCTCCCCACAGGTGTGCTGCCAAAGATGAAGTGGTTTAGAAGGAGGGGTAACCCATTGCATTACTTGCTTCATATTTATGTTTCGTAAAAGACCTTTCAGCAAACAGTTACGAACCCCAGTAATTCATGTTTTAGATCATGTGGATAGTCAGGTGCATGTAAACTAGACGATTCTCCCTGAGAGAGAGAAATACAACAGCCACATTCACCTTCTCTCTCCCTCCTATTCTATCAGTTAATGTTTTTCTCTAGATGTATTTTTTGATGCTTGAGGAGGGTTGTGAATATTTAGAGAGAACCTACAGGAGGGAAAAGGGAAAATACAGGAGCATTTCAAAAAATTAGAATATCTTTGAAACGTTCATTCATTTCAGTAATTCAGTAATACAATCCATAATCAGCGTCTTCCATGATTGTGTGTCCTACTGAACCAGACTGAGGGACCATTTAAAGGCTTAGGAAACCTTGGCAGGTGACACTGAATTTACAATACTGAACTGAATTTACAATATTCTAATTTTCTTAGATTTGGGTTTTCATTCCCTGTAATCCATAATCAACATTTACAGAAATAAAACACTTGAAATAGAAGACTCTGTGTGTAAAGAATCTAGAAAATATAGGAGGTCACTTTATTAATGTAATTACTGAAAGAAAGAAATGTTTCACAGATATTCTAATTTATTGAGATTCACCAGTACAGACTACTGAAAGTTAAGGATGTTGGTATTTTGTCTTAGTACAATATATTACAAACTTTCAGAAAGTGATATGTAATTTTATATTATGTGTTATATATATGTCATTAATGTGTAACAAACACTATGTATGGTTACTAAGCGACAGTAAGTAGAGAGAATTTACTGCAACTCTGGATATTTAACAAACGTGATCATTTTAATGAAACTTCTTGTCCTCTTATTCAGCTGATAACTGTTGTTGTACCATATAAATGTCTTTGCGATCTTTCTGATGCCTCTTTCTACGTCTTAATTTGTTTGACAGCGTTTAGTCATGTTTGTGTCAAAAAGGAACAGAATTTTTTATTTATTTTTTTTCATTCAGACAGAAACTATTTTGAAATGCAAATAAACCAGACACATTATTTGTTTTCTGGAAAATTCCCACAATATCAATCATTTGTGGGAACTCATCACGGAGCCCACTTCAATTAACATGAAACTTACTGTAGGCATGCATCTAATACATTGATTCAGTATTACTGTAAAATTAATTTTCTCAAATTTATGGTAATAATGTTGTAAATGGATTGTAAACACAGAAATAAAGAGAGTAATAAATTAGTGAAGCTTTTAGCGCAATGTGAGGAGTGAATTAAACATCCAAAATAGACGACAAATAATATATAAACTTCTTTCTAACTGTAATTGTTTAAAGGGAATGTGTCCCCAAACTAAACTTTGTTGATTAATTATTGAAAACTTTTTAAAGATTTTTTTTTTTATTTTTTACATGTCTCTATATTAAAAAAAAAAACCCACAAATCTTGTAATTTTCATTCTGAGCACTAAGATGGACACTAGTCAATTATGTAGGTGTTTTCTTTGCAGCAGTCATGTCATTTACTTCGCAGACAGGATTACATTAGAAGATAACACCTCTATAGATAACACCACTGGCCCATCATTGCCTCCAACAATAGATGATGTCACAACTTATCTATTCCCCCTCACTGCACACAACATGTCTAAGTAACTCTCCCACAGATGGTTGCCTCTGGCCATAAGACTGCTGTAAAGCATATCACTAAATGCTGTTAAGAGAGCAGAGGGGAAGCTCAAACAAGATGGCTGCCCCCATAATCATGTGCTGAAAATAGAATTAAAAAAAATCTAAAATCTGAATTTACATTCTGAAAATAAAAACAGAAAGTGAAATATATGTATTTCTATATTGTGATATAGTTCACTGTCTGTTTTTAATAAATACATTTAAAAAATGCTTTTAAATAATATTCAGTCTTTGCATATTTTTTAATTTTACCCCTTAAAGGACCCCAGAGGGAATCCACATTTCCTTCTGGGGTGAGAAACATTTGCATTGTACACATCACTCAATGAGAACAATATAGACAATTCTAGAGACATCGGTGTCGCTTCCTTTATGGGTCCTGGTAATGATCCAATAAAAACAAGAGGCATACAGAAATATTATATGAGCTCACGGACTGTTATACTTGGCATATGCTGTTCAGCTTATACTTGAACTTTTATAGAGCTATAACAAATCCACATTCATGAGCCCTTTAATTATGTTCATTTAATACTAAATATAGAAAACACAAAAATAGCCAGAACTTCCTCCCTTATCCCCCTCCATTGATACCATATTGTGTCATGCTACAATTAAAACTGAGAAATCTAGAAAGAGTGATTCTCTGTGTGTCTCAGAAGATCACTCATGTCCCTCTCGCTCCTTTTCACTGTCCCTGTGTCTGACTGTAAGACAACCAGCTGCAGCAGGAGCCTCCCACTTGTCCTGTCTACAGCAAGACAAAAAGATAAACTCCACCCCTCAGTTTTAAGCTGAAAATGGAACATACCATCCCATGTTTCCTGTAGAATTTAATGGGCCAAGATTATTTTCTGTTTACTTTCAGTATTCCTTTTTTGATGTAGATGTATGTCATAAAGTCACGTCATGTGTGTGGAGTAGGCTCAAGAGCTGAACCGGCTGTATACCAGGTGGGTACCAACTGTATTAAACAACAGACACCCACCAGAAGATTCTGACAATGGAACGCATTCCGATAGCAGAAGTTTCATTCGTCAGACCACGGCTTACAAACGGTTACACAAGGTCGATGGCTCCCCCTCCTAAGTTTGTCATGCCAGCTAGAGGCCCAGTGAAAGCCCCCAGGGCCACCTCCTTAGTTTGGCTATTATACTTTGCCTCAAATGAAAAAAGCTGCAGTACAGATATATTGCAGTGTATTGTAAAATAGAACAATTGCAAATTCAAGTTCCCTAAAGGTAATAAAAAAAAAGAAGGTTAAATAAAGTTTTTAGAAATATAAAAAAAAAAATAAAAGTTTAAATCACTTCCTTTCCCCACTTTACATATACAACTAACTAAACATAATAAAAGAAAAAAAAATACATATATATATATATATATATATATATATATATATATATATATATTGTAGGGATCAACTAACACGGTGGGGGTTGGCAATGGCAGAGTTCACAGTCTGCGGGTTTCAAACTCCAACGGTGCTTTTATTTAGAGGTTTCAGCACACAAAAAAAATACACTGTTCAAACAAACCAAAACCTAAGCCTGTCCGGCTCTAGCTATACAGCAGCATGCCTCACTAACCTAGTGCAGGCCAAAAACGTATCGCCAAACACAGTAGCAAACCATGCATAACATCCCCTCCAGGGGTGCTACTATTACTAGGCTTCCTTCCCCAGTAATGAATATCAGGAATCCTCACCTGAGAACACCTGGAACTTAGGGAAAAACCCATAGTGGACTAGGGGTGTGGACTGGAAGACTCCCCCTGCCAACCTGTCCTCCAGTCCAGAAAATCCAGGCCATGTCACTTAAATAAAGAGCCCTAGCAGACTATGTTCTTTAACAGCAGCATGTATCCTTCTGGATTTCCGCTATCCTGCCTGGCTGAGGAAACCAGATTAGCTATACACCCCATCCACTATTTTACCATACACTTTACCACTATATATATATATATATATATATATATATATATATATACTTGCTGTAAGTATTGCTTTGTCTCCCCAAATCACATTTCTTTTTCATTTTTTACCTCCTAAAGAGAAATTAAATATTTTTTTTTAAATATCAAAAATACCCCAAAAATTATATTAATAAAAACTATAGTATGTCCTAAAAAGATAAGCTCTCAGGCAGTCACTTAGACTGAAGTATGAAACAGGCACAGTGTCAGCTTCTGGCAATGAGAAGCAAATTTTGTTTTGAAATAATTTATTTATTTATTTTTTAAAGTAGTAAAATATAAGAAAAGCTTTATAAATTTGGTATTGTTGTAATCCTATTGACTCTCAGAAAAAAGGTAACAGGTCATATTTACTATACATTGAATGGCATAAAAGTTAAACCCAAAAACTCTGACAGAATAACACTTTTTTTTTTTCTATTGGGTCTATTTGACCCAAATATAATTTTTTTATATTTTCCTTATACATTATATGTAGAGATGAACAAATTTCTCAAAAATTCGATTCGGCAGCTTCACCGAATTTCCCAAAACGATTCGATTCAAATTAATTTGCGGCGAATCACGTTAAAAAAACAGCTATTTTCTTGGCTGCAGAGAGCCTAGGGATATGGGGATATGCATTTTAAATTAAGGATACGTCTACTCCTACCTTTGCCATTGCATCACGCCCCCTGCGATGTCCTGTGCCTCCTAGCTCGTGTAGGTAAAGAATAAAGATGGCCACTGAGCATACGAAGAGCCGCTCGTGTAGGAATAGAATAAAGATGGTCACTGAGCATGTGCTGTAGGCTCTGCGCATGCTCGGTGGCCATATTTATTCTATTCCTACATGAGCGGCTCTGCGCGTGCTCGGCGGGCATCTTTGCACGAGCAGCTCTGCCCGTGCTCATCGGCCATCTTTATTCTTTTCCTACACGAGCTAGGAGGACCAGGACATCGCAGGGGGTGTGATGCAACGGTAAAGGCAGGAGTAGAATAGCCTTTCTAAAGGCTATTCCGACGTGTCCTTAGTTTAAAATGCGATTCATTACCACGAAGCGTGAGGAAATCTGGATTCGATGCGATTCGAAGATTTCCTGAAATTCCAATCGAATTCCACTTCGTCAGCTTCAATTCACTCATCTCTAATTATATGGAACAATAAACAATGCCATTAAAGATGCCACTTCCCTGAAAAAAAAAACAAGCCTTAGTACTTAATATACAGTAAAAGTAAAATAGTTATGGTTTTTGGAAAGTGGGAATGAAATAATGAAAAATTTGCCACGATGGTAAATCTGGTATGTGTGAAAATCAAGTCAAGTCTTGCAATTAAAGTCAATAATACTTTGGTCAGTAAAAGGTTAATAAGTCCACCGAATGACAAAAATGCATCTTCATTATTACTGAATCATTTACATTTTGATACATTTTATTTCTTTAATGTTTTTTTCTTTGTACTATTCATGGCTCAGGATTGATGGCCCCAATAATACATACAGAACAACATTGATCATTTATTGATACTAAATTAATAATAAAAGTAGTAATAGCCATAAAAAGTGTTAAATGGAAGCCGTAATATGGGAAAAAAACAATTTGATACAAGTGAATCGTTCACATGAAGCGCTCTTAATGGAATCAGCCATTATGGAGCTGAATAGAAAACCTTCATGGCCTTAATCTCCAGTTAACCTTCATTTATTTCCGTTTCTCTGTACACTAGGAGCCTCCTTCCCAACATAAACTGTAATAAGTGCTTTTAGACATGTGAATAAGGTTTTATTCCCTCACTGAAGGTCCGTCTAATGAGATGGTAAATGTCGACAATAATAGACTGTGCTTTGATTTCTATGCATGGTAGAAGACCAATATCCAGTATGTTCGTTAACATATTATCTGGAATCATGAAAAGACCTTGTAGGCTTTTAGAGCAATGAATACATGAAGTACAGCAACCTACACAGGACTCCTATGGTGGTCATACATTAATATATACATAGACAGCATTACACTACTTTATATCAACTCCATAAGGCTTCCTACACAATGGTGGATCCTCCTCTGTATGAGCAATTATTGAATCATCAATAGAAAACCTGAAAACATGTGCATCAAAATTATTTTCACCAAAATTCTAAAATAGCAATGGAATTATCTGATGGAATGTTCATAAATATGAGATTGTGAGAGGAAGCTGGACAGGAGAGATCATGGAGCCTTTTTGCTCAAGATTTTTGAAAATGTGTCATAAGGCCCCTTACAGACGGCTGTGGGTTGGCCGTGATTGAACGTCACGGCCGGCGCATGGGCGGCAAACGGATGTCATCTGTGTGCCGCCTGTGAGCCGGCCGTGCCTCCGCAGCCCCATTCATTCAATGAATAGGAGCCGTGGAAGCACGGCCGCAAAACCGAAAAGGAATAAGACTTGTCCTGAGTTTTACGTTCTGGATTGTCAGTCCACGCAGTGATCCGTGTAATACACAATCATGTGCGTGGGCCGATAGAAATGAATGGCTCAGTGTGCTATCTGGGAAACTCCCGGAGAGCACACTGAACTTGCACATGGCTGTCTGCAAGGGGCCTAGGGGGAAGAAAACCAAAGCTAAATTCTTGAACAATTTAGGAGTGAACCTTCTATTTCTATGATTGATCTTAAGGTTTACTTGTCTGCCTTACTGTGTGTTATATAGGTCCACTCACTAGTCCCAGCTATATGCACTACATACGAATAAAATGAATTAATAAGATATATTACAAAGTTTTGTATATTCACTTGCATTATTCATGTATGAAAAGTTGACTTATAATAGAATTTACACTGTAATATCCATGTGAATGAACATTTGGTTGGGTAATACACCAACTAATACATATGATAATGACTAGAGATGGGCAAATCAGCCAGATTTGTTATGAGTTTTCCAAAAATATCAGGTTCAGCTGAACCCAAGACTTTTGGGGTTTGCCATCCATGAATCACTATTATACTCTGTGGTCTCTATGGACTCCCAAGTGTATTAAGGATAGGGACAGGAAAGATTCAGAAAAATAATAAACATGGATACTCACCTTCCCTTACTTCTCTTGAGGGTCCTTGAGGAATCCATAGCTCCATTACAGTTGTCTTCAGTCATCTTGATGTCAGGGTCCCCAGGAGACCACTGAGACCCAATTACAGGACAATGTCATAACATTTGCAGGGTCTATGACGTCACACAGGAGGTCAGAAGAAGACTGAAGGCTACCGCGATGGAGGACGCCCATGGGAGGTGAGTGAAGGTATGATTGTTCATTAGTTTTTTTGCAACCCCCCATGGGCCTCAACATAATAATAATAATAATAATAATAATAATAATAATAATAATAATAATAAAATTTAATACTACTACTACTACTAATAATAATAATAATAATAAAATAAATAAAATGTAATAATACTACTACTACTACTGATAAAAATAATAGTAATAAAATGTAATACTACTACTACTAATAATAATAGTAATAAAATGTAATACTACTACTACTAATAATAATAATAGTAATAAAATGCAATACTACTACTACTACTAATAATAATAATAATAATAATAATAATGATAAAGCTACCACTAGTACTATTACTACTAGTACTACTACTACTACTAATAATAATAATAATAATAGTAATAAAATGTAATACTACTACTACTAATAATAATAATAATAGTAATAAAATGTACTACTACTACCACTACTACTACTACTACTACTACTAATAATAATAATAATAGTAAAAAAAATGTAATACTACTACTACTACTACTACTACTACTAATAATAATAATAATAATAGTGATAAAATGTAATACTACTACTACTAATAATAATAGTAATAAAATGTAATACTACTACTACTACTACTAATAATAATAATAATAATAATAGTAATAAAATGTGATACTACTACTACTACTACTAATAATAATAGTAATACAATGTAATACTACTACTACTACTACTAATAATAATAGTAATAATAAAATGTAATACTAATAATAATAATAATAATAATAGTATTAATAAAATGTAATACTACTACTACTACTACTACTACTACTAATAATAATAATAGTAATGAAATGTGATACTACTACTACTACTACTACTACTAATAATAATAATAGTAATAAAATGTAATACTACTACTACTACTACTACTAATAATAATAATAATAATAATAATAATAATAAAAAATGTAATACTAATAATAATAGTAGTAATAAAATGTAATACTAATAATAATAATAATAATAATAATAATAATAATAATAATAATATTAATAAAATGTAATACTACTACTACTACTACTCCTAAGAATAATAATAGTAATAAAATGTAATACTAATAATAATAATAATAGTATTAATAAAATGTAATACTACTACTACTACTACTACTACTACTACTACTAATAATAATAATAATAATAATAATAATAATAATAATAATAATAATAAAATGTAATACTACTACTACTACTACTACTACTACTACTACTACTAATAATAATAATAATAATAATAATAATAATAAGTAATAGAATGTAATGCTAATAATAATAATAATAATAATAATATGTAATACTACTACTACTACTACTACTACTAATAATAATAATAATAATAAATATATATTTTTTTCAATATTACCTGTCAATGGTTCATGAAAAGAAAAACAAGAAATTTCTTTTGTAATCAGGAAAGGCACAAATAACTACAGGATTGTTTCTGAATAACACGTCTTCATCTTCTGATTAAGATTGTGGAGATCAAAGGCTAAAAATCTTTAATATGGTAGACACAATATTACCTGACCGGTAATCCGGGCGCCGCGTCCTCATTACCATTTATTTTCATTGCTCATCTTATGTTTGTAATTCTATTTTCTGGTAAGTGAAAGCAAATGTTATTTCAACAAAAGAATATTGTATTAAAAATAATAAAATAATATTTCCAAAGTTTGTAAAGATCTCTCGCCTCTTCATTGTCTGTGAACAGTGTGAAGTGGTACAATTATGGAATAAACACAACATGTAGACATCATGCGAGCACAGCTCTTATCTGGAAAAATTGTAGAACAATTTATTGTGGCAGTTCAGAGATTTATTATTATTTATTATTCCTGCATATTGGCTGGTTTTAGACACTTCAATAAAAAATAGTAATTTACAGGGAAACTGCAGGAGCTGTATTCAGCCATTCCCACCACCCCTCACCACACCATTATCACAATATTCTTATATTTTCCATCATGCCACCTCCAGCTTGCTCTTTGCATGAAAATCTGCCATCATAATTGCAGAAATCACTCTGTAAGCTACAACTTGAGTTTCTTACACGTAACATGATGCTTTGTCCTGACATTACATAGGGACATGTGGCCAGATAAGAAGCTCTAGTAACATTATATAGATTATTCTAAATTGTAATCACAACATTGGAGATAAAGATGTAGCAGATGCCAAGTGAATGGCTGACATGTTAGGCTATGAGTGAAGCACCCCACATTGCTCATGGGCCTGCTATGGCATGGTGGAGTCCCAAAGCCAATCTCTTGGGAGCTGCAACAGTGATGAGTTCAAGTAATTAAATACATGTGTCCTCCAGTGACTCCTCTGTCCTTTCTAAACTCCTCTGTTCACTTAGACACATTTGTCCCTTTCCAATTTCTTTTTCAATCTAGACACCTCTGTCTCCTCTACACTTTGATGTCCCCTCTAGAGCGACTCCTCTGTTCACTCTAGACACTCCCAATCCTCCCAGACTCTTCTATTTATGCTGGACACCTCTGCCCTCTCTAGACTCCTCTGTCTTTGTTAGACTCATCTGTTCACTCTAGACATATCTGCCCCCTCCAGACTCTTCTGTTCATGTTGGACATCTTTTCCCCCTATTTTCACTATAGGTTCCCCTGTACTATCCAGAATCTTCAGTTCACTCTAGATACCTCTGTACTCTCCAGACTCTTCTTTTCTTGCTGGACATCTTTGCCCTTTCTAGATTCCTCTACCTCCCTCTAGACTCCTCTGTCCACTCTAGACATCTCTGTTTCCTCCGGACTCTTTTGTCCCCTTCTGAAATCTTTGTCCACTCTTGACACCTTTGTCTCCTTCGACTTCTCTGTCTCATCTAGTCTCCTCTGTCCCCTCCATATGCCTTCTGTATGTCCTTTCCAGACTCCTCTATTCATTCCAGGCACCTCAGTTGCCTTCAGACTTTTCTGTCCCTTCTAGGCAGCTTTGCCCTTCAGACTTTTCTGTCCCCTCTGTTTACACTTGAAACAATTGTGTTGACTTCTTTCTCTCGAAAACAAAAGAATCAATCATATTAAAATACAACATGTCAAACCGTTCTTTTACATGATGCCTGCCATCAGGGGAACATTGGGGCAATATCACCATGTAAGTTGTACATTAGATGGTTCACCAGTCCTGCCAAAATCAGCAACTTCAGCTTACACTTGCCTAACACTGTCTAGCAATTGGAAACCATTGGCCTTGCGCAGGAATAACATCAAAATAATTTTTGAAGGGAATTTTGACATCAAATGATCGTGCGCTTGACATCAGGTCTGTACCGTATCAGTCACTGTCTAATTTAGCAACAAATACAAACTAATACATACAGCGCATACATTTTGCAAGCACATAACGAAGACTTACAACTGCAGAACAAAGTCTTAACCATCAGATATCATGAACCAGATTTGCTGTACAGAAACTATATTAAATGAGACTTAAGATGTTCCTTGTTGCTCCATAGTGTCAACTTAGTTCATTATACTGAGTCACTTCAGCAATTTTCAGAAACTTTCTATTCTGTAAAAGAAACATCCTGAACATGATTAAACAGACATTGTGTATGCTAATATATACACTGCTCAATTGGCTCCACGGTGACAGCCCTTGACAAAACAGTCATAAAATATAGAAATCCCTGACTCTGATTGACAACTGCCACTGCATTTGGAAACTCATCTCCAAGTTGATATGTGTCGTTCGTGGAGGCCTGTCCTGCATGCCATGATTGTGTTGGCTGTGTAGCAATGATGTGTATCAGTATCTGTTAAGAGAAAGATATTCAAGCACGGTTGCCTAATACTGGAAAACTTAAATGTGCTTAACATTGTTCACATAAATACTATTCGACCTCAAACTCCAGCACTGGTTGTCGAACAGGACTGGAAAGATTTTTTGGCACCAAAGGCCAGAAGATCATAAATTTCCATTATTTAAGAGGCAAACTAATTTTATTTGACAACTATTAAAATTCTGATCTTTCCATGCCACGAAAATAGGACAATATAGGCAAAACTGTGTGAAACAAAAAAAAAATTGTGATCATGTGCTGCATATACTTAAAAGCAGTTAGCCAGAGAAAGTAAACTCTCCTGTTAGTAGGTCATTGATCGTCTGTGCAGAGCATCAGCTCCCATTCTCTTTGCTGGTCCATATTTCTGGCTATGCAGGATGATGTCACTGACTCCAGCTCCTATCAATCACTATGGCCTGTGACTAGCCTAAGGTAGAGTCAGAGGTGCCGTCCTGCAACGGAAAAGCCAGGAGGGCTGGGTATGCTTATGTTTTGGGTTTTTTTTGCTATAACTACCCCTGCCACCAAGGAATTTTTGCTTTCTCTGGATAACCCCACAGAGACCGTCTTTGCAGTCCACTTTCCAAACCAAACATGCTCTATTATCACCATGGTACCAATAATGCTAAATGCTAGACTTTTGTTTTGTCCTTCCACTACTGGGTTTTCCTTGGTTTTCTGTTATGTTAAGGTAAAAGAAAGTTACCCCAAATTACATATAATAACCCCCATAGTCATAGTAGAGAGCGCTGCTGGTGGTTGGACTACTGATCACTGTACATTTTTGTAGACTTAAAGGGGTACTCCCAAGAACATGACTCTGTTTGTTCCTTATTGGTTTTCTTTGCTGCAGCAAGGACACGTTGTACAGCGGTCACATAGAAGAATGGCGCGTCAGCGTTCTTTACCAAGAGTGGAATATTGTTTAACTCCCAAGTAGGCAAGTAGATGAAATATTAATTGGAGATTCAGATACATCTCTAGCAAAGTGTTAGTATTCAGCGAATGTGGTGCTGTCATAGACATCCAAGTCGAAGACAACGTGAGGTTGCCTGTCCTTCACAATGAATTAGCACTTTTCAATATCGTACTTAGTTTCTTGCAGGGCTTTAAGGTGTTGTGCTTGTGGAGCCGAGGGTGAGGAAGACAATGAAGCCCACTGCGCCTTCCTTATTTGCCACTGCCTTACATTAGTTACAAAAAGTTTTTCTTCTATTATTTACAATATATTCACATTCATGAATTTTGTAGTGACTGAATATGTTCAATTTGTCTTTGAATTCTAGAAAAATTGATAACAACCAAGAGGATAGCATGCTGAGATGGAGAACATAGAACCGTCATCCTATTAGTTAGACTCCAGCCCATAACACATCACCTCTATGTTACCATTTAGGTAACTGTATCATCCACAATGTTGTCATTTTACAAATTTTATGGTGACAATAATCTACCTTGATGGTAGAGACCGACTGGCACCGCACTATGAATACTTGAGGATTGTAATCTTCCTGAGGATGAGAAGATACATTTCTTTCATTAGTTTATGAGCAATAGTATAACTCAATAGATATCATATCCTGAACTCGATGTTTACTGTCTTTTTTTCATTTTATATTCAGTTACAATCTGCCATGATATCATTTTGTCTTATAAATCTGAAGGATTATGACTAAAGTGTGAATCATTTTTTCTTTAAATATGCCAAAGACAAAGGAAACAACACATGACACCCAAGACTTCATCTGTTTAGTTCTCTGTAAAAGACACCATTTCGATTCTGAATATCAATGTGTTGCTTTTAAGACTTTATATACGGAACAAGAGCTCTGTCCAAAATATTAATTCCTTCTATAATGAATATAATATTAGAAAAATAACAAAAAATTCTAATATATTAACAAAAATACAATTAATTCTAAACAAATAAAACCACCCAAGCCATAAATAAAAAGTGAACAAAAAAATGTAAAAAAAACAAAGAAAATAAAAACATAAAATTAAATAAAAATAAAGTTATATAGAAAAGAATATCTCCAAACCCCCAAAATGTCCAATCCTTCTATAATGTATGTAGTATAAAAAAACAATGTGAAAAGAAACAAAAAAGTCTAAAACATTATTAAAAAATAAAAATAATTCTAAATAAAGCCACGCACAACATAAATGAAAGTGAACAAAAATGTGAAAAAGCAAAGTAAAATAAAATCTTAAAAATAAACAAAAAATTTCTATTGAAACCCTAATGTCATTGTCCTACAATGAATATAGCATAAAATAACAAAAACAATGTCAAACTCTGAAATATTTTTAAAATGTAAATTAACTCTAAACATAACCACCCAAAAAATAAAAGTGAAAAAAATCTGAAACAACAAAGTGAGTAAAAAGTAAAAGCATAAAAATAGACACAAAATAAATAAAGTTATGAAAAAAAAATATTAGCCTTCTATAATGAATATAGCATAAAAACCCCCCAAAGTAAAACATAATTAAGAAATAAAGCTAATGTTAAACAAATAAAACCACCTAAAACATAAAAAGTGAACAAAAAGCAAATAAATAGAAACCTAAAACTAGACAAAAATAAAGTTATTAAAAAAATCAAGAAAGAGGCCACTATATATTACTATTTTACATGACCATAGTCCTCATTAAACACAGATACAATATGCACCCATGTTTTAAATACTGAAATATACATTTATATGGGCATGTAAAATAGAAAATGTAGACTACTGCCACAATGCCTTGATTTTTTTTTTTCAATAATTTATATATTTGCTTTTTGAGACTTTTATTCACTATGTTTGTTTAGAATGAACTTTTTTTTAAACAAGATGTTTTACATCTTTATTTTTTGCTCTATATAGCCTATAGAGCATATCATAGTAATGCAATATTTGTCATTCATGCTGGGAAGTTTCTCACTCAGATGGGCAGAGTCCATCTTGCTCCTGGAGTAGGCCACTGTTGTGTTTATGGTAGTACTTAGGGCATGATGTCCTATCCAATAATATTCTCTGTAGCTAAACAGTGAAGAGATTAAAGTCCCTGGTGGTCCAGAGTAGTGAAGGTCTATATGCTCTACTCTAAGGTTGATCTTGTTAGTCCAGTCCTTAGGAATCCCCTTGGAAACGGGATCCTTGAGCGACTGGATCAGTTTAACATCTTTGAAGAGAGGAAAGACTATAGACCTATTTTTGGTTAGTATACCATTTTTTTTCACAATACTGCTAGAGGCTCTATTTAGACAATGACAAAACCCAATGGACCATTTTACAAGTCAATGGGGTCCATCAGGCACTACTGTAGTCCATCGAGTGACTGATCCAGCACTGACTTCAGGGCATCATTAGAACAGAAACTACAATGGCAGTGTAAACAGAGCCTTAAATACATATGGCCTAATAGGGTGTAAAGATAGCGGATTTCTATAGAAGCTTATCCCATTAAATACAGAAAATTATAATTTTAGATCTTCCTTTGTCTAATATTCCATTTTTCTTAAAACCATGGCTCATTCAGTGTGACAAATGTAACAATAGGTGACATCTGGAAGGGGACAAAGACTTTTTTTCAGCACTATCTATAGGCGACTTGCAAAAACAGCGACCATTGATGAAGATGCCAATAACTGCCTTGAATTATACTTAGGAATTCTGGTGTAAAGATGAGTCAGATTGCAAAATCCCGAGCTCATCCTGTAGGAAGCTTTGTGCCCACGAACAATGGTGGAAATATATTCTAACAAGTCAGGTAATGAAGCTATTTAGCTGTTGTCCATGTTGACATCTCACAATGCGCTTCTGAAAATGGATATATTTTTCAAAGTCTTTCAAACTATCTGCAAGTAAGAGATAGCAGGGCTGCATTATGGATTGGCAAGTGATGTCACAGTAGGGAACATGATTAAATTGTAACAATGAAGCAATGTCAAAGAGGAAATATATTAGGTTTAATGTGGGCAAAGAAAAAGGTAGAAAACTGATTTTCAGAGGAGAGATCAGCTGTTGTGACAGACGGCGCGTAAAACCCTCCAAAATATTATTCCGTCTTTTTGAAGGTCAGTAAACAGGTTTTTTTCTGTATCTTAGATTATTCAGTTATTTGTGAAGTCGGAGAAAACTTGTCGTTTTGTGTCGAAATATTCCGGCAAGTTTACAAGAAGGGGAAATGTATTAATGAAGAGAGTAAAAGGCAAATGAAAGACAAAGGAGACCAAGGATAATTCTACAGGAAATTTACATTGTCTTTCTAACTCATTATACATACTACAATGTGTGTTTGTAGGGTAGAACCCCTGGGGCCCCCATAACAGGTCAATGTGTTATTATAGGGGCATGATTGCTAGGACCCCCAGCAACCAGTGTAAAAAGGGGAAGCAAAATTAAGGAAATGCCACTAATGTATGATCGGAAGAAACAAAGCCTACCACTAAAAGTGTGGTCTCCAGGATTTACACTGGTTACTTTAGGGTCACACTAGCGTTTGGGCTTCTGTTCTTTGGGTCCGCTTAAGGACTTGAAAAACGGAAACTCAATCCACTTAAAAAGCGGTTACCTGTGGAAACTCATGGACCCCATAGACTATAATGGGGACTGCAGGGTTTCCGCCCAAAAAATGTGGAGAGAAAAGTCCTACTTCCAGAACCCAGCCTTAGACCTTAAGGTGTGATATAGGATTATAAACCCATGACTAACAAAAAGAAGGGGTTCATTGCTTGCTAAAACTTAAAGGGCTACTCCTATCTCAGCTTTTCATCAGAATAGCCATGTCTCCACCTTACTTAGGTGGTCTGGAGTTACAGAAATGGCCAAACACATCTGTTTTATGTTGTTTCTGTAACGCTAATGGAGGTAAATAGCGATACAGAAGAGATACAGAAATGCTTAGCACTCCCACAGTTATGGAAGCAGTGTAGCTCACTATACTGTATGTAACTCCTACTTAGTTCTATGAATAGCTTGTTTTTGTAACTCTTGACTTGGTGGCCATGAGAAGGAGCCCCAGATTGCCATCTCAGTCACATTTGGGCGACGGGGAATACTCGGTTAAAGGTAATTTCCTTAAACATATCTTTCCTGTGCTTTAGTGATATGACAGTTTGCAGGTGCACCAGGAGGCTAATACCAATAGTGCACCACTTAGATCATTTGCATAAAGAATGAAAGAATGACATATGGCTGATTTACAGCAAACATATATGTATTGCCAATAGCATATTAGAGAAGTGGCAGCAATATTTACATTCCATAGATAGAATATGGCCAAGGATATAGGTCACAATGTCACTAAATATAAGGAGAAGAAAAATAAATCTTACAGGCAAGGTTAAAATCTCATTGTAGCGGTAACTTATTATAACACTACACTGCATGACGATAATCGGCTATGTAAAAAGGCATTTCTATTCATAACAATCTGGCCTGTTATGTATAGACCTGTAAAATATATACACTGCCCTACATGTCACTGCTAATAGCTGAATATGGCTAGATCTATCTATATCTCTCATATCTATTATCTATCTATCTATCTATCTATCTATCTATCTATCTATCCATCCCCTATCTCATATCTATCTATCTCATGTCTATCTATCTCATATCTATCTATCTATCTATCTATCTATCTATCTAACTCATATCTATTTATCTATCTATCTATCTATCTATCTATCTATCTATCTATCTATCATCTATCAATATCTCTCATATCTATTATCTATTTATCTATATATCTAATATCTATCTATCTATCTATCTATCTATCTATCTACAATAACTCTCATATCTATTATCTATCTATCTAATATCTATCTATCATCTATCTATATCTCTCATATCTATCTATCTATCTATCATCTATCTATCTATCTATCTATCTAATATCTATATCTCTCATATCTATTATCTATCTATCTATCTATCTATCTATCTATCTATCTATCTAATACCTATCTATCTATCTCATATCTATCTATCTATCTCATATCTATCTATCTCATATCTATCTATCTATCTATCATCTCATATCTATCTATCTTATATCAATGTCAGTGTTTTTTCATTTATTTTCAGAGTGCGGCTTGATTTTTAGTATCTATCTATCTATCTATCTATCTATCTATCTATCTATCTATCTATGATCTATAGACCAGACCAATATTCTGAAGTGTGTCATTATTTTACTGTGCACCATCATATCCCATTAGAATCTTACTGCCGAAATCTGTAACATTGTTGCGCTGCAGGTAGTCCCTGAAAGAATAAAAGAATTTTTAGAAGATTAAGATGTAGCAAAGTATTTTTTTAGTTGATGAGGTTATGATGCATTATTAAACAGGCCTCACAAACGGGATGTCAACTACAAAGGCCAAGATGTTCATTGTGCAGACTGAAAGATATCCGCCCGGTGAACAGGATGTTTGATGTCTTTTGCTTCCCCATAAAAGCTGCTCTGATGTGATCCACGGATTTTCATCCTAATCGCTTAAAATGGGGTTCAGAGTTTTTATTTACTTGCTTAAAGGTAGTTTTAAAATATTCTTATAGCGTAAAAAAAATGCCGCCTTCTCTCTGTCTCTCTTTGTCAGGTAAAAATTGAGGATTTAGAAAATTCATTTATTTGTTTTTTCATTTACCAATTTATCTTTGTAACACTTCCCAGAAGATTACTGGATCCTTGTAAGGAAATCTACTAAAAAACAAACAAAAAATCTGTTCCTGAAAACTGTTCAAGGGGTTTTGTCAAATATTTATAATTTGTAGCAACTGGTTAATAAATAATCAGAGGATCGAAACAAGAGTCACCGACTAGAAAGAGAGAATCAGAAATGACAGACTAGATTTTCATCTGTTCAGGCAATCAAGCTTAAAGAGATAATAGTAGTGGAACCAAGGAGCAAATTCTGTGCATTTTTAGTTCTAATTAAAAATCTAAGTTATTTACTTTATAATACAATCTTAAATTTATGTATAACATCAATATAATAACACAGTAATCCTGTATTATACTCCAGAGCTGCATTCACTATTCTGCTGGTGCAGTCACTGTGTACATACATTATATTACTTATGCTGTACTAATCCTGAGTTACATCCTGTATTATACTCCAGAGCTGCACTCACTATTCTGCTGGCACAGTCACTGTGTACATACATTACATTACTTATCCTGTACTGATCCTGAGTTACATCCTGTATTATACTCCAGAGCTGCACTCACTATTCTGCTGGTACAGTCACTGTGTACAAACATTACATTACTTATCCTGTACTAATCCTGAGTTACATCCTGTATTATACTCCAGATCTGCGCTCACTATACTGCTGGTATAGTCACTGTGTACATACATTACTTATCCTGTACTGATCCTGAGTTACATCCTGTATTATACTCCAGAGCTGCGCTCACTATTCTGCTGGTACAGTCACTGTGTACATACATTACATTACTTATCCTGTACTGATCCTGAGTTTCATCCTGTATTATACTCCAGAGCTGCACTCACTATTCTGCTGGCGCAGTCACTGTGTACATACATTACATTACTTATCCTGTACTGGTCCTGAGTTACATTCTGTATTATACTCCAGAGCTGCGCTCACTATTCTGCTGGTGCAGTCACTGTGTACATACATTACATTACTTATCCTGTACTGATCCTGAGTTACATCCTGTATTATACTCCAGAGCTGCACTCACTATTCTGCTGGTGCAGTCACTGTGTACATACATTACATTACTTATCCTGTACTGATCCTGAGTTACATCCTGTATTATACTCCAGAGCTGCACTCACTATTCTGCTGGCGCAGTCACTGTGTACATACATTACATTACTTATCCTGTACTGATCCTGAGTTACATCCTGTATTATACCCCAGAGTTGCACTCAGTATTCTGCTGGTGCAGTCACTGTGTACATACATTATATTACATTACTTATCCTGTACTGATTCTGAGTTACATCCTGTATTATACTCCAGAGCTGCGCTCACTATTCTGCTGGTGCAGTCACTGTGTACATACATTACATTACTTATCCTGTACTAACCCTGAGTTACATCCTGTATTATACTCCAGAGCTGCACTCACTATTCTGCTGGTACAGTCACTGTGTACATACATTACATTACATATCCTGTACTGATCCTGAGTTACATCCTGTATTATACTCTAGAGCTGCACTCACTATTCTGCTGGCACAGTCACTGTGTACATACATTACATTACTTATCCTGTACTGATCCCGAGTTACATCCTGTATTATACTCCACAGCTGCACTCACTATTCTGCTGGTACAGTCACTGTGTACATACATTACATTACTTATCCTGTACTGATCCTGAGTTACATCCTGAATTATACTCCAGAGCTGCACTCATTATTCTGCTGGTACAGTCACTGTGTACATACATTACATTACTTATCCTGTACTGATCCTCAGTTACATCCTGTATTATACTCCAGAGCAGCACTCACTATTCTGCTGGTACAGTCACTGTGTACATACATTACATTACTTATCCTGTACTGATCCTGAGTTACATCCTGTATTATACTCCAGAGCTGCACTCACTATTCTGCTGGCGCAGTCACTGTGTACATACATTACATTACTTATCCTGTACTGATCCTGAGTTACATCCTGTATTATACTCCAGAGCTGCGCTCACTATTCTGCTGGTACAGTCACTGTGTACATACATTACATTACTTATCCTGTACTGATACTGAGTTACATCCTGTATTATACTCCAGAGCTGCGCTCAGTATTCTGCTGGTACAGTCACTGTGTACATACATTACATTACTTATCCTGTACTGATCCTGAGTTACATCCTGTATTATACTCCAGAGCTGCACTCACTATTCTGCTGGCGCAGTCAATGTGTACATACATTACATTACTTATCCTGTACTGATCCTGAGCTACATCCTGTATTATACTCCACAGCTGCACTCACTATTCTGCTGGTACAGTCAATGTGTAAATACATTACATTACTTATCCTGTACTGATCCTGAGTTTCATCCTGTATTATACTCCAGAGCTGCACTCACTATTCTGCTGGCGCAGTCACTGTGTACATACATTACATTACTTATCCTGTACTGATCCTGAGTTACATCCTGTATAATACTCCAGAGCTGCACTCACTATTCTGCTGGTGCAGTCACTGTGTACATACATTACATTACTTATCCTGTACTAACCCTGAGTTACATCCTGTATTATACTCCAGAGCTGCACTCACTATTCTGCTGGTACAGTCACTGTGTACATACATTACATTACATATCCTGTACTGATCCTGAGTTACATCCTGTATTATACTCCAGAGCTGCACTCACTATTCTGCTGGTACAGTCACTGTGTACATACATTACATTACTTATCCTGTACTGATCCTGAGTTACATCCTGTATTATACTCTAGAGCTGCACTCACTATTCTGCTGGTACAGTCACTGTGTACATACATTACATTACTTATCCTGTACTGATCCTGAGTTACATCCAGTATTATACTCCAGAGCTGCGCTCACTATTCTGCTGGTACAGTCACTGTGTACATACATTACATTACTTATCCTGTACTGATCCTCAGTTACATCCTGTATTATACTCCAGAGCAGCACTCACTATTCTGCTGGTACAGTCACTGTGTACATACATTACATTACTTATCCTGTACTGATCCTGAGTTACATCCTGTATTATACTCCAGAGCTGCACTCACTATTCTGCTGGCGCAGTCACTGTGTACATACATTACATTACTTATCCTGTACTGATCCTGAGTTACATCCTGTATTATACTCCAGAGCTGCACTCACTATTCTGCTGGTACAGTCAATGTGTACATACATTACATTACTTATCCTGTACTGATCCTGAGTTACATCCTGAATTATACTCCAGAGCTGCACTCACTATTCTGCTGGTACAGTCACTGTGTACATACATTACATTACTTATCCTGTACTGATCCTCAGTTACATCCTGTATTATACTCCAGAGCAGCACTCACTATTCTGCTGGTACAGTCACTGTGTACATACATTACATTACTTATCCTGTACTGATCCTGAGTTACATCCTGTATTATACTCCAGAGCTGCACTCACTATTCTGCTGGTGCAGTCACTGTGTACATACATTACATTACTTATCCTGTACTGATCCTGAGCTACATCCTGTATTATACTCCAGAGCTGCACTCACTATTCTGCTGGTACAGTCAATGTGTACATACATTACATTACTTATCCTGTACTGATCCTGAGTTACATCCTGAATTATACTCCAGAGCTGCACTAACTATTCTGCTGGTACAGTCACTGTGTACATACATTACATTACTTATCCTGTACTGATCCTGAGTTACATCCTGTATTATACTCCAGAGCTGCACTCACTATTCTGCTGGTACAGTCACTGTGTACATACATTACATTACTTATCCTGTACTAATCCTGAGTTACATCCTGTATTATACTCCAGAGCTGCACTCACTATTCTGCTGGTGCAGTCACTGTGTACATACATTACATTACTTATCCTGTACTGATCCTGAGTTACATCCTGTATTATACTCCAGAGCTGCGCTCACTATTCTGCTGGTGCAGTCACTGTGTACATACATTACATTACTTATCCTGTACTGATCCTGAGTTACATCCTGTATTATACTCCAGAGCTGTACTCACTATTCTGCTGGTGCAGTCACTGTGTACATACATTACATTACTTATCCTGTACTGATGGCTGAGTTACATCCTGTATTATACTCCAGAGCTGCACTCACTATTCTGCTGGTACAGTCACTGTGTACATACATTACATTACTTATCCTGTACTGATCCTGAGTTACATCCTGTATTATACTCCAGAGCTGCACTCACTATTCTGCTGGTACAGTCACTGTGTACATACATTACATTACTTATCCTGTACTGATCCTCAGTTACATCCTGTATTATACTCCAGAGCTGCACTCACTATTCTGCTGGTACAGTCACTGTGTACATACATTACATTACTTATCCTGTACTGATCCTGAGTTACATCCTGTATTATACTCCAGAGCTGCACTCACTATTCTGCTGGTGCAGTCACTGTGTACATACATTACATTACTTATCCTGTACTGATCCTGAGCTACATCCTGTATTATACTCCAGAGCTGCACTCACTATTCTGCTGGTACAGTCAATGTGTACATACATTACATTACTTATCCTGTACTGATCCTGAGTTACATCCTGTATTATACTCCAGAGCTGCACTCACTATTCTGCTGGTACAGTCACTGTGTACATACATTACATTACTTATCCTGTACTGATCCTGAGTTACATCCTGTATGATACTCCAGAGCTGCACTCACTATTCTGCTGGTGCAGTCACTGTGTACATACATTACATTACTTATCCTGTACTGATCCTCAGTTACATCCTGTATTATACTCCAGAGCTGCACTCACTATTCTGCTGGTGCAGTCACTGTGTACATACATTACATTACTTATCCTGTACTGATCCTGAGTTACATCCTGTATTATACTCCAGAGCTGCACTCACTATTCTGCTGGTGCAGTCACTGTGTACATACATTACATTACTTATCCTGTACTGATCCTGAGTTACATCCTGTATTATACTCCAGAGCTGCACTCACTATTCTGCTGGTGCAGTCACTGTGTACATACATTACATTACTTATCCTGTACTGATCCTGAGTTACATCCTGTATTATACTCCAGAGCTGCACTCACTATTCTGCTGGTACAGTCACTGTGTACATACATTACATTACTTATCCTGTACTGATCCTGAGTTACATCCTGTATTATACTCCAGAGCTGCACTCACTATTCTGCTGGTACAGTCACTGTGTACATACATTACATTACTTATCCTGTACTGATCCTCAGTTACATCCTGTATTATACTCCAGAGCTGCACTCACTATTCTGCTGGTACAGTCACTGTGTACATACATTACATTACTTATCCTGTACTGATCCTGAGTTACATCCTGTATTATACTCCAGAGCTGCACTCACTATTCTGCTGGTGCAGTCACTGTGTACATACATTACATTACTTATCCTGTACTGATCCTGAGCTACATCCTGTATTATACTCCAGAGCTGCACTCACTATTCTGCTGGTACAGTCAATGTGTACATACATTACATTACTTATCCTGTACTGATCCTGAGTTACATCCTGTATTATACTCCAGAGCTGCACTCACTATTCTGCTGGTACAGTCACTGTGTACATACATTACATTACTTATCCTGTACTGATCCTCAGTTACATCCTGTATGATACTCCAGAGCTGCACTCACTATTCTGCTGGTACAGTCACTGTGTACATACATTACATTACTTATCCTGTACTAATCCTGAGTTACATCCTGTATTATACTCCAGAGCTGCGCTCACTATTCTGCTGGTACAGTCACTGTGTACATACATTACTTATCCTGTACTGATCCTGAGTTACATCCTGTATTATACTCCAGAGCTGCGCTCACTATTCTGCTGGTACAGTCACTGTGTACATACATTACATTACTTATCCTGTACTGATCCTGAGTTACATCCTGTATTATACTCCAGAGCTGCGCTCACTATTCTGCTGGTGCAGTCACTGTGTACATACATTACATTACTTATCCTGTACTGATCATGAGTTACATCCTGTATTATACTCCAGAGCTGCACTCACTATTCTGCTGGTGCAGTCACTGTGTACATACATTACATTACTTATCCTGTACTGATCCTGAGTTACATCCTGTATTATACTCCAGAGCTGCACTCACTATTCTGCTGGTACAGTCACTGTGTACATACATTACATTACTTATCCTGTACTGATCCTGAGTTTCATCCTGTATTATACTCCAGAGCTGCACTCACTATTCTGCTGGTGCAGTCACTGTGTACATACATTACATTACTTATCCTGTACTGGTCCGGAGTTACATCCTGTATTATACTCCAGAGCTGCGCTCACTATTCTGCTGGTACAGTCACTGTGTACATACATTACATTACTTATCCTGTACTGATCCTGAGTTACATCCTGTATTATACTCCAGAGCTGCACTCACTATTCTGCTGGTGCAGTCACTGTGTACATACATTACATTACTTATCCTGTACTGGTCCTGAGTTACATCCTGTATTATACTCCAGAGCTGCGCTCACTATTCTGCTGGTGCAGTCACTGTGTACATACATTACATTACTTATCCTGTACTGATCCTGAGTTACATCCTGTATTATACTCCAGAGCTGCACTCACTATTCTGCTGGTGCAGTCACTGTGTACATACATTACATTACTTATCCTGTACTGATCCTGAGTTACATCCTGTATTATACTCCAGAGCTGCGCTCACTATTCTGCTGGTGCAGTCACTGTGTACATACATTAATTCATTACTTATCCTGTACTGATCCTGAGTTACATCCTGTATTATACCCCAGAGCTGCACTCACTATTCTGCTGGTACAGTCACTGTGTACATACATTACATTACTTATCCTGTACTGATCCTGAGTTACATCCTGTATTATACTCCAGAGCTGCGCTCACTATTCTGCTGGTACAGTCACTGTGTACATACATTACATTACTTATCCTGTACTAATCCTGAGTTACATCCTGTATTATACTCCAGAGCTGCACTCACTATTCTGCTGGTGCAGTCACTGTGTACATACATTACATTACTTATCCTGTACTGATCCTGAGTTACATCCTGTATTATACTCCAGAGCTGCACTCACTATTCTGCTGGTGCAGTCACTGTGTACATACATTACATTACTTATCCTGTACTGATCCTGAGTTACATCCTGTATTATACTCCAGAGCTGCGCTCACTATTCTGCTGGTACAGTCACTGTGTACATACATTACATTACTTATCCTGTACTGATCCTGAGTTACATCCTGTATTATACTCCAGAGCTGCGCTCACTATTCTGCTGGTGCAGTCACTGTGTACATACATTACATTACTTATCCTGTACTGATCCTGAGTTACATCCTGTATTATACTCCAGAGCTGCACTCACTATTCTGCTGGTACAGTCACTGTGTACATACATTACATTACTTATCCTGTACTGATCCTGAGTTACATCCTGTATTATACTCCAGAGCTGCACTCACTATTCTGCTGGTGCAGTCACTGTGTACATACATTACATTACTTATCCTGTACTGATCCTGAGTTACATCCTGTATTATACTCCAGAGCTGCACTCACTATTCTGCTGGTGCAGTCACTGTGTACATACATTACATTACTTATCCTGTACTGATCCTGAGCTACATCCTGTATTATACTCCAGAGCTGCACTCACTATTCTGCTGGTACAGTCAATGTGTACATACATTACATTACTTATCCTGTACTGATCCTGAGTTACATCCTGTATTATACTCCAGAGCTGCACTCACTATTCTGCTGGTGGCAGTCACTGTGTACATACATTACATTACTTATCCTGTACTGATCCTGAGTTACATCCTGTATTATACTCCAGAGCTGCACTCACTATTCTGCTGGTACAGTCACTGTGTACATACATTACATTACTTATCTTGTACTGATCCTCAGTTACATCCTGTATTATACTCCAGAGCTGCACTCACTATTCTGCTGGTACAGTCACTGTGTACATACATTACATTACTTATCCTGTACTAATCCTGAGTTACATCCTGTATTATACTCCAGAGCTGCGCTCACTATTCTGCTGGTACAGTCACTGTGTACATACATTACATTATCCTGTACTGATCCTGAGTTACATCCTGTATTATACTCCAGAGCTGCGCTCACTATTCTGCTGGTACAGTCACTGTGTACATACATTACATTACTTATCCTGTACTGATCCTCAGTTACATCCTGTATTATACTCCAGAGCTGCACTCACTATTCTGCTGGTACAGTCACTGTGTACATACATTACATTACTTATCCTGTACTGATCCTGAGTTACATCCTGTATTATACTCCAGAGCTGCACTCACTATTCTGCTGGTACAGTCACTGTGTACATACATTACATTACTTATCCTGTACTGATCCTGAGTTACATCCTGTATTATACTCCAGAGCTGCACTCACTATTCTGCTGGTGCAGTCACTGTGTACATACATTACATTACTTATCCTGTACTGATCCTGAGCTACATCCTGTATTATACTCCACAGCTGCACTCACTATTCTGTTGGTACAGTCAATGTGTACATACATTACATTACTTATCCTGTACTGATCCTGAGTTACATCCTGTATTATACTCCAGAGCTGCACTCACTATTCTGCTGGTACAGTCACTGTGTACATACATTACATTACTTATCCTGTACTGATCCTGAGTTACATCCTGTATTATACTCCAGAGCTGCACTCACTATTCTGCTGGTACAGTCACTGTGTACGTACATTACATTACTTATCTTGTACTGATCCTCAGTTACATCCTGTATTATACTCCAGAGCTGCACTCACTATTCTGCTGGTACAGTCACTGTGTACATACATTACATTACTTATCCTGTACTAATCCTGAGTTACATCCTGTATTATACTCCAGAGCTGCGCTCACTATTCTGCTGGTACAGTCACTGTGTACATACATTACATTATTATCCTGTACTGATCCTGAGTTACATCCTGTATTATACTCCAGAGCTGCGCTCACTATTCTGCGTGGTACAGTCACTGTGTACATACATTACATTACTTATCCTGTACTGATCCTGAGTTACATCCTGTATTATACTCCAGAGCTGCACTCACTATTCTGCTGGTGCAGTCACTGTGTACATACATTACATTACTTATCCTGTACTGATCCTGAGTTACATCCTGTATTATACTCCAGAGCTGCGCTCACTATTCTGCTGGTACAGTCACTGTGTACATACATTACATTACTTATCCTGTACTGATCCTGAGTTACATCCTGTATTATACTCCAGAGCTGCACTCACTATTCTGCTGGTACAGTCACTGTGTACATACATTACATTACTTATCCTGTACTGATCCTGAGTTACATCCTGTATTATACTCCAGAGCTGCACTCACTATTCTGCTGGTGCAGTCACTGTGTACATACATTACATTACTTATCCTGTACTGATCCTGAGTTACATCCTGTATTATACTCCAGAGCTGCGCTCACTATTCTGCTGGTGCAGTCACTGTGTACATACATTACATTACTTATCCTGTACTGATCCTGAGTTACATCCTGTATTATACTCCAGAGCTGCACTCACTATTCTGCTGGTACAGTCACTGTGTACATACATTACATTACTTATCCTGTACTGATCCTGAGTTACATCCTGTATTATACTCCAGAGCTGCGCTCACTATTCTGCTGGTGCAGTCACTGTGTACATACATTACATTACTTATCCTGTACTGATCCTGAGTTACATCCTGTATTATACTCCAGAGCTGCGCTCACTATTCTGCTGGTGCAGTCACTGTGTACATACATTACATTACTTATCCTGTACTGATCCTGAGTTACCTCCTGTATTATACCCCAGAGCTGCACTCACTATTCTGCTGGTGCAGTCACTGTGTACATACATTACATTACTTATCCTGTACTGATCCTGAGTTACATCCTGTATTATACTCCAGAGCTGCACTCACTATTCTGCTGGTACAGTCACTGTGTACATACATTACATTACTTAATATCCTGTACTGATCCTGAGTTACATCCTGTATTATACTGTGGGGCCGCACTGCGCTCACTATTCTGCTGGTGCAGTCACTGTGTACATACATTACATTACTTATCCTGTACTGATCCTGAGTTACATCCTGTATTATACTCCGAGAGCTGCGCTCACTATTCTGCTGGTACAGTCACTGTGTACATACATTACATTACTTATCCTGTATTATACCCCAGAGCTGCACTCACTATTCTGCTGGTGCAGTCACTGTGTACATACATTACATTACTTATCCTGTACTGATCCTGAGCTTTGTCCTGTATTATACTCCAGAGCTGCACTCACTATTCTGCTGGTGCAGTCACAGTTGTAGTACATACATTACATTACTTATCCTGTACTGATCCTGAGTTACATCCTGTATTATACTCCAGAGCTGCGCTCACTATTCTGCTGGTGCAGTCACTGTGTACATACATTAATTACATTACTTATCCTGTACTGATCCAGAGTTACATCCTGTATTATACCCCAGAGCTGCACTCACTATTCTGCTGGTACAGTCACTGTGTACATACATTACATTACTTATCCTGTACTGATCCTGAGTTACATCCTGTATTATACTCCAGAGCTGCGCTCACTATTCTGCTGGTACAGTCACTGTGTACATACATTACATTACTTATCCTGTACTGATCCTGAGTTACATCCTGTATTATACTCCAGAGCTGCGCTCACTATTCTGCTGGTACAGTCACTGTGTACATACATTACATTACTTATCCTGTACTGATCCTGAGTTACATCCTGTATTATACTCCAGAGCTGCGCTCACTATTCTGCTGGTGCAGTCACTGTGTACATACATTACATTACTTATCCTGTACTGATCCTGAGTTACATCCTGTATTATACTCCAGAGCTGCACTCACTATTCTGCTGGTGCAGTCACTGTGTACATACATTACATTACTTATCCTGTACTGATCCTGAGTTACATCCTGTATTATACTCCAGAGCTGCACTCACTATTCTGCTGGTACAGTCACTGTGTACATACATTACATTACTTATCCTGTACTGATCCTGAGTTACATCCTGTATTATACTCCAGAGCTGCGCTCACTATTCTGCTGGTACAGTCACTGTGTACATACATTACATTACTTATCCTGTACTGATCCTGAGTTACATCCTGTATTATACTCCAGAGCTGCGCTCACTATTCTGCTGGTACAGTCACTGTGTACATACATTACATTACTTATCCTGTACTGATCCTGAGTTACATCCTGTATTATACTCCAGAGCTGCGCTCACTATTCTGCTGGTACAGTCACTGTGTACATACATTACATTACTTATCCTGTACTGATCCTGAGTTACATCCTGTATTATACTCCAGAGCAGCACTCACTATTCTGCTGGTACAGTCACTGTGTACATACATTACATTACTTATCCTGTACTGATCCTGAGTTACATCCTGTATTATACTCCAGAGCTGCACTCACTATTCTGCTGGTACAGTCACTGTGTACATACATTACATTACTTATCCTGTACTGATCCTGAGTTACATCCTGTATTATACTCCAGAGCTGCACTCACTATTCTGCTGGTGCAGTCACTGTGTACATACATTACATTACTTATCCTGTACTGATCCTGAGCTACATCCTGTATTATACTCCAGAGCTGCACTCACTATTCTGCTGGTACAGTCAATGTGTACATACATTACATTACTTATCCTGTACTGATCCTGAGTTACATCCTGAATTATACTCCAGAGCTGCACTCACTATTCTGCTGGTACAGTCACTGTGTACATACATTACATTACTTATCCTGTACTGATCCTGAGTTACATCCTGTATTATACTCCAGAGCTGCACTCACTATTCTGCTGGTACAGTCACTGTGTACATACATTACATTACTTATCCTGTACTGATCCTCAGTTACATCCTGTATTATACTCCAGAGCTGCACTCACTATTCTGCTGGTACAGTCACTGTGTACATACATTACATTACTTATCCTGTACTAATCCTGAGTTACATCCTGTATTATACTCCAGAGCTGCGCTCACTATTCTGCTGGTACAGTCACTGTGTACATACATTACATATTATCCTGTACTGATCCTGAGTTACATCCTGTATTATACTCCAGAGCTGCGCTCACTATTCTGCTGGTACAGTCACTGTGTACATACATTACATTACTTATCCTGTACTGATCCTGAGTTACATCCTGTATTATACTCCAGAGCAGCACTCACTATTCTGCTGGTACAGTCACTGTGTACATACATTACATTACTTATCCTGTACTGATCCTGAGTTTCATCCTGTATTATACTCCAGGAGCTGCACTCACTATTCTGCTGGTGCAGTCACTGTGTACATACATTACATTACTTATCCTGTACTGGTCCTGAGTTACATCCTGTATTATACTCCAGAGCTGCGCTCACTATTCTGCTGGTGCAGTCACTGTGTACATACATTACATTACTTATCCTGTACTGATCCTGAGTTACATCCTGTATTATACTCCAGAGCTGCACTCACTATTCTGCTGGTGCAGTCACTGTGTACATACATTATTTCATTACTTATCCTGTACTGATTCTGAGTTACATCCTGTATTATACCCCAGAGCTGCACTCACTATTCTGCTGGTGCAGTCACTGTGTACATACATTACATTACTTATCCTGTACTGATCCTGAGTTACATCCTGTATTATACTCCAGAGCTGCGCTCACTATTCTGCTGGTACAGTCACTGTGTACATACATTACATTACTTATCCTGTACTGATCCTGAGTTACATCCTGTATTATACTCCAGAGCTGCACTCACTATTCTGCTGGTACAGTCACTGTGTACATACATTACATTACTTATCCTGTACTGATCCTGAGTTACATCCTGTATTATACTCCAGAGCTGCACTCACTATTCTGCTGGTGCAGTCACTGTGTACATACATTACATTACTTATCCTGTACTGATCCTGAGTTACATCCTGTATTATACTCCAGAGCTGCGCTCACTATTCTGCTGGTGCAGTCACTGTGTACATACATTACATGTACTTATCCTGTACTGATCCTGAGTTACCTCCTGTATTATACCCCAGAGCTGCACTCACTATTCTGCTGGTGCAGTCACTGTGTACATACATTACATTACTTATCCTGTACTGATCCTCAGTTACATCCTGTATTATACTCCAGAGCTGCACTCACTATTCTGCTGGTACAGTCACTGTGTACATACATTACATTACATTACTATCCTGTACTGATCCTGAGTTACATCCTGTATTATACTCCAGAGCTGCACTCACTATTCTGCTGGTGCAGTCACTGTGTACATACATTACATTACTTATCCTGTACTGATCCTGAGTTACATCCTGTATTATACTCCAGAGCTGCACTCACTATTCTGCTGGTGCAGTCACTGTGTACATACATTACATTACTTATCCTGTACTGATCCTGAGTTACATCCTGTATTATACTCCAGAGCTGCGCTCACTATTCTGCTGGTACAGTCACTGTGTACATACATTACATTACTTATCCTGTACTGATCCTGAGCTACATCCTGTATTATACTCCAGAGCTGCACTCACTATTCTGCTGGTACAGTCAATGTGTACATACATTACATTACTTATCCTGTACTGATCCTGAGTTACATCCTGAATTATACTCCAGAGCTGCACTCACTATTCTGCTGGTACAGTCACTGTGTACATACATTACATTACTTATCCTGTACTGATCCTCAGTTACATCCTGTATTATACTCCAGAGCAGCACTCACTATTCTGCTGGTACAGTCACTGTATACATACATTACATTACTTATCCTGTACTGATCCTGAGTTACATCCTGTATTATACTCCAGAGCTGCACTCACTATTCTGCTGGCGCAGTCACTGTGTACATACATTACATTACTTATCCTGTACTGATCCTGAGCTACATCCTGTATTATACTCCAGAGCTGCACTCACTATTCTGCTGGTACAGTCAATGTGTACATACATTACATTACTTATCCTGTACTGATCCTGAGTTACATCCTGAATTATACTCCAGAGCTGCACTCATTATTCTGCTGGTACAGTCACTGTGTACATACATTACATTACTTATCCTGTACTGATCCTGAGTTACATCCTGTATGATACTCCAGTGCTGCACTCATTATTCTGCTGGTACAGTCACTGTGTACAAACATTACATTACTTATCCTGTACTAATCCTCAGTTACATCCTGTATTATACTCCAGAGCTGCACTCACTATTCTGCTGGTGCAGTCACTGTGTACATACATTACATTACTTATCCTGTACTGATCCTGAGTTACATCCTGTATTATACTCCAGAGCTGTACTCACTATTCTGCTGGTGCAGTCACTGTGTACATACATTACATTACTTATCCTGTACTGATCCTGAGTTACATCCTGTATTATACTCCAGAGCTGTACTCACTATTCTGCTGGTGCAGTCACTGTGTACATACATTACATTACATATCCTGTACTGATCCTGAGTTACATCCTGTATTATACTCCAGAGCAGCACTCACTATTCTGCTGGTACAGTCACTGTGTACATACATTACATTACTTATCCTGTACTGATCCTGAGTTTCATCCTGTATTATACTCCAGAGCTGCACTCACTATTCTGCTGGTACAGTCACTGTGTACATACATTACATTACTTATCCTGTATTCTCCGGCTGCGCTCCTCTGATCCTCAGTTACATCCTGTATTATACTCCAGAGCAGCACTCACTATTCTGCTGATACAGTCACTGTGTACATACATTACATTACTTATCCTGTACTGATCCTGAGTTACATCCTGTATTATACTCCAGAGCTGCACTCACTATTCTGCTGGCGCAGTCACTGTGTACATACATTACATTACTTATCCTGTACTGATCCTGAGCTACATCCTGTATTATACTCCACAGCTGCACTCACTATTCTGCTGGTACAGTCAATGTGTACATACATTACATTACTTATCCTGTACAGATCCTGAGTTACATCCTGTATTATACTCCAGAGCTGCACTCACTATTCTGCTGGTACAGTCACTGTGTACATACATTACATTACTTATCCTGTACTGATCCTCAGTTACATCCTGTATGATACTCCAGAGCTGCACTCATTATTCTGCTGGTACAGTCACTGTGTACAAACATTACATTACTTATCCTGTACTAATCCTGAGTTACATCCTGTATTATACTCCAGATTTGAGCTCACTATTCTGCTGGAACAGTCACTGTGTACATACATTACTTATCCTGTACTGATCCTGAGTTACATCCTGTATTATACTCCAGAGCTGCGCTCACTATTCTGCTGGTGCAGTCACTGTTTACATACATTACATTACTTATCCTGTACTGATCCTGAGTTACATCCTGTATTATACTCCAGAGCTGTACTCACTATTCTGCTGGTGCAGTCACTGTGTACATACATTACATTACTTATCCTGTACTGATCCTGAGTTACATCCTGTATTATACTCCAGAGCAGCACTCACTATTCTGCTGGTACAGTCACTGTGTACATACATTACATTACTTATCCTGTACTGATCCTGAGTTTCATCCTGTATTATACTCCAGAGCTGCACTCACTATTCTGCTGGCGCAGTCACTGTGTACATACATTACATTACTTATCCTGTACTGGTCCGGAGTTATATCCTGTATTATACTCCAGAGCTGCGCTCACTATTCTGCTGGTACAGTCACTGTGTACATACATTACATTACTTATCCTGTACTGATCCTGAGTTTCATCCTGTATTATACTCCAGAGCTGCACTCACTATTCTGCTGGTGCAGTCACTGTGTACATACATTACATTACTTATCCTGTACTGGTCCTGAGTTACATTCTGTATTATACTCCAGAGCTGCGCTCACTATTCTGCTGGTGCAGTCACTGTGTACATACATTACATTACTTATCCTGTACTGATCCTGAGTTACATCCTGTATTATACTCCAGAGCTGCACTCACTATTCTGCTGGTGCAGTCACTGTGTACATACATTACATTACTTATCCTGTACTGATCCTGAGTTACATCCTGTATTATACTCCAGAGCTGCGCTCACTATTCTGCTGGTACAGTCACTGTGTACATACATTACATTACTTATCCTGTATTATACCCCAGAGCTGCACTCACTATTCTGCTGGTGCAGTCACTGTGTACATACATTACATTACTTATCCTGTACTGATCCAGAGCTTTGTCCTGTATTATACTCTAGAGCTGCACTCACTATTCTGCTGGTGCAGTCACAGTGTACATACATTACATTACATATCCTGTACTGATCCTGAGTTACATCCTGTATTATACTCCAGAGCTGCACTCACTAGTCTGCTGGTACAGTCACTGTGTACATACGTACATTACATTACTTATCCTGTACTGATCCTGAGTTACATCCTGTATTATACTCCAGAGCTGCACTCACTAGTCTGCTGGTGCAGTCACTGTATACATACATTACATTACTTATCCTGTACTGTTCCTGAGTTTTGTCCTGTATTATACTCCAGAGCTGCACTCTCTATTCTGGTAGTTACTGTGCTCAAACATTGTCTGATGTTATGATGTCTCTTTGTAGGTGGCAATTCACCAGAATAAGTGCAGACACTGAACAAGTAGAGAATACTGGGAGATTTTTCCTCTGAAACAATTAAAGTTGTGAATGTAGCTTCCCAGCTGAAAGCTCAGTCCCTCCTCCCTGCCCTTTAGGTCTTCTTTACATTACTGTTGAGTGTACGGGTCAGTGAAAACAGCACAGATGACACATGGATTGGTATTTTTACTACCCCATAAATTGAAGTTAATGGAACGAGTCACAAGGTATTGGACCTGCTCCATATTTTTAGGCTCTTCACTACAGCCCGGACACACAGCCCCAAAAACTATGACTGTGCATATGGGCTCATAGAAATGTATGTGTCCGTACTTTATCTGAAATTGTGGATCAAAAGTACGGTCATGTGAACGAAGCCTTACTGTTAATGATCCTTTTTACTGCTGGAGGTTTATAGTCATATTCCTACTGTAGAATTTTTACTGAAGATCTTTAACAGAAACAATAGACAGGAAAACAAAAAAATTGGTTGTGGAGTAGTGTAAATAGTGTAGTGTACATAGTGTAGTGTGCATAATGTAGTGTCCGCAGTGTAATGTGCATAATGTAGTGTGCAGTGTATGTAGTGCACTTTACGTAGTATAGTGTACCTAGTGTAGAGTGCATAGTGTAGTGTACATTGTGTAGTGTGCATAGTGTAGTGTGCATAGTGTAGCATACATAATGTAGTATACATTGTGTAGTGTGCGTAGTGTAGTACACATAGTGTAGAGTACATAGTGTAGTGTACATAATGTAGTGTACCTAGGGTAGTGTACATTGTGTAGTGTGCATAGTGTAGTATACATAATGTAGTGTACATAGTGTAGAGTGCATAGTATAGCACACATTGTGTAGTGTGCATAGTGCAGTGTACATAATGTAGTGTATATAGTGTACAGTGCATAGTGTAGTGTACATTGTGCACAGAGTGGCAGTGCTGCAGCATTATGTGTGCAAACATCGCAGGATGGCAATGAGACAGGTTGTCATGAAGATGATTGTTCATGTGAAGAGCTAGAGGAGGATCTCTACTCAGACATTGTACATAGTGGATACACCTGTGCACAACTCCACCGCCCCGATCCCTTCTGGTAACCCAGCCATGATGTCCTTATTGTGGTCAGGTTATCTTCTCATACATGTAGTGTCCCCTCCTTATAACCTGCCATGATGTCCTTATTGTGGTCGGGTTATCTTCTCATACATGTAGTGTCCCTCCTGATAACCAGCCATGATGTCCTTATTGTGGTCGGGTTATCTTCTCATACATGTAGTGTCCTCCTGATAACCAGCCATGATGTCCTTATTGTGGTCGGGTTATCTTCTCATACATGTAGTGTCCTCCTGATAACCAGCCATGATGTCCTTATTGTGGTCAGGTTATCTTCTCATACATGTAGTGTCCCCTCCTTATAACCTGCCATGATGTCCTTATTGTGGTCGGGTTATCTTCTCATACATGTAGTGACCCTCCTGATAACCAGCCATGATGTCCTTATTGTGGTCGGGTTATCTTCTCATACATGTAGTGTCCTCCTGATAACCAGCCATGATGTCCTTATTGTGGTCGGGTTATCTTCTCATACATGTAGTGTCCCCTCCTGATAACCAGCCATGATGTCCTTATTGTGGTCGGGTTATCTTCTCATACATGTAGTGTCCCCCCTGATAACCAGCCATGATGTCCTTATTGTGGTCGGGTTATCTCCTCATACATGTAGTGTCCTGATAACCAGCCATGATGTACTTATTGTGGTCGGGTTATCTTCTCATACATGTAGTGCCCCTCCTGATAACCAGCCATGGTGTCCTTATTGTGGTCGGGTTATCTTCTCATACATGTAGTGTCCTCCTGATAACCAGCCATGATGTCCTTATTGTGGTTAGATTATCTTCTCATACATGTAGTGTCCCTCCTGATAACCAGCCATGATGTCCTTATTGTTGTCAGGTTATCTTCTCATACATGTAGTGTCCCTCCTGATAACCAGCCATGATGTCCTTATTGTGGTCGGGTTATCTCCTCATACATGTAGTGTCCTCCTGATAACCAGCCATGATGTCCTTATTGTGGTCGGGTTATCTTCTCATACATGTAGTGTCCCTCCTGATAACCAGCCATGATGTCCTTATTGTGGTCGGGTTATCTTCTCATACATGTAGTGTCCCTATTTATAACCCACCATGATGCCCTTATTGTGGTCAGGTTATCTTCTCATACATGTAGTGTCCCTATTTATAACCCAGCCATGATGTCCTTATTGTGGTCGGGTTATCTTCTCATACATGTAGTGACCCTCCTAATAACCAGCCATGATGTCCTTATTGTGGTCGGGTTATCTTCTCATACATGTAGTGTCCTCCTGATAACCAGCCATGATGTCCTTATTGTGGTCGGGTTATCTTCTCATACATGTAGTGTCCTCCTGATAACCAGCCATGATGTCCTTATTGTGGTCGGGTTATCTCCTCATATATGTAGTGTCCTCCTGATAACCAGTCATGATGTTCTTATTGTGGTCAGGTTATCTTCTCATACATGTAGTGTCCCTCCTGATAACCCAGCCATAATGTCCTTATTGTGGTCAGGTTATCTTCTCATACATGTAGTGTCCCTATTTATAACCCACCATGATGTCCTTATTGTGGTCGGGTTATCTTCTCATACATGTAGTGTCCCTATTTATAACCCACCATGATGTCCTTATTGTGGTCGGGTTATCTTCTCAGACATGTAGTGTCCCTATTTATAACCCACCATGATGCCCTTATTGTGGTCGGGTTATCTTCTCATACATGTAGTGTCCCTATTTATAACCCAGCCATGATGTCCTTATTGTGGTCGGGTTATCTTCTCATACATGTAGTGACCCTCCTAATAACCAGACATGATGTCCTTATTGTGGTCGGGTTATCTTCTCATACATGTAGTGTCCTCCTGATAACCAGCCATGATGTCCTTATTGTGGTCGGGTTATCTTCTCATACATGTAGTGTCCTCCTGATAACCAGCCATGATGTCCTTATTGTGGTCGGGTTATCTTCTCATACATGTAGTGTCCTCCTGATAACCAGCCATGATGTCCTTATTGTGGTCGGGTTATCTTCTCATACATGTAGTGACCCTCCTAATAACCAGACATGATGTCCTTATTGTGGTCAGGTTATCTTCTCATATATGTAGTGTCCCTCCTGATAACCAGCCATGATGTCCTTATTGTGGTCAGGTTATCTTCTCATATATGTAGATTCCCTCCTGATAACCAGCCATGATGTCCTTATTGTGGTCAGGTTATCTTCTCATACATGTAGTGTCCCCTCCTGATAACCAGCCATGATGTCCTTATTGTGGTCAGGTTATCTTCTCATACATGTAGTGTCCTCCTGATAACCAGTAATGATGTCCTTATTGTGGTCAGGTTATCTTCTCATACATGTAGTGTCCTCCTGATAACCAGCCATGATGTCCTTATTGTGGTCAGGTTATCTTCTCATACATGTAGTGTCCTCCTGATAACCAGCCATGATGTCCTTATTGTAGTCGGGTTATCTTCTCATACATGTAGTGTCCTCCTGATAACCAGCCATGATGTCCTTATTGTGGTCAGGTTATCTTCTCATACATGTAGTGTCCTCCTGATAACCAGCCATGATGTCCTTATTGTGGTCGGGTTATCTCCTCATACATGTAGTGTCCTCCTGATAACCAGTCATGATGTTCTTATTGTGGTTGGGTTATCTTCTCATACATGTAGTGTCCCTCCTGATAACCCAGCCATAATGTCCTTATTGTGGTCAGGTTATCTTTTCATACATGTAGTGTCCCTATTTATAACCCACCATGATGTCCTTATTGTGGTCGGGTTATCTTCTCATACATGTACTGACCCTCCTAATAACCAGACATGATGTCCTTATTGTGGTCGGGTTATCTTCTCATACATGTACTGACCCTCCTAATAACCAGCCATGATGTCCTTATTGTGGTCAGGTTATCTTCTCATACATGTAGTGTCCTCCTCTTAACCAGCCATGATGTCCTTATTGTGGTCAGGTTATCTTCTCATACATGTAGTGTCCTCCTGATAACCAGCTATGATGTCCTTATTGTGGTCAGGTTATCTTCTCATACATGTAGTGTCCTCCTGATAACCAGCCATGATGTCCTTATTGTGGTCGGGTTATCTTCTCATACATGTAGTGTCCCTCCTGATAACCAGCCATGATGTCCTTATTGTGGTCAGGTTATCTTCTCATACATCTAGTGTCCTCCTGATAACCAGCCATGATGTCCTTATAGTGGTCAGGTTATCTTCTCATACATGTAGTGTCCTCCTGATAACCAGCCATGATGTCCTTATTATGGTCAGGTTATCTTCTCATACATGTAGTGTCCCTCCTGATAACCAGCCATGATGTCCTTATTGTGGTCGGGTTATCTCCTCATACATGTAGTGTCCTCCTGATAACCAGTCATGATGTTCTTATTGTGGTCGGGTTATCTTCTCATACATGTAGTGTCCCTCCTGATAACCCAGCCATAATGTCCTTATTGTGGTCAGGTTATCTTTTCATACATGTAGTGTCCCTATTTATAACCCACCATGATGTCCTTATTGTGGTCAGGTTATCTTCTCATACATGTAGTGTCCCTATTTATAACCCACCATGATGTCCTTATTGTGGTCGGGTTATCTTCTCATACATGTAGTGACCCTCCTAATAACCAGACATGATGTCCTTATAGTGGTCAGGTTATCTTCTCATACATGTAGTGTCCTCCTGATAACCAGCCATGATGTCCTTATTGTGGTCAGGTTATCTTCTCATACATGTAGTGTCCTCCTGATAACCAGCCATGATGTCCTTATTGTGGTCGGGTTATCTTCTCATACATGTAGTGTCCTCCTGATAACCAGCCATGATGTCCTTATTGTGGTCGGGTTATCTTCTCATACATGTAGTGACCCTCCTAATAACCAGCCATGATGTCCTTATTGTGGTCAGGTTATCTTCTCATACATGTAGTGTCCCTCCTAATAACCAGCCATGATGTCCTTATTGTGGTCGGTTATCTTCTCATATATGTAGTGTCCCTCCTGATAACCAGCCATGATGTCCTTATTGGGGTCGGGTTATCTTCTCATATATGAAGATTCCCTCCTGATAACCAGCCATTATGTCCTTATTGTGGTCAGGTTATCTTCTCATACATGTAGTGTCCCTCCTAATAACCAGCCATGATGTCCTTATTGTGGTCAGGTTATCTTCTCATACATGTAGTGTCCCTCCTGATAACCCAGCCATAATGTCCTTATTGTGGTCAGGTTATCTTTTCATACATGTAGTGTCCCTATTTATAACCCACCATGATGTCCTTATAGTGGTCAGGTTATCTTCTCATACATGTAGTGTCCTCCTGATAACCAGCCATGATGTCCTTATTGTGGTCGGGTTATCTTCTCATACATGTAGTGTCCTCCTGATAACCAGCCATGATGTCCTTATTGTGGTCGGGTTATCTTCTCATACATGTAGTGACCCTCCTAATAACCAGCCATGATGTCCTTATTGTGGTCAGGTTATCTTCTCATACATGTAGTGTCCCTCCTAATAACCAGCCATGATGTCCTTATTGTGGTCGGTTATCTTCTCATATATGTAGTGTCCCTCCTGATAACCAGCCATGATGTCCTTATTGGGGTCGGGTTATCTTCTCATATATGAAGATTCCCTCCTGATAACCAGCCATTATGTCCTTATTGTGGTCAGGTTATCTTCTCATACATGTAGTGTCCCTCCTAATAACCAGCCATGATGTCCTTATTGTGGTCAGGTTATCTTCTCATACATGTAGTGTCCTCCTGATAACCAGCAATGATGTCCTTATTGTGGTCAGGTTATCTTCTCATACATGTAGTGTCCTCCTGATAACCAGCCATGATGTCCTTATTGTGGTCGAGTTATCTTCTCATACATGTAGTGTCCCCTCCTGATAACCAGCCATGATGTCCTTATTGTGGTCAGGTTATCTTCTCATACATGTAGTGTCCTCCTGATAACCAGCCATGATGTCCTTATTGTGGTCGGGTTATCTTCTCATACATGTAGTGTCCTCCTGATAACCAGCCATGATGTCCTTATTGTGGTCAGGTTATCTTCTCATAGATGTAGTGTCCTCCTGATAACCAGCCATGATGTCCTTATAGTGGTCAGGTTATCTTCTCATAGATGTAGTGTCCTCCTGATAACCAGCCATGATGTCCTTATAGTGGTCAGGTTATCTTCTCATAGATGTAGTGTCCTCCTGATAACCAGCCATGATGTCCTTATAGTGGTCAGGTTATCTTCTCATACATGTAGTGTCTCTCCTGATAACCAGCCATGATGTCCTTATTGTGGTTGGGTTATCTTCTCATACATGTAGTGTCCCCTCCTGATAACCAGCCATGATGTCCTTATTGTGGTCGGGTTATCTTCTCATACATGTAGTGTCCCTCCTGATAACCAGCCATGATGTCCTTATTGTGGTCAGGTTATCTTCTCATACATGTAGTGTCCCCTCCTGATAACCCAGCCATGATGTCCTTATTGTGGTCGGGTTATCTTCTCATACATGTAGTGTCCTCCTGATAACCAGCCATGATGTCCTTATTGTGGTCAGGTTATCTTCTCATACATGTAGTGTCCTCCTGATAACCAGCCATGATGTCCTTATTGTGGTCAGGTTATCTTCTCACACTTGTAGTCCCAGCTTATAGAAAGTTCCTCCATTCATGATCATATCCATTGTCAACTGATCGAGACAAAAGATTTAACCACTAATATGGTTAGGGAAAATTTGTAAAACTCAGCAAAATTGGAAATTATTTATATTTGAAAAAAATGTTAAACTTTTAATTGTTTCCAAATGTAAATATGATTATGTTTGTGGGAATAGCCTTTTAAGGTCCCTGGATGCTGTCAGCAGGCTGCAATAACTCAGTCATCACTTATCACTACCCAGCCACTTCAGGGTACTGGGTACTGGGTGCCCAGAGGTGTAGCTTTAGGGGATAGCAGTCTCTACTGCTTGCTGGACCCTGAGAGAGACCCAAAGGTTCCTCTGCCACATAAAATATACCACCGTTCTAAATGGCACAAGGTAGGTAGGGTCCCCACTACAGATTTTTGCTCTGCTCTGATATTGTGACCAGTCCTAAGGAAACCCTACTCTCCAAAGGATAGGTCATTAACTCTCTCCTGCCGCAGCTATTTTTCATTTTTTTTTTTTTTTAGTCCTTGCTTTTGAAAAGCCATAGCTTTTTAATTTTTCCGTTCACTGAGCTGTATGGGGCTTATTTTTTGCAGAACAGATTATACTTCATAGTGATACCATTTAATGTTCCATACAATGTGCTGTGAAGCTGCAAAAAAATTCAGAATCGGGGATTTAGAAAAAACGCATTTGCACTATTTCCTTATGGGTTTTGGATTTACGGCCTTCACTGTGTAACTAAATGTCACGTTAGCTATATTCTGTGGGAAGTTACGATTACGGCAATGCCAAGTTTCTATAGTTTTTGTTATGTTTTAACATATTAACAAAATACAAAACTTAAAAAAAAACCTTTAAAAACACAAAAAATTAAAAATTCTTGGTCACCATATTCTGACACCCGTAACTTATTTATATTTCCATATGCAGGGCTGTGTTAATCTTGTTTTTTTGAGAGGCCAGATATATTTTTTAATGATACCACTTTGGGCAATTTATGATGTTTTGATTGCTTTATTTATTTATTTTTTTTGTGAAGTGAAACTGCGAATAAACAGCGGTTCGACAATTTTGAGACTTCGTATGAGAAAAATATTTTTCTATATTTGTAGTTTGGGCATTTTCGGGCATGTGGATACTTAATGTATTTTTTTGTTGTGTTTGTTTATTTTTATTTGGAATCGGGATGATTTAAACATTTATATTTCTTTTATATATATTAAAACATTTTTTATTTATTTTTTAAAACTTTTTTCTTTCTGTTCAGCCTCTTGATGCAAATGTCATCACACTCCGACAACATGCATAGATCTTTCAGAAGAATGAAAACACTATATTAGAAAATTCCAGAACTTTTCACTATCCAGTAACCGAGCTTTATGTACCTAGAGCTGAGTCTGAGCGCTTTAACTGCTAAATACAGTAAAGTGACTGTGAAATCCCATCTTCTGCGAGTCTATAATCCCCACCATAATAATGAGTCGTCTTAACCTATGGAGCGCGGACTGTCACTTTAAATATTTTTGTATGCATTCTGCATGCTATGGAGGATGATTTCTCGGCAGCCGTACACTGTCTAACCATTCTGTTGTTCTCAAATCATATATACATAGCGGAGAAAATCTGCAAAAAAATCAATTTCCACTGCATGAATGTTAGATTAACAAGCGTATAGCCTTAAGCAAATTAGATTGGTTTGCAGAGACGTGGATGCTCCGGCTGAATAGTAACGATTGTAATGGGATTAAAAAGGAGAAATATTGTGCTGTGTACAGTGGAGGAAGCAACAGGATGGTAATAAGCCGGGATTGTCCTCCGCTAATACCGAACACTAATGTAATGGGGTCCAGTACAGCTATATGTGGAGTCTATACAAGGATCACTATATGGAAGGTGGAGGTGAAACATCACTTTGTGCATAAAGAAGCTGAGGATCTTCAGTGTACAGTATGAGGCTATGTAAGAAAAAACATTATCAATTAAAGGGTGACTTCACTGAAGCATCAGCCTTAGAAGGGTAATGAAACCTGTAGAATATTCTGCAGTCTGCCAAGCCTCCTAGCCGTCCCAGATTCAGTGGGACAGTCCTGGATTCTGGGAGTTGTCACACTGTCCCAGGGTGGTAGGAGGTATGTCCTGGCTTCAACTTGAGTGTCCTGTTGAAGTAGGAAACTGTACGATCCCCTCTGCTCCAAGTAACATTAAGCAGACAGGGATAATGAAGTGATATCATTACATCGTGCCTACTGCTTCCTGAAGCTTCTGGCCACATAAGGACATTATACCAAGAGTGCTACATTGAGGGGGACATTATACTGTGAAATAAAGTGAGAGAGACTTTATACTGTGGGGTCCACATTAATGGGGACTTACACTGTGGGGGGCTACATTAATGGGGACATCATAATGTGGGGGCTACATTGATAGGGACATTATACTGTGAAAGCTAAAGTGAGAGGGACTTTATACAGTGGGATCCACATTAACGGGGAATTATACTGTGGGGTCTACATTGACAGGGACATTATACTGCGAGGGACACATTAAGAGGGACATTGTACTTTTTTGGCCCAAAATGTGGTGGGCATTATAGTGTAGGGACTACAAGGTGACATTATACTGTGAGGGAACTACGAGGAGCATGATACCTTGTTGTAGCCACTAAATTGGCATTATACTGTGTGTGGACAGAAAGGGACGTAGTAGTGAATGGACGGAGCCCATGTGGGAATTAGCAGAACAAAATTTAGCAATAATAGCAAATCCTTCTCTGATCACATCCACACTAAAAGGGGTACTCTAATCTTGTATAATGATGGCATATGTCATTTTACGACCAATGGGGGTCCAACCTCTGTTTTTGCCTGTACAGCAGAGCTCCCAGCCATCCAGCTGATATTAAAGCTGTGTTGTATAGTAGATGTCACTGGTGCAGGTAAAGATTCTGACATCATAAAGTGATGTCATATCCTAACATTATGCCATTACATTATGCGATGGGAATACCTCCTTAGAGTCTCCTGAGTTCAGAGCTCAGACTGTAGGTCCTCTGTGCTGCCATCAGGGCAGGAGTGGCCATACTCCTTACAGGGGTCCTGAAGAAATGTACACATAGGGGGCACTACCCACTGCTTGCACTGTTGCACATACTATTCAGTTGCAGGCATCCAGAGTCAGGGCTTGCATTATGGGGTGACGAACCAACTAGGCAATTGTCCCTGCTGCAGACTGTCAGCAGTGCTACACGTTGCTGCCAGTGGGCAGCAGGGGTTTCACTAACTATATTGATTGGGGCCTGCACCTTGAATCTGCTCCAGCAGCAGGAGCTGCTCTCTGCTCAGTACTGACCACACTACAGGACCCACTTCCTAAAAAGTTAAATAAAAAAGATGTAGTTGTTCCTAAATGGAAGTGGGAACGCAGTCAGTTTTGAGGGCCCTAAAATTTCCGATGGTTACCCTGCAGGACCTTATGCTTCACTGCTGCCCTTCTGTAACTTTGTGTCTGCACCGAGCACACTCTGCTGTAATGCATTGTAAGTGCCATAGTGGGACAGAGACACAATTCTGGTACATGTAGTATGTATCACATTTATTAAGTGTTCTGGACACCTTTCATACCTTGCTAGACAAGGGTGAGTGGCTCGGTGACTTGGCTTAAAAGAAACGGGTGTGGCTGAAAGGAAATAGGTGTTCCTTAAAGGAAATGGGTGTGCCTTAAAGGAAATGGGTGTGCCACATTGTCTAAAGGAAGTTAACCAAGAGGTAGCATAAAGTTAGACAATCATATAGTATTAGCCACTGTGATACATTTGGTACACTTAGACTAGACTAGCGGCTAATTCTGTAATGTCTCAGTGTGAATGAGTCCCAACAGTTAAGCAGCCCCATATCAAGGGGGGCAAGCAGGTGGCTCTCCCAACACTTTGATCTCTTTTGATGTCTGGCAGTCCGAGTATCCTAAATTCTTCCCCCTACTCTGTTTACTGAGATAGATTCATGATATAGTCTGTCAGACATATCCCTACCCAGCCAGGAGATCATTAAAGGGATTGTCCACTTTCAGACCAATATCACAGACAAATGTTTTTGTTTGTATAATAAATTGTAAAATGTGTACAATTCCTCACAGTTTTCTAGATCTCTGCTTGCTGTCATTCATTCTGATTACTTCCAGTGGATAAAAATCAGTCCACAGTCAAGGGATATACGGTCCATGCTTATGTTATCTACAGTCTATGGTCATGTGATGGACAGGACAGGTGCACAGCTCATTACCAGTCAGATGTCTGATTACTGTTCAGTGAGTGTAACGAGCTGTGCACTTGTATGTCCATCACATGACCATGGACTGTCCATCACATGCTCATGGACTGTCCATCACATGCTCATGGACTGTCCATCACATGACCATGGACTGTCCATCACATGACCATGGACTGATCTTTATCCACTGGGAGTAAGCAGAATGAATGACAGCAAGCAGAGATCTGGAAAGTCATGTGGAATTGATACAGAGTATCTTGGAATATTGTACAACTTTCCAATATACAAACAATAACATTTGTCTCTCAATATTGGTCTGGAAGTGGCCAACCCCTTTAACCTTTAACCCTGAAAAAGCAGCAGTAAGTCAGTATACAGTCAAACAAAGGAGTCTATGGAGAGAAATGTAGTTACAAAGGTTACAGGATTCTGCCTGTCACCTGGACTAGTGGACTCTGTAGGCAGAGGTAAGTACTCCATTGGGGCAGATTCATGAAGACTGGCATTATTAATGACAGTCTTCATAGCCCCTGAGCTGATGGAGGGTGCGCCTCATAAATGACAACTTGTACGCCTCCTCATAAAGTAGGTGCACCCTCTGCGGGGCTGTGAGCCTGGAGGAAAATGTATACCAGCTTATAGCTGTTGTACATTTTCCACATCATTTACACCAGATTTCCACTACAATAAAGTGGCAGGGGCAGTGCACAAATGAAAAAGTTGCAATTGTTTGCTCAAAAATCCTATTTGCACAAAAAAGATTGTGACTTGAACACCAGACAACCGGCGTAGAGGGCCTAATAAATCTGGGCCAGTATTTTTACCACCACTATCCTTCTTTACCCTGATTTATTTATTTTTTTAATAATTAATTTATTTTTGAAATTATGACTTTTGCTTCGGGGCCCCGTGCTTTGTATGTACGCCCATGCCTGGCATGCTGGGGGTTGTAGTTTCATGGTAACTGGAATCCCATAGGCTGATGCCCCCTGATTTGGATTCATTGGATCTATTTTTCCTGAGCACAGATTCAGGGCGTGGAAACATCTGTTCAGCAGGAACTTAGCAAGTGTTCTCTTTTGCTGCGTCTCTGGTTTGGTTTATTATTTACTAATGTAGCAGGCGGCGAGGTTACACATTACTCCAGGAATACATTATCTATGTTTGATAAAATATTAAATATCTGCTTGTTAAAAATAGAAATGATGCACATGTCTCCATTGTTCAAGTAAATATCTAATGAAATCATGTAACAAACAGATAAAGCGGGGCTGGAGAGGTGTCGGGTGCCTGCAGGGGAGCTGGACCGACTAGGAATATTTTCACAGAAAGCAGAATAAAAAAAAATCCTCTTGACTGTAGCTAAAGAACCAGGAGTCTCCTCTTATCCCACAATTCCCTGTCCTATCCAGGCAATACTTGTTCATCCTGAGACTCCTGGTTCCTGAAATAAACATAGTCACTGTAACAAGACAGAATAAAGCACAGACTTTCACCTTGGTAACTGTGGAAATAGAGGACACAAATGCTATAGGGGTGGATGTCATGTACAAAGATCACTGTGTATATTATATTCTCTCTATAAACATTATGTACTCTGTATAAACGCCATGCACTCTCTATAAGCATCATATACTGTCCAGTGACTCTATAAGCATTATGCACTCTCTATAAATATAACATACTCTGTGCAAACATTATATACTATCTATATACATCTCTATAAACATCATATACTCTCTATAAAGATTATATACTCTGTATAAACATCATGTACTCTCTGTAAACATTATATACTCTCTATAAACATTACAGACTTTGAATAAACATCATGTACTCTGTATAAACATCATGTTCTCTCTGTAAATATCACATATTCTATATAAACAGCATATATCCTCTGTGAATATCATGTACTCTCTGTAAACATTATATATTCTCTATAAACATCATGTATTCTCTATAAACACATCTACTCTCTCTAAATATTAAAATATCATGTATTCTCAGAAACATAATGCACTTTCTATAAACATCATGTGCTCTTTGTAAATATTTTGTATTCTCTGTAAACATCATTTATTCTCTCTAAACAATATATACTGTAAATAAACATTATGTACTCTCTGTAAACATTGTATACTCTTCATAAATATCATGTACTCTCTATAAACACATGTACTCTCTGCAAACATCATGTAATTTCTATAAACATCATATACTCTATATCCGTGATGGCGAACCTATGGCACGCGCGCCGTCACCATCCGCTACAGGATTCCCGGTTAGTGAGCGATCGCTTCTTTCAGCTGTATGTGCAAATGTACAAACAACTGAAAACTGTCAGTGTAGGCCGCAGTCCACAGGATCGCGGCTTATACAGTACATGCTGGATTGATAAAGGCTAAATGCTGTACTCTGGAAGGAGCTTCTGACGTCATAAGGTCACATGACAGGGTGGGCGTGTCTTTGCTTGGAATAAGGTCCTTCCACATGAAGAGAAGTATCCCGAGCAGTGGAGGAACATGCAGAGATGTGGGGCTCAGGGTGTAGTGTGTGGGGGGGGGAGAGATGTAGGGTGCAGTGTGGAAGGAGGGGTGTAGGGTGCAGGGTGTAGTGTGGAAGGAGAGGTGTAGGGTGCAGGGTGTAGTGGGGGGTGCAGAGATGCAGGGTGCAGTGTGGAAGGAGAGGTGTAGGGTGCAGGGTGTAGTGTGGAAGGAGAGGTGTAGGGTGCAGGGTGTAGTGGGGGGTGCAGAGATGCAGGGTGCAGTGTGGAAGGATAGATGCAGGGTGCAGTGTGGAAGGAGGGGTGCAGGGTGCAGTGTGGAAGGAGAGATGCAGGGTGCAGTGTGGAAGGAGGTGTGCAGGGTGCATTGTGGAAGGAGAGGTGTAGGGTGCAGGGTGTAGTGGGGGGTGCAGAGATGCAGGGTGCAGTGTGGAAGGAGAGATGCAGGGTGCAGTGTGGAAGGAGAGATGCAGGGTGCAGTGTGGAAGGAGAGATGCAGGGTGTAGGGTGCAATATGGAAGGAGGGGTGCAGTGTGGAAGGAGAGGTGTAGGGTGCAGTGTGGAAGGAGAGATGCAGGGTGTAGGGTGTAGTGGGGGGTGCAGAGATGCAGGGTGTAGTGTGGGGTGCAGAGATGCAGGGTGTAGTGTGGGGTGCAGAGGTGCAGGGTGTAGTGGGGGGTGCAGAGATGCAGGGTGTAGTGTGGGGGGGTGCAGAGATGCAGGGTGTAGTGGGGGGGTGCAGAGATGCAGAGTGTAGTGTGGGGGGGGGAGAGATGCAGAGTGTAGTGAGGGGGAAGATGCAGAGTGTAGTGGGGGGTGCAGAGATGCAGGGTGTAGTGGGGGCTGCAGAGATGCAGGGTGTAGTGGGGGGTGCAGAGATGCAGGGTGTAGTGGGGGGGTGCAGAGATTCAGGGTGTAGTGGGGGGTGCAGAGATGCAGGGTGTAGTGGGGGGTGCAGAGATGCAGGGTGTAGTGGGGGGTGCAGAGATGCAGGGTGTAGTGGGGGGTGCAGAGATGCAGGGTGTAGTGGGGGGTGCAGAGATGCAGGGTGTAGTGTGGGGTGCAGGGTGTAGTGTGGAGGGGGAGAGATGCAGAGTGTAGTGAGGGGGAAGATGCAGAGTGTATTGTGGGGTCCAGGGTGTAGTGTGGGGGGGGAGAGATGTGGGATGTAGGCTGCTTGCAAGCAAGAGGGGGGATGCTGGAGAGGCAGGTTAATTTAAGGTGAAATTGCCGTGTTGGCACTTTGCGATAATTTAGTGGGCTTTGGGTTGCAGTTTGGGCACTCGGTCTCTAAAAGGTTCGCCATCACTGCTCTATATAAACATCATGTACTCTATATTACCATCATATACTCTCTAAAAACATTATATACTCTCTATAGACAGCATGCACTCTCCATAAACATTAAGTACTCTCTGTAAATATCATGTACTCCCTTTAAACATCATGTATTCTCTGAAATCATTATGTGTTCTCTGTAAACTTCCTGCAGTCTGTAGAAACATGCCCCTACCTTCACCCTATAGTCTAAAAGAAGTACCAACATGGTGCTTGCTCGGTAGTTACCGCTCATACGTGCTCTTATGTTTTGTGTCATGGGGGTTATATTCTCAGCTGGAGCCTGTAGCTGGCAGTATATAATCACAATCACACATCAATGTATCTCGGCTCCTTGTTACTGGAGTTGTTAATCAGTGGATTGGTTTCAGCAGAGTGCGAGAATGTAAGGTATCTCCAGCAGTCCATGAGTAAACACCAGGCTCTCTCTACCTGCTCTCGTGTAATTTGTGTGTTTGCATGAGGTGGTATCGTAAGGATATAATTATACATTTTATTGCTAAAGTTTTCTGTTCAGTTGCAGACACTTGAAATCTCGATATAACAGGTTGTTATTTCCTCTGTCAGATAGAGATTGCTCTCACTCATTCTCACACTGCTGGCAAGGAATGTCTTCTCATTGGATTTGTAGTTGTATGTAGCAAGTCCATAGAATGTTCTAAAAATGTTGTATAGATATGGCCCACCTCTGGGACCCACCCCTATAGCAAGAATGGGGTTGGAGAGCTCCATCCCATACCTGCTGTGAATGGAGAGAAGTGTAGCCAGCTCTTACCATGCACTACTATGGGAAACTGCAGAGAACATTTACTGGAAACCTCCTGGAATGCAAACACATACAGGATGTAATTCAGGATCAGCAGAATAGCGAGTGCAGCTCTGGAGTATAATACAGGATGTAACTCAGGATCAGTACAGGATAAGTAATGTAATGTATGTACACAGTGACTGCACCAGCAGAATAGTGAGTGCAGCTCTGCAGTATAATACAGGATGTAACTCAGGATCAGTACAGGATAAGTAATGTAATGTATGTACACAGTGACTGCACCAGCAGAATAGTGAGCGCAGCTCTGGAGTATAATACAGGATGTAACTCAGGATCAGTGTGAACCGAGAGCAAGGCAGGTGGTTTGGACTCCGCAACCAGAAATGAACGCACACGCGGTAGTTCAAGAAAAGAATATATATTTACTATAAGTTAATAAAGGCTATTTGAAGGTAAAATGACAGGGATAAAGACAAGCAAAATATACAATATAGCATGAACAATTTCAAGGCAAATTCTGCAATGGTTTCTACTTTTACTCTGTCCACTTCTGCAGTATGGACACTGAATGAACAATATACTCAAAACTATCCCTAACTGACCCTGACTTCACATTTGGGTGCACCCCCTTTTCCCCAGTGGTCCAGGTGGACCGCTTACAGTCCGTAGAAGCGCGCGGTGGGGCCCAAAGTCGTTCCTTTCTTTTATAGTGAAACGTCCTCTCCTCACGGTTATCAGGATCTTGGGAGAAATGAAGTCCTCTTTAACAGGGAAACCCAATGAATGCAATGTAATCCAACAGCAGATTCCACTCAGCACACTGACAGTCCTGCCGAATCCATACACTGAGCTGGGTTGTAAGCCGGGGTTTAGCAGGTGCTGTCCAGTACATCAACAGCACTGCGAGTCTCTATCTGTGGTATCCATATACACAGTCACAATGTCAGTCTCACTGATCAGCCACTGAGCACAGTTCCTTTCACATGGACTCACTAGTCCTGTTGTCTCTTTACACTCTGTTTGTCTCTGGACCAAGATACAGCTTAGCTGTACAGAAAAATCTCCACACCAGTTCAATACAACACTTGCCAAGATGGCTGCTGCTCTCTGTCTCGTCACTTCCTGCTTCTCTGCTCACACTCTGTCTGCAGAACAGGCAAGCTGACATAAAAGGGGGGGGGGTCTCACTCCAGCATCATGTCACAATTACAATGGCTATACAGACAAATGAAGCTTAGGACAACATTGGCTGTCTCTTACATATTCCCCCCCACTTTAAGATTGGCAGTCCCTGCCTATGACTGTATATCCAGAGGGTTGTACTTTTATGCACAGGGTGGTAGTATACCGATGTATGGCAGGCCAAACAAACTCATCCTGCGCATACCGAACAGGGGGAATACCAGCATTTGGCCTAGTGGTCCGTCTGAGGACCGGTGGTATATTATGGGGTGCTGCAGCTATGGGCTGAGAAGGACCAGCGGATTCCGCACCTGAGGGGGCACAGGCCGGAGATACAGTAGTCACAGGTGGAACATCCCCAGGAGCAGGGATCGGCCAACAATCATCCTCCTCGACTGAGGCCCATTCCGCACCTCCATTCTCTGACTGTGGGAGCTCATTCACATTGGCAGGCCCATCATGATTTGTCCCTTCAGAATGACACAGGCGCAACATATTTCGGTGAAGTACTCGAACACAATCAGTTCCTTCTTTCTGGACCTGGTACACTGGCCCATTCGCATACTTGCGGCCAACAACACGATACGGCAAAGCCTCCCATCGGCTTTCCAATTTCCCTTGGGGTTTCTTGACACGAACTAGCACCAGGTCGCCTGGTTGCAATGGTGCTTCTTGCACTGGGGTCTTATCAGGATGGGGATGTTCTTGCAGGCGCTGCCGCACCAATCGATGGATCGTCTCAAGTCTCTGCCGGTGCGCCCGCACCCAAGAGGTTGGATCCCTCGGAGGGAACCCATCCACATCATCCAACTGTAATTCTCCTATACTTCGCCCAGACCGCCCAAAGAGAAGTGTATAAGGAGAGTACCCCGTTGTAGAATGGACCTGATTGTTATAGGCCCACACCATTTCAGACAAGAACTGAGGCCACTGTAACTTCTTGTCTTCCTCCAGAGTCCGCAGCATCTGTAGCAGAGTTCTGTTGAATCTTTCACAGGCCCCATTTCCCTGAGGGTGGTATGGAGTCGTGTGCGACTTCTTTATCCCGTAGATACGTTGAACTTCTTTCATTACGTGTCCCTCAAAGCAGGCGCCCTGGTCGGAGTGGATGCGTTGGGGGCACCCATATACTCGAATGAAATCTTGGCACAGAGCACGAGCTGCTGACTCAGCTGTCTGGTCCTTGGTGGCGGTTACCACCGCAAATTTGGTGAAGTGATCCACCATTACGAGGCAATACTGGTGTCCGCTATTGGATGGGCCCACCATTAGATAGTCTATCATGACGATTTCTAAAGGTTCCTGGGTCACGATGGTTTGCAGGGGAGCTCTCTGTTCTATTGCCTTATGGATCTCACAAGTTCGACAGCTGCGGCATACTTCTTCGACCATTTGACGAAGACCAGGGCAGTAAATCAGTCGCTGTAACCAACGAAAGGTCTTCTCATGACCAAAATGTCCATTCTTATTATGAGCCTCAACTGCCAACGAGCGAGCCAGTTCACTAGGCACCACAATTTGGTATCGAATGTCGATCTCAGAAGGTAAATAGACCTTTCGGCATAGCACTCCATTTTTCATCTCCAACTTTTCCCACTGACTCAGAACAGATAATATCTCACGTGTCAGTCGTTCTCTTTCCTCTCTACAGGGCTTCTGGCCTTTCTCAACACACTTGATCATCTGTGCCAGCCCCTCATGGGTCTGTTGTATCTGTGCCCATTCCTGTCGTGAGGGACCAAAGAAAGGAGCCGTTTCAGTCCCCTCCATCTCAAACTGATTAGCGGCGGCCAAGGCCTGTGAAAATCTGCTGAAGTCGGGCACCTCCACATGCTCCAACTCATGATCCACGTCTACTGTGGGGGTCTGGGCGGTTACCCTAGAAAGCCCGTCAGCATTCTGGTTCTCTGTCTTGGACCGATACTTAATGCGGTAATTGAACTTAGTCATTCGGGCTATCCACCTCTGCTCTAACGCCCCGAGCTTGGCATTTTCCAGGTGAGCTAGTGGGTTGTTGTCAGTCAGTACTAAAACTTCAGCAACGGTCAAATATTCAGAGAATTTCTCGGTCATGGCCCATACCAGTGCCAACAGCTCCAACTTAAATGAACTATAATTCTCGGGGTTTCTTTCAGAATCTCTCAAAGACCGGCTGCCGTACGCTATGACCCTCTCCTGGCCATCCTGAAGCTGGGAAAGCACTGCTCCAAGACCATACAGGCTTGCATCCGTATACAGCTGGAACGGCAAGTGGTAATCAGCATATGCCAAGATTGGGGCTGTTGTCAGTGCATCCTTCAATGCCTGGAAGGCTTGTTCCTGTTCAGGTCCCCACTTCACGGACCGGTTCTTTGGACCACCGGATATGCCTCGTAGGAGAGCATTAAGTGGTGCTGCTACCTTGGCGAAATCCTTAATAAACCGTCGATAGTAACCGGCTACTCCAAGGAACGCCCTCACTTCTCGCAGGGTAGTCGGTATTGGCCAATCTTGAACAGCCGCTATCTTGTCTCTTGATGGTCTCACCCCTTCTCCTGATACGCGGTGACCCAAGTAATCAATTTCAGATTGGAACAACCGACATTTACTGGGTTTCAATTTGAGCCCATGTTCCCGCAATCTTTGAAATACTTGCCCCAACTGGTGGAGATGGTCTTCAAAGGTCGCAGAATACACTATAATGTCATCCAAGTAGATGAGAGTGAACTCAAAGTTGAAGTCACCGAGACATTTCTCCATCAACCGCTGAAACGTTCCGGGTGCATTTGTCAACCCGAAGGGCATCCGGTTAAATTCGTATAGTCCCATGGGCAAGATGAATGCCGTCTTCTCCTTGTCTTTTGTGGCCATCGGCACCTGCCAATACCCACTAGCCAGATCTAGTGAGGAGAAGTACCGGGCTCTCCCCAGCGCTGAGAGGGACTCCTCAATCCGTGGCAAGGGGTAGGAATCTCGTACGGTGCAAGCGTTTAACTTCCGATAGTCTACGCAAAATCGGATGGACCCATCTTTTTTTCTTACTAACACCACAGGAGCTGCCCAGGGACTCTGGCTTTCTTGGATGATCCCACCCTGTAGCATCTTAGCTAACAGTTCTTTTACTTCCTGATACAACTGTGGAGGAATTTGTCGGTAGCGCTCTCTAATTGGAGGGGTGTCTCCTGTGGGAATCTCATGGTAGATCCCTGTGGTACATCCAAAATCTTCAGCATACCGTGAAAAGGCGGCTCGGTTCTCCCACAACAGTTCATCTACCTTCTGCACCCATTCCAGAGAACATGAACTTGCATCCATCTTCATCTGTTCTCGAATTGCACGGCCATTCCATTCAGAGGTGGGTTCCTCATCTTCTCCCATGGACACAGTTACGGTCCACTCATCCCTTTCAGTCGGCTTCAGCTGCATTGGAGTTACTTTCCTTACTTCCTCCGGAGTCACATAGATGTTAGCCAGCTGCCTCCCTGGGGTCAGGTCCACACTCTGGTCCTGAGTGTTTACACATCGAAGTGGTACTCTTCCATTGCGAACTATTGCCAAGGAACGGGCCACTAGCGGATCAACACCTCCTTCGGCTGCCTGCAGTGGTTCTACCAACACAGCTATGCCCTCTAGTTTCCGACAGGTGCCTATGGGCATGGACACTATTGTCTCCCGACTGGGTGGCAGTGTAACTTTTGTATGCAAAGGAACTGAAATTCGAGCCAGAGGACGCTGTGCATCTGAACTTTTCTGTAAGCCACATGTCCGGATCAGCCGCTGGAAAGCTGTTTGAGTAGGCCGATGGGTGGTGGTTTCTTTCCAATAACCGTGACCTTTCTTTTCAAAGAGGATCTGATCTAATTCTTTTAACACATTCATCCCCAAAATGACAGGGACCTTTACTTCATGTGACTCCTGTACCACCACAATGCCTTTCCTACCCAGATCTTGGCCACATACCCGGACATTCATCCAGGCCACTCCCACGACCGGAACTGGTAACTGGTTAGCTGCGACCACTCGTACGAATGTATGGGGATCATATTTCACATGCTGCTGGAAGTACCGTTCATAACAGTCTCTACTCAAGGTCGTTACTTGGGAACCCGTGTCAATCATCCCGGTAACCGGAATACCCTCCATTTCCACCTGTATAACAGGACTTGCAGCGATCAGGTCATCATTAGGGCATTCTCCCCACATAGTCTCCTTGTCAGTCTCCCCTACTACACGCCCTACAGCAGCAGGGGACTTCAGTTTAACGGCGGTCTCTCATAAGTTTGTCGCTGCTCTGGACATCTAGCAGCAACGTGGCCCATCCGTCCACACTCCCAGCAGCGTATCTCCCGTCGTTCTGGCCATCTGTTTGGGCCCCTTCGGTAAGCCCCTTCGATTTCTCCTGAGCACTGCATTAACTGATTTGGACCCCTTCGGTAGGTCCTATCCTCATCCCTCCAGCGGGGTGGTGGGTGATTCTGATTTTCTGGATATGGACGGCTCACCCTTTCACCTCCAGTTTTCTGGAAGTCTGCAATTTTCATAGAATGTTCATCACAACGGGTGTGCAAGTGTTCCATTTGCTCTTGCAGTTTCTGCATTACTGTGAGAATTTCTTTAACCGTCCCCTTTTCTACTGTCTCTGAGCCAGAACTAGCCCCCTGTGACAAAGTAACTCCAACTGCGGTCTGGGGCTTCGGGAACATACTATTGGCACGGGAGATGGCCTCTACCTGTACATCATGGAATTTAGCATCAGTCTCTCGTCGTATAAAATCCTGCATAGTCACAGTTAAACTGCCGTCACGTATCCCCAGGACAAACTGGTCACGGAGAGTCCGATCAGGGTTACAGAAGGCTGGCGAGCCCCCTCTTTCCTTCCCTTGAATATCTCGGAGCAGTTCTTGTAGGGCATTTGCATATTGGGGAAGGCTTTCATTCTCCTGTTGTACCCTCTGGAAGAACCGAGCCTGCAGAGACCCCAGCAATGCAGTTTCTCCATAGATGGTTTCTAGAATCTGGACTACTTGCTCAAATGTCTGCCTTTGTTCAAATGGCCTCAATATCACCGTGGTCTTAGCATCCCCTTGTAATGTCAATATTGCTAGCTCTACTAGTACTTCTGGTGCGGTCTGGTACATTCGCTGTATCATTCGTATCTGTTCCACCCACATACTCACTGACATATTATTGCCATCAAATTTAGCTAACTGACTTATTATAGCCCCTGCTGGCATTCTTCCTCCAGCACCATTCTCCCGAACGGGTGCGTCACCGTCCATTCTGGTAAGCGGATCCTGCCGACTACGCCAATTTGTGAACCGAGAGCAAGGCAGGTGGTTTGGACTCCGCAACCAGAAATGAACGCACACGCGGTAGTTCAAGAAAAGAATATATATTTACTATAAGTTAATAAAGGCTATTTGAAGGTAAAATGACAGGGATAAAGACAAGCAAAATATACAATATAGCATGAACAATTTCAAGGCAAATTCTGCAATGGTTTCTACTTTTACTCTGTCCACTTCTGCAGTATGGACACTAAATGAACAATATACTCAAAACTATCCCTAACTGACCCTGACATCACATTTGGGTGCACCCCCTTTTCCCCAGTGGTCCAGGTGGACCGCTTACAGTCCGTAGAAGCGCGCGGTGGGGCCCAAAGTCAGTCCTTTCTTTTATAGTGAAGCGTCCTCTCCTCACTGTTATCAGGATCTTGGGAGAAATGAAGTCCTCTTTAACAGGTAAACCCAATGAATGCAATGTAATCCAACAGCAGATTCCACTCAGCACACTGACAGTCCTGCTGAATCCATACACTGAGCTGGGATGTGAGCCGGGATTTAGCAGGTGCTGTCCAGTACATCAACAGCACTGCGAGTCTCTATCTGTGGTATCCATATACACAGTCACAATGTCAGTCTCACTGATCAGCCACTGAGCACAGTTCCTTTCACATGGACCCCCCCCCACCATTATTTTTTTCTCCACACACTATTTTTTTGTCAAAAAAAAAAAAAAAAAAATACAAAAAAAAAAACACCCCAACACCAAAAAAAAACCACCCCAAAGACGACGGCTGCCGCTCTCTGGGGGGGGGGGGGGGGGGGGCGGGGCGGGCGGGGGGGGGGGGGGGGGGGGGGGGGGGGGGGGGGGCAAAACGGCCGGGGGGGGGGGAAGGGGGGGGGGGGGCTGACCCCCGTTCGGATTGACTTTGCCGCGCCGCCCGGGGAGCGGCCATTCCGGGGCTGCGCGGCATGCTAACGAGCGGTCAGCTCCCTCCCCCCCCACCTTTTCACTGTAATGGCATCCCTCGATACCATCCTGGAGCAGATCAGAGCTGCTGCCGGCGTCCATGGTGAGGCCTGGCTGCAGGAGCGGCTGGCTGACATTATGCAGCCTGCCGCCCCCCCCCATTAACCCTTCACTACCCCCGGAGGCGTCTGAGCGGCGGCGGCCGCGCAGGACTCGCCCGCCGGCACGTTTGAGCCCTGATGAGCCCCCTAGGGCCCGGCGACATAGGAGTCCCTCTCGGGCCCCTCCAGGCCGGGCACCCCCGCTCCACTGCTCAGGGGCGGAGGTCCCGGTCTGGGAGGAATCCTGCCAGTCGCCTGGCCCCTGCGGAGGTGGAGATCCCTGCCACTGGCCTTAGTGGGGGGACCTCCACATCCAGTCTCCATATGGCTACAGCACGTGGTGCAGCGGTCCCCTCCTGTGATGCTCCAGCGGGAGGGGGACTGTGTCTTCAAGTCCCGTCGGTTCTGGCTTTCCAAGTGCCCTTGGTACAGCAGCGGGAAATTCTGAACGACGAGCAGCACGGCGCTGGCCCCTCCTTCACGGCACCTCAGCCCCGGTCCGAGGTGCATCCAGTGGTTTCAAGTGCATACGCGGGTGCAGGTCAACCTTCCCAGGGATGTCGGTCGTGCTGCAGCTGTCAGCGGGATGGTTCTCAACAATCAACAGGCGCCAGCGTTCTCCTGTACAGCGACCCAGGTCAGCAGGATGCAGGACCGTCGACTGGTGGGCCCACAGCACCTACGCAGTCTGGTGAGTACCATTCATTGTCGTGTCCGTTTCCTCCTATTCTAATGTCCCAGGGGTTAGGGATAGATAGGCCGGAGTCCCCAGTGGGTGGTGGTGTAGCTTCTGAGGGGATTAGGGAGCTATTGGGTAGCGTGAGGGAGCTACTGTCGCGCTGCGAACGGAGTGTTAGCGGTTCCCCGGTGGCGGCGTGGGTCCCTCCTGCGGTTCAGTCAGTAGCGTCACAGAGTGCGCCGGTGGTAGGGGCTCCGGCGGGTGTCACAGTGTCTGTCCAGACAGATAAAGAGAAGGTTGATTCGGTGAGGCTAGACGACAGGGCTCGGGGGGAGGTTTATGTGTGTTTTGAGGGTCCTCTAGGGGCGCATTTAAAAAAGGAAGTGAGGGAGAAGATTTGGAAGGACGAGTACGTCGAAATCTTTTCCTTGCTCCCTTTAGCTAAATTTAACTTAGACAAGAGTAAGAAGGAGGATAGCAAAAAAGAGGAGGAAGAAAAACGTAGGTGGCGCCTGATTCCACAGACTTTTGCTAATTGGCTTCAGGCCTTTGCCATTTTAGCGAGTGTCATTGGTGAAAAGGCTCCTGACAACTGTTCGGGGCTTTTTTGCTATCAGGACTCTATAGGTGAGGCGTATCGGGTGTATGGGGGTCAGACATGGCTGCGGTATGATGAGCAGTTCCGTCAGCGTAAGGCGGTTCGGCCCAGCATACGGTGGGACCAGAAAGATATAGGTTTGTGGCTTCGGGTTATGGCGCCAGCTCGCTTTGGCCAGCCCTTTCCTGGGGCGGCCGGTGGAACCGGCCATGGTGGTCTCAGTTACGGCTCAGGGGGGGCAGGTGCACAGGCCCAGCAACGTTACGGGCTGTGTTGGCAGTTCAATGAAGCCCAATGTAAATTCGGCTTCAACTGTAGATTCAAACATGCCTGTTCATTCTGCGGAGGGGTGTCCCATGGTGCGGCACGTTGCTTGCGCAAACAAAGGACCAAGGCCTTGCCTAATAGTGGACAAGGGGCAGACGCCGGTGAAGCTGGAAGCCATGCTTCCGTACCTAAATAGTTATGTTAACAGGGAGAGTGCAAAGTTTCTGGTAGAAGGTTTTAGGGAGGGTTTTAGGATTCCCCTGCCGACGCACACAGTCCCCTTTTGTATAACTAACTTGAGGTCGGCAGCGGAACACTCGGGGGTGGTGTCCAAAAAACTGAGGAAGGAGGTGGCCTTGGGGCGCATGGCGGGCCCCCTTCGCATCACCCCCTTTGGAAGGTTTAATTGTATCTCCTTTGGGGGTGGTGCCGAAGAAGGAGCCGAATCAGTTTCGGCTCATACATCATTTGTCTTATCCCAAAGGAGCGTCGGTCAACGATGGTATTGCACCCGAGCTTTGTTCGGTAGTATATACCTCGTTTGATGCAGCTGTGCATTGGGTACGGCGTTGCGGTCCAGGGGCCCTCTTAGCTAAGACGGATGTGGAGGCGGCGTTCAGGTTACTGCCGGTACACCCTGACAGCGTTAGGTTACTGGGCTGCTACTGGGACGGCGGGTATTACGTGGATCGTTGCCTCCCTATGGGTTGCTCAATATCGTGCGCATACTTTGAGGCGTTCAGCACCTTTTTAGAGTCGGTAATTCGGGATGTGGCGGGGGTTGAGTCAGTGATACACTACCTCGATGATTTCCTCTGTATAGGTCCGGCGGGCTCCGATGTATGCGCGGTTTTGCTGGCAACCGCGCAGTGGGTCGCCAGTAAGTTTGGGGTACCGTTGTCACCGGAAAAGACTGAGGGTCCGTGCACTAGATTGAGTTTCTTGGGCATAGAGCTTGACACTGTGGCAATGGAGTTCCGGTTGCCTGGTGACAAGCTGGTTGATCTTAGGGAGAGGGTGAGGCGTGCTCGTCACATGTGAAAAATTACGTTGCGCGACTTCCAGTCATTGTTAGGCAGTTTAAATTTTGCCTGCCGCATTATCCCCATGGGTAGGATTTTTTTGTCGCCGGCTGGCAGGGGCCATGAAAGGGGTGTCAAATCCACGACACTTTATTCGGCTGGGGGTGATACATCGGGAGGACCTGGCAGTATGGGACACTTTTTTAGACCAGTTCAATGGTAGATCACTGGTCCAGTCAGCAGTGATCGATGTGTTCGATTGTGACCTCTTTACGGATGCGGCAGGGGGCCACGGTTTTGGGGCCTATTACAGGGGGCAGTGGTGCGCCGCTCCTTGGCCTGCGTCGTGGCGTGAACAAGGTCTGACGCGGAATTTGACTGTACTTGAGTTATTCCCGATTTTAGTCGCGGTGTCCATATGGGGTGGGGCGTTCCAGGATAAAAAAGTTAGGTTTCATTGTGATAACATGTCAGTTGTGTCGGCCATTAATAATGTGACTGCGTCTTCTCCTCCAGTTATCAAGTTGCTTCAGCGTTTAGTATTGCGTTGCTTGTGCCTGAATGCATGGGTGGTGGCAGTGCATGTTCCGGGAGTTAAAAATAACGTTGCTGATTCTTTGTCTCGTTTCCAGTGGGAGCGGTTTCGTGCCCTGGCTCCAGGGGCGGAAGTGGAAGGGATTCCATGTCCTCCAGAATTATGGGACTTGGTTTGCGAAAAGCAGGGACTTTGATTCAGGCATCGTTGGCCCCCGGCAGCTGGGATAAGTATTCAAGGGCTTGGCAGCTTTGGGAGGATTGGGTGGGAGATTTAGGTCAGGTACATACTGATGAGGACAGGGTTGGGGCTTTATTGTTCTTGTTAAGCCGTTGGTCTTCAGATGGATGGTCCGTGGCGAAAGTTAATGGTGCGGTAGCGGCGTTGGCATTTGGTTTCAAGTTGAGGGGTTTGGCGGACTTTACCAAACATTTCTTGGTTCAACGTGCGCTTAAGGGGTTCCGCAGGGGCAGGGGAAGTAGTGACACACGGCGCCCGGTTACATTTCAGCTTTTGGAGCGTTTGGGGTTGGAACTGGGCCGTTTTTGTTCTTCGCACTATGAATGCGTTTTGTTTCACCTGGCTTTTTCTCTAGCCTTTTTCGGGGCTCTCAGGGTGGGTGAGTTGGTGTCCGTGTCGACTAAGCGGCCGGGTGGTTTACAGGTGGATGATGTGTACATGGAGGAAGGGGTCCTAGTGGTCAGGGTTCGCAGGTCTAAGACGGATCAGGCGGGGGGCAGGGAAGTATCTGCGCCTGGGTGCGGTTGTAGGGTCAGATATGTGCCCGGTGCGTTGTTTGCTTGTTTTTCGGGGGTTGGTTCCAGCTTCTGCGGGCGGTCCCCTCCTGCATCATGAGGATGGTTCGTTCCTTTCCCGTTATCAGTTCTCGGCTGTTTTTAGGGGTTGTTTGGACTCGCTGGGCCTTGACGCCTCTCGATATGCTCCACACTCTTTTCGCATTGGCGCAGCGACAGAAGCAGCTAGTTGGGGGTTGAGCTCGGAGGTGGTCCGACGTATCGGTAGGTGGGAATCGCAGAGGTATAGATCATACATACGTCCACACCTTGCCCAAATGTGAATCATTGTGTTGTTGGGTATTTTCTCCGCCCTCCCCCTACTTTATTTCTTCTTTCGTAGGCCCTTCTGCTCGGTTAGTCTGGATCTTCGGCCATTCTTTTGTGTTCTGGGGCGCGGAGAGGGCCGGCGTGCGGCGGAATGGTCGGCAGCTGGGGTTCGACAGGGCTGCGGTCGTTGTACGTTGGATTGGAGTCCGAGGTATGGTGTGGAGTCGGGTCATGCCCGAAATCCACAGGTGCACGAGGTTGGATCGGTCTCCGGACATTATCGTGATACATGCTGGTGGCAATGACCTGGGGGTTCGTCCCTTTCGCGATTTAGTGAGGGACATAAAGTATGACCTGTTGAGGTTGTGGTCCATGTTTCCGGGGATTGTTACCGTGTGGTCCGATATTGTACCGAGAAAAACATGGCGGGAGGCTAGGTCTGTTGAAAGGCTCAACAAGGCCAGGATTAAGGTTAACCGGGCTGTTGCGGGGTTTGTGTCCAGGAACGGCGGTGTGTGCGTGCGGCACAAGGAGTTGGAGTCTGGGGAGGGGGAGTTTTGGTTGCGGGACGGGGTCCATCTGAATGCGGTGGGTATAGATTTGTGGACACTAGGTATCCAGGAGGGTGTTGAGAGGGCCCTGGAAGTGTGGCGGGTCTCTCACGCTTAAGGGATTAAGGCGTGCTCGCAGTGGCGGGTGGGGTCCTTGGAGTTGGTGGTCAATTGGCTAAAAGGGTGGAGTCAAAGGTAGGCTCCACCTATACATTTGGTGGTAATTGCACATTTTGGTGGATGGCCTGGCGCACGGTGAACGGTTACAGGGTAAATTGGCCCTGGGAGCTGGTACATGGAAGAAGGAGTTCGTCTTTATTCATGGTGCCGCCGAGCCGGTGGTCGCGGCTGGTGGTAAATTTATGGTGTGGTTATGTTAGCGCCAGGCCGGGGGATTGATAGTTTTTTGTAGCTCCAAGGACTCTTACCCAGGTTAAGCGTTTATTGTTAAATTATTTTAAGTTATGCAAATTATAATAAGTTATACTTGTTGTTATTTATTTGTTGTTTGTTAATAAATACGGCTGCTGTGGCCGATTTAATCCAACCCTTTGGTCTTGGTTTATTTCTAAGGGGGTGGGGGGTTTGAGAGCTGGGGGGCAGGGGTCGAGGCTGGAAAAGAGGGGGAAGGCATTTAGGCCCAGCAGTTTGGGTATCAAAGGTGGTGGGGGGTTCATAGGGGGACCCCGTTATCAGCAATGCCCAGTCACGTCACTTCCTGCTGCTCTGCTCACACTCTGTCTGCAGAACAGGCAGGCTGACATAAAAGGGGGGGGGGGTCTCACTCCAGCATCATGTCACAATTACAATGGCTGCTGTCTTAAAGGAACAGAATCACAGAAATACATTCAACATTAACAGTTTATACAGACAAATGAAGCTTAGGACAACATTGGCTGTCTCTTACATCAGTACAGGATAAGTAATGTAATGTATGTACACAGTGACTGCACCAGCAGAATAGTGAGCGCAGCTCTGGAGTATAATACAGGATGTAACTCAGGATCAGTACAGGATAAGTAAAGTAATGTATGTACACAGTGACTGCACCAGCAGAATAGTGAGCGCAGCTCTGGAGTATAATACAGGATGTAACTCCGGATCAGTACAGGATAAGTAATGTAATGTATGTACACAGTGACTGCACCAGCAGAATAGTGAGCGCAGCTCTGGAGTATAATACAGGATGTAACTCAGGATCAGTACAGGATAAGTAATGTAATGTATGTACACAGTGACTGCACCAGCAAAATAGTGAGCACAGCTCTGGAGTATAATACAGGATGTAACTCAGGATCAGTACAGGATAAGTAATGTAATGTATGTACACAGTGACTGTACCAGCAGAATAGTGAGTGCAGCTCTGGAGTATAATACAGGATGTAACTCAGGATCAGTACAGGATAAGTAACATATGTACATAGTGACTGCACCAGCAGAATAGTGAGTGCAGCTCTGGAGTATAATACAGGATGTAACTCAGGATCAGTACAGGATAAGTAATGTAATGTATGTACACACTGACTGCACCAGCAGAATAGTGAGCGCAGCTCTGGAGTATAATACAGAATTAGTACAGGATAAGTAATGTAATGTATGTACACAGTGACTGCACCAGCAGAATAGTGAGTGCAGCTCTGGAGTATAATACAGGATGTAACTCAGGATCAGTACAGGATAAGTAATATAATGTATGTACACAGTGACTGCACCAGCAGAATAGTGAGTGCAGCTCTGGAGTATAATACAGGATGTAACTCAGGATCAGTACAGGATAAGTAATGTAATGTATGTACACAGTGACTGCACCAGCAGAATAGTGAGCGCAGCTCTGGGGTATAATACAGGATGTAACTCAGGATCAGTACAGGATAAGTAATGTAATGTATGTATACAGTGACTGTACCAGCAGAATAGTGAGTGCAGCTCTGGAGTATAATACAGGATAAGTAATGTAATGTATGTACACAGTGACTGCACCAGCAGAATAGTGAGCGCAGCTCTAGGGTATAATACAGGATGTAACTCAGGATCAGTACAGGATAAGTAATGTAATGTATGTACACAGTGACTGTACCAGCAGAATAGTGAGTGCAGCTCTGGAGTATAATACAGGATAAGTAATGTAATGTATGTACACAGTGACTGTACCATCAGAATAGTGAGCGCAGCTCTGGAGTATAATACAGGATGTAACTCAGGATCAGTACAGGATAAGTAATGTAATGTATGTACACAGTGACTGTACCAGCAGAATAGTGAGCGCAGCTCTGGAGTATAATACAGGATGTAACTCAGGATCAGTACAGGATAAGTAATGTAATGTATGTACACAGTGACTGTACCAGCAGAATAGTGAGTGCAGCTCTGGAGTATAATACAGGATGTAACTCAAGATCAGTGCAGGATAAGTAATTCATACACTCTGTGGCACAGATTTACTATTGGGGTTATGACTAGACACTGACATAAACATGGCACATCTTTGGTGCAATGTGTTGCATATTTGTTGCATTTGGCGCACTTTAGTTTATCTAGTTTGGGCTGCTAGACTTGCTAGTTGACTTGCTAGATATATGGGACAGTCGACAGATATATCAGATTATTATGCAGCATCAGCCACTGTGATATATTTGGTGAATTTTTATTTGCACTGTATAACTATTAGTAAATCCGGGCCGGTGACTGCCATGTAATCACTTTCTGGTTTACAACCTCTAATATTATGTTGTTAAGCGCATTCACTTTTAACCCAATGGTTACAATCTAACCCATTGTACATAAAGTGATGTTGTTATAATTACGGAGTCTGCAGAGAATAAAAAAAAAAAAACATGAAATTGCTTCATCAGATCCTATGAATGTCTCAATATATTAACCTTCTAAATTTCCTGTCTTAATTCTTCCCGCTGGAGAACAATGATAAATACTTACAAATGTACATAGTGAAAAGGCCAGGCTTCTCCTCCTCGTACACAGTGGCCAATTAAAGAATACAAATATGCTGTTGTGCTGGTAATGGGGCGATTGTTCAAGGCCGCGCAGGATTCCAGCTTCGTTCTGCTTGGTTCCACTAATGGTCACAAAGGGAAAATGTTACAGCACAGACTTGTTGTGCAAATCGCATTAAATATTGGATCATTTACTCCACCCCAATCTGTAAGTTATAGGAATATTACACATCAATGTGCAATAACTGCTGCCGAGCTCTGAGAAAGCTGAGTGCCAGGACAATTACAGCTTCTATGGGGTTGTAACCCAGCTTTCCCTGACGTGAAGATCTGCTTATGCATACAGTAAACCTCCCATTATTTCAAAAGATCATCAGGATCAGGGAATGGTTATACAGTAGTTCATGTTTATTGTATGCAATATTTTATGCTTCAATAGATTTTCTTTTACGTATTGCAGTTGTAAATGTATAAGAGCCCAATAGCAATGATTTAATGATATACATATATGTATATACAAAGATCATACAATATAATATCCATATAATAATATGCAACCTATAATATACACATAATATTATACAAAAGGGAATATGCAGATAATAGTATACAGTGCTCCAGATTTGCCAATGTATATGCAGCTGAATGTTGCTGTAAGGCTATGGCCCGACGTAGCAGCCTGCAGCGAAAAAGCACTGTGGGAAAAACCGCAGCTGAAACGCATCGCGGTTTTTCCCGTAGCGCTTTTCACGGAAAGACTTTCTGCTTCAATTATACCTATAGATATCATTTCCATAGGTATAATTGACATGCTGTGATTTTCAAAAGTGCGGCGGTTTTGGAAATCACAGGTTTTCAGCTGCGCGAATCCCATTCACTTTGCAGTGATTGTAAAACTCCGCCGTTTGCGCCACGTGGGGCCCCGGCCTAAAATAGTGTCTTACCTGCTGTGCGACTCATTTACTAACTATTTTTGCAAGAAATGAGAGCCAATGGTATCATGCATGTCAGTTTGTAAAAGTTTAGTGAAATGTGGCAGTGACTTCTACTTCACTAGAATTTAGACACATTTATGAAAGGCAACTTTTGAAAATGTTGCAATTTTTTTATGTAAATGCAGGGAAAAAAAGTGGAGTGAGTAATAATAAATATGTGAAATTGAGACGTCCCTGCCCCCACCCATACTGATCTCTGCCCCGACCCACTCTGATCTCTGCCCTGACCCATCCTGCTCTCTGCCCCGACCCACTCTGATCTCTGCCCTGACCCATCCTACTCTCTGCCCTGACCCACTCTGATCTCTGCCCCGACCCATCTTGATCTCTGCCCCGACCCACTCTGATCTCTGCCCTGACCCATCCTGATCTCTGCCCCGACCCACTCTGATCTCTGCCCTGACCCATCCTGATCTCTGCCCCGACACACTCTGATCTCTGCCCTGACCCATCCTGATCTCTGCCCCGACCCACTCTGATCTCTGCCCTGACCCATCCTGATCTCTGCCCCGACACACTCTGATCTCTGCCCTGACCCATCCTGATCTCTGCCCCGACCCACTCTGATCTCTGCCCTGACCCATCCTGATCTCTGCCCCGACCCATTCTGATCTCTGCCCTGACCCATCCTGCTCTCTGCCCCGACCCACTCTGATCTCTGCCCTGACCCATCCTGATCTCTGCCCTGACCCATCCTGATCTCTGCCCCGACCCACTCTGATCTCTGCCCCGACCCACTCTGATCTCTGCCCTGACCCATCCTGATCTCTGCCCTGACCCATCCTGATCTCTGCCCCGACCCATCCTGATCTCTGCCCCGACCCATCCTGATCTCTGCCCGAGCCACTCTGATCTCTGCCCTGACCCATCCTGATCTCTGCCCCGACCCACTCTGATCTCTGCCTTGACCCATCCTGATCTCTGCCCCGACCCACTCTGATCTCTGCCCTAACCCATCCTGATCTCTGCCCCGACCCACTCTGATCTCTGCCCTGACCCATCCTGATCTCTGCCCCGACCCACTCTGATCTCTGCCCTGACCCATCCTGATCTCTGCCCCGACCCATCCTGATCTCTGCCCCGACCCACTCTGATCTCTGCCCTGACCCATCCTGATCTCTGCCCCGACCCATCCTGATCTCTGCCCCGACTCACTCTGATCTCTGCCCTGACCCATCCTGATCTCTGCCCCGACCCACTCTGATCTCTGCCCTGACCCATCCTGATCTCTGCCCCGACCCACTCTGATCTCTGCCCTGACCCATCCTGATCTCTGCCCCGACCCATCCTGATCTCTGCCCCGACCCACTCTGATCTCTGCCCTGACCCATCCTGATCTCTGCCCCGACCCATCCTGATCTCTGCCCCGACTCACTCTGATCTCTGCCCTGACCCATCCTGATCTCTGCCCCGACCCACTCTGATCTCTGCCCTGACCCATCCTGCTCTCTGCCCCGACCCAATCTGATCTCTGCCCTGACCCATCCTGATCTCTGCCCCGACCCACTCTGATCTCTGCCCTGGCCCATCCTGATCTCTGCCCCGACCCACTCTGATCTCTGCCCTGAACCATCCTGATCTCTGCCCCGACCCACTCTGATCTCTGCCCTGACCCATCCTGATCTCTGCCCTGACCCATCCTGATCTCTGCCCCGACCCACTCTGATCTCTGCCCTGACCCATCCTGATCTCTGCCCCGACCCACTCTGATCTCTGCCCTGACCCATCCTGATCTCTGCCCCGACCCATCCTGATCTCTGCCCCGACCCACTCTGATCTCTGCCCTGACCCATCCTGATCTCTGCCCCGACCCATCCTGATCTCTGCCCCGACTCACTCTGATCTCTGCCCTGACCCATCCTGATCTCTGCCCCGACCCACTCTGATCTCTGCCCTGACCCATCCTGCTCTCTGCCCCGACCCAATCTGATCTCTGCCCTGACCCATCCTGATCTCTGCCCCGACCCACTCTGATCTCTGCCCTGGCCCATCCTGATCTCTGCCCCGACCCACTCTGATCTCTGCCCTGAACCATCCTGATCTCTGCCCCGACCCACTCTGATCTCTGCCCTGACCCATACTGATCTCTGCCCCGACCCACTCTGATCTCTGCCCTGACCCATACTGATCTCTGCCCCGACCCACTCTGATCTCTGCCCTGACCCTTCCTGCTCTCTGCCCCGACCCACTCTGATCTCTGCCCTGACCCTTCCTGATCTCTGCCCCGACCCACTCTGATCTCTGCCCTGACCCTTCCTGATCTCTGCCCCGACCCACTCTGATCTCTGCCCTGACCCTTCCTGCTCTCTGCCCCGACCCACTCTGATCTCTGCCCTGACCCTTCCTGATCTCTGCCCCGACCCACTCTGATCTCTGCCCTGACCCTTCCTGATCTCTGCCCCGACCCACTCTGATCTCTGCCCTGACCCATACTGATCTCTGCCCCGACCCACTCTGATCTCTGCCCTGACCCTTCCTGCTCTCTGCCCCGACCCACTCTGATCTCTGCCCTGACCCTTCCTGCTCTCTGCCCCGACCCACTCTGATCTCTGCCCTGACCCTTCCTGATCTCTGCCCCAACCCACTCTGATCTCTGCCCTGACCCTTCCTGATCTCTGCCCCGACCCACTCTGATCTCTGCCCTGACCCATACTGATCTCTGCCCCGACCCACTCTGATCTCTGCCCTGACCCATCCTGATCTCTGCCCCGACCCATCCTGATCTCTGCCCTGACCCATCCTGCTCTCTGCCCCGACCCACTCTGATCTCTGCCCTGACCCATCCTGATCTCTGCCCTGACCCTTCCTGATTTCTGACCTCCTCCAGCCACATTCGCGGATAGTGTTGAGCGAGATGCAGTACAAGGAATGTGGCACAAATTTTGTGCAAGAAAGAGCCATATTATCAGCCATCTACACCAGAAAACTGCAGTAGATAGGTTAATAAATTCTTCCTAGTATTCTATAGCAAAGAATGGGGTCAGTTTACTGAGACTGACATTTCAGCTCTTATAGTAAAAAGCCTTGTTAGGCCTCCCGCACACGACCGTAATTGCAGATCCACATTTGCGGGTCAAAGTACAGACATATCCATTTCTATGGGCCAGACACATACAAAAACAGGGCCACAATTTGCATATATTTTAACAGTTTATGTCTTGCTTGCTAAATGTGTTATATGGAATAATATAGATAAAATACAATAATATATCACACAAAAAAAATATTATTTTCATATTTTGCTAAAATATGTGTTTATGCAAATATGCAAACATAGACCAGACATAAACTTCCTGCAGTCATATCCAGTAGATTCATTAAAATCATCCAATAGAATAAAAAAATGAGGGACTGTACCTTTAAGAGAAGGACACACAGGAGGTGAAATATACCCTGCTGTTCTGGGATTTGGTGAGCTGTAGAATGAACATGCAGGACTATGTGTCTGACGAAAAAAAAACGGCTTTGCGGCGCAGAGGGTGTAAGCGCACACCTGCACATTGCTTTAAAAACCCATTCAAGTGAATGGGTTTTTAAGCAAAGCATCGCAAACCTTTCCCTATCCAGTTTTCTGACATTTAGGTCGGATTCGCGGCGGACGGAGTGCCGGCGCAAGTGTGAACCCACCCTGACTGGTGGGTCAGATTACACAGGATGTGTTTGTAGTCTGTAACCATGGATACACATAGAGCTGTATAGGAGTTGCATACATAAAATGGTCTCTTTATTATTTTATTTTAAATGTGTTTGAGCAATAATAAAATGGGTTGCAAAAGAGCCTAAACCCTTCAATAGTTTTGACCTCGCTATAAATAGTAATACTCGTCTATAACCACAGCTCAGGGGTTGCTTCAATACTCATTGCCAGTAAAATAAAATAAAATGAAATAAAAAATAAAAGTCATGACTGGCAGCTGCAGAATCGCTGACACTGTACATCTGTAATGTGCAAAGCTTACATAGAATATCCACAACCTGCTGGCTGCTCTATATCATGGGAGACATCTGGGTCAGATCATCTCCTTACAGTCGGGACCATAATGGTTGTGATTCATGTTTCGCTGTGAAGTCTCAATCACATCTGCTTAGTTTCTGTGCAGTTCACACCGTCTCTGTGTAAACACTGCCTGAGCCTCCTCTCCTCACATACTGGTTACTCTGTGTCCTCTAGTGATACAATTGTTTCCTTTCCGCTCAGTCAGTGTTACTATTTCCCGTACAATAAGAGAAAGTATAAAGTAAACCTTTAAACATCAAGTTCTCCCACGCCCAATATATACAGTAGTTCTGAAAACCTGATCATCAATGCAAAGATCCGACAGGGTTGTCACTCAGCTTGTTCATCCTCAATACTAATCTGCCAAGTTATACAATGGAAGGTATACTTTGCAAAAACTCACACAAAAGACATTGTTACATTGTACAAGTAAATTTTATGCAAATGTAAATTGTTACTTATCTATTTATTATATATTTGTTTGTAAATAAGTTGGATATGGTACAATAAATTCTGGGGTTTATATCATTTATCAAGCTTAACCCCTTAAATGGCTGTCCAGGATCATAAAATTTAATATATGCAACATAATAGGGCTAGAAAATACGCACCAATATTTACCTGCATGCATCCGCCTCTGCTGTTCTGCTTGTATACCAAGTAGCTGTAGTTGTGATGTCCCATTGGTGGGACCACTGAAGTCAATCTGTATACTGCTGAGAATGGTGACTGGCTGCAGCTGTCCCATCCTTGAACATCATGTCTGGTTATCAGGAGGACACTACATGTATGAGAAGATAACCCGACCACAATAAGGACATCATGGCTGGTTATCAGGAGGACACTACATGTATGAGAAGATAACCCGACCACAATAAGGACATCATGGCTGGTTATCAGGAGGACACTACATGTATGAGAAGATAACCCGACCACAATAAGGACATCATGGCTGGTTATCAGGAGGGGACACTACATGTATGAGAAGATAACCTGACCACTATAAGGACATCATGGTGGGTTATCAGGAGGACACTACATGTATGAGAAGATAACCCGACCACAATAAGGACATCATGGCTGGTTATCAGGAGGGACACTACATGTATGAGAAGATAACCCGACCACAATAAGGACATCATGGCTGGTTATCAGGAGGACACTACATGTATGAGAAGATAACCTGACCACAATAAGGACATCATGGCCGGTTATCAGGAGGGGACACTACATGCATGAGAAGATAACCTGACCACAATAAGGACATCATGGCTGGTTATCAGGAGGACACTACATGTATGAGAAGATAACCCGACCACAATAAGGACATCATGGCTGGTTATCAGGAGGACACTACATGTATGAGAAGATAACCCGACCACAATAAGGACATCATGGCTGGTTATCAGGAGGGGACACTACATGTATGAGAAGATAACCTGACCACTATAAGGACATCATGATGGGTTATCAGGAGGGGACACTACATGTATGAGAAGATAACCTGACCACTATAAGGACATCATGGCTGGTTATCAGGAGGACACTACATGTATGAGAAGATAACCCGACCACAATAAGGACATCATGGCTGGTTATCAGGAGGGACACTACATGTATGAGAAGATAACCCGACCACAATAAGGACATCATGGCTGGTTATCAGGAGGACACTACATGTATGAGAAGATAACCTGACCACAATAAGGACATCATGGCCGGTTATCAGGAGGGGACACTACATGCATGAGAAGATAACCTGACCACAATAAGGACATCATGGCTGGTTATCAGGAGGACACTACATGTATGAGAAGATAACCCGAACACAATAAGGACATCATGGCTGGTTATCAGGAGGACACTACATGTATGAGAAGATAACCCGACCACAATAAGGACATCATGGCTGGTTATCAGGAGGGGACACTACATGTATGAGAAGATAACCCGACCACAATAAGGACATCATGGCTGGTTATCAGGAGGACACTACATGTATGAGAAGATAACCCGACCACAATAAGGACATCATGGCTGGTTATCAGGAGGGGACACTACATGTATGAGAAGATAACCTGACCACTATAAGGACATCATGATGGGTTATCAGGAGGGGACACTACATGTATGAGAAGATAACCTGACCACTATAAGGACATCATGATGGGTTATCAGGAGGACACTACATGTATGAGAAGATAACCCGACCACAATAAGGACATCATGGCTGGTTATCAGGAGGGACACTACATGTATGAGAAGATAACCCGACCACAATAAGGACATCATGGCTGGTTATCAGGAGGACACTACATGTATGAGAAGATAACCTGACCACAATAAGGACATCATGGCCGGTTATCAGGAGGGGACACTACATGCATGAGAAGATAACCCGAACACAATAAGGACATCATGGCTGGTTATCAGGAGGACACTACATGTATGAGAAGATAACCTGACCACAATAAGGACATCATGGCCGGTTATCAGGAGGGGACACTACATGCATGAGAAGATAACCCGAACACAATAAGGACATCATGGCTGGTTATCAGGAGGACACTACATGTATGAGAAGATAACCCGACCACAATAAGGACATCATGGCTGGTTATCAGGAGGGACACTACATGTATGATAAGATAACCCGACCACAATAAGGACATCATGGCTGGTTATCAGGAGGACACTACATGTATGAGAAGATAACCCGACCACAATAAGGACATCATGGCTGGTTATCAGGAGGACACTACATGTATGAGAAGATAACCCGACCACAATAAGGACATCATGGCTGGTTATCAGGAGGGGACACTACATGTATGAGAAGATAACCTGACCACTATAAGGACATCATGGTGGGTTATCAGGAGGACACTACATGTATGAGAAGATAACCCGACCACAATAAGGACATCATGGCTGGTTATCAGGAGGGACACTACATGTATGAGAAGATAACCCGACCACAATAAGGACATCATGGCTGGTTATCAGGAGGACACTACATGTATGAGAAGATAACCTGAACACAATAAGGACATCATGGCTGGTTATCAGGAGGACACTATATGTATGAGAAGATAACCCGACCACAATAAGGACATCATGGCTGGTTATCAGGAGGACACTATATGTATGAGAAGATAACCTGACCACAATAAGGACATCATGGCTGGTTATCAGGAGGACACTACATGTATGAGAAGATAACCTGACCACAATAAGGACATCATGGCTGGTTATCAGGAGGGGACACTACATGTATGAGAAGATAACCTGACCACAATAAGGACATCATGGCTGGTTATCAGGAGGGGACACTACATGTATGAGAAGATAACCCGACCACAATAAGGACATCATGGCTGGGTTTCAGAGTATAGAAAGTCCTTGGGTTATTCCTTATGCTCTTGCATTTCCTTATGTGGCTTCTCATGCATGTAGTGTCCCTGCAAGCTGGATTTATGAAAAGTCCTAGACCATAGAAAGTTCCTACAATCTTGGTAGTATCCATTTACAATCAAGCCAGATAACTGTCACTAGGAATATGGTTAGGGAAAATTTTTAGAACTCTTCAAAAATTATAATGACTAATAATTCACAAAAATGTTTAACTCTAAATTTAACTTTACCTGTAAATTAAAAATTATGTTTATGGGAAAACCTTCGTCATAGTAAGGCTGTACATTGCAGAAATACAGGTTTTTTTTTTTTGGCTGCTACGGATATGCAGCAGAGAGAAAAAAATGCTACAGCAAAGTTAAAGAGATTTTGTTTAATCTCATCCACACATTGTGGGCAAAAAAAAAAAAAAAACAACCGCAGAAAAGCTCAGTTTTCAAAAAGTTGTGCAGTTGTGGAATTGGGAATGTTTTCCTTATAGATTTAATAGGGGAAGAAAAAAATGCAGCAAAAACTCAATGAAAAATTCTGTAAAAAAAAGGCAACACATGTTTGCTCACCAAAATGACTCATCTCCTATCCATAGCAATGGTTGCGTAGTCGTAGTCTGCTGGAGATAGCTGAATGCAGAACTTGGCTATCTCCAGCAGTCCTACAGAGATGACTGGAGTGGAGCGTTCCTACATTTTGATGGAGGTAAAAGGGGCTCCTTTTTTTTGTGATCAACTGATGGGGCTTTCAGTGGTCAGACCCCCACTGATTTGCAAATTATCCCTATCATGCCTATGGCAGAACCCTGTACCTGGAGCCTGTACAGCAGTAAAATGAAGCTGCATGGTCTCAGTATGCTGCAATACAGGCTCTTATTGATGTCATGTATATGGAGGTATATTTCTATGTACCCTCATATATACAGTAGATAACAGAGCATGCCTCCTTTTTATTCCTGATAGTCATCATTGTGGACCAGTGGTCGGACCCACAGCAATCTGACACTTATCCTCCTCTGTGGATATGGAATAAGAGTTCTTAACGGCACAACCGTATAAGGTCCCTTTAAGGGCCATTCACATAAAAAAAAAAAAATTCAACTGTTTAGCAGATCCAGCCAATGGATCAAAAAATTAATGCAAAAAAACTAATGTACATGGATGGGTTTCTGTTTACATTGAGATCAATGCAAAACAAACAAAAAACAGATCCAATTCCATTATATTTTTCTCTTTTTTTTAGAAATTCATTGCTATGCTCAGTCTGCTATCTGTGTTTGCATCATTTTTTTGCATATGTTAAATGGATCTGCTAAATGGGTGTAAAAAAAAAGTGATGTGAATGGAACCTTAATCTGGTCATTGTAAGCAGTTTTTGTGGGACAGGTATAGAGATGGTGCACTCTGTGTATTCACACCTTCTAAGGCGATATTACAATCCGCCACAGTGCTGATGGCGGTGGCGTGATGTTGATCCTCTTCCCGTCCCATGCCCCATTGCTTTGCATGGCTCTCTAGCTGCTGTAAATGTAATACATAAAGGCTAGCACTTAGCTAATGTTTTCCTTTACAATGCTGGCTATACACATATATTGTAAGGTGTGATTATTTATAGCGTTGACGTGTCCCGTAAAGATGTTGTTACTGTGTTGTGATGACTTCGGGTGACCTGTATGCGTGAGGAATGAAGGCACACCATTTTCTGAGCACATAATTCTGCCTTATATAAAAGCCGCACATTGGAATACTTTATAATGATATTGTTGATGAACATCAATAGCCACAAAGTATTTCCATAATAGTCATGTTTAAGACCCTGGATCACAACCAAAATAGTCGCCTTCCCACCCACCATTTTTAGAAATTTCTTGCAATTGCAAAATCCCTGGTGGCCCAGATTAGTGAAATATGTGCAAAAGTGAAGGCTCACTGCAAATGTAAAATTATTTATTTTCTGATACCAAAATCTGGGCATAAAACTACAATAGCACTAACACAATGGGGCCGAATTATAAAGACTGGCATCTCATGTACCGGTCTTAATAAAGGCTCCAACAGGCACAAGTTATGGCTGATTTATTAATAAATCAGGCGCATGCCCATGCACCAGAGTGGGTGTCTGCATCAGTCAGGAACTGGCGTAGATTTGCTGTACACAGAATACTGGCGTGAGTTATAATAAATTTGTTGCCATTTGGCAAAAGAAATGCCTGACACCAAATGTGTGCCCCAATATCACCCAATTTATGCCAGAAAATTGGCGTAAAGGGATCGATAAATTCCCTCCAGTGATTTAACAGGAATCTGTCAGGGCGATTTGGGACACTAAACCACCCACAGACCTGTATGTCCCAAATCACCTTGTCATAAAGCCATCAGTGCCTTCAATAAAAATAGAAAACTTTTGTACTCCCCTGCGGCTGTACTCCTCGCAGCGGCACAGTTCTTCATTGAAGCCAGAGGAGTACACCTCAGCTTCAGTGCGCATGCACTGTACCTCCAACGCCTGCGCAGTGACATCAGGGTGTACGTTCTAGGCTTCACTAAGAACTGCGTAGACGTCGGGAGCACCAGCGATGAGTGCATTGAAACTGGTCCTCGGCTTCAGTGAAGAACTGCGCAGACACTGGGAGCACCTGAGATGAGTCCGATGAGACTCATCTCTAGGTAAGTATAAAGGACCTGTGTCTATAAGGACCTGTGGGTGGTTTAGTATCCCAAATCGACCAGACAGGTTCTCTTTAAGGGACTCCTGAAACTGCAGCTCTTCTATATACAGATGTAACAGAATGTAACATGACACTTATGGTGTTAACCACACTGGGACACATTACTTTATCTTGACTCTTTCAACGGCTTCTGTTCCATTCTGTGATAACATTTTTCAGCATTGAATACAATATAATATATATCAAATTAAAAGCAAAAACTCATTCTGTGCCTAAATCCTACAATAATTTAGAGTAAGGTGATGTTCACGGTGCGTGTGGACTCTGTAGTCCAACGTCATGGAGTAGATACACAATTCAGATCCAGTGTTCCTCTCTATATATCCACTCTTTACATCTCCATCTATTTTCCTGTAGGTGCGCTTTATTTTTCCAGTGGGTAAAATATACACGTTAGGAAGAATTTATTAAGATTAGTGTTTTTTACTTGATTCCCGATAACCAGAATTACAAGGAGGTTCCGGCTTCGTAGCCATTCATGTACATGTAGATTTGCCGAATCACAAATTTGTTATGTAGCTCACACCAGTTTTCTCCCCCTCCCTGGCCCACCTAGATTCCTGCTGTGCTTTATCCACTGTCTAAAAAAAATGGCAAGTAGGGCACAGGAGTTAGATGTGGCAGGTTGAGGATCATTTTTGGCCACTTTTTATCCTTAATATTTATGGGCCACTGTTTTCCCCCATAGAAGATTTATTCTCAGCAGAAGAGAATACAATGCTGTATATGGCACCGATACACTAGGAAAACTATAGGGGACACAAAGGTTGCAGCTGTGACTGGGCCAAGAAGCCAGGAGGGCTGACAAGTCGCCCTCACCACATTAAGACTGATTAGATGATTCTTTTATCTCCTTTCTGATTTCCTGCCGGCAGTCTGTGCATTACAGATGTATCCCCCCTGCCCTCAAGACCACTGGAGTCAGAAGATTTATGATACACAGCCTTCCACTGACAGAAAATAGAAAATTTGCCTTTTACTGTTACAATTTGCAGCATATAGTCAAGTAAGGATTCTGTGGGGGAGGCTGTGGCACAAAATGGGGCACAATAACTACAGTATGTGGGGGGGCACCAAGGGATAGAAATAATAGAAAGCTTGTATGCACAGAAATGTGAACAAGTCTTCATGGCAGTCTGGGCCAAGATAGAGAAGGAAAGAGAAACATAAATGCTGCTAAAATGTATGAGTGGGACATGACTGATGGTTGTGAGCAGAAGTGGCACAGGAAGGCCCAAGCTACGCTTTTGCACCAGGGACTGTGAGCCTTTAGTCATGTCCTGCACGGAGTACTGCAATGTGCTGCAATCTGTATGGTGTACCAGATGATGAGCTATAATCCTGCTACATGTACATGATCTAATGGATGGAGATGGGCGGAACGCGCAAGATTTAGCAAATATTTGTGAGGTTTGTCCACAAGATTCATAACTGGAAATTCTATTAGTATACTTGGGGGTCTCTTCAGACGCCAGGGGAGGTGCAGTAAAATAGACACCGATACTCACCTGTCCTCACCTCTCCTAGGCACCCTCATGGTGTACAGTATTCTTTCTGGGGACATCTTCCAGCCTCCTGTGTGACATCAGCAGCTCTGGGTTACCATGGTCACGTGACGGATGTTGACATCATGATATGATGACTCAACACTGGACCCTGAGAGGAACCTGAGGAAAAGTGAGTATGATTAAATCTCAAAAATTTTGGGTTTCAGCTGAACCTGAAATTGTTGGAAAATTCATAACACTCCTGACTCATTTCAAACTGGTTTGCTCATCTCTAGCTCTGATGTGTATAATGCAGATATTTTATGCATCACATTAATATCTCCAGAAGTGAATACAACTCAGCACTGCCCATGGTGGTAAATAATTTATTTATTTATTTTAAATACAGAATAGTGGAAAAATAAATCTATTTCTTTTTTCATTGTTTTCCCCTGAATTTTAGAGTCTATGTTTGTGACGTCTCCGGTGAGAGGACTTTACATTAATAACGGGGTAATTACAATGAATTACGCCGTGTGATTGACAGAGCTGGAGATGGCTGCAGATGATCTTCATACTCTGTGCTTGGAATAGATGTGATCTGTTAGATATGACTTGTTACTACAAACTGACATTGTAAATTCCCGGATTGCCAGCGGTGCAGTTTTCTTCCAATATTTAGATTTATTTTGACCAAATGAGACACTGAGTCATTGTCATAGGAAACTTTACTAGTTCTTTTGGCATGCACTGTATATATTTTTTAACTGCTTGCAGACCACCCAATTTCCTCCATATATCAGGTCGGTTTGCATATACTGTATCTCAACATGTTTCTAAACATTTCAGCAGAGTGTACGGCTATAGCAGAGGAAAGAGACGACGATCAGAGTCAGCGCGACTCTGCAGAGAAAAGTCAGAGATGGTATATTACTGAATATATGTACAGTGGCTCAAAGAAGTATTTGTAGCAACCATCATAAGTCATGTGGTACATTTATCCCACAAGTTTTTACATTTATGGAGTATTCAGATACCTTTATTTGTGCCACGTGATATCTATCTGTCCTTTTAAATTTTGACCTTTGAGCCCCGAAGATTTTCTTTTCATGCTTTTTTACATTCTTATTGCTGTTTTATTTATTTATTTATTTTTTTACTTTTTATTCCATCATGATTGTATGAGGCCTTCTACTTCTACTACCATGTCATACTCTGGGGTGCACGTGTGATAGTCTTTAATTTTTGCAGAGTAAGGCAGGGTTCACACTACCGTTGATGTCTGTTCTGATAGTGTCCGTTAAAAAAGAAAAGCAAAAAAAAACCGGACACCTATCATAACAGACATTAACGGACAGTAACTGATGTTAATGTGTCCATTTTTTAAACTGATCCAATTAATAGATTAGTTAAAAAAACGGACACATTAGCATCAGTTAGTGTCCGTTTTTTAACACTGACCGTTTTTTTTTAACACTGAGCATGCGCAGGAAAAAAACGGACATAAAATAACGGACAGTAACTGATGGCTATCAGTTACTGTCCATTATAAGTCCGTTACCCACAGACTTCAATGTTAAAAAAATAACGGACACTTGCTGTCCGTCAAGAATCCGTTTTTTTCAAACGGACAAAAAGTCCTGCATGTAGGATTTTTTTGTCCGCGAAAAAATAACTTCTGACGGATTTGGTGTAAACGGACACTAACGGACACAATATAAAAACCCATTGAAATGAATGGAAATTTTAACGGATTTGTGACGGTTCAGCTAGTGTCCGATGCTAAAATCTTGTAACGGACAATAGCAACGGACACTACTGACGGTCACCAACGGTAGTGTGAACGCCCCCTAAGGCTGAGGCCCCACGTTGCAGAAACACAGCGATTTTTATTGCAGATTTTGCTGAATTTTTTTGAGCCATAGTCAGGAGTGGATTTAACACAAGGAAATCATCTAAATACTTTTATATTTTCCATTCCTTTCTAAGCCACTCCTGACTTTTTGCTCAAGAAAACGCAGCAAAATCTGCAACATAAACACTGCGTTTCCATAACATGGAGCTTTATAGTTTGCTTTTTTTTTTTATTATTATTATTTCTTTGAAGATGTCCTCCTGCCGGTGCCTGTACTTGCTAAAGAACCATGGGATTCTAAGACTCATCTCTTAGCTGACCATATCTGCAGAACCAGAAGTTCAGCGCTGTGGACTCCCCCGACACACTCACAACGCAGCCGCAACAAATTATGGTCAGTGAGGGAAACAACATCAGTACAGGAGGTAGCGACAAAGAACGTTCCTACACCTGTAAGTTTGAAAGGAGTCGGTGGTGTATTTGCAGAGGGAAGACAGAATAAAAATAGCAAAAAAAAATGTAGCAAAGTTAAGTTGTGTGATATCATGCTGCAGCACTTTATCAGATTCTTAATCTATTGGATTGATCACAATGACATTGTAACACACTTTTCCTGGTTTGGATTTATTGGTAGAAGTTTTCTATTGTAGAGGGATGATATTGTGGTGCACATTTGGTGCAAGGACCTTTCTTGTGCCAATCATGCACCACAAGCCCCGTTCTGTGCCTCACTTGCCATATTGTATATGGGTGGAGCGGCCAGGGTAGGGATGCCTCGACTCAGCATATTCATTATAACTAACACCAGTTTTCTCCCATGGGTTCTACTAGAAATCTACACAAGTTACTAACTGGTGCCTCTTTATATAGACTGCAAACCTCTTTATAAATCAGTCGTGCCCTGCACCAGTCGGGCCATTATTAAGGCTGGTGCACAAAATGCCAATATTAATATATCTGACCCTTTGGGTCTGCAGTGATGGGAACAATTTAATTGGTAATGAATCCAAAAAAACTGCTATAGTGAAACTTTCAAGCAACTTGATTTTCTGGCAGTATTTGTGTTATTAATAACTTTAGTAATATATTTGTCAATTATTGTACTTATTCTTACCCCTGTTTCTCTGTTGAGATCTGAAACCTGTACCCTGCTTTCACCGCTTTCATCTTGTGTAATGGGTCCTGACACATTTTCTGGTTTTATGTATGCGCGGTTTTGAGGGCTATAACATTTTTATCATTTGGGTTATTCAACTAATTTTTGTGTCTTTTTTTTCAGTGACACATAGGGCTTTATTTTTGATGTTGTTTTTATTTTTGCATGTTTATTTTTTTTTTTTTATATCCGGGAAAATATAAACAAAATAGGATGGAAAACATGTCTGTTTTCACTTTTCACTTTTTTTTTGTTTTGTTTTTTTTAATTTAATAGCACAAAGTGCTACTAAAAAACTTTATAAAATATTTTTTCCTCTCCGTTACGATAATTTTTATTTTGTATTGTGTCTTCTGGGGTGGGTCTAGAACCTGTGATGAGGGCGTGGTATTGGCGTATTATTTATTTATTTTTTAAAATTATTTTACTTTTTTTTTTTTTTTTGACTTTTCTATTTGTTTTATTTATTTATTTATTTACATTGTGTCCTCATAAGGTCATAATAGACCTTTAGGGGCTTCTGAACACAATTTTTTTTTTGGTGGGGGAGGCTGCTTTCCCCTGTAACTGGGACTGATACATTTAACCCAAGTTATAGGAGGAATACAGCCTCCTGCCTTTGTCTGCTGAGCTGATCTGGGTCCTTTAGGACCCAGCAGCTCTAACAGCCTCTGATCCCCGGCGGATCACGTGACTGCTGGGTCAGAGGGCAGCCGCATCAAGGCGGCTCCCATAGTTGTGTATACATCGCTCATTGAGTGATCGGGAAGGCAGGGATGGTAATAAACCTTCCCTGCCTTCTCTAGGGATTTCGTGCAGCTGCTTAAAACTGCAAAGACGTACCGGAAATGGTTAAAGTCACCCCTCATTTTCTGTATATCCATACACAGTGAGAAGCCATGTATAGATCTAACATTAATGTCCAAAATGATGCTAGAAAATCAAAAGTTGTTTGAAAGTTGAGTTACGCTTCATAGCAGTGAATCAGGAGGGAAAAATCAGCTTTCATGAAGTTATAAAATGTGTAGTTAATATTAATTTATCTTCACTAGATCCTAAAGGATTTTATCTATTTTGGAAAAAGTTGAAACATAAATTGAACTGAATGTTTGTAAAAATGAATCTACATAATAGTGGAAATTTTATGTCTGACCACTAAGCCTAATAATAGCATGCCACTTGCCCATTCTAAGGGAAGGGTAAGGATTTTATTTGCAGCAGTCACTTCATTTATATCACAGAGAAGATTACAATAGAAGATAACACCTCTATAGATAACACCACTAAGGGTATGTTCACACAGCGGAAAAAGAGGAATTCCTGTTCATTTTCCACAGCCGTATACTCGCCCATGGTCTAGCTGCAGGGCATCGGCATTCCGGCGCAGCTTTCTACTGCTGATTAGTCCCAGATGAATGGAGTAAGGAAGATGCTTATTTTTTCTGTGTCCTGCTGCAATCTCTACCTCCCATTGAAAACAATGGGAGGCAGATTGTGGGCGGAATCTGCAGCGGCTTCTGGGACGGAATCTGCCCCCAAATCCTAGGCAAATTCCGCTGTGTGAACATGTCCTAACTCATCATTACAGCCACTACTGACAATTGATGATGTCACAGCTTATCTCCTCCCCCTCCCTTCACATAACATGTCTAGAAAACTCTCCCGCAGACCTCAGTGAGTCAGCTGCAGACTATTGTTGCCTATGGCCATGAGACTGCTGTAAAACAAACCACTAAATGCTGTTAACAGAGCAGAGGAGAATCTCAGATATCTGCGCCCATATTCATGCACAGAAAATACAATAAAAAAAAATCTTCCATCAGAAAATAAGAAAAGATTAGAAAAAAATTGATACATTTCACAAACTGGTTTTAATAAATAATAACAAAAAAGTGATACATTCCTTTTCATTTTGTTACCAAAATCTGCTGACAAAAATAAACTATTAACCCTTTTGTTTCTGAAAGCATTCTTACTTTGCAACCTTTTTTCCACACCTGCCTAAAACCTTTGCACAGTACTGTACATTTCGATGTGCTTCAACAATATATAAAAGAAAGGGAATATGCATTTTAATAAGACTTCAAAAAAATATAAACATAAATAAAAGAAATATAATAATTTCTCCTGAAAAGAATTTGTGATATTTCACAAAATTTCACTATGAAGGGAGTAAAGGAATAGATCTGATGGAGCTTATTGAGAACTTCATACAGGGATACTACAAAGGTCCATGATGATATTTTGGACTTTTGCATCCTCCATCGCTGCTTGTCCGTGATTGCTCAAAATCCAGCACTCATTAGGTCTCCAGGTGGCATCCTTACCTGCCATAAGGAGTCGCAGTGTCCTCAATACTGTGTACACTGCTTCCATTTGTGTCCAATGATATTGCTGATTTAATGGTGTTCCCATTAGCCTTCCTGCGCAATCTGATTCTGAGGCTTCATGTCATAAATGTCAGGAATTATGATCTAATCACCTTGACAGGCAATCATCTCCAGTATGTCTTTTACCTCTCTTTGTAATCAATGTTTGGAAGACATTGCTGGAGGGACTGATGGAATATTCCTGATGATGCGGCCTCATTTTCACATAATTGAGCATTAATAACTCCTTAAGTTTTCTGCGTAATGCAAACTTCTCACCAACAAAGTTCTGTGACAGGAAAACTTTCTCATTTATCCAAACCCTAATGTGTCATGGCATTAATGAGGTTTCAGTCTGATTAGTGAGATGCTTTGCTGTCCAGTTCTCACATGAGCATCTATATATATATTTTAGATGTCCCAGATCATGAATAAGAAAAGGTTGTAAACTGTCACGAGTGCGGGAACTTGGCAGAAGTCTGAACTTTGTCTTAAATCGCAGACCTCAATTTATATTAATTTGTATGCAGAATTAAAGCTTGGAAAAGTAATTGTCACAATGTAACACCATGAAACCCTGGAGTAACCGCAATACTAAAATAATAGAATACAGAAATATAGTATAGTAGCTATATACAAGAATATAAATATCATGAAACTTCCTTTAATGTACAAGAAAATGACTACTATAATACTGCCCCTATATACAATCATATAACTACTATAATACTGCTCCTATGTACAAGAATATGACAACTATAATACTGTTCGTACATAAAAGAATAAATTTTTTTTATTATTTTTCTTTTTTAAAAGATTTTATTTATTTTTTTATTGTTTTTATGTACAAGAATATAACTACTATAATACTGCTCCTATGTACAAGAATATAACTACTATAATACTGCACCTATGTACAAGAATATAACTACTATAATACTGCCCCTATGTACAAGAATATACCTACTATAATACTGCTCCTATATACAATCATATAACTACTATAATACTGTCCCCTATGTACAAGAATATGACAACTATAATACTGCTCGTACATACAAGAATATAACTACTATAATACTGCTCCTATGTACAAGAATATAACTACTATAATACTGTCCCCTATGTACAAGAATATAACTACTATAATACTGCTCCTATGTACAAGAATATAACTACTATAATACTGCCCCTATGTACAAGAATATAACTACTATAATACTGCTCCTATGTACAAGAATATAACTTCTATAACACTGCTCCTATGTACAAGAATATAACTACTATAATACTGCTCCTATGTACAAGAATATAACTACTATAATACTGTCCCCTATGTACAAGAATATAACTACTATAATACTGCTCCTATGTACAAGAATATAACTACTATAATACTACTCCTATGTACAAGAATATAACTACTATAATACTGCTCCTATGTACAAGAATATAACTACTATAATACTGCTCCTATGTACAAGAATATAACTACTATAATACTGCCTCCTATGCACAAGAATATAGCTACTATAATACTGCCCCCTATGTACAAGAATATAACTACTATAATACTACCGCCTATGTACAAGAATATAACTACTATAATACTGCTCCTATGTACAAGAATATAACTACTATAATACTGCACCTATGTACAAGAATATAACTACTATAATACTGCCCCTATGTACAAGAATATAACTACTATAATACTGCTCCTATATACAATCATATAACTACTATAATACTGTCCCCTATGTACAAGAATATGACAACTATAATACTGCTCGTACATACAAGAATATAACTACTATAATACTGCTCCTATGTACAAGAATATAACTACTATAATACTGTCCCCTATGTACAAGAATATAACTACTATAATACTTCTCCTATGTACAAGAATATAACTACTATAATACTGCCCCTATGTACAAGAATATAACTACTATAATACTGCTCCTATGTACAAGAATATAACTTCTATAACACTGCTCCTATGTACAAGAATATAACTACTATAATACTGCTCCTATGTACAAGAATATAACTACTATAATACTGTCCCCTATGTACAAGAATATAACTACTATAATACTGCTCCTATGTACAAGAATATAATTACTATAATACTACTCCTATGTACAAGAATATAACTACGATAATACTGCTCCTATGTACAAGAATATAACTACTATAATACTGCTCCTATGTACAAGAATATAACTACTATAATACTGCCTCCTATGTACAAGAATATAGCTACTATAATACTGCCCCCTATGTACAAGAATATAACTACTATAATACTACCCCCTATGTACAAGAATATAACTACTATAATACTGCTCCTATGAACAAGACTATAACTACTATAATACTGCTCGTATGTACAAGAAAATAACTACTATAACACTGCCCCTATGTACAAGAATATAACTACTATAACACTGCTCCTATGTACAAGAATATAACTTCTATAACACTGCTCCTATGTACAAGAATATAACTACTATAATACTACTCCTATGTACAAGAATATAGCTACTATAATACTGCTCCTATGTACAAGAATATAACTACTATAATACTACTCCTATGTACAAGAATATAGCTACTATAATACTACTCCTATGTACAAGAATATAACTACTATAATACTGCTCCCTATGTACACGAATATAACTACTATAATACTGCACCTATGTACAAGAATAAAACTACTATAATACTGCTCCCTATGTACAAGAATATAACTACTATAATACTGCTCCTATGTACAAGAATATAACTACTATAATACTGCCTCCTATGTACAAGAATATAACTACTATAATACTGCACCTATGTACAAGAATATAACTACTATAATACTGCCCCTATGTACAAGAATATAACTACTATAATACTGCTCCTATGTGCAAGAATATAACTACTATAATACTGCTCCTATGTACAAGAATATAACTACTATAATACTGCTCCTATGCACAGGAATATAACTACTATAATACTGCTCCTATGTACAAGAATATAACTACTAGAATACTGTTCCTATGTACAAGAATATAACTACTATAATACTTCTCCTATGTACAAGAATACAACTCCTATAATACTGCTCCTATGTACAAGAATATAACTATTATAATACTGCCCCTATGTACAAGAATATAACTACTATAATACTGTCCCCTATGTACAAGAATATAACTACTATAATACTGCTCCTATGTACAAGAATATAACTAATATAATACTATTCCTATGTACAAGAATATAGCTACTATAATACTGCCCCCTATGTACAAGAATATAACTACTATAATACTACCCCCTATGTACAAGAATATAACTGCTATAATACTGCTCGTATGTACAAGAATATAACTACTATAATACTGCCCCTATGTACAAGAATATAACTACTATAATACTGCTCCTATGTACAAGAATATAACTACTATAATACAGCTCCTGTGTACAAGAATATAACTACTATAACACTGCTCCTATGTACAAGAATATAACTTCTATAACACTGCTCCTATGTACAAGAATATAACTACTATAATACTACTCCCTATGTACAAGAATATAGCTACTATAATACTGCTCCTATGTACAAGAATATAACTACTATAATACTGCTCGTATGTACAAGAATATAACTACTATAATACTGCCCCTATGTACAAGAATATAACTACTATAATACTGCCCCTATGTACAAGAATATAACTACTATAATACAGCTCCTGTGTACAAGAATATAACTACTATAACACTGCTCCTATGTACAAGAATATAACTTCTATAACACTGCTCCTATGTACAAGAATATAACTACTATAATACTACTCCTATGTACAAGAATATAGCTACTATAATACTGCTCCTATGTACAAGAATATAACTACTATAATACTACTCCTATGTACAAGAATATAGCTACTATAATACTACTCCTATGTACAAGAATATAACTACTATAATACTGCCCCCTATGTACACGAATATAACTACTATAATACTGCAGCTATGTACAAGAATAAAACTACTATAATACTGCTCCCTATGTGCAAGAATATAACTACTATAATACTGCCTCCTATGTACAAGAATATAACTACTATAATACTGCACCTATGTACAAGAATATAACTACTATAATACTGCCCCCTATGTACAAGAATATAACTACTATAATACTGCTCCTGTGTACAGGAATATAACTACTATACTACTGCTCCTATGTACAAGAATATAACTACTATAATACTGTTCCTATGTACAAGAATACAACTACTATAATACTTCTCCTATGTACAAGAATACAACTCCTATAATACTGCTCCTATGTACAAGAATATAACTACTATAATACTGCCCCTATGTACAAGAATATAACTACTATAATACTGTCTCCTATGTACAAGAATATAACTACTATAATACTGCTCCTATGTACAAGAATATAACTACTATAATACTGCTCCTATGTACAAGAATATAACTACTATAATACTGCCTCCTATGTACAAGAATATAACTACTATAATACTGCTCCTATGTACAAGAATATAACTCCTATAATACTGCTCCTATGTACAAGAATATAACTACTATAATACTGCTCCTATGTACAAGAATATAACTACTATAATACTGCTCCTATGTACAAGAATATAACTACTATAATACTGCTCCTATGTACAAGAATATAGCTACTATAATACTGCTCCTATGTACAAGAATATAACTACTATAATACTACTCCTATGTACAAGAATATAGCTACTATAATACTACTCCTATGTACAAGAATATAACTGCTATAATACTGCCCCTATGTACAAGAATATAACTACTATAATACTGCCCCTATGTACAAGAATATAACTACTATAATACTGCCCCCTATGTACAAGAATATAACTACTATAATACTGCCTCCTATGTACAAGAATATAACTACTATAATACTGCTCCTATGTACAAGAATATAACTACTATAATACTGCTCCTATGTACAAGAATATAACTACTATAATACTGCCCCCTATGTACAAGAATATAACTACTATAATACTGCTCCTATGTACAAGAATATAACTACTATAATACTGCTCCTATGTACAAGAATATAACTACTATAATACTGCTCCTATGTACAAGAATATAACTACTATAATACTGCTCCTATGTACAAGAATATAACTACTATAATACTTCTCCTATGTACAAGAATATAACTCCTATACATACTGCTCCTATGTACAAGAATATAACTACTATAATACTGCCCCTATGTACAAGAATATAACTACTATAGTACTGCCTCCTATGTACAAGAATATAACTACTATAATACTACTCCTATGTACAAGAATATAACTACTATAATACTGCTCCTATGTACAAGAATATAACTACTATAATACTGCTCCTATGTACAAGAATATAACTACTATAATACTGCTCCTATGTACAAGAATATAACTACTATAATACTGCTCCTATGTACAAGAATATAACTACTATAATACTGCCTCCTATGTACAAGAATATAACTACTATAATACTGCCCCTATGTACAAGAATATAACTACTATAATACTGCTCCTATGTACAAGAATATAACTACTATAATACTGCTCCTATGTACAAGAATATAACTACTATAATACTGCTCCTATGTACAAGAATATAACTACTATAATACTGCTCCTATGTACAAGAATATAACTACTATAATACTGCTCCTATGTACAAGAATATAACTACTATAATACTGCCTCCTATGTACAAGAATATAACTACTATAATACTGCCCCTATGTACAAGAATATAACTACTATAATACTGCTCCTATGTACAAGAATATAACTACTATAATACTGCTCCTATGTACAAGAATATAACTACTATAATACTGCCCCTCCTATGTACAAGAATATAACTACTATAATACTGCCTCCTATGTACAAGAATATAACTACTATAATACTGCTCCTATGTACAAGAATATAACTACTATAATACTGCCCCTATGTACAAGAATATAACTACTATAATACTGCTCCTATGTACAAGAATATAACTACTATAATACTGCTCCTATGTACAAGAATATAACTACTATAATACTGCTCCTATGTACAAGAATATAACTACTATAATACTGCTCCTATGTACAAGAATATAACTACTATAATACTGCTCCTATGTACAAGAATATAACTACTATAATACTGCTCCTATGTACAAGAATATAACTACTATAATACTGCTCCTATGTACAAGAATATAACTACTATAATACTGCTCCTATGTACAAGAATATAACTACTATAATACTGCTCCTATGTACAAGAATATAACTACTATAATACTGCTCCTATGTACAAGAATATAACTACTATAATACTGCTCCTATGTACAAGAATATAACTACTATAATACTGCTCCTATGTACAAGAATATAACTACTATAATACTACCTCCTATGTACAAGAATATAACTACTATAATACTGCTCCTATGTACAAGAATATAACTACTATAATACTGCTCCTATGTACAAGAATATAACTACTATAATACTGCTCCTATGTACAAGAATATAACTACTATAATACTGCTCCTATGTACAAGAATATAACTACTATAATACTACCTCCTATGTACAAGAATATAACTACTATAATACTGCTCCTATGTACAAGAATATAACTACTATACTACTGCCTCCTATGTACAAGAATATAACTACTATAATACTGCTCCTATGTACAAGAATATAACTACTATAATACTGCTCCTATGTACAAGAATATAACTACTATAATACTGCTCCTATGTACAAGAATATAACTACTATAATACTGCTCCTATGTACAAGAATATAACTACTATAATACTGCTCCTATGTACAAGAATATAACTACTATAATACTGCTCCTATGTACAAGAATATAACTACTATAATACTGCTCCTATGTACAAGAATATAACTACTATAATACTGCCCCTATGTACAAGAATATAACTACTATAATACTGTCTCCTATGTACAAGAATATAACTACTATAATATTACTCCTATGTACAAGAATATAACTACTATAATACTGCTCCTATGTACAAGAATATAACTACTATAATACTGCTCCTATGTACAAGATTATAACTACTATAATACTGCTCCTATGTACAAGATTATAACTACTATAATACTGCTCCTATGTACAAGAATATAACTACTATAATACTGCCTCCTATGTACAAGAATATAACTACTATAATACTGCTCCTATGTACAAGAATATAACTACTATAATACTGCTCCTATGTACAAGAATATAACTACTATAATACTACTCCTATGTACAAGAATATAACTATTATAATACTACCTCCTATGTACAAGAATATAACTACTATAATACTGCTCCTATGTACAAGAATATAACTACTATAGTACTGCCTCCTATGTACAAGAATATAACTACTATAATACTACTCCTATGTACAAGAATATAACTACTATAATACTGCCCCTATGTACAAGAATATAACTACTATAATACTGCTCCTATGTACAAGAATATAACTACTATAATACTGCTCCTATGTACAAGAATATAACTACTATAATACTGCCCCCTATGTACAAGAATATAACTACTATAATACTGCCTCCTATGTACAAGAATATAACTACTATAATACTGCCCCCTATGTACAAGAATATAACTGCTATAATACTGCTCCTATGTACAAGAATATAACTACTATAATACTGCTCCTGTGTACAGGAATATAACTACTATAATACTGCTCCTATGTACAAGAATATAACTACTATAATACTGCTCCTATGTACAAGAATATAACTACTATAATACTTCTCCTATGTACAAGAATACAACTCCTATAATACTGCTCCTATGTACAAGAATATAACTACTATAATACTGCCCCTATGTACAAGAATATAACTACTATAATACTGTCTCCTATGTACAAGAATATAACTACTATAATACTACTCCTATATACAAGAATATAACTACTATAATACTGCTCCTATGTACAAGAATATAACTACTATAATACTGCTCCTATGTACAAGATTATAACTACTATAATACTGCTCCTATGTACAAGATTATAACTACTATAATACTGCTCCTATGTACAAGAATATAACTACTATAATACTACCTCCTATGTACAAGAATATAACTACTATAATACTGCTCCTATGTACAAGAATATAACTACTATAATACTGCTCCTATGTACAAGAATATAACTACTATAATACTGCTCCTATGTACAAGAATATAAATACTATAATACTGCTCCTATGTACAAGAATATAACTACTATAATACTGCTCCTATGTACAAGAATATAACTACTATAATACTACCTCCTATGTACAAGAATATAACTACTATAATACTGCTCCTATGTACAAGAATATAACTACTATAATACTGCTCCTATGTACAAGAATATAACTACTATAATACTACCTCCTATGTACAAGAATATAACTACTATAATACTGCTCCTATGTATAAGAATATAACTACTATAATACTGCTCCTATGTACAAGAATATAACTACTATAATACTACCTCCTATGTACAAGAATATAACTACTATAATACTACTCCTATGTACAAGAATATAACCACTATAATACTACTCCTATGTACAAGAATATAACTACGATAATACTGTCCCTATATACAAGAATATAACTACTATAATACTGCTCCTATGTACAAGAATATAACTACTATAATACTACCTCCTATGTACAAGAATATAACTACTATAATACTGCACCTATGTACAAGAATATAACTACTATACTATTGCTCCTATGTACAAGAATATAACTACTATAATACTACCTCCTATGTACAAGAATATAACTACTATAATACTGCTCCTATGTACAAGAATATAACTACTATAATACTTGCTCCTATGTACAAGAATATAACTACTATAATACTGCTCCTATGTACAAGAATATAACTACTATAATACTGCTCCTATGTACAAGAATATAACTACTATAATACTGCTCCTATGTACAAGAATATAACTACTATAATACTACTCCTATGTACAAGAATATAACTACTATAATACTGTCCCTATGTACAAGAATATAACTACTATAATACTGCCTCCTATGTACAAGAATATAACTACTATAATACTGCTCCTATGTACAAGAATATAACTACTATAATACTACCTCCTATGTACAAGAATATAACTACTATAATACTGCTCCTATGTACAAGAATATAACTACTATAATACTGCTCCTATGTACAAGAATATAACTACTATAATACTATCTCCTATGTACAAGAATATAACTACTATAATACTACTCCTATGTACAAGAATATAACTACTATAATACTGCTATGTACAAGAATATAACTACTATAATACTGCTCCTATGTACAAGAATATAACTACTATAATACTGCTCCTATGTACAAGAATATAACTACTATAATACTACTCCTATGTACAAGAATATAACTACTATAATACTACTCCTATGTACAAGAATATAACTACTATAATACTGCCTCCTATGTACAAGAATATAACTACTATAATACTGCCTCCTATGTACAAGAATATAACTACTATAATACTGCTCCTATGTACAAGAATATAACTGCTATAATACTGCTCCTATGTACAAGAATATATCTACTGTAATACTGTACTCTATGGCTGGCTTAGATTTCAATTTTGCCACGAGACCACCTGCAATGACCAGAGTTATTAAGGAGCCTCTAAATAATTTGGGCATATCTTGAGATAGCAGAGGAATTAAGAACGACATTTCAAACACCAGTCTTAATAAATATTCCCTTGACTTAGTTTTTAGTTTATAGATGCCCTGGAATTAGTAAAGATACAACTGAGGGCCACAAAACTGATAAGGGGCATGGAGGAAATCATTTGTGAGGAGAGGTTAAAATAATCACATTTATTTAGTCTTGAGAACAGACGTCTGAGCATGATGGAGGTTCAGTCTACAGAGATAATAACATCAGTGGTTTTTCGCAATCAATAGATAAATTGGGGTGCCAGTAGTCAGGGTGCTAGCCCATATCAGATGATGAAGGAACCTCCGCACACTCCTTTGATAGAGTAGATGCAAAAATATATTTATTATACAAGGTTTCTAAAGTTCATCATGTCTGTATCATAGTGTTACAATCGTATCCCATAACAAAGCATGAAGTGTATCACAGATGTCCAGGAAATATTATGGCAGTGACATGTGATGATAGGAGGGAAATTGTGACAATTTTGATTTTTTGGCCAACCTTGGCCTTTTTCTAAAGTTGCAAGTAAGGATACTAAGACAGGGTAGCGGATAGGGTGCTGTGCAGTACCATGAGGCAGCTGGCGGATCTATTGAATAGTCATCTCAGGAGTTGGTTCTTTACTGTAAGAGTTGAGAATCTGTAGAGTAGTCAGCTCAGGAGTTGGTCACCGCCGCCTCAGGCTAGGTACATGCAGGTCTCCATTTTTTGGTTCCATCAAGGAAAGCCGGTCCGCTAAAACACACTTTACCCTATAGACTATAATAGGCTTTGCTGGGTGTCCGTTGGGTGTCTGCCATTTTTATACTGAAAAAAGTCCAACCAGGACTTTTCTCTCCACCATTTCTTGGCAGTTTCTGCGGCGGAGTCTCCATCGGACCTAGCCTCAGTTGATAGCACTGAACATGGCTGATGTCTTTTCAACCATATCAGCTATGTAATTATATAACAATGTAGCAAGTTGTGCAGAGGTTGTCAATAGCCTGTGTATGAAGTCATAACAGACATACATGACATCATAACATGCATGTGCATGAAATCGTAGCATATATGTACATGACATCATGATATACCGTGCACATATATGAATGCAGACTTGCACCAGTTTGCACTACATACAGTAAGGCAATGTATGGATACATTGTATTCCCAGCCTGTCCCTTCCGATTGTATCTTCTTGGTATTGATATTTCCTGATTTTATATTTATTTCTTTTGATACTATTACATCTCGGAGGATCCTCAGGATGGAGACTTTGCTTGTCATCTGTCATCTGTAAAGGTCATGATTTAGACAGCAATAAGGAGATTGTTGGCCAATGTTTACAACGTTCTCAAATGACTAAAAGTGAAGTAAATTGTTATAAACTGACAGTAAGTAAAGGTCAGGAGTGAGATCAGTGGAGTCAGCCCCTCCAGGACCGCAACGTACTGTATCATATCATACAATGTCCTTTTTAACCATTTGATTTCCTTCAGTCCGACGTCCATAGAAAATACTGCTATTGACATTACAGACTACAGGTTAACCAGGGTCTGTCATGTGTCATAGCAGCAAAATACTTAGTACTACTGTCCCCATCATCTTATGTTATATATTAAAATAATCTCCACAGAAAAGATGATGCCGAGAGATCTTACAGTATGTCTCCATTCTCTGATGAACTGATGGTATATACAGTATCCAATGGCTGGTAACATAGTGGTATATACAATATACAAAGTCTGGTGATTCAGTGGTATATGCAAAATCCAGTGTCTGGTGATTCAGTGGTATATACAGTATCCAATGGCTGGTGACATAGTGGTATATACAATATACAGAGTCTGGTGATTCAGTGGTATATACAATATACAGAGTCTGGTGATTCAGTCGTATATACAGAATCCAGTGTCTGGTGATCCTATGGTATATACAGTATCCAGTGCCTGGTAATTCAGTGGTATATACAGTATCCAGCATCTGGTGAACTAGTTGTATATACAATATCCGGTGTCTGGTTACTTGGTGCTGTATACAATATCCAGTGTCTGGTGATACTGTGGTATATACAATATCCAGTTTCTTGCAATAAAGTGGTATATACAGCATCTAGTGTCTAGTAATCCAAAAGTAGATACAATATTTAGTGTGTGATGATCCAGTGGTATATACTACATTTAGTGTCTGCTGATACAGTACTATACAGTTGTGCTAAAAAGTTTACATACCCCGGCACATTTTTTGTTTTTTTGGCCTTTTTTCAGAGAATATGAATGATAACACAAAAACTTTTTCTCCCCTCATGGTTAGTGGTTGGTTGAAGCCATTTATTGTCAAACTTCTGTGTTTTCTCTTTTTAAATCATAATGGCAACCAAAAACATTAAAATCACCCTGTTCTAAAGTTCCCATCCCCTGGTGATTTTGGCCTGATAACATGCCCAGAAGTTGACACAAAGGGGTTTGAATGGCTACTAAAGGTAACCTCCTCACCTGTGACCTCAGTGTGTGTGCATAAAAGCTGAGAGAGTTTCTGGGATCCGGACAGACTGTCGCATCTTTCCTCCAGCCACTGACGTTTCTGGATTGTGAGTCATGGGGAAAGCAAAAGAATTGTCCATGGATCTACGGGATAAGGGAATTGAACTGTATAAAACAGGAAAGGGATACAAACAGATATCCAAGGAATTGATAATGCCAGTCAGCAGTGTTCAAACTGTGATTAACAAATGGAAACTCAGGGGCTCTGTAAAAACCAAACCACGGTCAGGTAGACCAACCAAAAGTTCGGCCACAACTGCCCGGAAAATTGTTCTGGATGCAAAGAAAAACCCCACACATAACATCAGCTGAAATACAGGACTCTCTGAAAACTATCGGTGTGGCTGCTGGGGTATGTAAACTTTTTAGCACAACTGTATACCACTTTTACTCTCTGGAAGCCCAGATGTAGTATATACAGATGTAGCAAACAACAAATGAATGTTTGGCATGGTACACTATTAATGTAACACACCATGGTGAAATATTTATGTATCCCGGCATCCTAATACTAAATGCCTGAATGATGTGCTATATACATAGCAAAGGTGTACAATAAAGACAACATAGTGAACCATGAATGTTTGTGTGGCATTTACTACATCTGTACAGTTTTTGACTTTTCTCTAACATACATGGTGTCCTTGTATATGGGATGTGTGTATATATATATATATATGTATGTATACTGTATATGTGTGCATGTGTGTATATATGTGTATCTCTATAGCTATATTGTATCACCACTAACTACACTAGCTAAAGTAAAACAATCTAGGTGAAAGATACAAATGATACAATTACAACCAAGTCCATACATGAGAGTATTTATCTGTTGTTGAGTAATAGCCCCATACTACTGTATACCTCTATAATAACCACCTTAAGAGGATGGTAAAGGTCCCACCCCATAGCTCTGGGTTATTTGCCCCTTTTGCCCTCCACATAGTTCAGCACCAAACATAGGGCATGTTCTGCTTCTTTTGTCCATATATTATCCTTCCTGTCACCTATGTAGCATTATGTATGTATTTCTATGTTATCTTATCACTTACACTGCTTACAAGGTACTAAAATGTGCATGTCCCCCCCCAACCCCCCATCTCTGTTCACATTCGCATCGTAAAATGTCAGTCTGGGGGAAGGAGGGAATAATATTTCCTCGGAGCCTCAGATGAGATGGCAGCTCCCACTTTTTTCTCTCTTTTTACAATAATATCCAGTGAAAGCAGGAAATATAGATATCGTATAATTATGTTTCGGCTTCCACAGCTAATTATCCTCTATGGGAAAGGATAAAAACGAATAAAAACTATTTTATGGGCTCGTAAAAATGGCTGCCGTAATATGCATATATATTGTACCTTTATGATGGATGCACAAAACGGCTTCATGTGGGGACAGAGGAGGTGTGGGGGGAGGGGAGATGAATGTCATTAGAGACCATAGACCTCTGAACCTTCATCATCAGACATATATCTGATCCTAATGCTGCCCAAAGGATTCATGGTTAAAGGGGTTCAGGCTTATCCTCTTCTATGTCATACAAGGGTCCCGCCTCTAGGAAGGTTCAGCAAAATGAGGGGGGACACTGTTCCTATTCCTCCATCACCATGCATATGAGTCTGTCTCATGTGAATGGAGCTGCAGTACCAGGCATGGCCAGGCTGATATGGTGTCACTGTGCTGGGAACTGTGATTAAGTGGCTGCAGATTTTTAGCCAGTGCCATTGCTCCCTTGTTTCACTACAGTACAGTATGTATAGGGGTCCTAGGGTTGGGACTCCAAATAATCACACATTGATGGTCTCTATAATATCCTGGAAAATCCTGTTGTGAGGACCGACTCTACAATTACCATTAAAATGTTATGTCCAGGAAGGATCCATTTCAGTTGATGGAAATCTCTACATTAGGGTATGTTCACATGGCGGACAGTGAACAGAAAGTTGAGGTGAACTTCCACCTCAGATTCATCTTCACCCTTCAACCCTCTGGCTTCTGGCAGGGGAAAGCTGAAGCCTTGGCTCAGGTATTACTCACAGATTATCAGACCTACAATATTCAATCCACTAAGGACAAGTTATCCACATAATATAATAAACCTATATCGGATAGCTCCCAATAATCAACACAAAAAAGAAGGAAAATAATTACTTTATTAATATAATTAAAAACACTTAAAAATGCATTAGAAATATAAGGGGTAGAAATCGCAGCAAGCCACAGGGGACAAATCAATTTTATAAATAATAAAAAATATAAATATTATATATTACATATTATTATATTATATATATATACCGTATATATATATATAGTGCCAACATATTCCGCAGCACTTTACAAATTGTAGGGTTCAAGATCAGACAAAAAGATATATTACAGAGAAATAGTCAATTCACACAATGGATTGAGGGCCCTGCTTGCAAGAGCTTACAATCTATGAGGTAGAGGGGGTGACGCAAGAGGTATCAGGGGCAGCATCGGAGGTGTATATATTATTATTATTATTATTATTATTATTAATAAATAGATTATGTGTATATATATATATATATATATATATATATATATATATATATAATTAAATTATTATAAACATTATATTAATTCATAATAATGGACACAATTTGGTTTACATAATAGACTGTGAGTGACTCATTTAATTAAAAAAAATAATATAAATAATGCATGAAGAATGAATAATTAAATAAATAGTGAAAAAATATAATATCAATTTAATTTAATTTCATAAATATAAGTGCGCCAAGGTATGTATGATGTTAAAAATAATCCATGCACATGCACTAACAAGATATGAAAAAGATTGCTTACCAAGAGTACACAAATAATAGCAAACAAAAAACATGAAAATATTTTATAACCAAAGTAGTGTATATACAGTAATAAATATACTATAGGTTAGCACAACCTGCACCTCCAGCCCCAATGCACATTTCGTCCATGCTTCTTTTACTCAAAGATTCACTTGACATGGATTTGGCTACTCAGTGGTGTGGCTCATGCTGTGGTTTCTGTGGGTGATTTAGCCATAGAATCCACAGCAAGATTGAGCAGAACACTTACATTTTCAGCGTCCTGCTTCAACTGGATACAATGGGAGGCAGATTCACAGCGGAGTCTACCTCAAAATCAGAGACAAATTTCTCTGTGTGAACATACCCTTAGTTGCACACCATTAAAGAGGAGCTTTCAGCAACTCCACCAGTTCAAGTTCTTGCATCTGTTAATAGGCGCCACTGATTCCAGCACCCCCATGCTTTCTGAGTAATAACCACAGGTAGTTTTGGTGCCTGATGTACTATTTAGGCTCTGTAATGTCAAGTGGCTGGTCTATGGCAGGAGCAGACAAGGGATGTGATTCAGAGCTCCAATCAGAGGCAGCCAGTGTCAGAGCTCAAAATCACACCCCCTTGTTTGCTCCTGCCTGACACCGCCCTCCTGACAATACAGAGACTAAATAGCACAGACACCAAAACTAACAGCATTGATTGCTCAGGAACAGTGGGGGCTTGAGAAAAAACTATGCCAGAAATTGTGGAGCAGCAGCTATTACATGATGGAAAGAAACTGAGGCGCTGGAGGTGGTAAAAGGTCCTCTTCAAAGAATATTATTGTGCAGCAGGACAAGAACCTCAAATATACAGCCCATATTATTAAGAAGTATCTTCAGTCTAAAGAACAAGGAGTCCTGGAAGGGATGATATAGATATAGCCCTGATCTCAACATCATCCAGTCTGCCCGGGATGACATGAAGAGATAGAAGGATTGGAGCAATCCTACATCCACAGAAGATCTGGGCTTAGTTCCCCGAACAACTTCCCTGCCCAATTCTGCCAAACGCTGTCTGCAAGTCTACCCAGAAGAATTGATGGAAGGCAAAGGGCAAAGGTCACACCAAATATTGATGTGATTTAGATTTTTCTTTTATTCTCTTCATTTTTTAATTGACAGAAATAAACTGTTAACCCTTCTATTTCTAAAAGCATTATTACTGTGCTCATTGTACTCATTTTTTCCATGCCTGCCTAAAACTTTTGAGCATCAGTGTATGTGCTGTACCTGGCTCTATTATATATGTTTTGTAATATAAGTAGTGTATATAGCATTATTATTATGTTCTGTTCCTGGTACTATTATGTATGCACTGTGCCTGACATTATTATATGTGCACTGTGCCTGGCATTATTATATGTGCACTGTGCCTGGCATTATTATATATGCACTGTGCCTGGCACTATTATATATGCACTGTGCCTGGCATTATTATATGTGCACTGTACCTGGCATTATTATATATACACTGTGCCTGGCATTATTATATATGCACTATGCCTGGCATTATTATATATACACTGTGCCTGGCATTATTATATATGCACTGTGCCTGGCATTATTATATATGCACTATGCCTGGCATTATTATATATACACTGTGCCTGGCATTATTATATGTGCACTGTGCCTGGCATTATTATATATACACTGTGCCTGGCATTATTATATATGCACTGTGCCTGGCATTATTATATGTGCACTGTGCCTGGCATTATTATATATACACTGTGCCTGGCATTATTATATATGCACTATGCCTGGCATTATTATATGTGCACTGTACCTGGCATTATTATATATGCACTGTGCCTGGCATTATTATATATGCACTGTGCCTGGCATTATTATATATGCACTGTGCCTGACACTATTATATGTGCACTGTGCCTGGCATTATTATATATGCACTGTGCCTGGCATTATTATATGTGCACTGTACCTGGCATTATTATATATGCACTGTGCCTGGCATTATTATATATGCACTGTGCCTGGCATTATTATATGTACACTATGCCTGGCATTATTATATGTGCACTGTGCCTGGCACTATTATATATGCACTGTGCCTGGCATTATTATATGTACACTATGCCTAGCATTATTATATATGCACTGTGCCTGGCATTATTATATGTGCACTGTGCCTGGCATTATTATATATGCACTGTGCCTGGCACTATTATATATGCACTGTGACTGGCATTATTATATATGCACTATGCCTGGCATTATTATATGTGCACTGTACCTGGCATTATTATATATGCACTGTGCCTGGCATTATTATATATGCACTGTGCCTGGCATTATTATATATGCACTGTGCCTGACACTATTATATGTGCACTGTGCCTGGCATTATTATATATGCACTGTGCCTGGCATTATTATATGTGCACTGTACCTGGCATTATTATATATGCACTGTGCCTGGCATTATTATATATGCACTGTGCCTGGCATTATTATATGTACACTATGCCTGGCATTATTATATGTGCACTGTGCCTGGCACTATTATATATGCACTGTGCCTGGCATTATTATATGTACACTATGCCTAGCATTATTATATATGCACTGTGCCTGGCATTATTATATGTGCACTGTGCCTGGCATTATTATATATGCACTGTGCCTGGCACTATTATATATGCACTGTGACTGGCATTATTATATATGCACTGTGCCTGGCACTATTATATATGCACTGTGCCTGGCACTATTATATATGCACTATGCCTGGCATTATTATATATACACTGTGCCTGGCATTATTATATGTACACTATGCCTGGCATTATTATATATGCACTGTGCCTGGCATTATTATATATGCACTGTGCCTGGCATTATTATATGTGCACTGTGCCTGGCATTATTATATATGCACTGTGCCTGGCATTATTATATGTGCACTGTGCCTGGCATTATTATATATGCACTGTGCCTGGCATTATTATATGTGCACTGTGCCTGGCATTATTATATATGCACTGTGCCTGGCATTATTATATATGCACTGTGCCTGGCATTATTATATGTGCACTGTGCCTGGCATTATTATATATGCACTGTGCCTGGCATTATTATATGTGCACTGTGCCTGGCATTATTATATATGCACTGTGCCTGGCATTATTATATATGCACTGTGCCTGGCATTATTATATGTGCACTGTGCCTGGCATTATTATATATGCACTGTGCCTGGCATTATTATATGTGCACTGTGCCTGGCATTATTATATATGCACTGTGCCTGGCATTATTATATGTGCACTGTGCCTGGCATTATTATATGTGCACTGTGCCTGGCACTATTATATGTGAAAGGTGCCTGACACTATTATATATGCACTGTGCCTGGCATTATTATATATGCACTGTGCCTGGCATTATTATATGTGCACTGTGCCTGGCATTATTATATATGCACTGTGCCTGGCATTATTATATGTGCACTGTACCTGGCATTATTATATATGCACTGTGCCTGGCATTATTATATATGCACTGTGCCTGGCATTATTATATGTACACTATGCCTGGCATTATTATATGTGCACTGTGCCTGGCACTATTATATATGCACTGTGCCTGGCATTATTATATGTACACTATGCCTAGCATTATTATATATGCACTGTGCCTGGCATTATTATATGTGCACTGTGCCTGGCATTATTATATATGCACTGTGCCTGGCATTATTATATGTGCACTGTGCCTGGCATTATTATATATGCACTGTGCCTGGCATTATTATATATGCACTGTGCCTGGCATTATTATATGTGCACTGTGCCTGGCATTATTATATATGCACTGTGCCTGGCATTATTATATGTGCACTGTGCCTGGCATTATTATATATGCACTGTGCCTGGCATTATTATATATGCACTGTGCCTGGCATTATTATATGTGCACTGTGCCTGGCATTATTATATATGCACTGTGCCTGGCATTATTATATGTGCACTGTGCCTGGCATTATTATATATGCACTGTGCCTGGCATTATTATATGTGCACTGTGCCTGGCATTATTATATGTGCACTGTGCCTGGCACTATTATATGTGAAAGGTGCCTGACACTATTATATATGCACTGTGCCTGGCATTATTATATATGCACTGTGCCTGGCATTATTATATGTGCACTGTGCCTGGCATTATTATATATGCACTGTGCCTGGCATTATTATATGTGCACTGTACCTGGCATTATTATATATGCACTGTGCCTGTCATTATTATATATGCACTGTGCCTGGCATTATTATATGTACACTATGCCTGGCATTATTATATGTGCACTGTGCCTGGCACTATTATATATGCACTGTGCCTGGCATTATTATATGTACACTATGCCTAGCATTATTATATATGCACTGTGCCTGGCATTATTATATGTGCACTGTGCCTGGCATTATTATATATGCACTGTGCCTGGCACTATTATATATGCACTGTGACTGGCATTATTATATATGCACTGTGCCTGGCACTATTATATATGCACTGTGCCTGGCACTATTATATATGCACTATGCCTGGCATTATTATATATACACTGTGCCTGGCATTATTATATGTACACTATGCCTGGCATTATTATATATGCACTGTGCCTGGCATTATTATATATGCACTGTGCCTGGCATTATTATATGTGCACTGTGCCTGGCATTATTATATATGCACTGTGCCTGGCATTATTATATGTGCACTGTGCCTGGCATTATTATATATGCACTGTGCCTGGCATTATTATATATGCACTGTGCCTGGCATTATTATATGTGCACTGTGCCTGGCATTATTATATATGCACTGTGCCTGGCATTATTATATGTGCACTGTGCCTGGCATTATTATATATGCACTGTGCCTGGCATTATTATATATGCACTGTGCCTGGCATTATTATATGTGCACTGTGCCTGGCATTATTATATATGCACTGTGCCTGGCATTATTATATGTGCACTGTGCCTGGCATTATTATATATGCACTGTGCCTGGCATTATTATATGTGCACTGTGCCTGGCATTATTATATGTGCACTGTGCCTGGCACTATTATATGTGAAAGGTGCCTGACACTATTATATATGCACTGTGCCTGGCATTATTATATATGCACTGTGCCTGGCATTATTATATGTGCACTGTGCCTGGCATTATTATATGTGCACTGTGCCTGGCATTATTATATGTGCACTGTGCCTGGCATTATTATATATACACTGTGCCTGGCATTATTATATGTGCACTGTGCCTGGCATTATTATATATGCACTGTGCCTGGCATTATTATATGTACACTATGCCTGGCATTATTATATGTGCACTGTGCCTGGCATTATTATATGTGCACTGTGCCTGACATTATTATATATGCACTATGCCTGGCACTATTATATGTGCACTGTGCCTGGCATTATTATATATGCACTGTGCCTGGCATTATTATATGTGCACTGTGCCTGGCATTATTATATGTGCACTGTGCCTGGCATTATTATATGTGCACTGTGCCTGGCATTATTATATGTGCACTGTGCCTGGCATTATATTACATGTGCTCTGTGCCTAGCCCTATTATATACTGTATGTTCTGTGACTAGTACTATTGTATATGCCCTATTCTGTTCAATGTTATATATAGGATATGATATGGACATATACAGTTGAAACCAGAAGTTTACATACACTATATAAAAAGACACATATGCAGGTTTTTCTCACTATCTGTCATGAGTTTACACCATTCCAACTGTGAGACACGGGGGTGGCAGCTTCATGTTGTGGGGGTGTTTTGCTGCAGCAGGGACTGGTGCACGTCACAAAATAGATGGCATCATGAGGAAAGAACATTATTTGGTAATACTGAAGCAACATCTCAAGACATCAGCCAGGAAGTTAAAGCTTGGGCGCAAATGGGTCTTCCAAATGGACAATGAACTGAAGCTACTGCCAAACTGGTTACAAAGTGGCTTACGGATAACAAAGTCAATGTTTTGGAGCGGCCATCACAAAGTCCTGATCTCAATCCTATTGAAAATTTATGGGCAAAGCTGAAAAGGCAGGTGCGAGCAAGGCGGCCTCCAAACATGGTTCAGTTACACCAGTTCTGTCAGGAGGAATGGGCCCAAATTCCTACCAACTATTGTGAGAAGCTTGTGGAAGGAGATCCAAGACGTGTGACCCAAGTCATACAGTGTAAGGGCAATGGGACCAATTACTAATGAAATGTATGTAAACTTTTGACTTTGCAGAAAGTAATAAAAATTCCTTAAAAAATTCTCTCTCTCGTTATTCTGGCATTTGGCAAATATAAATAATTTTGGTAATCCTAATTGATCTAAAACTGGAAAGGTTTATTCTGATTTCATGTCAGATAGTGAGAAAAACATCCATATGTGTCTTTTTGTATAGTGTATGTAACCTTCTGGTTTCAACTGTATGTATTTAATCTAGCATGCCAGTGAATGGTGCTTTATATTATACTGTATAAGCGCTATGGCGGATTCCATTTACTATTCACTAGTCTCATTAGTACTTTAGTGACAAATGAGGCAGTGTGTGCCTTGTGCCTCAGACATGTTATCTGTAAGCTGTGTTATTTCCCCCATTACTTTGACTGCCTTCATTATGTAAAACTTCCCATTACAATGATTGTTTTTTTGGAATATTTTATTAGATGTAGAACTCTGAAAGCTGCATTAGGAACATTAGAGGTTTCCATTATTTTCCTTCCTTGCTCTTACTTCTCTGCGCTCATAGCTGCTTTGAAATGCCTTGACAGTGAGGCCCTTGTGAAGGATCTGCGCTTTCTGCTTCCGGTGACGGTAAAAGCATTGCTCGCTATCAGTGCAGTAAATTGTTTGTGTCCCTCCTTCCTGTACGAGAGACATTAGACAGTAATGTGCAGCTTTTGTCTCTTCTTTTTAATCGGGGCTTTAGATTTAAGTGCAGACGAATGGATTAGTCTGAACCGAGCAATCTACCTGTCCACCTCTGTGGAAGAAAACATCTCAGACCGCTGCTGAATGCAGGATGGGAATAAAGAACGACGCTGCACACAAAGGAGCCGGATTGTATTGTGACAAGTGACGTAGGAGGCCACTTTGGTTTTCTGCGATTGCCTTCAAATTGTACCATTATTTTCCATAGTAGAAACTATATCGCTGTTGTTACCTGGAATGTACAATGTATCTGTAAAGTCGGTGATATTCACTGATGGATCGGGAGCTGCCACCTCTATATGGAGCGTGTACCATACTGCACGTACAGATGTAGCAAAGTTTATGTCAAAGGTGCTGCAGCATGGTAACTCACATTAAAAGTTTGCTAGATTTGTAGTGGGCAACTTTTAAAGGGAATGTCTCTTTGTTAGTTTTCTCAGATAGTAATCAGGCACTGGTGACTAATTGCCAGCGCCAGGATGGTGGCAATATGGCTGCTCCACTGGGGCCAGCACTGCACTCCTCCATGGCCAAACCACCGCTGGGCTCAATCTGTCTTCTCCCAAGCTGTCACCCAATCACTGACCCTTACTAGTCATCCAAAGCCGCCCACCAGCGATGAAGGACATGGACTCAGCTTTTCACTGATGTCCTCTTTACAGAATAGCTGGCGAATTTACAAGGAGTGCAAGTCTACAGAGGCCAACTGTTGACAGGTGACAAGTAGTAAGCAACTGTTGCAAGCTAGTCCTAGTACAAGATCGCAGGTTGCAGTGATGAACGGTGCACTTTTGCTGGATTTGGGGATATGCTGCCCATCATCACCAGTGCACCTGTCCTCTTTCTCATAGGTAGAGATGAACAAACCTCTTGAGGTCTGTTTTAATGAATATTTGTTTTGGGGCAAACTTGCTCAGCATGGACCAGAAGTGTTGCTATTCAGACCCCAGAGTATAATAAGTGGAGGCCCAGGGGAGGGGAGTAAACATAACAGTGTTACTCACCTTGCCTCACCTCTCCTGGGCATTCTTGGCGATCCCCCCGGTATCTTCTTCTGACCACTACCATCCTGTGACTAGTGTCATGTGCCCTGGGGTCACCGCTGAGGGCTAATCAGAGGGAAATGCCAACATCATGATGCATTGACCCAGCTTCATAGTGTTTTGTGGGTAATAAACCGCAAAAGTTATGGGTTTGGGTTGAATCTGAATTTTTAGGAAAATTTGGTTTGAATGTAATTCAATCTAAACAAGTTCACTTATCTCTACTCAAGAGTGTCCTAGGCATTCGGTTCTTGGAGCCGAGAGGGCATCTTTGGTGAAGAGGAAACTTTCTTCTCATATTGTCTAAGCTAGTGACTTCACAAGCTGCCCTCTGCTCCTACAAGTAGTCCTCCTTCCAAGTTGTCCACCAAGCCTGCTGAGCTCATTGCCTTTGATTGTTGCTCCAAAGACTTAATTTGCATATTAGCAAAAACAGGGATATCTTGGCAACGGAGACAGCGATTCACAAGGGGAAATACTGTCTGATTCAGGTGACCTTAACTTATCTATCTATGGTGCTGGGTTCTGATGACAGTGCCAATGCCCTCCAGTGTGTCCCAGAGTCACTCTTTCCTGCCTCCTATGTTGCTGCCCAGTGTCAGTAAGCCACTTGTAAGCTACTAAAAATGAGAAGAGTTATTTGCATATGTGACTGCTTCTTGAGCCTTTTTGAATCCAGTTAGGGCTATATACTGTAGGAAATAGCTCTAAATCTATTGGTGGATGTAGCAATGGCAAATGGAATGCAAACCGCCATTCTTTACACTGCAGGCTGTATTTAAGCAACTGGAGATGAATACACAATACGTATGAGAGTTACATTACGAAATGACTTTTTCTAACTTCATGACCAAGCAGCTTTATTATTAAAAAAAGTTTCTGACCCCCCTTATTATGCGAAAAGCATTAACCCTATAACTACCATCTTAGATGGCAATGATCATATAGCATATTTACAGGATGCACCGAGGGACCTGAGAGGGTCAGGCTTAATATTACATTTCCCTCAGCCTTTTCTAATCTCGGTGCTGCTGGTCCCAGTAATGAGATGCCCCACGTAGAACAGCAGGCTGTATTTTATTCCAATCTCTTTTTTCTAGGCACATGTGTGATATCGCGTTCCTGCTGCGTGGCTTCTCACATGAAGTGATAAACTAGCATGAGCACATTGCACTCTGCGTTCAGTCTGCACCGATGGGATTTTTCTCTGAAACCTGCCAGTAAAACATTTCTTACCTGGATACAATAGGCGGATTGTTAACTCTTAATCTCTCAGGCTTATGCAGCTTGGACTTGAGGTTTTATGATGCATGGAGTTTGGGTAGGAAGTGAAGACAACGTCTATCTAGAATGACTCTTTATGGACATTCCCTTGAAATGATCTATGCAACAGAACTTGATGAGTTTCACATAAGAAGCAGACATGTAGGGGTGAAGGTGACATGGATAGATCTGGATGACTTTGGCAGGGTCACCAGCTAAAAGTTATTCCTCTCTCCTACACAATGTATGGACAGCAAACACCTGCATAATGATATAAATCCTTGACTTGTACTCTTCTTCAGTATATCAGATTCTGGGAAAGCTGAGTGGCATGCCAACCCCGAAGAGCCAATTTTGAATTAATGTCTAGCTAATTTCAGAACTGCGGTTACAATCCAGCTGCACTGTTAACACATTGGGGGAGAAATATTATAACTACAGCCCATGGTGAACAGTCAGGTCAATGCTTTCAATATTTAAAGGGGTTCTCCATCTCCCTCTCTCAGCAGTTTGCCTGCTGTCTCTTCTTTTCACTTCCTGTATTCTTCCATAAGCTGGTGGGCGGCTTTCACTGTTTGATAGAAAGGACACTATGAATTACCTTATTAGATATAGACATTGCCTTTACTATGAGGGGTTATTTATTATCATTACTTCAAATCTATAATAATGCAGATTAAATAATATGCACAGTAAACATATATTACATTACACAGGGTTGTACAGAACACTTACCTGCTTCTACAAAGAACAAACTTGCAGTAAACTCAATGTTATCTTAGTGTTTACATAGAAAAAATATAGTCCAAGCCTTTATCAGCAAACTGCAATTATCTGACCTGATTGTCCTGACCAAAGAGCAGGGAGAGAACTCAGTTACCCCCCGACCCCAGAGAGCAGTGAGAGAACTCAGTTACCCCCCCCCAGAAAGCAGTGAGAGAACTCAGTGACCCCCCCCGGAAAGCAGTGAGAGAACTCAGCCCGCCCAGAGAGCTGACAGAGAACTCAGTTACCCCCTCCCCCCCAGGAGTCATCCTCTGACCTGTTATCAGATACAGTACAGGGGCCAAGGAAACAATGTAGCTCTGGATTTCACTGGATAATAAGACACAAATGTGTCCAAAAGTACTAAAACTACTAAAAGTTTTTATCCAGTTGCACAAGATTATACTTGGACTGAACTGAGACATTTTGCAAAAAAAAAAAAAAAAAGGTTGATTGTCCAAATGTCCTGTGTAGGGAAAGAAATAAAAATGAAGAAAGAAAGTCACTAACAAATAACATATATATATATATATATATATATATATATATATATATGTAAAAGACAATTTGTGGAGCCAGCTCTATAATAGACAGCTTCAATGCCAAGTCCCCCAGAGTTAAACTTGTACATGAGCTCCTGCTCTAACTGTGAATGGAAGAGAAAACTGCTGCTCTGGTTGGAATTCACAAAGGCATCAATAATCTTTGGCTCTGTGCCTCCGCTTAGACAAACAACCACATTACAGGCATCTGAATGCACAGAATGTGATAAAACACATCTACACTTCTCCTCTGCCAAACCACATGGCCAGAAATGATGGATTGCAGCAAAGAATGAGTCCAAAGAATGTCATCTAGGTATAGCATTAGTATATAAATATAAACAAAGATGGATAGATAGATAGATAGATAGATAGATAGATAGATAGATAGATAGATAGATAGAAAGCTATGATAGAAAAGGTTAACAGTATACTGCTTATATAATTATATACAGGAGATACCCAGGTTATACCAGCATGGTCCATATCACTATATACAAGAAGATGTATAACTTATACCAACTGTACATATATAATTATATACAGGAGATACCCAGGTTATACCAGCATGGGCCATATCACTATATACAAGAAGATGTATAACTTATACCAGCTGTATATATATAATTATATACAGGAGATACCCAGGTTATACCAGCATGGTCCATATCACTATATACAAGAAGATGTATAACTTATACCAACTGTACATATATAATTATATACAGGAGATACCCAGGTTATACCAGCATGGTCCATATCACTATATACAAGAAGATGTATAACTTATACCGGCTGTACATATATAATTATATACAGGAGATACCCAGGTTATACCAGCATGCTCCATATCACTATATACAAGAAGATGTATAACTTATACCGGCTGTACATATATAATTATATACAGGAGATACCCAGGTTATACCGGCTGTACATATATAATTATATACAGGAGATCCCCAGGTTATACTAGCATGGTCCATATCACTATATACAAGAAGATGTATAACGTATACCGGCTGTACATATATAATTATATACAGGAGATACCCAGGTTATACCAGCATGGTCCATATCACTATATACAAGAAGATGTATAACTTATACCAGCTGTACATATATAATTATATACAGGAGATCCCCAGGTTATACCAGCATGGTCCATATCACTATATACAAGAAGATGTATAACTTATACCAGCTGTACATATATAATTATATACAGGAGATACCCAGGTTATACCGGCTGTACATATATAATTATATACAGGAGATACCCAGGTTATACCAGCATGGTCCATATCACTATATACAAGAAGATGTATAACTTATACCAGCTGTACATATATAATTATCTACAGGAGATACCCAGGTTATACCAGCATGGCCCATATCACTATATACAAGAAGATGTATAACTTATACCTTCTGTACATATATAATTATATACAGGAGATACCCAGGTTATACCAGCTATACATATATAATTATTACAGGAGATACCCAGGTTATACCAGCTGTACATATATAATTATATACAGGAGATACCCAGGTTATACCAGCATGGGCCATATCACTATATACAAGAAGATGTATAACTTATACCAGCTGTACATATATAATTATATACAGGAGATACCCAGGTTATACCAGCTATACATATATAATTATTACAGGAGATACCCAGGTTATACCAGCATGCTCCATATCACTATATACAAGAAGATGTATAACTTATACCGGCTGTACATATATAATTATATACAGGAGATACCCAGGTTATACCGGCTGTACATATATAATTATATACAGGAGATCCCCAGGTTATACTAGCATGGTCCATATCACTATATACAAGAAGATGTATAACTTATACCGGCTGTACATATATAATTATATACAGGAGATCCCCAGGTTATACCAGCATGGTCCATATCACTATATACAAGAAGATGTATAACTTATACCAGCTGTACATATATAATTATATACAGGAGATACCCAGGTTATACCAGCTGTACATATATAATTATCTACAGGAGATATCCAGGTTATACCAGCTATACGTATATAATTATTACAGGAGATACCCAGGTTATACCAGCTGTACATATATAATTATATACAGGAGATACCCAGGTTATACCAGCATGGGCCATATCACTATATACAAGAAGATGTATAACTTATACCTTCTGTACATATATAATTATATACAGGAGATACCCAGGTTATACCAGCTATACATATATAATTATTACAGGAGATACCCAGGTTATACCAGCTGTACATATATAATTATATACAGGAGATACCCAGGTTATACCAGCATGGGCCATATCACTATATACAAGAAGATGTATAACTTATACCAGCTGTACATATATAATTATCTACAGGAGATACCCAGGTTATACTAGCATGGTCCATATCACTATATACAAGAAGATGTATAACTTATACCAGCTGTACATATATAATTATATACAGGAGATCCCCAGGTTATACCAGCTGTACATATATAATTATATACAGGAGATACCCAGGTTATACCAGCTGTACATATATAATTATATACAGGAGATACCCAGGTTATACCAGCATGGTCCATATCACTATATACAAGAAGATGTATAACTTATACCAGCTGTACATATATAATTATATACAGGAGATACCCAGGTTATACCAGCATGGTCAATATTAATGGATGGAAATCTGACAAACCTACTTGAAGTCTGATCTGACATAGCTACACAAACATGAATGCGAATTTATGTTGTGGCTCAGCAAAGTATCTATTTATCTATGACAATGTGAACAGAGTCTAAATCTATGGTTGAGTCAAGAGAAGCAGAGGTCAGTAGAATGGAGTTCTAGTCCCCACAAGGATATATTATGAGGCTTACTTTAAAGGGGTTTTCCAGGCAAAAAATCTTTTTTAAAAAAAGGTCTGTTAGCATAGCTCCCAACTGTCCCAAATCCAGCGGGACAGTCCCGATTACTGCTGTCCCGCCGTCCTGGATGGCTTACGGCTTGTCCCGCTATGCCCCTGAAGTGTTTTGCTCATTAAACAACTTTGCCCTGATCCATTGACTCTTATCTCAGGTCCTCTCTGCTGAGTCTCCTCCCCCACAGCTCACGTGTCGCGCGACGCTCCCACTGAGCCAGGAGAGGAGACTGAACTCATGCGACCTATGAGCCGCCCCCTCTACAGTCCAGCCCAGCCCAGTGCAGCACAGAGCAGAGCACAAGTGCCTGGCAGCTAGTCTCCTGTAAGTACTAGTCACACCTCATGTCTGTGTGGGGTGAATCACCAGGTGTGCGGTGTTAATGCCCCACAACCCTGCACACTGTGCACTAAGGGGAAGAAAGCAGAGAGGGTAGGCTGTTTATTTGGAACTGCATGTTGGAGGGGGCTGAACTTTGGAAGAAAGAGTAATGATAGTTACATGGGACTCCATGTTGTAGCGGGCTGAAGGGGGAGAAGGTGGTGCTTTTTTATGCATGGGACTACATAAATTGGAGGGGGCTGAATAAAGAGGGGGTGATGTCTACATAGGACTGCATGTTGGATGTAGTGGAAGCAGGGAGGGAGGATGATGTTGTCTACATGGGTCTGCATGTTGATGGTGGCTGAAGGGAGAGGGGGGTAATGATTTCTACATGGGACTGCATGTTGGGTGGAGCTGAAGCAGGGTGAGAGGATAATGCTGTCTACATTGAACTGTGGGTGCACCAGGAGAGAGACTTTATACTGTGGAGTCAATTTGAAGACAACATTATAATGTGGGGGCATATAGTATTAGGGTGACTGTAAGAGCATTATACTGTGTGGGGAGCAGAAAGAGAAATGGATGGGAATGGGCGGAGTCAATTTAGAAGTGGGTGGAGCTGAATTTGCCGCGGCGCACCACTCATTTTGTCCCTCTTTCTGTCCTTTAAAAGTTGGGAGATATGCTGTTAGTGCTATTAATGGGTTAATAAGTGCAACCAAATCCCTTTAGCAGTGTTTTGAGTGATTTCTGGGTTTCTCTGGGAGCGCCTGGCATCTTCTGCATTTGTTTACATTGTGTAGTTTCCTGCTGCCTTAGCTGATGCAATGCATTCTGGTAGTTGTAGGCTCTCACACTTTCTCCCTCTCACTCCTGCCCCCTCCCTCTCTAACACCCCCTCCCTGTCTCCCAAGCTATGACTGCCCCAGGGATATGGGTAAATATACATTTTTGATTAATTATGTCATTTAGAAAGTAGGCGGGGGAGGGTGTTTAGATTAGTGTAGGGATTTAATTTTATCCTGGACAACCCCTTTAGCTTTTAGAGCAGGTTGGTTCGCAATGCCATAGAGGTGTGAATGGACATATCTGACTGTTCTCTGCAGACTGGTGTCTATAGCCGTGTGCTTACTTTCCATATATATATGAACAGGACATACAGAAGGGTTAAAGTCGCTGAGCATTTTCATCAGACATATCAGACAATTGCACCAGTTTATATCATCAGCATCTCTTCTTGCCACCCTGTTGCCTTTTACTAGTTTGCATTTGTACATGCTGTTTGCTTCAGCAGTGACATCAAAGACGCACAAAGACGCCAAGTCTCAGTTCAGAGTCACAGACAGTATTTAGATACTTCTGAGAAGGCAAAAGTCTTTCATAGTTTTCTTTTCGTTACATTGTAATATTTTATTTCACCCTCATCACTTCTTTAATCGACACAAGCGATAAACAATTTCATGTAGCGAGTAGAAAAAATGTAAGGAAAATAAATGACAAAAGTTAGGATTTTATGTTCACTGAATATAAAGTCAGTGGAATAAATAAAGACGGGCGAACCTCGCAAGATTTGTGCTACGTATATTTGCGAGACTCAAAAATTTTATTTCACGGGATGTGATATTATTACACTTTGGGGTCTCTTTAGACTCTAGAGTATAATAAATGGAGGACCAGGCTGGGTGTAGAAAAATGATAATCAGCCTAAACCGCATCTTCTGGCCTCTTGGGTGACAGCAATGGTTTGGGCCCCAGTGGTCACATCAGGCCACTTTGACGTGAAGGTCATGAGGTCAACATTCTCCAAGTGACCACTGAGGCTTATGATTTGGCCACTGGCCTGCTGACATCACCAAAGAGTCCAAAAGACCATAAGACACCCAGGAAAGGACACCAGATGCTGCAAGGGAGCCAAGGAAAGGTAAAAGGTCATTATGACTGTTTAGCATTCTTACTCATCTCATGTGGGCCTCTGCTTGTAATAATGATTCATTGGGGGTGAGCTCCAAAAATTTTGGAATATTTTAGAGAGAAAAAAAGGAAGAACATGGAACGCACATCCCAGAATCTTACAGTGATCTACGCCACAGCAATGGCAGATACCATGCAGCACTGCACCATGTGAACAAATCGCAAAAAGTTCAACTTAGATGAACCAAAAGTTTTTGGGAAATAAGTAAAGAACCCTGCCTGCTACAAACCAGTTTGCTGAACTCTAGTGGCATAATTCACTGGATACTGCAGTGTTACAGAGTTACTGTATAAGGAAGAGCCTCCATTGTATGATGTTGCATGTAGGCTCTATAAGACAGCACACAGAGGACCGGCGTCTCTATTCACACTGATGTCAGCAGTTCTGTCACATTTAGAGCAGTATTAAGAACTATTTTTAAAGAATGATGAGGGACCCCATAGTAATTCAGTGGGGTCCATCATGTGCCGCTGATGTCCATTGTGCAAAGCTTCCTCCAGATGTGAAAGGAGCCTTACTAACTTTTCTGCAACTGCAGGAAATTTATAAAACTTGAAGTCTTAAGATATGTATAAATGTCAGGAGCTGGTTATGACCACAGCCGTATATAACGTGTCCCAAAAAATCTTATTGTGTAACGTCTTGTCTTTCATGGGGTCAGTAGCCCTGAAGCCGCTCACTTTCTCTGTCCGACCCAGACAATAAATGTGTTAATGTATTTATTATATGTATCGATTTCTGGACAAAGGATGATAAAATAAAAAATATTTATGTGGAGAGCACAAAATCCTTCACTTCAGAAGTAACGTAACACTGTCTATGAGTGAAAGCAGGACGGCTCCAGCAGCAGCTAAAAATGATACACGCTGGAGAACAGATCCGCGCTGGCTGCAGACAGGCAGACTCCCTGATGTTTTAATTTTTGATTTAATTTTTTGATAATGCTGCATGGAGACTTCTTTGTCTGAGATCAGGAAGGAGGGAGACAATGGGGGGTTCCAGCCTGTTTGTGGCTCGCTTCTACGATTTTGTTTTAATCCCTTTTACTGTAATCTAAATCTAATATCCTAATGTGCTAGATCCATGTGCTGGGATTCACTGCGCAGGAGAATGGATATACTGTATGTCTTAGAAATGTTTAGCAATATTTGATTGTATTCATTTGATTTAGATAAAATAACAGTTTATTTTTATGAGTATGTCATAAAAACTTCTGTAGCTTTCTATACTCCTTTTTTTTTTTTTTTTTTTTTTTTTTTTTTTTTATATTTTTTTTTTTTTTTTTTTTTTTTTTTTTTTTTTTTTTTTTTTTAATAAATTATTTAAAATAAAATAAAATAAAGAATGTTTTTTTTTTTTCTTTTTTGCTTGATGGTTATAATTTTAACTTTTTTTGTTTTTTCAAAAATTGCCTTTTGCTCTTTGTTTTTCTTTGTTTTTTTCAGTTAACACTAATGTGAACCTAGAATAATGTAGATTTACATCTGTCTCCTATGTGAAAGAATGTAACTACTATAATACTGCTCCTATGTACAAGAATATAACTACTATAATGCTACCTCCGATGTACAAAAATATAACTACTATAATACTGCCCCTATGTACAAGAATGTAACTACTATAATACTGCTCCTATGTACAAGAATATAACTACTATAATACTGCCCCTATGTACAAGAATATAACTACTATAATACTAGCTCCTATGTACAAGAATATAACTACTATAATACTGCTCCTATGTACAAGAATATAACTACTATAATACTGCTCCTATGTACAAGGATATAACTACTATAATACTGCTCCTATGTACAAGAATATAACTACTATAATACTGCTCCTATGTACAAGAATATAACTACTATAATACTACTCCTATGTACAAGAATATAACTACTATAATACTGCTCCTATGTACAAGAATATAACTACTATAATACTACCTCCGATGTACAAGAATACAACTACTATAATACTGCTCCTATGTACAAGAATATAACTACTATAATACTACCTCCTATGTACAAGAATATAACTACTATAATACTACTCCTATGTACAAGAATATAGCTACTATAATACTACCTCCTATGTACAAGAATATAACTACTATAATACTGCTCCTATGTACAGGAATATAACTACTATAATACTGCTCCTATGTACCAGAATATAACTACTATAATACTGCTCCTATGTACAAGAATATAACTACTATAATACTGCCCCCTTTGTACAAGAATATAACTACTATAATACTGCCCCCTATGTACAAGAATATAACTACTATAATACTGCTCCTATGTACAAGAATATAACTACTATAATACTGCTCCTATGTACAAGAATATAACTACTATAACACTGCTCCTATGTACAAGAATATAACTACTATAATACTACCTCTGATGTACAAGAATACAACTACTATAATACTACTCCTATGTACAAGAATATAACTACTATAATACTGCTCCTATGCACAAGAATATAACTACTATAATACTGCTCCTATGTACAAGAATATAACTACTATAATACTGCTCCTATGTACAAGAATATAACTACTATAATACTGCCCCCTATGTACAAAAATATAACTACTATAATACTGCTCCTATGTACAAGAATATAACTACTATAATACTACTCCTATGTACAAGAATATAACTACTATAATACTGCTCCTATGTACAAGAATATAACTACTATAATACTGCTCCTATGTACAAGAATATAACTACTATAATACTACCTCCTATGTACAAGAATATAACTACTATAATACTGCTCCTATGTATAAGAATATAACTACTATAATACTACCTCCTATGTACAAGAATATAACTACTATAATACTGCTCCTATGTACAAGAATATAACTACTATAATACTGCTCCTATGTACAAGAATATAACTACTATAATACTGCTCCTATGTACAAGAATATAACTACTATAACACTGCTCCTATGTACAAGAATATAACTACTATAATACTACCTCCGATGTACAAGAATACAACTACTATAATACTACTCCTATGTACAAGAATATAACTACTATTATACTACTCCTATGTACAAGAATATAACTACTATAATACTGCTCCTATGCACAAGGATATAACTACTATAATACTGCTCCTATGTACAAGAATATAACTACTATAATACTGCTCCTATGTACAAGAATATAACTACTATAATACTGCCCCCTATGTACAAAAATATAACTACTATAATACTGCTCCTATGTACAAGAATATAACTACTATAATACTACTCCTATGTACAAGAATATAACTACTATAATACTGCTCCTATGTACAAGAATATAACTACTATAATACTGCTCCTATGTACAAGAATATAACTGCTATAATACTGCTCCCCATGTACAAGAATATAACTACTATAATACTGCTCCTATGTACAAGAATATAACTACTATAATACTACCTCCTATGTACAAGAATATAACTACTATAATACTGCTCCTATGTACAAGAATATAACTACTATAATACTACCTCCTATGTACAAGAATATAACTACTATAATACTGCTCGTATGTACAAGAATATAACTACTATTATACTGCTCCTATGTACAAGAATATAACTACTATAATACTACTCCTATGTACAAGAATATAACTACTATAATACAGCTCCTATGTACAAGAATATAACTACTATAATACTGCTCCTATGTACAAGAATATAACTGCTATAATACTACCTCCTATGTACAAGAATATAACTACTATAATACTGCTCCTATGTACAAGAATATAACTACTATAATACTGCTCCTATGTACAAGAATATAACTACTATAATACTGCTCCTATGTACAAGAATATAACTACTATAACACTGCTCCTATGTACAAGAATATAACTACTATAATACTACCTCCGATGTACAAGAATACAACTACTATAATACTACTCCTATGTACAAGAATATAACTACTATTATACTACTCCTATGTACAAGAATATAACTACTATAATACTGCTCCTATGCACAAGGATATAACTACTATAATACTGCTCCTATGTACAAGAATATAACTACTATAATACTGCTCCTATGTACAAGAATATAACTACTATAATACTGCCCCCTATGTACAAAAATATAACTACTATAATACTGCTCCTATGTACAAGAATATAACTACTATAATACTACTCCTATGTACAAGAATATAACTACTATAATACTGCTCCTATGTACAAGAATATAACTACTATAATACTGCTCCTATGTACAAGAATATAACTACTATAATACTACCTCCTATGTACAAGAATATAACTACTATAATACTGCCCCCTATGTACAAGAATATAACTACTATAATACTGTTCCTATGTACAAGAATATAACTACTATAATACTGCCCCCTATGTACAAGAATATAACTACTATAATACTGCTCCTATGTACAAGAATATAACTACTATAATACTGCTCCTATGTACAAGAATATAACTACTATAATACTGCTCCTATGTACAAGAATATAACTACTATAATACTACCTCCTATGTACAAGAATATAACTACTATAATACTGCCCCCTATGTACAAGAATATAACTACTATAATACTGTTCCTATGTACAAGAATATAACTACTATAATACTGCCCCCTATGTACAAGAATATAACTACTATAATACTGCTCCTATGTACAAGAATATAACTACTATAATACTGCTCCTATGTACAAGAATATAACTACTATAATACTGCTCCTATGTACAAGAATATAACTACTATAATACTGCCTCCTATGTACAAGAATATAACTACTATAATACTGCTCCTATGTACAAGAATATAACTACTATAATACTGCTCCTATGTACAAGAATATAGCAACTATAATACTGCTCCTATGTACAAGAATATAACTACTATGATACTGCTCCTATGTACAAGAATATAACTACTATAATACTGCTCCTATGTACAAGAATATAACTACTGTAATACTGCCCCTATGTACAAGAATATAACAACTATAATACTGCTCCTAAGTACAAGAATATAACTACTATATTACTGCCTCCTATGTACAAGAATATAACTACTATAATACTGCTCTATGTATAAGAATATAACTACTATAATACTGCCTTCTATGTACAAGAATATAGCTACTATAATACTGCTCCTATGTACAAGAATATGACTACTATAATAATACCCTCCTATGTACAATAATATAACTACTATAATACTACTCCTATGTACAAGAATATAACTACTATAATACTGCTCCTATGTACAAGAATATAACTACTATAATACTACTCCTATGTACAAGAATATAACTACTATAATACTGCTCCTATGTACAAGAATATAACTACTATAATACTACTCCTGTGTACAAGAATATAACTGCTATAATACTGCTCCTATGTACAAGAATATAACTACTATAATACTTCTCCTATGTACAAGAATATAACTACTATAATACTACTCCTATGTACAAGAATATAACTACTATAATACTGCTCCTATGTACAAGAATATAACTACTATAATACTACCTCATATGTACAAGAATATAACTACTATAATACTGCTCCTATGTACAAGAATATAACTACTATAATATTGCTCCTATGTACAAGAATATAGCTACTAGAATACTGCTTCTATGTACAAGAATATAACTACTATAATACTGCTCCTATGTACAAGAATATAACTACTATAATACTGCTCCTATGTACAAGAATATAACTACTATAATACTAGTATGTACAAGAATATAACTACTATAATACTGCTCCTATGTGCAAGAATATAACTACTATAATACTGCCCCCTATGTACAAGAATATAACTACTATAATACTGCCCCCTATGTACAAGAATATAACTGCTATAATACTGCTCCTATGTACAAGAATATAACTACTATAATACTGCTCCTATGTACAAGAATATAACTACTATAATACTGCTCCTATGTACAAGAATATAACTACTATAATACTTCTCCTATGTACAAGAATATAACTACTATAATACTGCTCCTATGTACAAGAATATAAATACTATAATACTGCCCCCTATGTACAAGAATATAACTACTATAATACTGCTCCTATGTACAAGAATATAACTACTATAATACTGCTCCTATGTACAAGAATATAACTACTATAATATTGCTCCTATGTACAAGAATATAGCTACTAGAATACTGCTTCTATGTACAAGAATATAACTACTATAATACTGCTCCTATGTACAAGAATATAACTACTATAATACTGCTCCTATGTACAAGAATATAACTACTATAATACTAGTATGTACAAGAATATAACTACTATAATACTGCTCCTATGTGCAAGAATATAACTACTATAATACTGCCCCCTATGTACAAGAATATAACTACTATAATACTGCCCCCTATGTACAAGAATATAACTGCTATAATACTGCTCCTATGTACAAGAATATAACTACTATAATACTGCTCCTATGTACAAGAATATAACTACTATAATACTGCTCCTATGTACAAGAATATAACTACTATAATACTTCTCCTATGTACAAGAATATAACTACTATAATACTGCTCCTATGTACAAGAATATAAATACTATAATACTGCCCCCTATGTACAAGAATATAACTACTATAATACTGTCTCTTATACTGTTCCTATGTACAAGAATATAACTACTATAATACTGCCCCCTATGTACAAGAATATAACTACTATAATACTGCTCCTATGTACAAGAATATAACTACTATAATACTGCTCCTATGTACAAGAATATAACTACTATAATACTGCTCCTATGTACAAGAATATAACTACTATAATACTGCCTCCTATGTACAAGAATATAACTACTATAATACTGCTCCTATGTACAAGAATATAACTACTATAATACTGCTCCTATGTACAAGAATATAGCAACTATAATACTGCTCCTATGTACAAGAATATAACTACTATGATACTGCTCCTATGTACAAGAATATAACTACTATAATACTGCTCCTATGTACAAGAATATAACTACTGTAATACTGCCCCTATGTACAAGAATATAACAACTATAATACTGCTCCTAAGTACAAGAATATAACTACTATATTACTGCCTCCTATGTACAAGAATATAACTACTATAATACTGCTCTATGTATAAGAATATAACTACTATAATACTGCCTTCTATGTACAAGAATATAGCTACTATAATACTGCTCCTATGTACAAGAATATGACTACTATAATAATACCTCCTATGTACAATAATATAACTACTATAATACTACTCCTATGTACAAGAATATAACTACTATAATACTGCTCCTATGTACAAGAATATAACTACTATAATACTACTCCTATGTACAAGAATATAACTACTATAATACTGCTCCTATGTACAAGAATATAACTACTATAATACTACTCCTGTGTACAAGAATATAACTGCTATAATACTGCTCCTATGTACAAGAATATAACTACTATAATACTTCTCCTATGTACAAGAATATAACTACTATAATACTACTCCTATGTACAAGAATATAACTACTATAATACTGCTCCTATGTACAAGAATATAACTACTATAATACTACCTCATATGTACAAGAATATAACTACTATAATACTGCTCCTATGTACAAGAATATAACTACTATAATATTGCTCCTATGTACAAGAATATAGCTACTAGAATACTGCTTCTATGTACAAGAATATAACTACTATAATACTGCTCCTATGTACAAGAATATAACTACTATAATACTGCTCCTATGTACAAGAATATAACTACTATAATACTAGTATGTACAAGAATATAACTACTATAATACTGCTCCTATGTGCAAGAATATAACTACTATAATACTGCCCCCTATGTACAAGAATATAACTACTATAATACTGCCCCCTATGTACAAGAATATAACTGCTATAATACTGCTCCTATGTACAAGAATATAACTACTATAATACTGCTCCTATGTACAAGAATATAACTACTATAATACTGCTCCTATGTACAAGAATATAACTACTATAATACTTCTCCTATGTACAAGAATATAACTACTATAATACTGCTCCTATGTACAAGAATATAAATACTATAATACTGCCCCCTATGTACAAGAATATAACTACTATAATACTGCTCCTATGTACAAGAATATAACTACTATAATACTGCTCCTATGTACAAGAATATAACTACTATAATATTGCTCCTATGTACAAGAATATAGCTACTAGAATACTGCTTCTATGTACAAGAATATAACTACTATAATACTGCTCCTATGTACAAGAATATAACTACTATAATACTGCTCCTATGTACAAGAATATAACTACTATAATACTAGTATGTACAAGAATATAACTACTATAATACTGCTCCTATGTGCAAGAATATAACTACTATAATACTGCCCCCTATGTACAAGAATATAACTACTATAATACTGCCCCCTATGTACAAGAATATAACTGCTATAATACTGCTCCTATGTACAAGAATATAACTACTATAATACTGCTCCTATGTACAAGAATATAACTACTATAATACTGCTCCTATGTACAAGAATATAACTACTATAATACTTCTCCTATGTACAAGAATATAACTACTATAATACTGCTCCTATGTACAAGAATATAAATACTATAATACTGCCCCCTATGTACAAGAATATAACTACTATAATACTGCTCCTATGTACAAGAATATAACTACTATAATACTGCTCCTATGTACAAGAATATAACTACTATAATATTGCTCCTATGTACAAGAATATAGCTACTAGAATACTGCTTCTATGTACAAGAATATAACTACTATAATACTGCTCCTATGTACAAGAATATAACTACTATAATACTGCTCCTATGTACAAGAATATAACTACTATAATACTAGTATGTACAAGAATATAACTACTATAATACTGCTCCTATGTGCAAGAATATAACTACTATAATACTGCCCCCTATGTACAAGAATATAACTACTATAATACTGCCCCCTATGTACAAGAATATAACTGCTATAATACTGCTCCTATGTACAAGAATATAACTACTATAATACTGCTCCTATGTACAAGAATATAACTACTATAATACTGCTCCTATGTACAAGAATATAACTACTATAATACTTCTCCTATGTACAAGAATATAACTACTATAATACTGCTCCTATGTACAAGAATATAAATACTATAATACTACCCCCTATGTACAAGAATATAACTACTATAATACTGCTCCTATGTACAAGAATATAACTACTATAATACTGCTCCTATGTACAAGAATATAACTACTATAATACTACCTCCTATGTACAAGAATATAACTACTATAATACTACCTCCTATGTACAAGAATATAACTACTATAATACTGCTCCTATGTACAAGAATATAACTACTATAATACTGCTCCTATGTACAAGAATATAACTACTATAATACTGCTCCTATGTACAAGAATATAACTACTATAATACTGCTCCTATGTACAAGAATATAACTACTATAATACTACCTCCTATGTACAAGAATATAACTACTATAATACTACCTCCTATGTACAAGAATATAACTACTATAATACTACCTCCTATGTACAAGAATATAACTACTATAATACTGCTCCTATGTACAAGAATATAACTACTATAATACTGCTCCTATGTACAAGAATATAACTACTATAATACTGCTCCTATGTACAAGAATATAACTACTATAATACTACTCCTATGTACAAGAATATAACTACTATAATACTGCTCCTATGTACAAGAATATAACTACTATAATACTACCTCCTGTGTACAAGAATATAACTACTATAATACTACCTCCTATGTACAAGAATATAACTACTATAATACTACCTCCTATGTACAAGAATATAACTACTATAATACTGCTCCTATGTACAAGAATATAACTACTATAATACTGCTCCTATGTACAAGAATATAACTACTATAATACTGCTTCTATGTACAAGAATATAACTACTATAATACTGCTTCTATGTACAAGAATATAACTATTATAATACTGCTCCTATGTGCAAGAATATACTGTAACTATTAAATATCTTCTGAAACCTGATAATTCTGAATATCAAAATTATCCATAGGTGTTTCTTGTATCTATTCTTAATTGCCATTTAATGCCTTTCCTTTTTGTTTTGCTGTCCTTAATTGTGTGATTTTCTATATACATGTATCTGAAGAAAATAACCCAACTGTCATGTTTCCTTTGTACACATTTGGACTCCTGTTGCTTTGTTACGGCCAACAGGAGAAAATTGCTGATCTATGCAGTTATTTTTTCATCAAATCCTGAACAGGACATAAAAAGCAACAAGAAAGTTTTCATGGCCAGCAAATCCTAAAAATAAAAGAAGTGTAGGCCAACTTGGATCATATATTGATTTCACAGATGAAGCGACACCTGGGATTTGGTGACTATAAGGAAGGTTTGTGACTTGTTTTTAAAGAGCTTTGAATAATTATACAGTGTCGGTCTCTGCAGGAAGGAGTCAGGTTGTGCTATGTGATGTGCGCTGTTTACGGCACAGCCAGTTAAAGCACAAGTCCCAATGAGAAGCAAAGTTAGTGCAATTGTCTCGCAGCAAGGTTTTAACAAGACGTATGTGTCATTGTCTCAGTCACAGTGGGACAGCCGAAACACAAAAAAATAAAATGTCTTATAAGGAGCGGTGAGAGGAAAATGTGGCTTCCTCCTCTCTATCAGAGCTGCATGATATATGTGACCTGTATCCTACCGGTACTACGTCCACTGCAATAAAGGGTGATATGGGTAATGTACTTTGTATAATGTAATTTGATAGAGGCTATAAGTTCTCACATGTCTATGGACAACTTAAAGGGTTGTTAGTATCGCAGTCTATGATAAATTATTACTGGATTTCATTATTTGCAGTAACAAGATGCTGGGTCACTTTATTTAAGCTTCACATACAGTATGAGATAAATTCCATCGGGTCACTGTATTTACTGAAAATTTAGCCAAGACGGAAGATCCATGTGTGAGAAATAAAGTGCCCGCCATGAATTTATAGATTGTAGAAACCCCTTTAGCAATAACTTCAAGTCCTGGTTTTCTGGAGGACTTTATCAGTCTCTGACATTATTCCGGAGGAATTTTACAACGTTGCATCAGGTCATTGAGGTTTCATTGTATTCATTTCTGCACAGCTCTCTTAAAGTTCCACCACAGCATTTCTATTGGCTTGAGGTCTAAACTGTGACTGGGCCATTACAACACCATAATTCTTGTCCTTCTGAGTCTCCCCATTGAAAATTTGCGGCTGTGTTCAGGATCCTTGTCCTGTCACATAACCCAGTTTGGCCAAGCTTTAGCTGTTGGATAGATGGCCTCATATTTGACTCTAAAATACATTGGTATACAGAGGAGTTCATGGTGGACTCAATGACTTCAAGATGCCCAGGTCCCATAGCTGAAAAATAAGCCCAAACCATCCATCTCCACTACCATACTGGTCAGTTGGTATGAGGCCTTTGTGCTGATATGCTGTTTTCACCAATCATGGCACTGGGTGTTATGGGCAAACATCTTCACTTTGGTTTTGTCAGTCCAATGAACATTGATCCAGAAGTTTTGTAGTTTTTTTCATATGCAATTTTATAAACTTAAAGCCGTTCTGCCATGTTATTTTATTACAAAGAAGAGTCCTTCTCCTGACAACCTTTCCACACACAACATACTTGTTCAGTCTTTTCTAATTGTACTGTCATGAGCTTGAACATCTTGACTCAAGCCTGTGGTCTGTGATGTGGCTATTGGGCTTTTTGCAATTTTGCATTTTTGACCTTGGGGTGAATTTTCTGGACATCGACTCCTGGGAAGATTGTCTGCTGTAAATGTTTTCCATTTTTGAATAATATTTATTACTGTAGATTGATGGACTATTTGGAAATAGCTTTATAACCCTTCCTAGATTTATGGGCAGCAACAATTGTTTTTCTAAGATCATTGCTGATGTCTTTCTTCCTTGACATTTGTCTTAGCACATGCTGGAATCCTCCAGACTAGAAAACTACCAAAACATCTGCTTTCATAGTAGTAGTCGTACTTGCTGATGATCAACTAATTAAGGGTATTTGATGAGCAACACATGGCTGCTAGGTAGCCTCTTAATTCCTATGAAAGCAGTAAGGTTGGACTTCATCTTTCACACCCAGCTTCTGCATTTTGGCCTAGTTTTTGTTAAATAAACAATGACTTGGTGTAATCTCTTTTATGCTCTTCTTTGTCTGAATTTGTACTTACCTAATTTTAAGACCTTCTCAGGATCAGATTTTTTTTATTTTAAATTGTGTTCTCATATGTAAAGCAATAAAATTCATTTATTTTTTCTCATGACTGTAGATATAATAGATAGATGTTAGATAGACAGGTAGATAGATGATAGATACATATGAGAGATACAGGTGCAACTCAGTAAATTAGAATATCTCTGAAACGTTTATTTCTTTCAGTAATTGAATTAAAAAAGTGCCCTCCTATATTTTCTAGATTCTTTACACACAGAGTCTTCTATTTCAAGTGTTTTATTTCTGTAAATATTGATTATGGATTACAACTAATGAAAACCCAAATCTAAGAAAATTAGAATATTGTAATTGACTTTGTCATTGTTCTCTGAACTTCAGTAGGGCTCACAATCTAAATTTATTTTAGAGTGTGAAAGGAAATGGGAAAACCTGGAGGAAACTGCACACTAACACAACTTCCAAACCCCATGCAGATGCTGACATTAGTCGGATTCAAACCCAGAGCCCCAACACTAACACAGAATGAGGGCTTGAGAAGAGTGTGTGAAAGAAAGAGTGAGAGAATGTGAGACAGAGAGAAAGAATGATGTTATATATACAGTATATATAGAGAGAGAGAAGGAGAGAGAGAGAGAGACAGAATGAAAGAATGAGGGAGAGAGAGCATGAGAGAGTGTTGGGGCAGAGAGAGTGTGAAAGATTGGATGAAGGAGAGCGTGTGTGAGAGAGAATGAATGAAAGAGTGTGAGAGTGAAGGAGATTGTGAGAAAGAATAAATAGAGAGAGAGAAAGAAAGAGAGAGGGGGAGAGAGAGAGATTTTATCGATTTTATAGATATTTTTATTTTGTCTAAAGGAATGCAAATCAGAAATTGTCAGCTTTTACAATAAATTCCAGTGAATAACTTGTCGGTTCCTGAGAAGTGAAGGGATGTATTCTGGTTTTATCATTTATTTGTTATGTGATATATTTTATGAAATTCTGAGTTTATCCACAGCAGAGAAGAAGAAAAACAACAAATCCTCTGAATCCTGGGCTCATGTACATAGAGCTCTGTCTATAATAGCTGTGCCTGTGAGCGACATGAAATCCTGCACATCTACATGCTGTATCTATAGCCAAATACATTGATTTATTTTACATTCACCAGGCAGACAATGAAAATCATTTGTCACATGTATGGGGGCTCTTGTTAATGCTCCATGTGCTTCATGCATTGATTGACCATGACTGGGAATAATCACAATACGTCTGTAGTAATGTAAAATGTGTGCTTATAGATAGCAGGCATAACTAATCAATCCTGCTCCCAGCACTTCTAACCCCTCCCCTGCAAATCTCTGGATCGATGTTCAGGAAGTGGATCTTAAAGTGGTATTCCAACCAAAACAAGTAACAGAATATAACAAGAATATGATGTTACTTCCTGACCACTGGGCATCTTACTGCTGGAAATCCATCCGATTAGTAGGCAGAATGGATGGACCACACTGTGTGTCGGATAGGACCACTATGACTCCTATTACAACTTAGCTTCTTCCACATCAGTGGAGCTTCGTATTGCAAAGTCATATGATTCTATCTATAAAGCTCCCCTCCACCCCTTGTTGAATATTTTAAATCCTAATTGTAAGCCTATAAATATGCGTATGGCCTACATTTAGAAACCAGTTTACAATAGATTTTGGCATAAACTGCACTAAAAAGTGTCTCAAATGGTGACATGCGGCAAACTTGTGCAAAGATTTATAACTTTTCTTGGTTACGAAAAATGGATGATGGCGAATTTGCATCAGGGTCATGTGAATAAGACTTAAGACATATTTATTTTTATATTACATATTATATTTTTTTAAATCAAATTTTATGTTAAAGGTACCTGTGTTTTTATATAAAGTTAAAATATCTGCAGGGTCTTGCTGGGCAGTCTGTTCTATGACTGTAAAAGCCTCATACATGTGTCCTATAGGTTTTTGACTGATAATATCCTCATTATGGCTGCAACACATTTTACATTTCTCCCTGAGACAGGGGGCATGTACACTAAGGAGCATTACTACAGCTATTACTGGTTTTACATGCAATTCTGTCAGGATTAACTGTAAAATAGCAAACAAATGGCTAAGAAAAGCCCAAGTGACCATAATATCGGAGATCCAGGGACATTGGACTGTGAATACAGAGCATGATGCCTCCAAACAGATCCCTAACACAGGAAAATGGTGATCTATGAGTACAGTCAGGAAAGCTGCTCATTGTCTGTGAATAATATCCCATCTGTTAAGGCAGCATTGTGACTCAGTGGTTAGAACTGCAACCTTGGAGCACTGGAGTTCTAAGTTCAAATCCGACCAAAGACAACATCTGCAAGGAGTTTCTATGTTCTCCCTGTGTTTGCGTGGGTTTCCTTCCATACTCCAAAAGATCTACTCATAGGGAATGTAGACAGTGGTGAACCTAGCCTCTTTGCTGCCTGAGGCGGACTATCGAAAGACGCCCCCCCCCCCCAAAAAAAAATAATATAAAATTGTGTTTCCATGCTGTTAGCGTCACACACTGTTATTGTCGTACAATAAACATACACAAACTTATGAAACAGTTTTTAAGAATTCTTCTTACTGCATTACTTCAGTATCAGATCAACAACACGGCATTAACAATGAAAGTAACTTCACACATCTTCTGCTTGGTGGATGGACAAGCCCACGTGGCCCCCATTCTCTATAATAGGAGGCCGCAGATAGCTGAGGACTGGACTTCGGGTATCTTTGGCTCTCCCATTGAAGTGAATGAGAGCCACGCGGGTTCATCCATCCACCAAGTGACACACCTATATATATGGCTGCGGTCAGGCTGGATTCTCACCCAGTGGGGGGAAAAAAAAACAATTCTCAGGCTCAGTGGGGGTCTCAGCAGACAGACCCCCATCACTCAGGTATTTATCCTCTATCATTTAGGTGTATACAGGGCAGTAACATTCTGTGACTTACAGGTGACGTCTCTGACTAATCCTTCACATTTCCCTTCTCTTCCCTTTGGGCCGCCATGACCACTTCTTCCAGCTGTGACTTGTCTCTGTAAAGTTTGCAACACAGACATCTTTGTCTCCTCACTTTTCCAGGCACCGACCCACATTGTCCTCACCTGCACCCCCATCCTGCTGCTACCTCAATTATAAAATATATTATATAACCCCCCATAATGAATAATACCCCCAAGTGCATCTTTATATTAATAATGTCCGTGTGTACCCTGTATAAATAGTGCCCCTTATTAATAATGCCCCAGGTGTTAACTAATTAAAAGGTTTTCCAGGTCATTAATAAACTAATCAGTGGGGCTCAAAAACCCAGGACCCCTACTGATCAGCTGTGTGAATGGTACCTGTGTAAGTGCGGTGACCGCTTCTCTGTTTACATAGTGTCATTCATCTCATAGCGGCCGTGTCATGTAACTACAGCCTAGTCCTATACATGTCTATGTGACAAGACTGTAATTACATCACACGGTCACTATAAACAGACAGTGTGTAATATAAACAGGCGCCATAGCCCCTTCTTACAGCTGATCAGAGGAGGGGTCCACTGATCTCTTATTGATATCTGTCCTAAGGATAAAACATCAATAAAAATGAGCTGGAAAGACCCTTTAATAAAGCCCAAGTGCCACTTTAAAGGGGTTGTCTAGGATAACCACTTTTTTAACATGAGGCTGGGAAGGTGCTCCAGTGTCTCCCAGCGCATTCCAGTTCTGCTGCTCCGGTGTTTTCTTCCCCTCAGCGGTCATGTGCGGTGGGGACTTCCGCCAGAAGAGAACACCAGAGCAGCAGAACCAGACTGCGGTGGGAGACATCGGAGCACAAGGGACAGGTGAGTAGGTGTTTTTTTTTAATACAGTATTACATGGTATTATGGCCCACAGCGGCCCCTGTACACAGTATTACATGGTATTATGCTCCGCAGCGACCCCTGCACACGGTATTTTGCCCCGCAGTGACCCCTGAACACGGTATTATGCCCCGCAGTGGCCCCTGCACATGGTATTATGCTCCATAGTGGCCCCTGCTCTCGGTATTATGCTCCATAGTGGCCACTGCACACAATATTATGCCCCGCAGTGACCCCTGCACACGGTATTATGCTCCATAGTGGCTCCTGCACATGGTATTATGCTCCATAGTGGCCCCTGCACTCGGTATTATGCTCCATAGTGGCCCCTGCATACAATATTATGCCCCGCAGTGGCCCTTGCACACGGTATTATGCTCCATAGTGGCTCCTGCACATGGTATTATGCTCCATAGGGGCCCCCTGCACTCGGTATTATGCTGCATAGTGGCCCCTGCACACAATATTATGCCCCGCAGTGGCCCCTGCACATGGTATTATGCGTCATAGTGGTCCCTGCACTCGGTATTATGCTCCATAGTGGCCCCTGCACTCGGTATTATGCTCCATAGTGGCCCCTGCAAACGGTATTATGTCTCATAGTGGCCCCTGCACTCGGTATTATGCCCCATAGTGGCCCCTGCACTCGGTATTATGCTCCATAGTGGCCCCCCCATGCGGCCACTTCCCACTTCCCAACAGACCAGTAAATCCAGAAATCCATCTTTATCTGGCCACAGTCTGACCTTCACACGGGCCCAGGTGAGGAAGGAGATGAAAAAGATCAAGGCGAGGAAAGCCGCAGGGCCAGATGACATCAGTGCAAGGCTAATTAAGACTTGAAGGGACCAGCTGTGTAGTATAATTACATATATGTATAATATGAGCCTGAGGCAGGAAATAGTCCCTGAATTATGGAAATCTTCTTGTGTGGTACCAGTTCCAAAGAAACCCCACCCTATGGACCTCAACGACTACAGACCTGTAGCACTGACATCCCACCTGATGAAGATCTTGGAGAGATTGATTCTCACTCATCTCCGCCCTCTAGTGAGCCCCGCTATGGACCCCCTCCAGTTTGCTTATCAGCCGGGCATTGGGGTAGATGATGCCATCATCCATCTTCTGCACAGGGCTCTGTCTCACCTGGAGAAACCAGGGAACACAGTGAGAATAATGTTCTTTGACTTCTCCAGTGCTTTTAACACCATACAGCCCAGGTTATTGAGGGACAAGCTGGGCCTTGCTGGAGTGGACCACCACCTCTCCAACTGGATCCTAGACTACCTCACAAATCGACCTCAATATGTGAGAGCCCGAGACTGTGTGTCAGGTACCGTGATCTGTAATACGGGGGCACCTCAGGGTACGGTTCTCGCCCCTTTCCTCTTCACACTGTACACTGCAGATTTTAGGCGCAACTCATCCAGCTGCTACCTACAGAAGTATTCTGACGACTCTGCAATAGTGGGTCTCATCACAGATGATGATGACAGGGAGTACAGAGAACTGAACCAGCATTTTGTGGACTGGTGCCACCGGAACCACCTGAAGATTAACGCGGGGAAGACCAAGGAGATGGTGGTGGACTTCCGTAAAGGCAGATGCCCTCCAAAACCAGTGGACATCCTGGGGACGGGCATCGAGATTGTGAACACCTATAAGTACCTGGGTTTGCTCCTTAATAATAAGCTGGACTGGGCAGATCATATGGAGGCCCTGTACAGGAAGGGCCACAGCAGGCTGTACCTGCTTAGGAAGCTAAGAGCCTTTGGAATCCGGGGGGCACTTCTTAGAACTTTCTTCAACTCGGTAGTGGCATCAGCCATCTTCTTTGGAGTGGCCTGCTGGGGGAGCAGTATATCAACCAGGGACAGAAATAAACTTGACAAGCTGATTAGAAGGGCCAGCTCTGTCCTGGGGAGCCCACTGGACCCAGTGCAGGTGGTGGGTGACAGAAGGATACTGTCCGTGGTGAGCTCCATGCAGAAGAAGAAGTCCCATCCCATGCATGAGACTGTGATCGTGCTGAGCAGTACTGTCAGTGACCGACTGCTCCACCCTAGGTGTGAGAAGGAGCGCTATCGGAAGTCTTTCCTCCCCAACGCGGTTAGGCTGTACAACCAACACCGACCTAAGCGGAGATCATTACACACAGAGAACTGAAATATCTCTCTGCCTGTTAAATCCCCCCCCCCCCTCTGCTACGCCCTATCTGTCTGTCTGCTATTAATGTAATGCCTCTCACCTTGGAACATTCCTGTACATGTTGTATTTGTATTTGTATCTGCTTATCTTTGATGCTGTAACACACTGAATTTCCCCATTGTGGGACTATTAAAGGACTATTATTATTATTATTATTATTATTATTATTATTATTATTATTATACTCTGGGGTCTAAAAGACCCCAGAGTATAATGATCGGAGACCCAGGTGGTGACAAACATAAAAACCAGTGTTACTTACCTGGGCTCCGATGCGCTCCCTGCTTTCGGCCCTCTTCAATGTCGCACAGACCGGCGTCGCAACATAATGACGTCGGGCTGGCTCACGTGACGCCTGGGACGTCACCAAAGAAGGCCGAAGCTTGCTGGGAGTAACATCGGATCGCCGGAGAGGTGAGTAACAATGGTTTTTATGATTATCATCTCCCCTGGGCCTCCTATTATTATACTCCGGGGTCTGAAAAGACCCCGGAGTATAATAATAGAAGTATTTGGCCTCACTTACCGATCCCCGCTGCCGCTCACAGCCGCTTCTGATTCCCCCTTCTGAGTCTGATAGCAGAAGGGGAAGCTGCCACAGCAGGGGTGGTATCGATAAGTAAATAGGCCGTTACCTGCTGGGGATACTTCAGCATGTTACGGCCTATATATATATATATAAAAAGTTATTGTCACCTACCTGCAATCCCATGATGGAGCTGCCACCGCTGCCTCCTCTTCTTTTCCGCGACGTCTGCGTCTCAGCGTAGGAGGCACGATGACGTCATTGTATCGCCGACCTGCACTGACATGCAGAGGTCTTGTAAACCAGCCCAGGACAGGCCCCGCTCAGCGTTGTTTTTTTTTAAAGCGGCCTGTCCTGGGCTCGTTTACATTAAATAAGTAGTAAAAATGCTGCCCCCCAGACTGACAGACAGTGCCGCCTGAGGCGGCCGCCTCACTTCGCCTCATTAGCGGTGCGCCTCTGAATGTAGATTGTGAGCCCTATATGGGTCAGTGATTGACAATGTCTATAAAGCGCTGTGGAATATGATTGCGCTATGTAAGTAAGAAAATCTGTAATCACACAGACAGCTAGAAGTCAATATAAGTAGAGTTTTTGGTTCAGTGCACAGAGAAAGCTGTTGCAGACAGAGACTTTGAGGAAAATCAGCTCCTCCCCTCTCCATTCTTTGTGTGAGGAGAGAGAACAGAACTTCCCCCTCTACTCACTGTGAACCCATCTTGTTTCACAGTGATAACTAAGGATGGAAGTTCACTAATAACAGGGGGTGAACAGAAAATTAGCTAAAAAAAGACTTCTAGTGACGAGAATGTTAGAGAGGTTTTTCATGCAGAAAGAAGCAATATATTTAAATAAAGTGCATTACATTTTTGTCCAGAATCTCATGCTCTATTAAATGAGGATATGTAGTCAGAAAAGTTGGTGACTATTTAAGCATATTTTTAAAGAATTTTTGGTGACGTTCTCACTAAGCTAAACCATATGCTGATACTTCCTGTTTTTGGTAGGAGATTTCTTTGTAGCAGTCACCGTAGCAATCACAGCTATCATGTATATGTACTGTAAATCCAGAATTCTCCAGTCAAAATCTGTGATTTCACAGTTTATCTACTCCCTTTTCTGCAGAGGTCATAAAGGATATCTAGAAAACTCTCCCATAGATGTCAGTAGGGTCTTCTCCAGACCATTGTGCCCATGGTCCATCTCCAAGAAACAGGAAGTCACAAACTATTTCAGGCTTAGTGGCAAGAGTTAGAATTGCAAGATTTTAGGATTTTTAAAAATATAGATAATAACAAATTAAAAACCAATGTCCCAAAAACAGTTTAAAGATGTGTTTAATATAAAAACGTGTTTTAAACAATATGTCATTCTCCTTTAAAAGAGAAATGCTGTCTAAGGGAATCGAGAACCGAGATTGTGCACTCCATATTTCTGTGCCATGATTTACAACATATGATATTTTACAATTCAGTTGCATGAACATCTACATACATATATATGCAAACTCCACGCAGTAAGTAGATTCCAATCCAGGCAGCCTTTCCATCCATTATAACACTAGATAAGCCTGCAGCCGAACACCCCCCGGAAATGTAGTTGAGCTGCCGCAATTGTCTATGTTGTATTTTGCTATGTTTTAATGCATTAAGCATGTTTCCAGCCATCCCTGTGGCTCCGGAGGATTTAATAATATATATAGCAGTCCTTACATACTACATGCCTGGATCAGAGACATTGCCTCTTGCATTACCCCGAACATCTCTGCGGTGATCATTAACTGGGAAATTCAGCTCACTGTGTTACATGAGACTCCTCTCTCTGTTCTGTACAATGTGTTGCTGTATTATGTGCACTTTTATTGGATAACATTAAAAAATGATTCAACTAGATATATAAATATAACATGGAGATGGTGGGGGGGGGGGTAAGGAGCTTTAAGCAGAAATAAAAGAAATATAAATCCCATGAGTCGTCATTTTGTGTGACATTTTGTAACTTTTCAAAGAAACACTAAGGAAATTGCAACAAAAATAAAAACATAATTCATTAAGTCCTTCCTTATTTCTGTTCATACTATCTTGTCTTATGTTACAATAAAACTAAGAAGTATATACAAACTTTTCTCTCTGTGCCCCCTACTCCCAACTATTCCTCCTCCTCACTGTCCTGTCTGGTTGTAATACAACTATCTGCAGCAGGAGCCTCCCCCCATCTGTACTTCTGCATTAGGACAAGAACATCATTAAACTTGTCACCCTTGACTAAACAGAAAAGATGAGCTGGAGACAACCCTTAATATATTCTGCTTTTATCATTCATTTCTAGGTTTAGCATTCCCTTAACAGCACCAGAGGAAGCTTCAGTAGAAAGTGAAATGTGGCATTACATGGTGCACATCCGCATGTTGATTCCTCAAGGGCGGGAGCCTCCTTTAGCAGTGACTATCCAATCTATAACAAGTACTGCTGCCCCCAGCAGAAGTATCACTCTCCAAGGACCATCTACCCCCTACAAGGTGCAAATGTAATAGGACCACATTATTAACTACTTCATAACAAGACCATTTTCCTGGTTCATGACTAGACACATTTTTGGCATTTTTGAGTTCATGTGCTTTCGAAAGATATACCTTTTTTTTTTGTATACATTTTTTCTTTATTTGATAAGAAAGGAAACACATAACAATCATAGCATCAAAGTACAATGAACAATGCCACAGAGCAATTGAAGCATTATGTGAACTCACATAAGGCAATACAGTGAATAATACAAGGTGAGTATACAGAACGTTCACAGTATACGCAGAAAAACAACAACGCAAAATTAGTAGTAACTTTGCCACTATAAATTGTCTACCATTCACGGCATCATAGTACTCATGTGAAATGAATACAAACAATACAAGACAAACAAGACAGACAGTCCAGAAAAACAGTAATGAGACCAATCAACAGACAAACTGACAGGGTACTAACAGCAGACTGAGAAGGTGGAAGGGAAGGAGGGGAGAGGCAAGAAAGGAGGGGAGATATAGAAGGAGAGAGGGAAAGAGAAAAGAAGAGGAAGAAAAAGAAGGAGAAGAAGAGAGATAGTTGAGTTAATGCAGGCAAGGGAGCAAAGTATGGTTGGTGGGTCCAGCTTCACATGAACGGTATCTAGGGTGAGGTTATTTGTAGCTACTTCTCCCATGTTTCGAGAAATTTCGGATGAGTTCTCTTCGTCCAGCTCATCAGCTCCTCAAAACGGGCTATTTGATGCACTTTAGCCTCCCATTCCTTTGGAGAAGGGGGCGAGGTTTGTAGCGAGTGTACCAGTATAATAATTTTAGCAGCCTCCAGTAAACACATGATCAAGAGATCTTGATGGGGTTGATAATGTGTTGAAGTTATAGCTAAGGTGTCAGTGCAAAAGTAGGAGAGGAGACCTGTCATATACGGTCTTGTACCTAATTCCAAAAAGTAGTCAGGGCTGGACAGAACCACCAGATGTGTAGGTAAGTTCCAGGTGCAGAGTGACAGCGCCAGCCAGAGTTGTCGGATGTAAGCTTCCTATGGAACAGCCAATCAGGAGTTTGGTACCATCTAGATAGGAGTTTATAGTGGTTCTCTTGTACATGGATACAGGAGGAGAAGCCATGAGAATAACATCAGATAAATTCAGTTTCTTTTGAAGACAGGGAGAGGCCCAATTCTTTCTCCCAGGAGATAAGGAACGCTGGTTTAGAAACTGTTTGTTTATCTATGTGCTGGTGTAGAAGGTAGGGCATTTTCCTAGCGGGCTTCTCAAACTGGGTGAGGTTACTGCGGACAACAGTCCGTTTCCAGAACACCGAAAGGCAGTGCCGTAAGTGCTGTAGGTGAAGAAAGTTCAGTTTAGGATGTGATAGAAGAAGCATTATTTCTTCAAAAGATACCATTCTTCCATCAGGGCAGAGGTCTCAAAGTTGTAGGTTGCTTAAACTGCACCACAGTGAGTGGTAAGTTGAGTGTTTTAAATCAATCAGGAGTGGGATTAGACTATCTGGAAGGAGTGTAGAAGGAAAGGGCGCCAATTCCTCTGATATTATCTTCCAGATCTCAGTGCATCCTCTGATGATAGGGTCTTGAGTGAGAGCTCTAGCTGACGGGAGATGGGGGAGACGAGATTCGCCCACCAACTAAATTGCACCGCTCGGTAGTATTTATAGACGTCTGGTAGGCTAATTCCTCCAGAGATGCATTTCTTTGCCAGTTGCGACCAAGCCAGTCGGGGAGTTTTGTTTCTCCAAATAAATCTTATGAAAGTGCTACGTAGGCTTCTAAAGAATGCAGATGGAAGGTGTATAGGAAGCATAGCAAGCCGATACAGTATTTTCGGAAGTATATACAGTATATCTGAAGTAGGTTTTTGCGACCAAACCAGGAAAAATGTAGTTTATCATATGAAGAGAGAAATGGTCTAAGTTCGGCTAGGAGGGAGGTGAAGTTTGCTTGATACAGGTTATCGGGGTTGGCTGTCAGATGTATCCCCAGATATTTCATAGAGGAGTCAGTCCAACAGAAAGGGGTCGTTTGTTGTAGTCAGGATTTCAGCTCAGTTGGTATATTTAAGTGTAGAATTTCAGACTTTAAGAAGTTCACCTTATAATTGGATAAGTCACCATAGCTATTCAAAAGGTCTGTGAGAGCCGGGAGGCCTTCAGCTGGATTGGTCACAATGAAGAGTACGCCATCAGCGAAGGCAGTAGAGTGGAGTGTTTCTTTGTCCACTCTTATCCCTTTGATAAGTGGGTGTTAGCGCATAGCTTGAAGTAATGTCTCTAGAGCTAAAATGAACAGGGACGGTGACCTACAACTTTATTTTTTAGTTGCTTGGGTTATTTATTATTTATTTTATTTAGAAACATTTTTGTGTCTTTTTGGACATACATAGGACTTTATTGCTCTGTTATTTTCATATTTTGTTTTTTTTAGTATCCAATAAAATGTAAAAACGGGGGTTGTGTCTGTTTTTACATTTCTTTTCTCAATAGCATAAAGTATTCCTAAAATACTTTTTAAAATAGATTTCCCTCTCTGTTAAGGTAATTTTTTTACGTAGGTGACCTATTTTTGTGGTGAGGGAAAAACCTGTAATGTGGATGTGGTAGGTGTTTCATAATAATAATAATAATAATAATAATAATTATTATTATTATTATATTTATTTAATTTATTTTGGTCATTACTATTATTTTTATTATTATCATTACTAAAATAATTATTATTTTTACAAATTGTGCCAAATCTTCCACCCTTATTAGCTTAGTTACAGGAGGATATACTAATGGGGAAGGCAGGGATGGTGATACACCATCCATGCCTTCTTATTAGGGAGTCTGGGTGTTACTGACAGCCATTTCTTCTCTTCTGCAATGGCATGATCTAGTGAAGTTGTAAACTCTGCAAGAAAATACCAATATGTCCTTGCACAGATGTAGCCAATGGGTGGTCGCCAAGCGACGCCGTTAATGATGCAATTTTGTCTTTCAGAAAACATTTTTGCTCTTTTGCCTCTCATTTACCCCAACATGATCAATTTATATGGGCCCACCTGCCCCGACAATGTAAACTCATATAGATGGGCACTATTCTATGCAGTGTGTCTTAAGCCTGCAGAATGAACTCAAGATGTTTTTTTGAGTACTAAAAAAATGTCTTTACAGGAGGGAGTACCACGTGGCCAAGATGGAGGAAGTCACCACCCCACATGTACAATGCAAGTGACAAAGTAAGTTGACACTTCCTAACAAAGTGGGTAAAATGAGGCAGATCTGCTGTGAAGCAATGCAACAACATGAAGCATAAGGGCGCAACAGCCTATATAAAACAGCAAATGCAGAAGCCAAATAATATTCTTAGGATTACATGCTGCAACTGCCTTTGTGAAATCCCAACAAAGATTTCAGTTTGCTCACAGAAGGTGTGATGTTCTCTCCTAGGATTTCCTGATGCTTGATTAAATCCACATTGCCATCCATGTGCTGCAAGTTCCAATGCCAGAGGGAACAAAGCAGCCCTAGAGTATCATTGAGCCACCGCCATGCTTCACTGTAGACATGGGCTTTTTTCAGAGTTTCTTCCTCTTCCAGAAATACCGCTGGATATAAGTCTAAAAAGTTTGGTTTTATTTAATTGTTCAACAGAATAGAATCCCAACACTTCTTTGACTTGTTTATATGGTTTTGAGCCTATTTCAGCCAAATTTTCTCAGCTGTTGGGTCAATAGAGATGTAGGTCTTGGAGTTTGGGAATTGATTTTTGACCACCTGCCTCCTCAGAAATCTGGTGGCATCAATTGCTAGCTTCTTCTTTCTGCCATGTTTAGGTAGTGTAGCCAGTATTCTATGTGTATCTCTATGAACATTATGTGCCTTTGCTTGTTTGTGCAAGGTAATGATCTCTTCTCTTAACTTTTTGGACCACTCTTTTGCCTTATTTCCACAAACCCTTAGGCAGTCCTGGTATGTGATGACTTTATCACAACCATTCCCAGAACACCCATAGACTATATACGCCCAAACGGTCCACTCTTAACTTTGCAGAACACCCACTAACTATATACATTTGGGCAGCCCACTATTAACCTTGCAAGAACGTATATATACGTTAAACAGCTGCATACACTTGCCTTGTAAATGTCCGCTCTATTCAGAGGGTCGAACAATTCTGAGATGGCAAGGGTCATTGAAAGTGGCATTTTGTGTTGAATTTGGAGAAACCAAATTTTATTAGTTGTGTTGAGCAATGTAAATTGTTCATCGGTTTGTTTTTTTTACAAACAGGGGAAAGTTTGCAAATATGGCTAATAAATCTAATTTGCAATGGGAGTAATTTTCAATACAATAATTACATTGTAATGTATGTATGTAGTGATGCCTCTTGATGGAAAATTCAAGAAAGAAAAATATCCAATTCTTGTAATTAAATCTTACATCTACAGTGTAAAATATTATTTATTTTAAGAAACTGCAATAAAATCTTCATTATTTAACCCTTTAAAAATGCAGGGTACTTTGTACATTAATGCTCGGCAACTTATTTCATATTTTCTTCTCCGCCTTCCAAAATTCATAACTTTTTTGTTTCTGTTGATATAGCTTAGTGAGGACTTATTCTTTGCATGACAAGTTGTACTTTCATTTGGCACCATTTTGATTACCTTTTATTAACTTTTTTTTTGGGGGGGGTCCATGTGAAAAAACCCACAATTCTATCATTTTTGCATTTTGTTTATTTTGTTTACATGTGTTTTATAAAATTAAAATGAGGTTTTTTTTGGACTTTTTGTGATTTATTTATACTTTTTTTTCTGTCACACAAGGGGATTTGAACCTTGGATATGCTGATCCCCAGTGCAATGTACTGCAATACATTTTATTGCAGTAATCACACATAGGCTTCCTATTTGCAATAGGTATAGACAGTCAGGAGCCCGTTGCTTAGGCTCCTGGCTGCAATGGCAACCCCTTCTAATCCGCAATCTAATCACAGGGGTCCATAGGGGTGGAGGGGATTGGCGATCTTGCCCCCAAACCACACAGATGCCGTGATCGCTAGTGACTGTGCAATACAACTGAAACCTGGGAAGTCACGTCTCACGCTCCTGTGACTGCGGCATGAAAGTGCTGTACTATTACGGTGTTCAGTATTACCTAATAGGCTCAGCATGACATAATAGTACGAGGCAGAGCGGGAAGGGTTTAATGTCTTTATTTTATATTTTTACATCTCACTCACTTATTTTAGTTTAAGAATTTCTAATAAAATTTTCATATTGTATTTTATTTAATTGCCTTTATTTGAAATTTTATGTTACGTTTCATTTAATTTCATTTACTTTACATTTAATTTTATATACATGTATTTTATGAATTCTACTTTATTTCATTTTTATTTTATTATTCCTCAAAGGATTTTATTTCAGACTTTCCAGCCGGGTCTTATAACTTATCCCAACGTTGACTGACATCAATTGAAGTGATATTTGAGCTTTGAGATGAACTTAGCATTTGAACACATCCTTATCTGAAATTAATCTCAAACCTTTCCCTAAAAAATTTGGAAATAGAAGCTCAGTTGGAGTCAGAGATGTAAAGACTGAAAGCTTTTAACCTGGAACTCAAATGTCAGTCGAAGACTTTTGGGTCAAAGCTCTTGGTTTCTGTGACTTCCTTTCTAACCCACCAGAAATCACAAAGTAAAATGACTATTATGTTTCTATATTTATTTCCGACACCTATCTGGGCATTATATTTGCAGCCATTTTCATCTTTACTCAGATTGAGTTCAGTATTGAGATGATTGGGATGAAAATCTTCAAACAGAGACTGAAATATCATGAGACACACAACATATAAAGCGGAGGATATCAGATGTATAGACTGGATTACTCCGCCTGGCTGATGAATATTTTTGATGTTAGATTTATTTCATAGAAGCCACGATGTAAAGTGCAGCATGCTGGGCGAAATATGGCACAGTAACAGTTTGACCTTTCACTGTAGATTCAAGATTTAATATATCATTTCCAATGTTTCAAAATGCTTTGTTAAAAAATATATACTTACCAAAATTTTCTATAGGAAAAGTTCAATATGAAAAATGTCTAAAAAATTTGCAAACTATGTGACCTGGATGGATCTTCAAATCCATTCCCTAGATATAGTTGACTCTGACATCTTTTTTGGCATTGAGTCTATGAGGAGTCTATGAAGAATCTATGTCACTACTATAACAGCTACTATCTTAGACCAATGGGAAACAAGAGTCATAATCTGTTAGTCAAGGAACATACTTGGGTAAAGCTAGGTAAGCTCAAGTGAAGACCGATAACACTGATGCATTGGGTCACAATTTCTCAATAATTGCCATAATGAATCAGCAATTTTTGCAAAAAGATTGGCTTCTGTGCCCAATTTCACATCACTTTTGATGTATGCTATGTCAAAACGTTATGACATAAACGTGTCACACATGAGACCCAGTCACAGTGACCTAAGACTTGACGTTAGGTAGAGCTAGAAGACACCAAGGATGCCTCAGGAAGAATATTGGAGATTGTGACGGAGCCCAGAAAAATTACAAGTACAATTGTTTTTTTTGTTTTTTTTTAATGCACCCTCCCTGTCCTCCAAATATTTCTAGGTCTGAAGAGATTCTAGAATATATTAATAGTATTTCTGGTTTACACTGATCTTCTTAGTGAACCTCGGAAATATTCTCCAAAGAAATCTCTCATGGTTCGCCCATCACTAGTATCAAGATGCAGTTCTCTAAAATACTGTTAAACAAAGCTAAATATGGTATTACTTGTGGAGGGTTTATGTTTTGTCCTCAACTATAGGGGATACAGAGTCCTTAGTGACCGAGGAAACCCACTGGTCCATGTGGAACATAAAAAGACACAAGTATTGCAAATGGTACATTGTAGATGAGGCCACTTGTTACAGATTTAGCATTTGTGGACACTCAGGAGCTTCCAGTTACACCTCGGCTCAATCCCTGTTTATTACCCCTCAATGATCTCATTCTGCTTATTTGTGTCATTCCGATCGATTTGCTTCCCCTGACATAGACAAACAAACTCAACGTTGCCAAACCCGCTAATGTACATTTACTTCGCTGGACTATAGTTGTGTTTTTTCTTACACCTTTACATATAACTCAGTTCACTGGCATTAGATTTACTGCAGCATTTTAATCTATGAAGGCAAGTAACCAGCTTCTATTTTTGACCATTGCACCTGTCAGGTGACGGCTCTGACAACCAGCCGAGCCATCGGCACCTCTTGTATAAATGACTATATTTTAATTAACTACATAATGTGCTCCTGCATTTTTTTTTGCTCATCTCACCACTTTCTCTTTTAATCTTCCTTCCATCATGCCGTGTAATTAATAACACCAGTTGTCACCTGATTCGGTGAGATATTTGGCATAACGTAGTAATGTCCAATCAGTGGCAGGAGATTTATAGTCACGTCACAGCGAGCAGGCTGCTTCCATTAAATTATATTAAAGCCTGGTTGATGTCAGTCTTTAGACTCATAAAAGATTGATTTAGCATTTGAAGCCCAAGTCATTGGCACTATCTTGGGCAGACGCGTCGTACTCTGAACACTTGGATGTTTTATAGATGGAACAGAGGTGGCAGATTATGCTACTCAACTACAGCTGCCAAATGTTCTCTCTGTTGCTTATAACAGCTTCTAATATCAAATTCTTCTAATGTTTTCTCATAAAATCATGGTGTGTTATCTTAAGTCTTATATGAGATAGCTATTAAACCAAATTATTTACCAAATCTTTTAATCTATCTATCTATCTATCTATCTATCTATCTATCTATCTATCTCATATCTATCTATCTATCTATCTATCTATCTATCTCATATCTATCTATCTATCTATCTCATATCTATCTATCTATCTATCTCTCTCATATCTATCTATCTATCTATCTCATATCTATCTATCTATCTATCTCATATCTATCTATCTATCTATCTATCTCATATCTATCTATCTATCTCATATCTATCTATATATCTATCAATCTCATATCTATCTATCTATCTATCTGTCTATCTCATATCTATCTATCTATCTATCTATCTATCTCATATCTATCTATCAATCTCATATCTATCTATCTATCTATCTATCTCGTATCTATCTATCTATCTCATATCTATCTATCTCGTATCTATCTATCTATCTATCTATCTATCTATCTATCTCATATCTATCTATCTATCTCATATCTATCTATCTCATATCTATCTATCTATCTATCTCATATCTATCTATCTATCTATCTATCTCATATCTATCTCATATCTATCTATCTATCTATCTCATATCTATCTATCTATCTATCTATCTATCTACCTCATATCTATCTATCTATCTATCTATCTATCTATCTATCTATCTACCTCATATCTATCTATCTATCTATCTCACATCTATCTATCTATCTCATATCTATCTATCTATCTATCTATCTCATATCTATCTATCTATCTATCTATCTCATATCTATCTATCTCATATCTATCTGCTAAGTGTTTCACAGATAATATGTATATTATATATATGCTCATTGTACATCTTTGTTGTCATTATATACATATTTGTATATTTGAATCATGAACTTTACTTCTGTTAGGTGACTTTAGGGTGTCAGCTTTTTCTACTTATAATGTCCTGGGGCAATTTGTCTCTATTTATACCCATACATTTATTATGTTTGTCAATAATACTATTATTGTATATAGTGTGAGAAAGTGAAGGGTGTGGTTTGGGAGAACAGGTATGTTCCAGCCAGGCAGTTAAAGGGTGTCTGGTAGAAGCCCACAGCAGGGAGGTCAGCTGACTAATTAAGGCCTGATATAGGCTGTGTGTCAGGACTAGGAGGTGGCACTACACCGAGGAACAGTGTGAGCTGTATAACTGAACCTGCATGAAGGTAAATCTGTGCCACCCGTCTAATGTAACCAGAACGAGAGTCTGGTAGCCAGGCTCCTGTATAGAGAGGGATTGTCTTCTTGTATTAGTTATTTCTCTGCCGAGAAGGTTTTGTTTTTCTTTGTTTGCGCCTTTTGTAAAGGCAAAACCTGTTAATTCACTTGCAAGTGAATAAACTCTGAACTTGAGTGTGATCCAGTCTCTGTGTCCCTGTTTCCTGCACTGCTACCAAGCATCTACCTGAGCGGTTCCCCACAATAGAAAAAGAATCTAATCTCATAAACAGCAATGTAGCTTATGTTAACTTCTAGTGTTTCTGCCTTTCACCATCAGCAGTGCAGCCTGTGTTCACATTAAGGGTATGTACACATGGCGGAAAATGAAGAGGAATTCTCTTCACTTTCCGCCGCCGGAATTTTCGCTGTGGTCTAGCCGCGACGGGATGCCGATGCAGGGCATCAGCATTCCGTCGCGGCATCCCGCTCCTGATTAGGCCTGGAAGAATGGGCCTAATCAGGAGAGTGTCTCAAGTCCATGGACACCACAGGCAGAATCCATGGCAAGATCGAGCAGGACTCTTTTTTTTCGCGACCTGCTGTGATCTCTGCCTCCCATTGAAAACAATGGGAGGCAGATTCCGGGAGGAATCTGCTCTGGCTTCGAGGGCGAATTCCGCCCCCAAATCCGCAGCAAATTCCTCTGTGTGAACACACCCTAAGTGTATCTCTCTTCCATAGATGGCAGTGCAGTCTGTGTTCACAATAAGTGTATTTCTCTTTCATAGACAGCAGTGCATCCTAGTGTCACTGTTAATGGCTTGTGCCTCCCGCAAACAGTGGTGCATCCTGTAGTCACGGTTATTGTTCCTGTCTCCCATAGACAGCACTGCACCTGTAGTCACTGTTAGTGTTTTTGGCTCTCATAGGTAACAATGCTGCCTGTGTTTTTATCTCCCATAGACAGTAACGCAGTTTATAGTCACTGTTAGTGTATCTGCCTTCCATATACATTAATATTGCTTGTGTTCACTGTTAATGTTTCTGTCTCTGATAGAAAGCAGTGCATCTATGGTCATTATTAGTGTTATTTATCCATAGACTGCAGTAAAGTCGATTGCCACAACTAGTATCTGTATCTCTAATTCAACATTTCTTTATTTAAATCCCAGCAAAAAAAGTTATATGGAGAGGCTAAGAAGTCTACCAAGCACCTTCAGAGAAGAGAGAAGTGACTGGAGGACTCCTCCCCTAATTTCATACAAATGTCGAAAATAACAACACTGCTGACTTGTATGGGAGTCAAACTAGAAAGAATGTTAAAGGGGTTCTTAAGAAATTAAACTAGCTGAAAGAAATGTTATAAAAATTAACCTAACCCCCAACTGATCTTTATTTATTACCCCAGAGCCATGATGTGCCAAATATCCACCACAGCCCATCATTGGCTCACGTGTCATACATGCTAGCATCTTGGTTGAGGCCAGTGATAGGCTGCAATGGTCATATTGATATACAGCTGTTCATGGCTCCAGGAAAATAAACAAGGACAGGCAGGGACCTATTGAGTAATAGGTAGCCGTGAAGCTTCCCTCCTTCTGTGGACTCTAGAATTAGTCTACTAAGAGATGAGGGAAGATGAGTATGACTTTTTTATTTTTTGGAACATCCCTATCTCCAGTCATTATAATCTATGGTCCAGAGACCCCAGAGTTTAACAATGATTCATGGCTGTGAACCCCAAAATTCTGTGGTTGAAACTAACATTTTTGGAAAATTTGCAGTGGACCCAACTCATTACAAACTTGCCCTCTCATCACTAATCTTACAATGTCTTCATTACACAGCTGCAGAGGACTATAAAAGTAGCCAAAAAAAATCATTGGGATTTTTTGGAATTTTCCACATATTTTTTGCTGCTGCTGCAAGATAGCTCTAGTTCTTTGTATTTTTCATGGAAATTGGTGAATTGGATGAGGATTTGACAGGACAGGGAAAGGGTAAGCAAACTCCTCCGACATATTTTTCATTATGTACTTGTTAATGATTCCTTTGAAATAAAGTTGAATGTTTACTGTTGATAATTAAAAATTAAGATTGTCTTGTATATTGATTGGGGAATTGGGGCCTTGACAAAATGTCTTTCTGTCTGGAATGTCAGGGAAGCACAGACCCGTGATGATGTACTACAGTGTAATATTTCATTCAGATTATAGAGAGACACAGCTGACAGCTGAATATCACTGAATTGTTCTAAGGCAGAAACTGTAATTTCCAAACTTGTATGGAAGAACAAGTCATCTTCCAACTCATCACAGAGAAGCCGTCATACGGTATTTGCTTTAACCCTTTAGGAATCTTGCCTATGTTGGACAATTTTCTTTCAAATTGTTTTTTTTTTTTTATTAAAGACTTATTCTTCTATATGGGTGAGTATTGGTATCATTTTGGGGAACATAAAAAGTACAGGGGCAAGAAAAAGTAAGTAAACGCTTTGGAATTATCTGGATTCTTTTGTTAATATAAGTACAAATTTGGAAATTGTTGGTGTTTGTTGAGGCCACATAGTAGCAAATCTAAAGGAGCACAATACCCTAATATCTATATAGTCCATGATTGTTCCCCTTTAGAAATGTTGATGCAAACCTGGACTTCACATGAAGGTTGTGCTCTCTTCTTCTAGACAGGGTCAGACACATCATAAATGCAGTTCATTAAGTTACATAGGGGCCATTTAGGCTTGGGCTTCACTATCTTCACAAATAGAAAACAGCATGCACGGTACTTATAGTTGGGATTTTGGAAATTATTCTGAGATCTTGCTTGTTGTTTACAGTCCACAAATTAAATTAGGTTTTGCTGAAGAACCACAAGGATAGAAATAATGAACTTTTCACTCTTTGCTGTACTACTTATCTTCCCACTTTCAGAACCAGTGCCCAGTGAGTGGCTGAAGATCTCTCCAATGGCCTCCCATCCCAAATCCTACCCAGATGGTTTAAGAACACAGTGGAGTCTGGGGCCAAGACAGCTGATCATAGAAGATGACCTTGGTTCTGAAGGTCTATTTAAACAGGCATCATTTTGCCAAATTTGCCAGGTCCATGCCTTTTCTGACTACCTCTACCTGCACAATGCAATTGTATTGCTTGTTCCTGATCTTGACCTGCACCTTGTTCCTGACCACTCTCCTTACTTGCCCTTTGAATTATCTTCCTTGTACTCACTGTGTGGCCCTTGGCAACATTCCTACTTATGCTTTTGTCTTGTCCTTCAACTTGTTGCTTAATGCAATACTCCATCATTTTCTTTAAGCTGTGCAAGTTAGTCATCAAATTGACCATGTTAGTATGTAATTTCTAACACTGTCACTCATACCCATACCCATGTTTAGTACCAATACTAACTTCTGATTCCTTTTTCTGCAAACCTATACATAACGCTTACTAAAATGGATCTTCCAGGATCTTCATTTGTGAGCATAACATCACTGAAGGTTCTGGAAGCTGCACTAACTGCTGTTGATAACATTGGGGAAGGTAAGGTGACATAGGGACTTTACTTTGAGACAGGGGAAATAATGTGTAGTATGTGAGAGAGGGGGGTTATAGGAAGAATATTATGTGAAGGGCAGAGGAGGAGCAGGGAGTCACTTTGACAGAAGAGGTATGGCAGAAGAACAGGGGGTAGGACTTTGATGAATATGAGGTCATATTATAGTTCTCAGTAGTATCTGCAGGCAACAGAGAAACCTCCTGTTTACACAGCAATCGATGCTAGTAAAAAGAGGTCAAACTGTGATCTTGTGAGCTATTGAAGAAGGTAAAAGCAGGATAAGCAAAGAGACAGACAATTATTAATACTAAGGGGATGGTTGGTCTTTCAGACAATATAATGAGTAAATAAAAATCACCAAAGTGCTCCTTTAATAACTGCTTTACTAATGCTGACCCCCTGGTTCTATTTTGGGCTATGTTACTACTGTATCTGTGCTACTGATGTCAAATGGCTGTTCCCTGGCCAATGCCCTGGAAATGTTCCTGCAGCAATGTGAACACTTTCTTGCTGAATGAGGAGCAGGACCACTTTAAAGGGTACTTCCAGTTATAAAAACTTTTCATAAATGTCTAGTACAGGTAAAAATAAGAAACTTTGAAATAAATCTTATTAAGGAGATCTGTTTCCTTCATCACTTAAGTTGTTCTTCTGCTCCTTATCGTCCATTTGACTGCTAGTTTACATTATATTTGTTTCCATATTCAACCTCACACATAGAGCTCTATGGAGGGGGGAGGAGGGAGTGAGATTCTCCTGCTGGCTGGTTAATTGATTTATTGCCTCATTCTGTGCACTCACAGCTTCTTATCTATAACCTAGCAGTGTTATAAAGCAAGGAATAGCAGAATGTAAGAGCAGCAATTATTTGAATATATTTTCTAATCCCCTCTTCTATTCATAGACTAATATGGAGAAAGGAACTGCCTGAAAAATGGAGAAGGAGACATATTTCTTTAATGAGATATATTACAAAGTTTCTTATTTTAATCTGTACAATTCATTGATGAAAGTTGTTTATAACTGGAGGTATGCTTTAACCATAGGGCAAATGGTGTATCTGCACTGGGCCCTATGGTAGTGGAGGCCCCCTTAATCAACCCATTTTAAGCAGGACAGTCCCACATTTAGGGTGTTGTCAAACTGTTCCACTCGGCTGGTACTCATTTGTACTCTATGTGGATCCTAAAGACACAGATAAAGTTGAATACAATGGCAGAACACAAAGCTGTCAGCTCTATGCTTCATGATTGAGGCTTCAACTGATGATGCCTGTGGCAGGGAAGCATTATGAGTGCCGAGCCAGAAACACAACTACAGCCAAAGCCTGAGGGCCACTCCGGGGGAATGGGGTTAGGTGAGCATAACTTCTTATAAATGTCTTGGTAACATATTTGAATAGTCGCTGAGGGGACAGGGGGAAATATGTGGGGCCACTAGAGGGAACACTATATTGTGTTGGCCACTTGAGGGGATAATAAATTATGTGGAGGGGACCTACCTATGAATCCTTAGAACAGGACCCACTAATGTGTTAAAAGGTCCCCAGGGTAAGGGTGAAAATCAGGAGACCCCTTAGACTCTACAGTTCAGTCTACCATACACCAAATAGATCAAAGCTTAGAGAGTCCTTTCCTGTATATACAGTATATATGTATATTTATATATAGATGAGGCGAACAAGTACCAAGTGCTTCTGTCCCAGAGTAGAGGGGTCATGGTCATATGAGCAAGAACCTGCAGAAATGCTCGTTGGTCATATAAACGTGTCTGTTCTCCTTTATCTAAGCCCTTCATAAATCAATGAATAGCTTTCAGCATCTCATCCTGAGCCTTGTTCTACAACCAGGTGATATTGCAAGTTGACAAACACACAAACACAAACTTGCAATTAATTTACATCAAATTAATTCTCTAAAACTTTTCCTGTAAGCAAAATAGTGTTTGCTTAGAACAGCAAATTAGTGCAGAAGATATTGGAGCTGTTTGTCTTCTGATTGGTACCATGAATTAAATATTCAGCTGCAAACCCTTCTTGGCATTATTGCAATATTTGCATGCTAATTACTCGGAATACTCAGAACAATATGAACTATTAAAGATAATTAGTAGAACTATCTTCGGATCAGTCGAGATGCACACAATTCCCAAACTTTGTTAATTTGAATTAATGTACAGTTTCCTGAGGTGATCTATGTGACGATTTCCTTAGGCTTCCATACCTCATCTCAACCTCCTGGGCTGTAAAATTCAAGTATTCTTTTAGCCTCTTGGAACCTCAAGTATCAGTTTCTCAGATAATATGTCACCAACGTTTTCCATTTACTAATTAAATATCCATTCTCTGCTAACCAAGGGTAACAACGAAGAAGCAGGGCGCCACAACACATACTAAAAAGATTTCTTCTATGTCAACTGCATCCTATTCTACCAGACACATACTGTGTATAAAGCAGGGCAAACATCAAAATGGCAGCAATGGGTGATGCCAACACAGTCTTGTGATTCAGGACAAGAAAGCCCTAAACATAATAATATACTATAGTATGATAATACAAAACAAAAACATAAGTCCACTCGGATCCATTTAAGGCTAAGGTTTTTTCCACAGCGCTTTTCACAGAAAGTCTACAGAGGATTTATTGAGTATTTCTCTGCACTTTTTCTTCTGCTATGAAACACATATGAAAAACATTTGCGATCCTGGAGTTAAAATTAACATGCAGCATTTTTCAAAAATGTATGTGTTTTTGAAAATGCAGCTTTTCCGCAGTTCTTTTTTTCTGCAATGTTTGGATGAAATTAACCAGAATCTCATTCACTTTGCTGGTACTGTAAAATACGGTTCCAGTAAATCAGGGGTAACCATGCAAGTTCACCTTCACTTACCGCTCCTGGACCCCCTCACAGCATCACGGTTCTCTTCTTCCTCTATCAGTCTCCTGGATGATGTCACTGGCCCCAAGAACCATTGAAGGCTGGAGGAAGCTAGGAGACAACGAAAGTGGACTGTGATGGAGTGCCTGATGCTGCGATGGAGTCCAGTAGAGGTGACGAAGGTGAATTTCAGTATTTTTTACTTTATTACCTCTTATTAATTTATTACCTCCTTGCCGCGGCCTCCGCTTATTATACTGGTTCAATGACACTGGTGGTTAAACCTTGCAAAAATTTGCATAGCGAATCTGTTCATTCCTGACTCCTCTTTGCCTTCCAGACTTCTGAGGAGGAAGCTCATCTCTTGTGAGAACAAAAGACTAGACATATTGAAATTCTCCATCCTTTTTTCCATGTGCCTTTAAAGAAGAGTCAGCGCACCCTCATACACATAAGAAATTTGACCAGTCTTGCCAACTATGCTTTCATGTGTGCAGACACTTTGGGGCCCCATGTACACGGGTAAATACAGTGTTAGGGTCTTGCCAGATGTAACAATACCCTCACACTACTGCAGCGGTCTGGGAGGAAGGACAGGGACAAGTGAGCCCTAATCTCACCCCAGCCACTGTCCCTTCCCATTGCCTCAGTTACCCTAAACGGTAAAAGGACAACCTGAAGACGAGCCCTATACTGAGTAAGTGACCATACAGAACACAGACAAAACAAACGACAAAAAGAGAGGTCAGGAAGCCAAGGGTTCGGTAACAGACGAGCAATGCAGTACAGAATCAAAATTCAAGAGAATAGTCACAAGGCAAGCCAAAGGTCAGAGAATCAGGTAACAAGGCAGCAAGGGATATAACAAAGAAAGCAGGCAAAGACAGTGCAATAACCGGCGACCATGTGAGGGCTGACAACCTGTTTATAGAAAGTCTGGGCAAGCCCCAGACTGGATTGGTAGACAGGCTGTCATTCACACAGGCAAGGCTGAGATTAACTATATGCGGTCCAGAGAGAAATGCTCAGAACACGGGTGTGGCTGGAAATCCATTACATTGTCTAGGACAGTGTTCAGACTGAGCAACAAGAAACCTACATAAAGAACCAAACTGAACACGCCTCCTTCGCCGCAGCATGCGAGCGGAGAGTGGCGCAGAGACCTGAATAGGCAGAGACGTTACATACAGTCTGAAAAATCCTGGACATTTCCTAGACTGAATTTGGTCAAGAGACTGTGACTCCTTGCATCATGGTGGGCTATGATACCAGGACTCCTTGCCTCCATGCACCTCTACTATACGCCATGCGGGACACAGGAGCCATGGGCAGGCAAAAGATTTTAGCATCATAGACCACTATGATATGAAGAGTCCCCCTTTGGGCCGTATTCAGTCCGGGAAGTTTAGACAATATGCAGTACGGATTTTCCTGATCGTATTTTCCCAAGGGCAGGAGGCCTTAGACACATTAGTATTACGACATCTGGCGAGCAGCAGAGCAGGACAGGTGTGATCCTTATGCATGTAAACACCATGCTAATAATACACGCATAAAGAGACATATGCAGTAAGTGAAGACTCTCAGCAAACATTTTCCCCACTGCACATTCTAATACAAATGTTACTTCGGAGCATCCATAACATTATTAACCTCCAAATATAGTCTGTCTTTTGACAGCTTTATTGAAATTAATACACTGCAGGTTTACCACAGATGAGCTGAGAGGTTCAATAAGTCACTGAAACAATGTCAGCTGGGACTGCAGAGCCACACAGATTGCCCTTTAAGGGAAGCAGAAATTTCTACCCGCATTATGGAGCTTGTTTGTTGTTTTGGTTTTATGCATCTATTTTTTTAATGTTATTAAAGCCTGCCAGGTCCCATATCCTGCAGATATTAGTGATGGGCTATTTTAAGAGATGTTCCTGCTGTGCAAATATAATGATTTACGCTGTGCACATAAGATACTTCACTTGTTTCTAGCCAAGGGTGTATGTTAGATAAGTAGACGCACCTAAATTAGCATGTCAGGTAGGTCTATCTCATCAGGAGGGTGGGCAATGTCTTGTTCTTTATGTAAACAGTACCCGTAGTCTATGAGTAACCATTTTACACCAGGACCTCTGCATGATAACCCCAGGTGCCTATCGGAAGGAGATGTCTACACATAGTCCATAGTCAGCTCTACTAGTCAGAAGGACCTTAGAAGACCTTCTTGGAACTTCCTGACGTGAGAACGCTAAGGGATAATCTGACTGTTGGTAGTAAGTGCAGTGTGGAGTTAGGGGAGCAAAATGGGTTTGACAGGTTCGTTAGAAATTTTTCCAAAAATGTTGGATTTTACTGAATCTGATACTTTTTAGGTTTTTCACAAATCCAGAAAAATGGCAGCTGGTTGGCTGCCATCTTGCTCTCTTTTTTAAAAAAAAATAAAAAATGACTCACCTTTCCTGGGCTCCACTGTTGCATTCTCTTCCTTTTCCTGGGCCATTCATCATCATATTTGGTCCCAAGGAACCTGATATCTGTGATTGGGCATCAGCAGTTACATAGGGGTCAACAACACCATTATGGCTGGTGGATTGTAATAAGGGTGAAATGTGTGGTGCCTGGGGCCTGAGGCTGCAAGGGGGGGCCAGTGGGAAGTAAATGAACATTTGCCTCCATTATAATTCGACTACATAATGAACTATATTGGCAGGGCATGGGAGTCTACTGGAGGTGAGTATTTGTTGGAAAAACCTTGCAACATTTGTCTCACAAATATTTGTGAGGTTTTCCTGGAAGTTTCATTCATGTCGGAACTGGAACTGCTATTATTATACTCTGGGGTCTCTTAAAACCCTGTAGTATAATAAGCGGAGACCTAGGGGAGATGCGTAAACATAACAAACAATCTGTCAGGGACTGAGCTTGCTGGGTTTTGAACCCTTGACTTCCTAGCCATGTTCTGCAGCCTTGACCAGTATACCATTGCAGAAGCCTGTTTGTTTGTTGCTTTGCTGAGCCTGGTCCTTTCTATTGAAGTGATTAGCTTATGAAGCTCACCTGCTCTGTGGCCAATCACAGGGTAGCTGTCCCTATATAAACCCACAGCTTACTTCATCCTGTGCCTGATTATTCTGACTATCTGCTTCCTGGTTGCCCTTATCCTCACCATTACTCTACTGCTCCTGTGTACCGAACTCTACATACATCTGACTACGATTGATCTACTGCTCCCGTGTACTGAACTCTGCAAACGTCTGACTATGGCTGGTCTACTGCTCCTGTGTACCAAACTCTGCAAATGTCTGACCAAGGTTACTTCTACTCCTGAGGTACTGTTTCTGCATCTCTTACTATTTAAGTACTGTACTGTACTGTTAGCCTCACCAATTGGATGCCAGATCTGATAACTAGCATCGTTACACAGTCTTACTCACCTCTCCTGGGGTTTGGCATCTTACGGTCACATGGGTCATACTTGAGTCTATACACCATAACACCAGCGTGTCACTGTAAGCATTTTCTTGCAAAGGTAAACCTTGATTGCCATTTTGTCATATTCTTGATCAAAATATGGTTGTGGTCTTTAGGATGATCACCTAAAACTGCATTCTAGAGGGTGATCCTCTTAAAGAAGATGGCTAGTGTGTATAGTATTTAACGGATGAACTAAAGCTCTTTCAGGGATATCTGATCTGGATAAAGAGATGGTCTTCTCAGGGATGCGGTCTGTCGGAAGGGTCTTCCAAAACTCCAGGTCTTTTTCTGTTGACCTCTACATACAAAACAACTTAATCCTCCAGAAGCAATACACCTTATTGCCTATTTTTGATTCTTTTACCCCAAATGGGTGGAAGAATATTACGGGCTCACAACGGCCTTCATTCAACCTAAAGTTCCATGTTAGGACTCTACAGCCAACTCCTAGCTGTAACAATATGGTGGAATGTATATATGCCCAGATTAGAAGCCTTATCCCTGGCTTAATGTATTCTCCAACATCTCATTTCAGCAGATTTGTCACCTCCAGATGACAGATTTCTGTGACTTTAAAGTCTCCCTCATTTTCTTTGTGTTAAAAAGAGATTTAAATTTCAAATAACAGATGAAGTAACAAGTAACAGGCGAAAGAACAACAGCCGTCCAAAGGGAGAACATCGGCCTCCAAGCTAAAAACACCTCTAATGAGGGTGAGGAAGGAGGTGATGCGTTACTTCAATGAAGACTGGCAAGTCTGATGAACACCTTGACTGTTTGTTCATGGATAGAAAACTCTTGTGTCCTACCGGAGCCCAACTTACATAAGTTTAAAACCGGATTTTGTGTCTATTTGGCAAACCCGAAACAATGTGTTAAATGTATGTCAAAATTCTGGCCAAAAAAATTCATGTTGGGTGATGATGCAATGAATTATTTATGCCTACATTGGATTAAATATTGAAAAAGCTTTGAGACATACTACTATTAATGCAAGAAGAATCCAGTTAAGTCAAGAATGCAGCACAAATTATTTCAGTATATTCATGGGTGAGCCATCTACTGTATATGGTGTGCTGGAAGGTATATCCAGATAATAAGTTGCTGGTAATGTTTCGATTGTCCATGACCTTTCTCAAGCCAGATCTGGTGGAGTGGGGTCATTTTCTTAGTCTTGGTAGTGATAGTTTATTCAATATTGTGCAGTTAGGTCTGAGAACTCCACCACGAGCCACCACATGGTCAAGGAGGGTGCCACAACACTGATATCTGTGTGTACAATGGATTATATTGCATGAAGAGTCATATAGATATAGGAAGAGGACACTCTTACTCAAGACTACCCACTATTGGTAACGGAAAGGAGCCACCCCTTCTGCTAAATTTTAGTAAATCTCTTTGTTTCACATCCATTGATTTGAATGGACTCCATGTAACGCAATACTGTATTTCCCCTGTAGCTACCCACAGCTTCATCCCTAGACATCCCCAGGGTCTTCTACAAGTCAGTAAGAAGATGCTGCATTGTGTGTCTACATCAGTGAACCTACAGATTGAGGACTATTTTTTTAGATTCTCAAATTCGTGCAATACACAATATTTTTTTAATACTTATCAACTGGTGATCCAAATTGACAGCTAGATTCACACATGGGCGCATGGAGCATTAGGTGTCCTCTGAAAGTGTTCATAGTTAGATATCTGCTCTTAGAAGGTACTTGCTCTGCTTATGGAGATCCAGCTAATATAGACAATATAGGCAAAGGGTGCAAACTATCTCTTCTCCTAAAGGACACACAACTAGGAAGATGGTTGTAGATTTTTGTAGATGGTTGTACATTGTAACATTAGCACAGTGCTAGCAAATGCAGAGATCCAATTGTTATATTTTGCATGTCGGTGCTTCCTGACATTACTAGGAAGATTTACAATTCAGGCTTCTAACAAATTGGCCCGTACTGCTTGTCATAAAACTAAGAGCAAAGTAAAAAAATAACAATTTTATATATTTTTTTCCTTCACAAGTTGGATTTTACACGGAGTTTTTGCTGTTGGTCAGTACAGCGCGCGCTTCACAATGTTCCCTTGTTGTGACTGGTAAAATGTCACAGAATATTTTGCAGCTACTTCGCTCGCTCTAATTTCTAAGCATTTTGAGGCGACTCCTGCTATTTAATAGGGATTAGCTTAATACGTTTTGAGACACAGCTTCCCTTCACGCCTCCATTTATTTCTTGAATGCCAAGATCCCAGCATCGCTTTGCAGCACAGTAATGTCAGATATGACGCCGCATATCACAATGCACTTGACGTCTGCTTCTGGTGGTGTCGCCTCGCAAATGCCAAATTACTCTAAAAAAATATAGGTATTTGAAAAGAATGAATAATTTACATCCTCGCAGCGGTTATTATAAGGTCTGCAGTTTAAGGCTAAAAACTTCAGATCCAGGAAGTGACATTCTCCGATAGCAGAGAAGACAATATTTTGCATATTTTATTTATGTTTTGTCATCGGGAAGTTTTTGCTGCATTTTGATGAATTTTTTTTTTACCGTAAATTAATTATCTTCCCATTATGAGATTTTGTTGCAGTGCACGGAGTTATTCAGGATAATTTACAATGGAGTATGAGGACCGCAGCAGCACGGATGCATTGGGATTCCTTTAGTCATGGGGCTTCTCAGCAGGAGGGGCTGTAAATGTTTATTATCATACTGACTGTGTTTTCTATCATGCATTATTGATTGCAGACAGATTTCGGAGCCTGTGTAGTGTCGGTGCATTGCTGATGAGCATAAAGGAGAGCTATGTCTGATATGTTGTATTGTAGTTTACACATGCATCCCCGAACATTAAGGCAAAGAGACAGGACATTGCATCAAAGGTGATAACTTCAGGGAGGATCGAGAAGGTTTATACTTGTCCAGTTAGAATAGAACGATCATTCATTTTCTGTAAACCCTTCCCAGTCCAACAATTTCCCATTTTTGATTTCCGTTTTGTATTCCCCGCCTTCTAAAAGCCGTAACTTTTTACATTTTCCATTCACAGAGCTGTGTGAGGTATTATATTGTTTGCAGGACAGATTGTACTTTATAATGATGATATTTAATATTCCATTCAATGTGCTGGAAAGCTGAAAAAAAAATTCACAATGGGAGGGATTTAGGATAAAAATGCATTTGCATTATTTTTTTTTACAGGTTTTGTTTTTATGGCATTCATTGTGGCATGTTACCTATATTCTGTGGGTCATTATGATTATGATAATACCAAATTTGTATAGTGTTTGCAATGTTTTAATGCCATAACAAAAATCCATATCCATGTTATGCAACTTTCTAAGAGACCTTCCAGATGCCTGCTTGTGGTCAGTAAATGTAAGCATTAGTTTGATACAGTTGTATCCAGTATAGACAAACAGTCCAGACTCTGGGCTGATACACAGAGGATTGCCTAGGATTGAGCAACCCTTGGTGAACTTTCAAATGTGAATAATATTACAGATGTAACCTTTGCACAAATTCATTCTCATTGCTCATGGATGAAAGTTTGTTTAGTGCTTTTACAATCTCAGTGGTGCAGCCCCATTCACTTTGAATAAGCAGTGACTAGGTTACATCTGTACTCGGTAAAATTTAAGCAAGTTTTTAGTTTTAGGATGTAATTTGGAATTTTCCCAATCACTGACAGCAAGGTGGTATCTTGAAAAATTTCAAGGAAATGAGACAGAGTATACTAAGAAGTTGCAGAATTTTTCATTCTACAATGGATAAGCTGATTTTTTATAAATAAAATATGATAAAACCTTTAAGATGGATGTTTAAGTTGGAAGATAAAGGCAAATGCATATTGTGTAAGTGGCTAAATAGTTCAAGGGCACATCCACTTTCAAATGTAAGGGGATTGGTAGAGGAGCAATTCCCCAGTAGCTGCTGGTGAACCCTGAGGGGAGGGCACGACAAGACAATGAGCCCTAAGCTTAACCACCCCTTGTCCCTGACTACTTGCCTGAACTGTCCTAGGCGACAGCTGGTAACTGGATGGCGATCCCTTCTTGATATAAGTGATAACACAGAATGCAGTCCGGACAAACAACAACAAAAGGGAGGTCAGCTAGCCAAGGGGTCGGTAACAGTCAAGCAACGCAGTACAGAATCGAAATCCGAGAGAATAGTCAAAGGTAAAGCCAGAGGTCAGGAATAAGAATACAGGTAATCAAACAGCAAAAGTAAACTGCCAGCATGCACAAGGCAATAGCAAGCGCCAATGTGAATGTCAGCAAACAAAAAATAGGAAGGAAGAACCCATGCCAGACTTGATAGGACGATAGGCTGTCAATCACACAGATAAGGCTGACAAGAACTATTAGAGGAGCAGAGGGAAACCAAGGAGATGGGTAGGTGGAAAATCAATTATAGTGATGAGGGAATAGGACAGTGTTCAGACAATACAAGAAGAACCCAAAGGAAGTAATCAGAGCCAGATCCGCCTCCTGTGCCACAGTATGCGGCTGGATGGCGCAGAAGTTTGAACGGGTGCGGACGTAACACCAACTCTGTTTTGTCTGGCATAGATGTGTGATAATGTGATACCTCACTCACCAAGAATGTAGGCAGAAAGGGGGGAGAGAAGAGTGGACAGGAATGGGGACACCACTGCCCAATTATAACAGAAAACTGTTGTGAGTTATAGAGAAAATCTATGCCAGTTTCTAACTATTTCTGTTCTGCTGCACAGGCGTGTTCCAGAGCCTCTGCATAAATCAGTTGTATCTTACACCTGTTAGCCCCTTTATTAAGACTGGTGTACAAGACACCAGTCTTAATAAATCTGCACCACTGTGTATTCACTGCACAAACACAACATACACAGAACACATGAATAGGAATACACACACTCACTGTATTTGTATATTCATACTGACTAAATACAGTACATATAACAGTCATAACATACATACATATACAATGTATATTAAGATAACACTTCCCACATATTACACCACCACCTGCTCCTATTCACAAGCATTTTTATATAATGCTGTATGAAAAACAGAACAAGTGAAAAACCACATTATACAAGTGCCCACTAATATAATATGGTCCTCTGTGCATTGCCCACATGACTACACTACTAGCATATCACAGCTCCATAAACTTTCCCCCATCAATACTTTTTCTGCCATTGTAACAGCATGAGCAAGGTTCTCTTACTTTGTCACCTCCGCTGCCTATAACATTCCTATCATTCATTTGACTCGCAGTTTATACCTTACAGTATGTGTATTGTCCTTGGTATGTGTTTTGATTTATTTCAAGTGCACATTATTCTTCTGTGCAATACATAGATTAAAACACTACAACATAGTGAATAAAAATACATCCAATAAATAATCTGTTTATGTGGATGTATAGTATATATACAGTAATATACCCTACACAGTCAATCTTGTGGTCAGGCTTTGGACTGTATAGGCTGCGGCACCCCTTATTGCCTCCACCAATATAGGCATTCTCTCCATTCTCTAGCAATAGCATTCTGACTCTAGGTTCACACCTGCGCCTGGGTTTCCATTCTTCAACCCGAAAAACGGAAACCTAATCCACTTAAAAAGCAGTTACCCGTGGAAACCCATGGACCCCATAGACTATAATGGGGTCCACCGGGTTTCTGCCCAGTTTCTGCCTGAAAAATGCGGAGAGAAAAGTCCTGCTTGCAGTACTTTTCTCTCCGCATTTTTCAATTGGATTCGGGGACAGAATCCCCAAGCGCTGGTGTGAATCTAGCCTAACTCTGTCCCCAGTGACAGCAGCATTCTTTCCCTTTTTTCTCTACCTCTTCCTTTACAGAAATTAATGAATAAAAAATTCTCAAGATATACATTAGGGTTAGGTACACAAATTATACAAGACTCCGCCATTGTAACAAACTCCAAAACATTCTATAGAAATGCAAAAAGCCAAAAATAATCGTAGTAATAATAATAATAATTATTATTATTATTATACATTTTATTTATATAGCGCCAACCTATTCCGCAGCACTGTACAATTTGTAGGGTTCAAGTACAGACAAAAAAGATACATTACAGAGTCAATTCACACAATGGACTGAAGAGCTTACACTCTATGAGGTAGAGGGGGTGACACAAGAGGTAGCAGGGGCGGCATCGGAGATAGCATTGCTTATACAATGGTCAGACAATTTTGTAATAGAGGTTACTGTCATGGTTCAAACCAACATACCAATCCCAAGTTGGTATACAAAAATCCAATGCTACCTATCATGGAAGAATCAAGAGGATGCAACTATACAAGTAAACCAGTCATTCCCACATAATCCATTCATTAAAGTGGGTTAGTTATCTGACCAGCCATATGACTAAAGGTGGCAGCTTCACTATAGTAGGTACCAGACAGACACATACCCCTTCCTCTATGATGGCAGCATTTTCCTTCTTTCCCCTGGCAGCAGCATTCTCTCCCATACTGACAGCAGCCTTCTCCCTCTTCCCACCCATCCCCAACTGGCTACAACATTCTCCCTCTTTCCCCTGGCAGCAGCATTCTTTCCCCAACTGACAGCAGCCTTCTCCCTCTTTCCCCTGGCAGGAGCATTCTCTACTTCCCACCTCTCTCTTACTGAAAGCAGCCTTCTCCCTCTTACCTTCTCCCTCTTCCCACCCATCCCCATCTGGCAGCAGTTTCTTTCTTCTTCCCTCATTCCCCCTTTCCACTCCACCCCCACAGCAGTGTTCTCCCCTTCACACTCCTCCACCATAGGAGTATTCTCCTTATTCACACCCCTCTCAAACTGGTAGCAGTATTGTGCATATAATCCCTCTCCCCATTTTCATCCATTTTCAATCTCTTAACACCAATTCTGGCAGTAGCTTTTTCCTCAAACTCGTTCCTCCCTTACTGGAAGTGGACTCCCCCCCCCCCCCCTCATAGAGATCAGCACATCTCCAGGCTTGATTCTTACCTGCTCCCAGTCCTTGATCCTGGGGGTTTTTGGGCAAATGGAACCCTCCTAAGTGCTCTCTGACTACTGAATTCTAGTTCCCCATAGATGAAGGACGGCCAGGTCTGTGGGGGTTTATGTACAGTCTTCCATATTGATGACAGTCTTATTTAGCCTCCTGAGATGAGTAAATGTTAATTGTGGAGCTCGGGTGTAGGTTCTAAGATTTATTTTACATATTACTATTTTTCTTTGCACACATAATAAACAGTTATATAGATATAGATCTCTATACGCCAACACAATGTATGTTTAAAAATATGTTTTACGCATATAATGTACTGGCATTTAGAAATAAATCTCATTACGCACATAAAGTATTGATGTTGCCAAAGAAAATCTTTGTATTGAAAATACCTGTATGGGGCCAGAAATTCTTGATAGCAGCGGTGAACACCTGTACCAGACATTTATAGGACATCTTAGACATGTGTCATATATACCTAAGCTCAGAAAGGAAAATGAGTCTACTTCTAAATAGGGAATAAGCACAAATTCTTGAATTCTATAATCTGTTTTTTTTTTTTTCCTATGTCCTGTTCATACTGTAGCTTCCCACATGTAAGGCCCCACACGCTCCATACACGCAGTCACCCGGGACATGCATGTTCTATAATGCAGTAATAATATGAACAGGAAAAGCCGGATTGTTTAATAGCTTATTGATTTTTCAATCAAGACAAATCACACACATTGTGCTCAAGGACCTGACTTCCTTTCACAATCCCATCTCATTCACACTCTCCGCAGTGCGAGGCACACACTTAACTGCTGCGTGGCTCCTATCAATTGCTGCTTTGTAATAAGAGACTTGCAGTTGTAAGAACTTTGATTTACCGCAGAACTACACGTAGGCGGATACTTATGTGACACTTGTGTCCACGTATAATATCACTGGACTGTTTGTACCTTTGTTTTTCAAAATGAGAAGGTTTGCACGAAGGAATATCACCCAGGTCAACCAATCTGACGATTTGCTACATTTTTTTTATCTTTAGCTCGCAGTAGTCTGACATATGACTGGTCACTATCAGCAAAAAAATGTCCATATACAGTCATGAGAAAAACAAAGTCTACAATTATATGGTTTTACATATCAGGAACATAAAAAAAATAAAAACAAATAAAAAAAAAACCTGATTCTTCCACTGTGTCATTTAACAAAAATTATACAAAAATACAGAATTAGTGTGTGAAAAATTTAGTTTTTCCACTCTGCTCTGGAGCATTCAGGAGGAAAGACATCAGAATTGATCTTAGAGAAGCAATTGTTGCAAATGGAAGCCAGATAATAGTAGCTCATCTTCCCAGGACTGGACATCCCATCAAATTCACCAAAAGGTCAAACTGTTGGCTATACAGCTGAAAGTAAGGAATGTGAATTTTTTTTCACTGTACAGTTTGCTTCTTTGAAGCTATACCCGCTCATATAAGACTATGAAGATTGTAATATTTCAGATCCCTATTTCAACCACTATTAAATGATGGAAATATGGCTCAATAAATGTAAAATTACCTCTTGTTAAATTGCCTTTAAATAGTCACTAACTTTTCAGACAACTTAGTCTCATTTAATATAACATGTGATTCTGGACCAAAATGTAATGTGTTTTAATAGAAATATTGCTGCTGCTGCTTTCTGCCTGGAATAAACTTCTCTAAAGTTCCTACCACTAGGTGTCTCCCTACTAGCTAATTTGCAGTTCATTCCCTGTTATTAGGGAACATCTGTCCATAAATTCAAGACGGCTTCACAGTGAGTGGATGGGGAGGTTCTGTTCAGTCTTCGATCTGTGTATAGAGAGAGGACATGTGTGGAGGCTGTGATTCTCCTCTCAGCCTCCACACATGTCTAGAAACTGTTTTCCCTGTGCACTGGACAGAACATTCTGCACATCTCACAGCTTACAATAAAAGAAAAGTCTTCTATGTACTTGTATCTACTTCTGGCTGCTTGTGTGGTTACATATGGGATATTATTCACAGACAGTAAGCAGTTTTATTGAATGTGTTCATAAATTGCACTTTTCCTGTGTCAGGGCAATCTCTTTAGTTTCAATATGCCTGCATGTATTTGACGCATATTTGCCCCATATTATGATCACTTGGGCTTTTCTCAGCCATGTGTTTGCTATTTTATAGTTACTCCTGGCAGTATTACATGTACAACCAGTAGTAGCAGTAATAATGCTCCTTATTGTACACGCACCCTGTCTCAGGGAGAAATGTAAAATGTGCTGCAGCCATAATGTGATTATCAGCAGCAGAAAAACTGGTAAGCACCATGTATGGGGCTTATTCAGTCATAGAACAGACTGTCCAGCAAGACATTGCAGAGATTTCAAAGTTTCATGAAAACTCTGGTACAACTTAAGGACATATTTATCAACTTGCTGATCGCTAGCTGGCCTGGAGACCTCTTTGATAGTTCTGAGAATTGCAAGCTTAAAGATTCTAGATTAATCTATAGAAAATATATACACAAAACCCTTCATTGTTACATGTGTAGGGTGACAAGGGATTGGTGCTCTATATTTTTTTAAAGGATTGTTTTCTTGGAAAATTTAGTAATAAATGATAAATTCATCTTAATACAGAATATTAATCTTGTCTGAGAGACTGAAATATTGTCAACATGGAAGGCAATATGGCTGCCAAGAAGTAGCTTACACTGCCCCAAAAACTGCAGTCAGGACAAGTCTGGATCTCAAGCTGCAGAGCTTGCAAAAAAAAAAAAACCACTGCACTCAGTGACTGCACAGAAAGAAGAGACTGCACAAAATGAAGAGACTGCACACAGTGACTGTCCAGGTAGGTAAAGCTGCACACAGTGACTGAACACAGGGACTGCCCAGGAGGAAGAGACTGCACAAAATGAAGAGACTGCACACAGTGACTGTCCAGGTAGGTAAAGCTGCACACAATGACTGAACACAGGGACTGCCCAGGAGGAAGAGACTGCAGGCAGTGATTGCAGAGGAGGAAGAGACTGCACATTGGGACTGACCAAGAGGAAGAGACTGCACACAGGTGATGTATAGGAGGGACAGACTGAACACAGTGACTGCACAGGGGGGAAAGACTAAACAAAAGGAACAGACTGCCAGAGTGACAACACAGGAGAAAGTGACTGCACAGGAGGAACAGACTGCACACAGTAAGACCATAGAAGTGAGAAATTGCACCAGAGTCCAGGTGTGACTGGACCCCCTAGAGTTTTACCACTATAAGACTTGTTTTGCAATGCACAATTATTGTAACTTCCCAGGTTTTGTTTATTTTTCTTTGAAGATTTAAATTTTTTTCCTTTTTGTTTTAATCAACCCAGATCGGACCGATGCCAGCAACGCAGTCACAGCCACTTCAATAATATTGAAAACAGCTACACAGTTGTCTTGAGTCAGCTTGTTAAACTGTCATTCTTCATCAAAATGTTCCTTCGCCTTCATACACTTAGCTGATGGTGTTATAATTAACTTACATTAGACAACAAGCCTGAAAAAAAAGGAAAGACACAAGATTGTAGACAGTGACGGGGGCGAGGGGATAAGAACCTGCAGACAAACAACTAACACAAACAAAATGAGAATATGATATTTGATACATTGTAGACAAATATTTATCTTCTGTTAACAAAAATATTTCCTGTAATGATATCTTCCTGATTCACGCTACCTCTGTGCATAGGACTTTGGAGTTAGCACAGCGGCATAGTGGTTAGTACAATGCAGGGATCAACAAACTTTGGTACTCCAGCTGCTGTGGATCCACAACTCCCAGCATGCCCCATTCACTTCTGTGGGTAATTTCAAGAACAACAGAGCAAGTATGTGTGTCGGGAGTTGTAGTTCCACGACAGCATTAGTGCCAAAGGTTGCCTATCCATGGCTTATTGTCTTAGTTTAAGATGTTGATATAAAGGTTAGAATGTTGGCTTAGTCTTTAACATTTTGACTAAGTGGTTAGCATAGTAGCTTGATCTTTAACATGTTAGCTTAGAAGTTAGGATATTGGCTCGGTCTTTAGCATGTTGGCTTAGGTGCTATCATATTGCCTGCATCTTTAATATGTTAGCTTAATGGTTAGCATATTGCCTCGATCTTTAACTTGTGGACTCAGTAGTTAGCTTGTTGGCTGGGTCTTTAACAGGTCGTGTTAAAAGTTAGCATATTGGATTGATCTTTAACACGTTGGCTTAGTGGTAAGCATATTGGTCTTTAATATGTTGGTCAGTGGTTAGAATATTGCCCAGACTTTAGCATGTTGACTCAGTGTTTAGCAAGCTGGCTCAATGATGACTGCAGTAGATCAGCAGTTAAAGGGGTAAAGTGATGATAAATAATTTGTATATTCCATCCCTTTATGATCTATGGGGTGCAATATCTGCATCACTCTTCTAAGCAGGGGACAAGGGTACTGTTGTGCAGGGAAATACACTAGAGAGATACAGGGATGAGGAACCCTTATAGGATCAATGGGAGTTCCAGTGGCCCTATAAAAGTAGCCTATGTAGATCAGTGATAAGTCAATAAGAAAGATGTCTCAATAGTTAAAGTTTGGTGGTAGCAATGTAGTTAAGTGGTTAAAATAAATTCTAGTGATTATAACAGTGGTTCAGTTATTAACAAAGGGGCTCAATGGTATTTGGGAGCATAGCTATAGGGGGTGCAGAGGTAGCAGTTGCTATTGGGCCCTGTACCTTGAAGGGGCCCCAAAGATCTCTTTGCCCCATAAAATATACCACTATTCTAAATGATACAATGTAAGTAGGGGCCCCATTACAGATTTTTCATTGGGGCCCGGGAGCTTCAAGTTACAATCATGATTCAGTAGCTCATTGGTAAATCATTAATTTTCTCAATAGTTAAAGCTTGGTGGTTCAGTCATTAACATAGTAGATCAGTGGATACTGTAATATGGGTAGCCGGTGGCTGTAACGTGGCTAACTGGTTAGAGGAGAAGCTTATGGATTATAAGAGTGCTTCGGTACTTAGCAAGCACGATATGGCTCAGTGATCAGCACAGCAGTGTACTGGCTAGCATAATGGTTCTAGTCCTAGTCCCTTGGGTGGTTCTAATCTCTGTCCACGTCTATCATCAGATTATTGTCTATTCTGTTTACCCTCTAAAATATTATTGTACTAAAATGCAAACATTAATTCATACATCAAGGATTGGCGATTCCTAGGTCTCACATTCCTCATTGCCCATCACAATGGCTTTCTTTTTGCCTCTTTTTGTTTTTTTTTCATCGGACACAAAGTCCTACATGTCTGACAAAAATAAACGGCTTTGTGCCGCAGAGAGTGTAAGCACACACCCGTGCATTGCTTTAAAAACCCATAGAAGTGAATGGGGTTTTAAGCAAAGCGTTGCAAACCTTTCTCTATCCAGTTTTCCGACATTTAGGTCGGATTGGCGGCAGACGGAGTGCCACCGCAAGTGTGAACCCACCCTCATATAAACTCAGCTAGGGCAAAACAATTTGCTGTCCCTTTACTTACCTTTGTTGTCTTAGACTCTGAGAAGATCTTTTGGGAAGCGAGCCAGTGTACTAGTCCATGGCTTGTGTATTTATACTTAGTATATACCGCTATCTTGTAGTGTTTAAGGGCAATTCCAAGTTATAGTTATTTCAGTAAACACTGCAGTTTCCCACTTCCTTAGATCACTGAGCTGCTACACAATGGCCGGTGCTGCATCTCTAAATGCCTCAAGAGAACATAAAATATTCCATAAAGCCAAATCTTATATCTAGCTGCACATGGCTAAGGAATCGGTCATGTTCTAATGTGCAATAATGAACCCAAAATCCAAGAAATGCAACTGTAAAATGTTACAGAAGAAAGTGTGCCGAGCCTCAGTACAATAATCAATTATCTATAGCCATTCACCAATACAAAATGCCCTAAAATATTGTAATCAGCTTCCAGCTATTAAGTGTCACTTGTAATAATTGTTCATGAATCTGATGCAGAAGCAGCCAGGAATAATGTAACCGCAATGAGGCATGGAGCAGCCGCTTAAAGTGCACTTATAGCAGACGACAAAGCAAGGGCAGGAGTTGTTAAGGTGCAGAGGCATTGACTGATGATAATGAATAATGTAATAAGGCTCTGACTTCATTCCATTAATGTAATGATGTTGCATCATGTGCATAGTCCATCATAGAAATTTGGATGATCAGATACAAAATGCAGGTGAAATGTTTAATTGTATCAACGGTGTAAACAAGTTTAAAGGGAGAGGAAACAAAGAGAGGAATAAAAGTGACCGTGCTGCAGTATGTGGTCAATGGAACCAACATGTATGTGGTCTGGGGAACTCACATGTATGTGGTCAATGGAACCAAAATGTACGTGGTCTGGGGAACTCACATGTATGTGGTCAATGGAACCAACATGTATGTAGTCTGTGGAACTTACATGTATGTGGTCTGTGGAACTTACATGTATGTGGTCTGTGGAACCAACATGTATGTGGTCTGAGGAACTCACATGTATGTGGTCTGTGGAACTTACATGTGTGTGGTTTGGGGAACTCACATGTATGTGGTCAATGGAACCAACATGTATGTAGTCTGTGGAACTTACATGTATGTGGTCTGTGGAACTTACATGTATGTAGTCTGTGGAACCAACATGTATGTGGTCTGAGGAACTCACATGTATGTGGTCTGAGGAACTCACATGTATGTGGTCTGTGGAACTTACATGTATGTAGTTTGGGGAACGCTCATGTATGTGGTCAATGGAACCAAAATGTGCTTGGTTTGGGGAACTCACATGTTTGTGGTCAATGGAACCAACATGTATGTGGTCTGGAGAACTCACATTTATACATTTGACATATTGTAGATGTATAAATTCAGGTTCAGGTCTATCGGTAGGGACCAAAGTTTTGGATTTGGTCTGAATTGTCCTTCTGATTTGAATACAAATCAGAAGGACAAGTAATTTTTATTTTATTTTTTTTAAGTTTTGTCTGAGACTCTGGGGGCTCCTAAGACTTAATATAACCCATTTCTAGCTCACAGCCAAAGTAATGTCAAAGTGACAGTAATAGATATGGCTATGCATAAGCGGATGGTAGGCGGTAATAGCAAATAATGAAACTCTTGAGATTTGCCACCCACAAAACATTATTATTCTCTGGGGTCTGCAAGAATGCCCAGGAGGGATGAGACAAGGTGAGTATAGCTCTTTGTTATTTTTACTCACCTCCACTGGGCCTTCACTTATTATACTCTGAGGTCTCAGAAGACCCCAGAGTATAACAATAGCACTTACAGTTCCAGCAGTACTCAATCCCTCTTTGGTGGTATTATTCCATCTCTATATGGTAGCCCAGATGCATCCTTCCTCACCTTTCCCCTTGGATGTATAGATACATGTCTCATAAGAAGATTAGCTTTTCAGGATAATACAGTTTTGTGATATTGTGTCACAAAATGAGAAGTTTCTGTATGTGGCCATCCAGTGGCTGTGATGTGAATTGCAACTTGTCAAGGGTTTTGAAAGGCTGTCTTGACAGTGTATTGAATTAGTATAATGAAAAATTGTAATCTTTTGAACAGATTTGCTCTAAGTTAAGGGTGGACAGATCTGTATTACTCAGGTGCATGGCTTGTTACAGTTATGAGCACACAGGTGCATGTTTTTTTATAGTCATAAATATATGGGTCCACAGCTTGTTACAGTTATGGGTACACAGGTGTATGGCTTGTTACAGTATGGGCACAGCGGTGCACAACTTGTTACAGAGATAGATACACAAGTGGATGACTTTTTACAGTATTAGGTACGCAGCTGCACTGCTTGGTACAGTGATGGCTATAGGAGTGCACAACTTGATACATTGATAAACACAGTTGCATGACTTATTACATGATGGACACTCAGGTGCATGGCTTGTTACAGTACATGAGTGCACAGATTGTTACAGTTATGGGTAAACAGGTGCATGGCTTATTACAGCTATGGGCACACAAGTGCAAAGCTTTTTATAGTGACAGATACAAATGTGCACGGCTTGTTGCAGAGATACACAGGTGCACAGCTTGTTACCGTGATGGACATAGTGGTGTATGGCTTGTTCGTGATAGACATAGAGGTGCATGGCTTGTTACAGTATTGGACATTCTGGTGCACAACTTGTCACAGTACAGTTGTGTGTTCTTCATTTGACTGAGACAGATTTATATACTTTAAAAGTTTCACTAACAAAGAAATTTACCAGAAATAAAATTAAAAAAAATCCATTATTTATAAATCCATAAATAATACAAGCTTAGATTACATTGCAGAGATACAAAGTGACATAAATAATTTATAAGGGTTAATATGGGATATATGAGAGTTTTGCTTCAGTGGAGATCCACTCCTTATTTTGTGTACTAACTTTCTACTTAGCAGGTGATGTGTAGAATCAGAGCTGTAGTATAAAGCATGGTGGAGGGGCAAACCAGCAACTGAAGACTAGAGTCTCAGACCATCCTAAACCCCAGTAAACAATACGCACAAGCTGTAGTCATTGACCATTATGCACTGGGGTACAGATTCTGTGCCTGAGTCCTAATAGTAATTATACTAAAACAGTCACCTTCACATGACTGTCCTATGAAGTACTCAGTCAAGCCCCAATTCCTCTTCCATCAGATGAACCTCAGTGAAGGTGCCAGGTGTTGGACCTCTACCGATAATGTTGACTACTTCTCTTAAAAATAGGTCATCAAAATGTAAGGGATTCCCCAGGGGTACTAGGGGTAGGGTATAAAACTAAAATAAAGAATATGAAAAATAAAAATATAATATAATAAAAAAGAGGCAATACTCACTTACCCCAGTCCAATCTGGCATCAGCTCTGACCACCATTCTGTGTCGGTATCACTTCTGTAAATATGCAAATGAGTTCTTTGGAGCAACGAGGGTGTTACCATTGCTCCAAAGAGGCAAGCAGCAATGTGCTTTTTGCTCCAAAGATCCCATTTGCATGTTGACAAAAATGAGAATAACGGAGGCACAGGTGACCCTAATTTATGTACCTGCGGAACTGGGTTCATATGCTGGATTCTGATGCCGAACCCTATTTAATTTTTGGAGAACCCCATTAAGATCTCCACTTTGCAGCCTCTGTAAATGTTACAGATTGCCCACCCTTGATAACCTGCAACGTAAATGTCCTGTGTGGATGCACCTTTATAATAAATTATAATTCCTTGCAAAATGGCAAAAGAAGTTTCTCAAAAACCATGTAAACTTGTGCATTGTCTGTCTCCTGCACAATGAGGATAGAGCTGAATGTGCGCTCCCCTTATAGATGCCTGACATGCTTGAAGAATTCCAGTGAGCGGCATTGTGGCCCGGGAGCCGGGGCTTTGCGTTCTGCCATAATGGCTGACTTCTGGGAACAATTGGCCTGTGATGATACTGAGAGGCTCAGGCTGTTTATTTTCGGCAGGTAGACGATGTGAATAGCGTCTGTTTTGCTGGGTAGTTTAAAAGTGCCGGCTTGTTTCTGCGAAAACAAAGTGTTCTCATTTCATTGTAAGTCGCGGGAAGCGGCATCTGTTCAACATCCTCTTTGTTCGTGTACTTTTCAATCCCATGAATAGCTGAAAAGTGTAAATGCACCTTCTATTTTGGGCTCTAATTTCTCATTTGAGGCATGGTAACACCTCATTTCATCTTCCTTTGCTTCTCTTCTCCTTATTGAAGTCAGGTTGTATACAGAGACTCCTGGTAATGCTGTCACAGAGACGCCGCTCAGGTTCCCGTAGAGTCGCAGAGATCGTGTTGACCGCCGCTAGGTTTCAGACTTTTTTGTTTTCCTTTTATGAAGGACAAACCCAAAGTTATCTCCGAGCTAAAAGTAAAAACTCATTGGTAGAAGAAAGAGAATTAAAGGGGTTGCACAGAATTTTGGGGAAAAAAATGGCTCCTTTATTCCAGAAAGACTGCCACCTCTGTCCATGGGTTGTGCCTGGTATTGCAGCTCAGCTCCACTGATATGGGTAGGGAAGAGCTGCAATACCACATACATCCTGCGGACAGGTATGGCACTGTTTGTAAAAGAAAGCAGACATATTTCTCTAAGCCTGGAAAGTATCCATTATGCAGAGTGGTGTAACGTGGCAACTCTATCTCTGGACCTGTGAGTAAACCAGAAAAAACCTGAGTAACAAGGTTATATTTCTACTAATATACAAATGTTATGGAGCCTCTGTCAGGTTGGGTGCCTCACTTCTTTTAATGGGTGAAAGGATAATCTGTTAGCAGGTGCTACAACATTAGGAGATGATGAAGTACTAAGTCTTGTCCCAGGAGATTAGGGGAGTAGCAGTGTGTCTGGGTTTTCTGACACTATTCTTTTCTAACTATTTTAGTGATATTTTGTGTTATGTAGCGATATGTCATGTTATATACTTCTATATTGTGTTATGTTGTGTTATGTTATATACTTCTATATTGTGTTATGTTGTGTTATGTTATATACTTCTATATTGTGTTATTTTGTGATATGTCATGTTATATACTTATATATTGTGTTATGTAATGATATGTCATGTTATATATTTATATATTGTGTTATGTAATGATATGTCATGTTATATACTTCTATATGGTGTTATGTTGTGATATGTCATGTTATATATTGTGTTATGCAGTGATATGTCATGTTATATACTTCTATATTGTGTTATGTAGTGATATGTCATGTTATATATTGTGTTATGCAGTGATATGTCATGTTATATACTTCTATATTGTGTTATGTAGTGATATGTCATGTTATATACTTCTATATTGTGATATGTCATGTTATATACTTGTATATCGTGTTATGTACTGATATGCCATGTTATATACTTCTATATTGTGTTATGTAGTGATATGTCATGTTATATATTGTGTTATGCAGTGATATGTCATGTTATATACTTCTATATTGTGTTATGTTGTGTTATGTTATATACTTCTATATTGTGTTATGTTGTGTTATGTTATATACTTCTATATTGTGTTATGTTGTGTTATGTTATATACTTCTATATTGTGTTATTTTGTGATATGTCATGTTATATACTTATATATTGTGTTATATAATGATATTTCATGTTATATATTTATATATTGTGTTATGTAATGATATGTCATGTTATATACTTCTATATGGTGTTATGTTGTGATATGTCATGTTATATATTGTGTTATGCAGTGATATGTCATGTTATATACTTCTATATTGTGATATGTCATGTTATATACTTGTATATCCTGTTATGTAATGATATGCCATGTTATATACTTCTATATTGTGTTATGTAGTGATATGTCATGTTATATATTGTGTTATGCAGTGATATGTCATGTTATATACTTCTATATAGTGTTATGTAGTGATATGTCCTGTTATATATTTATATATTGTGTTATGTAGTTATGCATCAAGTAAGGTAATGAATTTGATATGTCATGTTACATACTGATATATTGTGTTATGTAGTGATATATTGTTATGTTTGTAGTGACACATTGTTATGTAGAGATAAGTGTTGTAGACAATGATACATTATATTATGTAGTGATACTGTACATACTGTAATGCTATGCAATGATACACCTTGTTACAGTATATGTAGTGATATATTATGTTGTATAGTAATAAGTAATGTAGCCAATGATACATTATATTATGTAGTGATACCTTTTGTTATGTAGTTATACCTTATATTACATACAGCAGGAAGACAGTATTATCCACTAAATGGCATATAGATGGGGCCCTGTTACAGATTTGAATGGAGACATAGGAGCTACATGTTACGCCTGTAGTGACAACCTCAGGGGGAGCTGTACGGTCGCCATAATGCACAGTATGTAACTAGAGAGAAGTGAATCATTGTCTCATTGGCGTTTCTCCACCAGCTGGTGAATTTCTGTATAATGCTGGATGCTATTTCAGTCTCCATTGTCCTTTATGCAGCAAACAAGGCTCCATAACAAAAATTTGCAGAATGCGGTCAAGGCAAATTTTCATTGACTTGTTCATCTCTAGAAAATAGCTGAGTAGAATTTTCCCAACCCCACAAAAGAGGAAGATTGAGAGCTTAGGATTTATTTCTGTGAAACATTTTTGTTGCATTTTTCTGCTGCAATTTTCTCACTTGTAGCAAAACCATGCCTCACCACAATTTGCCAAAATTATGAAAATTTTGTAAAAAAACAAACAAAACAAAATGACTTCTAAGAATACACCCTCAGGGTGACATGCAGATAGTGTGCTGCCACCACAAAAATGTGCTAAAAACATGAATTACTTTTCAGTAAGTGTTTTTAGCTGCATGGCCTTAATGTGTACAAGCCACAACGTCAAAAACGGCATCCAAAAAATGTGGTACCTCGTAGTAAAAGCACCTGTGCTTTCACTGAGTGTGGTTCTTCCTTGGAGCACACCGACGCTAGGTTACAGGGACCCGTATACTAACTACTAATCTTTGGTTTTATCCCTTCTTTACTTATAGCTGCAAACATTAATTGCACGATCTGCTATACATTAAAGGCATTGGCGGGATGTAATAAGAACAAAGTGCACCAACTATTACTATTACAACTATGTATCTTATATTACAGGTGACACTGCTGCAATAGTAGCATCTAAGCAGTTGGACAGAGGGAAGGGCTCCCTCTGTCACCCCAATGGCACTTCCTCAACATGATCATGGATGTCTATGGGTTTCCATGGCAGTTAGGGCCTCGTGAAGCCCTCAGGCCTGCTATTTTCATTCTCCTATTAGGCCCTGCTAGTAAATGCATGTTGTAATACACTGCAATACAGAAGCATTAGCCACATGGTCAAGTTAGCAAGTGGGGCTAAAATATAAAATGTTACATAAAATCTGGAAAAAAAAAAAAAAAAAAACTTTTTTCATATCATAAAGTGCTTTTTATGCCATAAAATACTTAAAAATTATTAAAAGATATAATTGGCATAACTGCAAACTTAAATGGAGTCTACCACCTACCCCATGCATATACAACTGCTACCACCATGTTGAAGAGCAAGTTAAACTGTTAAACAGCATGTTATGGATGTCATTTTTGTAGATTTGGACAGTGGGAGTTGATCCTATCACTGCTATGACTATCACCCATTTCCAGGGCCCAGGCTATTGACATCACCCAGGAGGCTGGAAAAAGACTAAAGACACCCATGAATGAGCAACAAATGCCCAAATGAGCCACATAGAGGTGTGGGAAGTTGAGGATGACTGTTTATTATTATTTTACACCTCTTACTGTAAAGAACCAGGTCCTAAGGAGACTATTCCACAGATTCACAGCTCTTACTATAAAGAACCAGGTCCTAAGGAGACTATTCCACAGATTCACAGCTCTTACTGTAAAGAACCAGGTCCTAAGGAGACTATTCCACAGATTCACAGCTCTTACTGTAAAGAACCAGGTCCTAAGGAGACTATTCCACAGATTCACAGCTCTTACTGTAAAGAACCAGGTCCTAAGGAGACTATTCCACAGATTCACAGCTCTTACTGTAAAGAACTAGGTCCTAAGGAGACTATTCCACAGATTCACAGCTCTTACTATAAAGAACCAGGTCCTAAGGAGACTATTCCACAGATTCACAGCTCTTACTGTAAAGAACCAGGTCCTAAGGAGACTATTCCACAGATTCACAGCTCTTACTGTAAAGAACCAGGTCCTAAGGAGACTATTCCACAGATTCACAGCTCTTACTATAAAGAACCAGGTCCTAAGGAGATTATTCCACAGATTCACAGCTCTTACTATAAAGAACCAGGTCCTAAGGAGACTATTCCACAGATTCACAGCTCTTACTATAAAGAACCAGGTCCTAAGGAGACTATTCCACAGATTCACAGCTCTTACTATAAAGAACCAGGTCCTAAGGAGAGTATTCCACAGATTCACAGCTCTTACTGTAAAGAACCAGGTCCTAAGGAGACTATTCCACAGAGTCACAGCTCTTACTGTAAAGAACTAGGTCTTGAGGGGACTATTCTATAGATTCACCTCTCTCACAGTAAAGAACCAGCTCCTGAGTTAGACTATTCCACAGTTTCACAGCTATTTTTGTAAAAAAAAAAAAAAAAAAAAAAAAAAACTTTTTTGACTATTATACATATTTACAGCTCTTACAGTAAATAACATGGGGTGGTTGTTGCACAGATTTACTTTTCCTATGGTGAAGTAGCCTTGTCATATCTGGAGACTAATTTTTTTTTTTTTTTCCGTCCAGACAGAGGGGGCACTCTTGTCCTCCAAGGGGATTTTGCATGACAGCTTTTCAACATATTTTTTTGCAAGGTACATACCTCTTAACCCCCTACCCCTTTAGACATCTTGCTAGACTAAATAAATATTATCCTTTATTAAACTTTTCTGCCAACATAGCCATATGAGGTCTTATTCTTTGTGTGACAAGTTTTATTTTTAGGGGTCCCTATAAAAAAAAAAAACAAACAAACAAAAAAAAACCTACAATTCCATCATTATTTTGTGCACTTTATTTTTCACACTGCATTAAAATTGACAACTTTGTCTGACAGATCATTACAATTAAAGTGATGCCATTTTTATATTAGTTTTATTATGTGTTACATTTTTACAAAATAAAACACCATTTTTCAAAAAATAAACAATTTAGCTGGAGGAACTGTATTTTTTCTGATGTCCATAACTTTTTTTTAACTATTTTGTTGATGGAGTTCTGTGAGGGCTCCTTTTTTTGCAGAGCAAGTTGTAGTTTTGACTGGTATTATTTTGTTGTATTACCTTTAGTTCACTTTTTATTGCTATTTTTGGGAAGCAGGCGATGTGGCCAAAGCACACTAATTTGTACAAGATATATAACATTATTTTTTGGATTGTGGCTTATACACACATGGATTGGTTTTGGATTGACTTATACACGCATCGGGATAACTGATATGTATGTTTATTTATTACATTATTTATTTTTAAAATTGTAAAAGGTTTTTTAAACTTTTATCCACTTCAGTACCGCCCATAGACTATATAAGTCTGGAAGGTGGTTGTCTAGTTCTGCAAGGACGTATCGGTACATCCAAGCATAACTCAGCATCTGCACAAAATCTGCGCCGCCATGTTGCGGTTCCCCTCTGACCTGGCAGTCACATGATCCACCCGGATCAGCATCTGTAAGAGCTGCTGGGTCCTACAGGACCCAGATCAGCTGTATAGTAATGGGCAGGAGGCTCTATTTCTCCTGCAACTGGGACTAAATGTACCAGCCCCAATTACAGGGAAAATCAGCCTCCCCAACAAAAAAAAAGTGATCAGATGTGTCCAAAGGTCTATTATGACCTTATGGGGATGCAATGTAAAAAAACAAAACAAAAAAACAAAAAAATTAATAAAATAAAATAATTAAAAAATAAAACGCTGTTATTAAAGGTTCTAGCCCCACCCCCGACGACACCATACAAAATAAAAATTACCGTAAAAGAGAGAAAAAACTATTTTATAAAGTTTTTTAGTAGCACTTTGTGTTATTAAATAAAAAAAAAATAAAGTGATAAACGGACACGTTTTCCCTCCCCTTTTTTTATATTTTCCTGGATATAAAACAATTTAAACACAAGAAAAAATAAAAACAACATAAAAATAAAGCCCTATGTGTCAATGAAAACAGATGCAGTAATTAGTTGAATAACGCAAATGATAAAAATGTTACAGCCCTCAAAACCGCACATACAAAAAAAAAAACCAAAATGTATGTGGTCTTGGACCAGAAATTGAACCCGTACTGAAGTGGTTAATTAGATATTTATTGCTTATACTTAAAAAAAAAAAAAAAAAACTTTTTTTAAAGTCTCACAAGGGAATGCTTGATCCCCTGTACAATGTACTGCAATGTGCTATTGATTGGCCACCTGGATGCCAAGAGTCAAGGTGTCATTATCCTGTACCCCAAGTGTCAACGTGTCATTATCCTGTACCCCAAGTGTCAACGTGTCATTATCCTGTCCCCAAGTGTCAGGTGTCATTATCCTGTACCCCAAGTGTCAGCGTGTCATTTTCCTGTACCCCAAGTGTCAGAGTGTCATTATCCTGTACCCCAAGCGTCAGCCTGTCATTATCCTGTACCCCAAGTGTCAGCATGTCATTATCCTGTACCCCAAGTGTCAGTGTGTCATTATCCTGTACCCCAAGTGTCAGTGTGTCATTATGCTGTACCCCAAGTGTCAGCGTGTCATTATCCTGTACCCCAAATGTCAGCCTGTCATTATCCTATACCCGAAGTGTCAGCCTGTCATTATCCTGTACCCCAAGTGTCAGCGTGTCATTATCCTGTACCGCAAGTATTATTGTGTCATTATCCTGTACCCCAAGTGTCAGTATATAAATGTTCTGTGCCCCAAGTGTCAGCGTGTCATTGTCCTGCACCCTGAGTGTCAGCATGTCAATGTCTTGTGCCTCAAGTATCAGTGTGTCATTATCCTGTACCCCGAGTGTCAGCGTGTCATTATCCTGTACCCCGAGTGTCAGCCTGTCATTATCCTGTACCCCAAGTGTCAGCCTGTCATTATCCTGTACCCCAAGTGTCAGCCTGTCATTATCCTGTACCCCAAGTGTCAGCCTGTCACTATCCTGTACCCCAAGTGTCAGCCTGTCATTATCCTGTACCCCAAGTGTCAGCGTGTCATTATCCTGTACCCCAAGTGTCAGCGTGCCATTATACTGTACCCCAAGTGTCAGCGTGTCATTGTACTGTACCCCGAGTGACAGTATATCATTATTCAGTATCCCAAGTGTCAGTGTGTCATTATCCTGTACCCCAATTGTCAACATAACCTAAAATGAAGATATTTTGTTGTTTCATGTGTTAAACCTGAAAATTATTGAAATTGATAATAAGGAGATGAACAATTGGCAAATATACAATACAGTGAGCAGCTCTGTGTGCGTCAGACATACTGTACCATAATACCCCTGACTTTACACATACAAGTGTGACAAATCTGTTAGCTACATTGTGACAGAAATGTTAATAGACACTTTCAATGACTTTTGTCATCTTCTTTAATAAGTGATCACATAAAGTCAAGTTAAACTTTGCTATATCACCTTGCTGCTCACGTCATCTGCTTTATCATCATAACCATCCCTCAGTTATTTGCATTTTGGCACATTGTCTCCTGCATTAGATCCTTGTAATTGGAAATTCAGTCATTTCTTTAGGTGCCGCGGTGCAAGCAATCACTTAATTATCCAATAAAGATTAAATAATGCGAACAATGAGAAATTCAATTAAATTGAGGCTGATTTCTGACAAATATGAGGAAAAGTTTCTACAGGCGACAAAATCTTAATGATGTCTTGATAAGATTATGGTTCTTGTAGTTTCTATAAACCTGTTCCTTGTTTATTTATTATTATGTATCTATCTATCTATCTATCTATCTATCTATCTATCTATCTATCTATCTATCTATCTATCTATCTATCTATCTATCTATCTCATATCTATCTATCTATCTATCTATCTATCTCATATCTATCTATCTATCATCTATCTATCTATCTATCTATCTACCATATCTATTTATCTCTCATATCTATCTATCTATCTCATATCTATTTATCTATCTCATATCTATCTATCTATCTATCTGTCTGTCTGTCTGTCTGTCTGTCTATCTATCTATCTATCTATCTATCTATCTATTTATCTGTCACCTATCTATCTATATACCCAATGTTTCAGTTCCTATTGGAAGCTCACATGGAATAAAGAGGTCTTTTTTGCACCTTTCAGATTTTGTGTGCTGCCTATTTGTGAATATATGACATGAGTAGACAGTAGTGGCTTTCTGGGACTGGCACCACTTTTTGCTTTTTTTTCTATTGCTGCTCTGTATTTTTTGCATTTATTCCTTTCTTTATTTTCTCTATATGCTGCATTTTCACAGACTCCTGACATTTTACTTACGACATGTTGGGGCCACATTTAATTTTTATTAAGCGCCACCTGTGCCTGATATTGTCTTCCCGCTGACAGTGCTGCAGAGTTGTAGAGAAATGAACCTTGGGAATAAGTCACCTCAGAATTACTCTGCATCCTCTCCTTGTGTCACCGAGGCTCGCAGCGTGTTTTTGAGAAAGGAAAAAGTCATGTCAAGATTTTTGTATTCTTCTCAGGTTTTTGGTGTCGCAGCAATTCATTTCTGAACTTGTGGAATTAGTGAAATGATTGATGTAGTACAAAATGTTTCTTTCTGTGATTTGGAGAGAAGACTTTGCCCCCTAATTCATTTTTCTGTCTTTAGAAGTAAGGAGCTAAGACGAATAAAGCCAGATCCACGCTTTATCAATGAAAATACAATCTCCTATGTGCAGAGAAGATGGGGGGATGGGATGGAATTTTTTTCCTTTCTTTCTTGTGACACCTAAACACTTTAAACGTGATGTTTCCCCGCACAGTACAATCTGTTTCTGAGTTTCTCTACATTTTTCTTCTATAATCAATTAAAGTCTGAAACATTCTTGTAGATATAGGAAGGGGACACGATCTCCTCTCTCCTACCTTTCTTCTCTTTAGACAACAGTTTACTTAACACTTTAGGCTCTGTTTACACTTGTGCTGTAATTTCCATTCCATAATGTTGTGCCCATTCTGTTTCATTCATAATAGTGCTCATCAAGTTTTGCTGCGCTGTCCATTGGTGATGCTGCAATGGATACTCCGAGCAGATGTGAACAGATCCTTACAAAAACACATTACCGAACAGCATATGATGCCGTTTCAGACTAACTTTATATGTCCAGGCACCATCTGCACGTTAAATGACAGTAACCTCTATTACAAAATTGTCTGACTCCGATGCCGCCCCTTCTAGCTCTTGTGTCACCTCCTCTACCTCATAGATTGTAAGCTCTTGTGTCACCTCCTCTACCTCATAGATTGTAAGCTCTTGTGTCACCTCTACCTCATAGATTGTAAGCTCTTGTGTCACCTCTACCTCATAGATTGTAAGCTCTTGTGTCACCTCTACCTCATAGATTGTAAGCTCTTGTGTCACCTCCTCTACCTCATAGATTGTAAGCTCTTGTGTCACCTCCTCTACCTCATAGATTGTAAGCTCTTGTGTCACCTCTACCTCATAGATTGTAAGCTCTTGTGTCACCTCCTCTACCTCATAGATTGTAAGCTCTTGTGTCACCTCCTCTACCTCATAGATTGTAAGCTCTTGTGTCACCTCTACCTCATAGATTGTAAGCTCTTGTGTCACCCCCTCTACCTCAAGATTGTAAGCTCTTGTGTCACCTCTACCTCATAGATTGTAAGCTCTTGTGTCACCTCCTCTACCTCATAGATTGTAAGCTCTTGTGTCACCTCTACCTCATAGATTGTAAGCTCTTGTGTCACCTCCTCTACCTCATAGATTGTAAGCTCTTGTGTCACCTCTACCTCATAGATTGTAAGCTCTTGTGTCACCTCCTCTACCTCATAGATTGTAAGCTCTTGTGTCACCTCCTCTACCTCATAGATTGTAAGCTCTTGTGTCACCTCCTCTACCTCATAGATTGTAAGCTCTTGTGTCACCTCCTCTACCTCATAGATTGTAAGCTCTTGTACCTCCTCTACCTCATAGATTGTAAGCTCTTGTGTCACCTCTACCTCATAGATTGTAAGCTCTTGTGTCACCTCTACCTCATAGATTGTAAGCTCTTGTGTCACCTCTACCTCATAGATTGTAAGCTCTTGTGTCACCCCCTCTACCTCATAGATTGTAAGCTCTTGTGTCACCTCCTCTACCTCATAGATTGTAAGCTCTTGTGTCACCTCCTCTACCTCATAGATTGTAAGCTCTTGTGTCACCCCCTCTACCTCATAGAGTGTAAGCTCTTGTGTCACCTCCTCTACCTCATAGATTGTAAGCTCTTGTGTCACCTCCTCTACCTCATAGATTGTAAGCTCTTGTGTCACCTCCTCTACCTCATAGATTGTAAGCTCTTGCGAGCAGGGCCCTCAGTCCCAGTGTGTGAATTGTCTATTTCTTTGTAATGTATCTCTTTTGTCAGTACTTGAACCCTACAAATTGTACAGTGCTGCAGAATATGTTGGCGCTATAAAAATAAAATGTATTATTATTATAAGGCTGCAGTCACACTAGCATTGTGTGACCATTCGGGGATTCCGTTCCCCATTCCGCTTAAAATATGCAGAGAGAAAAGTCCTGCAAGAAGGACTTTTCTCCACCGCCAATTTCGGGGCAGAAACCCCATTATAATCTATGGGGTCTGCAGATGTCTATGGGTAACCGCTTTTTAAGCGGATAGGGTTTCCTTTTTTCTTGTCCTCAATCAGACCTGAAGAACAGAAACCGGAATGCTAGTGTGAAGCTAGTATAAGTAAGAACTTCTTACAGAATATTGCATAGGAATAGAAAGTTATAGCCCAGGATCACAAATAATTCCAGTCCACGTGTATAACCAGTTAAAGGGTGAAAAGCATTGATAGAGATGCTACAGAAATGGGCGACAAGGGTATGATATAGCGATGGACAAAGTGTTCTGTGTTTGTTATGAATTTTCCAAAAAATTTCAGGGTCTGCTCATGCATCAAGGCGAGTTAATAAAAATAAAAAAGAACCTTTTCTTGGCTTCCTTGGCATCTACCAGTGTTCTGGTCTTCTTTCTTGATGTCCGCTATGTCTTTGATGCTGTGTTGTCAAAGCATTATGACATTGATGCCCCCCATGTGACTACTGAGACCCAATTATAGACCACAACGGAGGCCAGGATCTGATGATGTTGATGTATCCTACGTGACTGCGAGTCCTTAGTGGTGACCTCAGGGCCAGAGTACATGGTAACTTGGAAGAAGACTAGACCACCAGAGGATGACTTGTCATAGCCTAGGAGAGGTGTTTTTTTTGTTTTTAATTTTACACACCCAAACTGGCTTCTAAGGATATGTTCACATGGTGGTAAATGAAGAGGAATTCCTCTTCATTTTCCTTCACTGTATATTTGTCCGTGGTGGTCTAGCCGCGACGGGATGCTGATGCAGGGCATTGACATTTCATTGTGGCTTTCTGCTGCTGGTTAGGCGGCAAAATCCGCGGCAAAATCAAGCAGGATGCTCATTTTTTCTGCGTCCTGCTGCGATCTCTGCCTCCCATTGAAAACAATGGGTGGCAGATTCTGGATGGAATCTGATGTGGATTCGGCGTCTGTAGAGAGCATAGAGTATAATAATCAGCTTTGCTGCTCTTCCGGTTTGGACCGAACAAGTTCAGTCTGAAACAAATATTCCTTCATGCATCAAATCTTGCTGTGTTTGCCCATAACTAACACTATAACTCCTATTACTAAGACATAATTGTATAAATAATCAAATATTTTATTATTAATAAATTAATACATGTTTTCTTTTTCGTTACAAACTCATCTCTCAAGACTCTCTGAACATAAGAAGTGAGGAAATAAAAAAGTTACGGCTATCCAAGCACAGTAAGACAAAAATAAAGGGTTAAAGACAGTTCTAATGAAATTCTCATTTGATGATGACATCACATCTATAAGATATTTTGGAAGATGTTGACAAAACTAACATTTTCCCTCTTACAGAACGTCTTTAAGTATCCAACTACTCCTGTGGCTTTAACTATCCAATTCTCCCAAAAAAGTTTCAATAGGACAGCAGATTCCTCAGGACTTCCTCACAGGGTAGACCTCTGACCTCTCCAGGTCTACAGGTTTGCCCATAAATCTTCTTATCACTGAAGAATTAGCTTGGAAGTACAGAAGTAAGCGAATTTCCAGAAATTTGTTTTGGGAAAGATTCCAATGACAGCCATCAGATTTTATTTGTTCAAAATAAATTTAGTATGAATCAAAATCAATGGAGTGCAATGATAGAGAGATTAACAAATTTGGGGTTATTCAGTTTAGAAAAAAGACGTCTACGGGGAGATCTAATAATAATGTACAAATCTATGAAGTGACAGCAGAAAGAACTTTCTAATGATATTTTTACTCCTAGGCTGGTGACAGTGACAAGGAGAAGTCCTCTACGCCTAGACCAGTGACAGTGATAAGGGGACGTCCTCTACACCAAGGCCAGTGACAGTGATAAGGGGACGTCCTCTACACCAAGGCCAGTGACAGTGACAAGGTGACATCCTCTACACCTAGGCCAGTGACAAGGGGACGTCCTCTACACCAAGGCCAGTGACAGTGATAAAGGGACGTCCTCTACACCTGGAGGAGAGAAAATTTTACCAGCAACATAGACGGGGATTATTTACTGTAAGAACAGCCACATATCAGTGGCTTCAGCCCAATATTTAGAGTGAGAATACCCCAGTGGCGTGCACTGGACATCAATAAAACTTCAATACAAGGGTAGAAGGAGAATACTTGGGGAACTAGAATACATGGACATATGCACATATTTATTTATTTATTATGCTTACTTATATAGCGCCATCATATTCTGCAGAGCTTTTACAGCCATTCTGGTTACTGTCCCATATAGGGCTCACAATCTACATTCCATATCAGTATGTTTTTTGGAGTGTGGGAGGAAACCGGAGTACCCGGACATTACTAGAATCATCAGAAACAAAATGACTCTTCATGGAAACATTTAATCATCTAACTAATGTTTCTAGCAAATAAACATTCTCCATTGTAATAGCAATATCAAAACATAATCCTTGGACACTTCTTAGAAACCATTACATTTTTGTGAGCAGACAGGAATCATCTGTGTGTTTGGTCTCCTGGCCTCCATCCATTACAGATATAACTATTGTGTCTGTGGCTTCTTCCTTGATTTTCATTAGATTGCAGAATTCTCTTGGATCCTCTATCCATTATCTATCTATCTATCTATCTATCTATCTATCTATCTATCTATCTATCTATCTATCCATCATGTATCATCTATCTATCTATCTATCTATCTATTATTTATCATCTCTCTCTCACTATCTCTTACCTACCTCCTATCTATCTATCTATCTACAGTGCTGGCCAAAAGTATTGGCACCCCTGCAATTCTGTCAGATAATACTCAATTTCTTCCAGAAAATGATTGCAATCACAAATGCTTTGGTAATAATATCTTCATTTAATTTGTCGTCAATGGAAAACCACAAAAAGAATTGTCAAAAAGCCAAATTGGATATAATTCCACACCAAACATAAAAAAGGGGGTGGACAAAAGTATTGGCACCCTTTGAAAAATCATGTGATGCTTCTCTAATTTGTGTAATTAACAGCACCTGTTACTTACCTGTGGCACATAACAGGTGGTGGCAATAACTAAATCACACTTGCAGCCAGTTGAAATGGATTAAAGTTGACTCAACCTCTGTCCTGTGTCCTTGTGTGTACCACATTGAGCATGGAGAAAAGAAAGAAGACCAAAGAACTGTCTGAGGACTTGAGAAGCAAAATTGTGAGGAAGCATGAGCAATCTCAAGGCTACAAGTCCATCTCCAAAGACCTGAATGTTCCTGTGTCTACCGTGCGCAGTGTCATCAAGAAGTTTAAAGCCCATGGCACTGTGGCTAACCTCCCTAGATGTGGACGGAAAAGAAAAATTGACGAGAGATTTCAACGAAAGATTGTGCGGATGGTGACTAAAGAACCTCGACTAACATCCAAACAAGTTCTAGCTACCCTGCAGTCCAAGGGTACAACAGTGTCAACCCGTACTATCCGTCGGCGTCTGAATGAAAAGGGACTCTATGGTAGGATACCCAGGAAGACCCCACTTCTGACCCAGAGACATAAAAAAGCCAAAACTTACCTGAGAAAGCCAAAAACTTTTTGGAAGAATGTTCTCTGGTCAGATGAGGCAAAAGTAGAGCTTTTTGGGAAAAGGCATCAACATAGATTTTACAGGAAAAAAAAGAGGCCTTCAAAGAAAAGAACACGGTCCCTACAGTCAGACATGGCGGAGGTTCCCTGATGTTTTGGGGTTGCTTTGCTGCCTCTGGCACTGGACTGCTTGACCGTGTGCATGGCATTATGAAGTCTGCAGCATAATGTAGGGCCCAGTGTGAGAAAGCTGGGTCTCCCTCAGAGGTCATGAGTCTTCCAGCAGGACAATGACCCAAAACACACTTCAAAAAGCACTAGAAAATGGTTTGAGAGAAAGCACTGGAGACTTGTAAAGTGGCAGCAATGAGTCCAGACCTGAATCCCATAGAACACCCAAGGAGAGATCTCACAATGGCAGTTTGGAGAAGGCGCCCTTCACATCTCAGGGACCTGGAGAAATTCCAGCAGAGCATTGGAAGAAACTCATTGATGGTTACCGGAAGCGGTTGTTCGCAGTTATTTTGTCTAAAGGTTGTGCTACCAAGTATTAGGCTGAGGGTTCCAATACTTTTGTCCGGCCCATTTTTGGAGTTTTGTGTAAAATGATCAATGATTTGACTTTTTTTTTCATTCTCTTTTGTGTTTTTTCATTGCAAGCAAAATAAATGAAGATATTATTACCAAAGCATTTGTGATTGCAATCATTTTCTGGAAGAAATTGAGTATTATCTGACAGAATTGCAGGGGTGCCAATACTTTTGGCCAGCACTGTATCTATCTATCAATAGAAAACTGACAGCACTCCAAAATAATTTGAATGTAAAAAAATCACTTGGTATTTATTTCATGCTTAAATGTGGAATAAAGTCCAAGTGAGTTTTTTCCATCATATTACTTTGGATTGCTGCCAGTTTTTTTTAATATCTATCAGAGATTTCTGCTTAACAGTCTTCTGTGGTTTGCTTAGGTTCTGACTTTATACAGTGCTTTTCTAGATCTATCTATCTATCTATCTATCTATCTATCTATCTATCTATCTCTCTCTCTCTATCTGTCTATTTATCTGTCTTTATTGACTATTTTTCTATCTATCTCATATCTGTATATTATATATATATATATATATATATATATATATATATATATATATATATATATATATAATGATGCTGAATATATAACTTAATAAAAGACTATTAAATGTTGTGATCTTTATAAAGACATTTGATACTCTTATATTTTACAGCAGGAGGTACATTGTATATTCAACTCTATTTTAGAACTTTATGGCCAAAGTAGGAGGCAATCGGAAGATCTCTCTGTATAATGGAGGTCAGATAAAAGAGATTCCAAGTATTGAACCAAAAATATAAGTACCCCCTCCCTGATTCCATGTGAAGATTTGATTTCGGTTATCTACATCCTAACATATGGAGAAGTCAAAGAAAAAATATATATATATATATATATATATATATACACAAAATGACTAAACTTCAATAAATACACATCTATAAAACATAAATATATTACCATAGTAAAAAAAAAAAAAAGGTCAGAGATTTTCAGATTTGTTTTATACTGCGAAAAGGAAAAACAAACTTTTCTATCTATGTACCATCTGCAGGTAGAAATTATAGACGCAACTCACACATGGAGAGCAGGTAAACTCGCAGCTGTGTATTGAATCAAATGTGAATTCAGCATCTTGCCTTGAAAAATTTCATAAGCCTAAGCTTGGATGGAATAATCTGTTCTGTGAATGATAGGAAACCAATGTTAATCTGATAAGACTGCAGTAATATGATCAGTGGGCTTTAGCCCATGTAACAACGTTAGCAATAGAATCATGGATTAGCTGCAGCTTCTGCGGGGGAATTTCATGTTATTTTATTTTGTTTTAAAATCAAGAGAAAATTAGAGGCGCCAGAAGAGTTCCTGAAATCATGAATCAACCCCTCAACATCCGGGAAACAAGGAGAAATAGAGACAAAGCTGGAGACTGGGGATGGTTGGGTTCTAAAAGTTGTTCCTTTTGTAGTAAATATATAAAATGCAAAGTTAACATTGTAAGTTGCAGATGTTTACCCTTACCTTAGCTCAAATTTGGTTTCTTGTGAAAATAATTCAATACAAAACAATATCAAAAATAACATGATAACAAAATCCTTGAAGGTCACAACACAGCCACTGGGTGGCTACACAGAGACAGATAAAGGAATGACAGCTCATAACAGCATACTGTGAAATCATGTTGTTTTGAAACTCTTGTGACACATATATCTGAACATGGCCAGCCAAGAGGAAAGGTAAAGAGGCAGACTTATGTATATTAAACCTTAAAGAGGACCTTTCATGTCCTCAGGCACATGCGGCTTTATATAACACTAGAAAGAAAACAGTACACAAAAAGAGTTCAGCGCACTGTCGGCTTTCCCGTTATGTGCCCCGGGCTGGAGATATCGGTGCCCGTTAGTTTTCTGCCCATCGGCAGAAGGGCTTTCCTGACAGTCTAGCTTGGCTATGAGGAACGCCCCCCCAACAGTACTCGTCCATAGACTTTTCCTGGGGGGTGTTCCTCACAGCTCAACGTCATCGCTGGTCGGTAAGGAACACCCCCTCTGACAGTACAAGGCTATGGACGAGTACAGTCAGGGTGGCATTCCTTACTGCCCAGCGATGACGCTCAGCGCACTGTCAGCTTTCTAGCGGTATATAAAACTGCATGTCCTCTAACATTGGCTGTGTTATATATATGGCTGGAAAGTTGACAGTGCACTGAATTCAGCACATTGTCAGCTTTGCTGGTATCTACCCTGGTTTCAGAGATATCGGTGGCACTTGATTTGGCACCAATATCATTGCAGTTTCAGAAGGGCCAACCTTAGAGCTCAGCGTCATCGCTAGGGTGATGAGGAACGTTCCTCTGATGGTACACCTTCATGACTTTGTACTGTCAGGGGGCATTCCTCACCACTCTGAGAGGACAAGAGCTCTAAGGTTGACTTCTCTGACAGTGCCGTGATATTGGTGCCGAAACTAATGCCAATGTTAGATGACATGAAAGGTCCTCTTTAACCCCTTCATGACCAGGCCATTTTTCCTAATTCATGACTGGACATATTTACAAATTCTTTGGTACATGCAGTTTGCACACAACTGGGCCAATAACACAGTGAACCCATAAAACCCCATTCTCACAATTGGTTGGGGTTCCAGTGATCACACATTTATTATCTATCCTGTGGTTAGTGATAAGTGCTATTTATGGGGAAAGAACCTTCTTGGTCCTCACCCCCAGTCCACTAGAGGACAGTGGTCTTGCAGGTTTGGACAATCCAGCCTGAGGACAGGCCTGAGAAGGATGCCATGTGATCACTGGGTTGGCATGTGGGTTGTTTTGTGCTGAGAAGAGAAAGAGAAGAAGTGCTGTATGGAATCAGATCAGGACTGGAGTTGGGCCAACATAGCTGACTGAGTTGGAGGCAGCCAAGGAGAGGGATCGTGTAGACCCATACTAGGCAAGCCGGCTATTGTAGCAGTCATGGAGAGGAGATGGAGGGAGAGGTAGACTTCCCTTATACAGGCTAGATGGCTGAATTCTGAGTCATTATTGGGATATTGTTACTGTTTCATTGTTTATCTGCTATAAGTATTTTAGCAAAAACATTTTTAGCAGGACCCAGTTGTTCTTTTGTCCCAAATTTCACATGACATATTCATTGCACCCCCCCCCCCAAATTATTATGGGCTATAATGCAAAATTGACAAGCAACCACAAACTATTATTTGTCCTTTATTACAGAAGAGTGAACTGATTTGTAACAAGTCAGAATTATTATGAACATTTTCCAAAATTTCCAAAACTTTAGGGATCGAAGGAACCTGAAATTTTTGGGGTTCACCACCTACAAATCATTATTATACTTTGGAGGTCCAGGTGAATAATACTTTTCCTCACCTCTCCTCTGGGCATTGGTCTTCTTTCCCAGTCTTCACCCACCCATGGGCTGTTGTAGCCTCTTCTGGCATCTTCTCCAATGTCATGTGCTCCCAGTTCATTTATCCATGTCACATGGGGCTCAGTGATGTAATGACACTTGGGTCAAAGGTTCATGACATTGGTGCTCCCCACCGCTGAAGACTGTGAGTAGGACACAGTGGTGAACCCAGGGTGCATGACATTGAAGAAGACACCAGAAGAGACCACAAGAGTCCGTCGGTGTAAAACAGACAGTAGGAAAGAAGACTGAATGCCCTGAAAAGGTTAGGAAAGGTATCAGTGTTTGTTTGTTTTTTTTATTTTTCTCCCCTGGGCCCCTGAAGAGGCTTCAGAGGATAAAAACTGAAAAAGTTTGATCTGAGCCCAAACTTCCAGGTGCACAATGTGAATATTCACAAATAGAATCTTGTGAGGTTCACTCCTCTCTACCCTTTATAGTGCAAGAATAAGTGGCATAGGAGATCTCCCAAGTTCCAGGGTTTATGTGCAAGTCTTGTGCACAATCTAAAGTTAAGCCAGTTGTAGCTACGCTTCCATAAAGCATTTTGACACCTAACACTACAGGTCTTGGAATAGTCAGTCAGTCATCAAAGGGGACCTGTATCTGAATGACGCATCCCCAAACACCACCTTACAGCAACAGCCCTATACCACCGCTATAGTACCACAACACTCCTGCACAGTGTATAACCATTGAATTAAATGTCCAAAAAGGAAGAATACAATGCAACAGTTAAACATTTTATCGTAAGAGAACATAAGACAGAACATAATGAGCACAAAGCCTTATCCATAACCTTCTTTTTATGTCTCGGAAAGCCACCAAGGCATTGTGATAATGAAGTATAAGAAAGACATAAGACAGTATCTGGCCTCTGTGTAGCGGGTTTGATAATGTGAAGATTGTATCAATGGCTTAAATCTGCTGCCGGAGAGACATATGTAATAATTTAAATCCCTTTGTCTGTAAATGCGACCAGTCTCTGCTGATAATATCTGTCTGTGCATCTAATAGGAAGTTGTAATGATGGCCTGTCATTGTGCATATGAAAATAATCATACTGTGGATAGATAATATCCTCTGTGGCACCACAAGATCGGCAGCTTGATGCAGCCAGGAAGGAACCATCAGGTCTTTGGAGACAGATTTGTCTGTAACAAACAGGACAGCGGTTTGTAGAAACAAAGTGTCTAACATGGGAAACTGAGATGATGTTAAGCAGTTAATGGAAAAAATGAGATGTGGAAACTTTGTTTGTCCAGACCAGAGAAGAAAATTTATGGTCGGCTTATAAACGTTTTGTCATACAAAGAAAGGTGAGGGTTCCATAAAGTAGTAGCAAGGTGTATTCTGGGAATGTCTTCAAAGCAACGGTTTTGGTATGGAATTGCTATGTAAGCAATTCCCTGATCTACAGGGAAGGCATGTGGATTGTTTCACGCTGAGACGAGAAATAGAATTTCCCCAATAAGCTGCAGGAAACAGATAAAGTCTACTCCAATAATGTTGTACTTTTCAGAGTCTACATTGCCCCATTGTATTCACTAGTTCCTGCCACAAGGCAGGTTGGACTTTGCCGAGTTGGGACACAGGTTAGAAAATAAGTGCACCTATAGAAAGAGAACCAAATCGGTGACCCTAGGGTGGGCCAAGGAATTTATAAATAAGCCAAGGTCAAACCAAGAGGGTATGGAATTGCCAAAATGTAACCAGGGATGAGTCAGAGTTCAAGCCCTAATCAAATCCAGGAGGTGACAGATATAAGAAAGAGAGGGTAAACCAGAAGAACAAGCCAAATGTCTGTAACCAGGAGGTCAGCAACATCAGGGAAAGGTCCAGGGAGTAACCACAAGAAAACAAGGAGCCCCTCTGCAAAAACAATCTCAGGTTGTGCTAAAGCCAAATTTAAATACCCCGCCTCATGCCGGGATTGGAGGGTAAAGCAGAGCTCTGGTTGGGTCTGTATCTCAAAGTCCTGACAGGCTGAACAGGCTTGACTATTAGGCATGGTCACATGGTAACCTTAAAGTGATGGCTGCAAACAAAAATAAAGACTCTGAGATTCTGAACAGGTTGGTAGCATACAAGTTACACAAGACTCTTCTGCAGCTAGTGCAACAAAGAGGGGGGGTATATGAAAATTTGCGTAAAATGGTTGTGTTTAAGACAAAGTGAGCAGGTCTTAAATGCATCTGATTAGCGGGGCAGTATACATGGAGAAGTATAAAGGCTTCCAGCCTTTGTCCTCAGCTCTGTATTCAGATTACTGCAAAGGGTGGATCTAGTTTTTTACTTTCACAGTTTTAAGTTTTTTGTTTTTTTTTTTTACAAATGACTGGCCATCTCCAAACCAATAGACAAAAGAATAAAGGTGCAAGTCATCTCAGCATCTTACAGAAAATAGGTGCAGTCATCTCAGGGATTTGTCTATCATTGCAGGGAGAGGGGGAATCACCAAGCCAGTTGCCAGGTAAGTAGTAACCATAGGTAGAACTCCAGCATTGTCATCTTATAATAAACATCCAAGCTGTACTGAAGAATCACATTAAAAGCAAAGTGGGGTGCGAATCCATAAAGTGTCACAGGGCCCAGAAGCCAGGAGAGCCCACAGGTCCCCCTTGTCACACTAGGACTGGTTAAACTTCTTTGATCTCATTTCTCATTTCATTTGATGGCCAGCAGTCTGTACATTGTAAATTTATTCCCCCTGCCCTGTGGGGTACTGGATTGAGACAGGGGAAGAAGATTTATAATACACAGACATTCAGAAAGGAGAAAAATAACTTCTTAATGTAGCAGTTGGTCACCGGCATATAGAAAGATTCTGTGGGTGAAGATGTGACCCAACAAGGGGGCCTAATTACAATGTGGGCAGCACAAACATGAGATGGGAATGATGGGAAGAGTGTATACACAGACACATTGCAAAAAATTCTTACCGATGGTCTGGGCCCAGATAGAGAATGAAAGGAGAATGTAAAGACGGTTAAAATGTACAAATTCAACGTAGCTGACAGTCATGAGGAGAAGTTGGAAAGGGGAACCCAAGCTGAGCTTTTGCACCTCAGCCTATTAGTTTCCAGACCCCAGAGTCTAATAAGTGGATGCCCAGTGGAGTTGGGGCCAAAGTCAAAAACACTGATATTCACCTTTCCTCACCCACGGTGATCTGTGCTTTATGTCCTATATCTGGTCTTCAGCCTGGGATCTTGCGGCCCATTCTGATGTCTTCTCCATCACGTGACCCAAGGTCAACAGTGAGGCCTCAGCAGTCATGTGGGGTTGCTGATGTCTTGACGATTGAACCCACAGCTGAACACTGGACGCTGGGAAAGAAGGCCGGATGCCCAGGACAGGTGAGCTAGAGTGAGTATCTGTGTTTTTTTTTATTTTGCCTCCCCTGAGGCCTGCTCTTATTATACTCTCTTATTATTACTCTGTAATAACAATAATAATGATTTTTGGGTTGAAGAACATGAAAATTTGTAACAACGCCAGCCTTTTATAAGCCGGTTTGCTCATCTCTAGTTGTAGCATCAATGATTATTATTATAAGAATTATAAGAATTCTTCTTTGTCTTCTTTTTCTTCTTCTTCTTCTTCTCATTATTATTATAAGAATTCTTATTATTATTGGTGTTGATGTTATTTATTTATGTCATATTTTTTCTTCTTTTCTATAACATGAAGTTCTTAAATAAAAGACAAAAAATATGTTCATATCCATATGGGAAAAAACCCAGGGACACAAGTAAATAGCTGAGCAAATGTCTCGCTCCTGCAGGAAGCCTGTCACTGTAAATACACTGTACTTATATTACATTCTGAAATTACTGCAAATGCGTCCAACTGGTGAACTTGACAAATCATGTTTTGAGCACGGTAAGGGGACGGATATTGATGCTTCCAGAGAAATGATAACTAAAGTACTTACCAAATCAAGTTTAATTTTTTTCGCAGTACACAATAGTGAATTCTGAGCCCGCGGTTGGCAAGGTAATCGCTCCTTCAATTATCCATCATTTATTTTTATCATGCTCAAAATGTCAAATGTCGAAACTGAACAGCCAGAATGTCAAACTGTCAAAACTTTATATCATCTGAATTACTTTCTTACTATTACTGAGAAATGTGCAAATGTGCCACTGTGGTCCTATTTATGAAGGCGAGCCATCAAGTGTACTTTATGAAAGTTGGCATTGAGCACGGCATGCGAGCCATATTTTGTAGCCTTCGCTGTGAATACATACAGGAGACGTCTGCTGCAGTCCAAACCTCATTGTCTACTTGATTTTCTTGTACTGCTGTTTATTTCTCTCTAAATGCATTAGTCAGAGGGAATTTAGAGCCTTAGCACTTGGAGATATAGCAGAGCCGGATTTGTTAGTTAAAGGGTTTTTCCATGGAAATAAAATAAAATATAAAAAAAATTAAAATTCACCAATAAGATAAGATAATATAGGCAGAAACAGGAATACAGATTCAGTAGGCGTAACCCCTGTGGCACATTATGCCATGTACATAGCATGCATACACTGTTTGTATAGGATTAGTAGAAGACTAAAAGCAATAGGGACCTTTGGGCCCTTCAGTTAGCAATTACCGGGGGAGCCCAGTGGTAATTCGCTCTCCATTTGTTTCAAGGTTTTTCCAATTGCTCACTCTGGAGTCAACATTGAGCTAGGCACTGGAAAATTGACATGTATGTGTGTAGCTAGAATCTGTTTTGGTATAAATTTTGGCATAATATGTCAGAATACCATTGATTTAGCTATAGTGTTCTACACTATGTTTTATAGATAGGTTCCTAGGAGCCCTGACAGTGTCATACACTATGTTTTATAGATAGGTTCCTAGGAGCCCTGACAGTATTCTACGCTATGTTTTATAGATAGGTTCCTAGGAGCCCTGACAGTGTTATACACTATGTTTTATAGATAGGTTCCTAGGAGCCCTGACAGTGTCATACACTATGTTTTATAGATAGGTTCCTATGAGCCCTAAGAGTATTCTACACTATGTTTTATAGATAGGTTCCTAGGAGACCTGATAGTGTTATACACTATGTTTTATAGATAGGTTCCTAGGAGAACTAATAGTGTTCTACACTATGTTTTATAGATAGGTTCCTAGGAGACCTGATAGTGTTCTACACTATGTTTTATAGATAGGTTCCTAGGAGTCCTGATAGTGTTCTACACTATGTTTTATAGATAGGTTCCTAGGAGCCCTGACAGTATTCTACGCTATGTTTTATAGATAGGTTCCTAGGAGCCCTGACAGTGTTATACACTATGTTTTATAGATAGGTTCCTAGGAGCCCTGACAGTGTCATACACTATGTTTTATAGATAGGTTCCTAGGAGCCCTAAGAGTATTCTACACTATGTTTTATAGATAGGTTCCTAGGAGACCTGATAGTGTTATACACTATGTTTTATAGATAGGTTCCTAGGAGAACTAATAGTGTTCTACACTATGTTTTATAGATAGGTTCCTAGGAGACCTGATAGTGTTCTACACTATGTTTTATAGATAGGTTCCTAGGAGTCCTGATAGTGTTCTACACTATGTTTTATAGATAGGTTCCTAGGAGCCCTGACAGTATTCTACGCTATGTTTTATAGATAGGTTCCTAGGAGCCCTGACAGTGTTATACACTATGTTTTATAGATAGGTTCCTAGGAGCCCTGACAGTGTCATACACTATGTTTTATAGATAGGTTCCTAGGAGCCCTAAGAGTATTCTACACTATGTTTTATAGATAGGTTCCTAGGAGACCTGATAGTGTTATACACTATGTTTTATAGATAGGTTCCTAGGAGACCTGATAGTGTTCTACACTATGTTTTATAGATAGGTTCCTAGGAGACCTGATAGTGTTCTACACTATGTTTTATAGATAGGTTCCTAGGAGACCTGATAGTGTTCTACGCTATGTTTTATAGATAGGTTCCTAGGAGCCCTGACAGTGTTATATACTATGTTTTATAGATAGGTTCCTAGGAGCCCTGACAGTGTTCTACACTATGTTTTATAGATAGGTTCCTAGGAGCCCTGACAGTGTTCTACAATATGTTTTATAGATAGGTTCCTAGGAGCCCTGACAGTGTTATACACTATGTTTTATAGATAGGTTCTTAGGAGCCCTGACAGTGTTCTACACTATGTTTTATAGATAGGTTCCTAGGAGCCCTGACAGTGTCATACACTGTGTTTTATAGATAGGTTCCTAGGAGCCCTAAGAGTATTCTGCACTATGTTTTATAGATAGGTTCCTAGGAGACCTGATAGTGTTCTACACTATGTTTTATAGATAGGTTCCTAGGAGACCTGATAGTGTTCTACACTATGTTTTATAGATAGGTTCCTAGGAGACCTGATAGTGTTCTACACTATGTTTTATAGATAGGTTCCTAGGAGACCTGATAGTGTTCTACACTATGTTTTATAGATAGGTTCCTAGGAGACCTGATAGTGTTCTACACTATGTTTTATAGATAGGTTCCTAGGAGCCCTGACAGTGTTATATACTATATTTTATAGATAGGTTCCTAGGAGACCTGACAGTGTTCTACACTATGTTTTATAGATAGGTTCCTAGGAGCCCTGACAGTGTTCTACAATATGTTTTATAGATAGGTTCCTAGGAGACCTGATAGTGTTCTACACTATGTTTTATAGATAGGTTCCTAGGAGACCTGATAGTGTTCTACACTATGTTTTATAGATAGGTTCCTAGGAGACCTGATAGTGTTCTACACTATGTTTTATAGATAGGTTCCTAGGAGACCTGATAGTGTTCTACACTATGTTTTATAGATAGGTTCCTAGGAGCCCTGACAGTGTTATATACTATATTTTATAGATAGGTTCCTAGGAGACCTGACAGTGTTCTACACTATGTTTTATAGATAGGTTCCTAGGAGCCCTGACAGTGTTCTACAATATGTTTTATAGATAGGTTCCTAGGAGCCCTGACAGTGTTATACACTATGTTTTATAGATAGGTTCTTAGGAGCCCTGACAGTGTTCTACACTATGTTTTATAGATAGGTTCCTAGGAGCCCTGACAGTGTCATACACTGTGTTTTATAGATAGGTTCCTAGGAGCCCTAAGAGTATTCTGCACTATGTTTTATAGATAGGTTCCTAGGAGCCCTGACAGTATTCTACACTATGTTTTATAGATAGGTTCCTAGGAGCCCTGACAGTGTTCTACACTATGTTTTATAGATAGGTTCCTAGGAGCCCTGACAGTGTTCTACACTATGTTTTATAGATAGGTTCCTAGGAGCCCTGACAGTGTTCTACACTATGTTTTATATAGGTTCCTAGGAGCCCTGACAGTGTTATACACTATGTTTTACAGATAGGTTCCTAGGAGCCCTAAGAGTATTCTGCACTATGATGTATAGATAGGTTCCTAGGAGCCCTGACAGTGTTCTACACTATGTTTTATAGATAGGTTCCTAGGAGCCCTGACAGTGTTATACACTATGTTTTATAGATAGGTTCTTAGGAGCCCTGACAGTGTTCTACACTATGTTTTATAGATAGGTTCCTAGGAGCCCTGACAGTGTCATACACTGTGTTTTATAGATAGGTTCCTAGGAGCCCTAAGAGTATTCTGCACTATGTTTTATAGATAGGTTCCTAGGAGCCCTGACAGTATTCTACACTATGTTTTATAGATAGGTTCCTAGGAGCCCTGACAGTGTTCTACACTATGTTTTATAGATAGGTTCCTAGGAGCCCTGACAGTGTTCTACACTATGTTTTATAGATAGGTTCCTAGGAGCCCTGACAGTGTTCTACACTATGTTTTATATAGGTTCCTAGGAGCCCTGACAGTGTTATACACTATGTTTTACAGATAGGTTCCTAGGAGCCCTAAGAGTATTCTGCACTATGATGTATAGATAGGTTCCTAGGAGCCCTGACAGTGTTATACACTATGTTTTATAGATAGGTTCCTAGGAGCCCTAAGAGTATTCTACACTATGTTTCATAGATAGGTTCCTAGGAACTCTGACAGTGTTCTACACTATGTTTTATAGATAGGATCCTAGGAGCCCTAAAATTGTTGTACACTTACTACATACTGAATGTAGTTACATAGCCAGTCACATATTTACATATAATAAGCAGTTACACAGTTACATACATTAATTACATAGCTACATACATATACTGTATTTATTGCATATATAGTAAGTTGTTACATTTACAATGAATCCATATTTGATAGAACTGTATTCAAACAATGGCAAACATATGTAAATGTATACAGTAAGTATATACTGTATAGTGTTAAGTTTGGGGCCTAACTTCAGTTGAAATGCTTTTAACTACTTATATATGGTGTGAGTTTACCTGAAACAGAGGCCATTCAGATGTCTGGAAAGCTGGATGACAACCCCTATGTAAGTTGTAATGGAGGATATATAGCATCAGTTGACATTAATACCTCCCGTATGTTTCTAAAGCAGATACAGTTGCAGATTAGGGACAGTTTCTTAGTTTTTTTTACCAACTTGGTAGATGGGAATGACTCAAGGATTTGTTGAGGTAGTTTTTTGGGAGGTGTTCTCTCTCTAAGACGTATTTTTGTCACTGTTGATAGCGATAACAAGTGACGATCATCACGCCATGGATTTTGGATTCTTATATGTCCCTCCTAATCAAGGGATGTATTGTTAACATGTAAGAACTCAAAAACTGAAATTAGAACAATTTCATGCAAAATATGATGGATTTTAGGTATTTAAGCCTCGATTCAAGAAAATTTAGAGAGAAAGCATCAGAGAGCTATTATAGGAAGCCCCATTGATTGCAGCCACAGATGCCGCATTACTTACCAGCCACAATCACAAAAGAAACGGAAAAAATAAAAATAAAGTAAAATAAATAAATAGATAAATAAGATAAACATAGTTTTACATTTTTTTTAATCATTAAACGGGTTTTCCAGGATTATGATATTAGTGGCCTATCCTTTGTATAAGTCATCAATATCAGATCAGTGGGGTCTGACACCCCCACTAATCAGAAGTTGAAAGAGGCTGCAGCATTTTTAGAAGATCTTCATCTCTTTTCAAGCACAGTGCCATAGATTCTATAGTGGCAGTGTCTGACATTGCAGCCCAGCCTTACTTTTTTAAATGGGACTGAGTTGCACATAGGCCGATGAACTTGTTGTCACTGGCCTGTGAAGCAGAAGCAGCTCTTACCCGAGAGATGCTGCTGCAGCTTCAAACAGCCTAAAAATAGGTCAATATTAAGTCCCATAAAACCCTTTTTACCTTGACTGGCAGCAAAGGTGCAACAAATTATTTTCTTTTTGGACCTGTAAGATGGTTAAAAATGGGTCCACCATTTTTTTTTTCTTTTATAAAAAGGACTGTTCCTGTACATGGACCCTACAGTGTAGCACTTGCAAGTTTCAGAAACAAAACTTGTTGGTGAATCTCGTGAATATCTGTGAAATGAATCTCAAGAGGTTTACCCATCATTATTTACCATTGATCTTTTTGAGGTAGAAATGCCACCTGTTTTCTGCTTCTATGTGTTTTCCTTATACATGTCAACTTGTTACCTCTTGTAAAACTGTTTTGAAGCCTCCATACTTGTTGTTGCCTTTTGCATAATGTCCTACAGTTCTCCAATCCTTCTGTCACCCTTAACCCTGCTGTTCTGTTCGGTTCTACTATACACATATAATGTTCCGGTCATTTTTGACCGGGCCTATTAAAGTCTGGATTTTTAACTAATTTAAGTGTTTTATTTGAATTTCTTTTGCATTATTATACTGTATGTGAACATGATTGTTCATAAACAAATGAAACCAAAAACTTAATTTTTATTTTTTTTTTTGTGTCAAAAAATGTTACATGGCCTTATTGCATTATTCATGCATATTGCACATTTTCACAAAAAAAAAAGTCTTTATAAAACTGTAAACTATAACTAATAACATCAAACTGTGTGTAAATATATTTTAAAAAAATAAATAAATAAAAAGTCTAGTTTTTTCCATATAAAATGTGAAATAAGGTTCAAAGTGCTAAATTTACTGTTTGCATTTGTCACAAGTATAATTTACATGTCTTTTGCATAAGTACTTTGCACATTTGCAACATATCACATTTGATTTGTGATTACTTGATGTTGGACAGAAGGCGCATCGTTTCCGTCTTAGGCTGGTTGCACTGCTGGTGGAGGCCGTGGGTATCGTCGCAGTGCTAGCGGAAGCCCTTGGTTCACTTTCTTCAGCATGCTGTTGGATCCTGTGGACAATGGCTGCAGCTCCATCATCTCTGGGTGTTACTTTTCTTTGTTCAATATATGGGCTAATCAGAATTTTCCCAAAAAATTCTTCTTTTATATAGTTTATTTTTGTTCCAATTTGGGTCTATTTCACGCCATAACACAAATGCATTGTACGCCGACACATCAAGAATGTTGTAAAAAACAACCATTGGCCACCGATTAGTTTTGCGTTTACAGGTGTAAGTGCCTATGAGTTGATCTAGAGTATCAACTGCCCCTTTTGTGGCATTGTAATGTAAAATCATGTCTGGCTTTCTGTCCTCTCGGTTACTGATTGCATTATCATGGTGCATTGTGCTCATCAGAATGACCTGTTTGTGTTTTTTGGGAACGTAAGAAACTACTGTTGTATCCTCAGTAAAATAAAACCTAGAACTATAAACGTCTCTCTTACTGAGGATACCTTGCGGCAGTTCTGGCTTATTTTTTCTAACAGTACCCAGCATGGTCATTTTTCTTTTCAGCAACATCTGCCCCAGTTGGTGTGATGTGAAAAACTTGTCACATGTAACATTTCGTCCTTTGAGTCCATGTGTCAAATCCAAAACTACTCGCATACCTTGATTTTTTTCAGCTCTTTCTCCAGGGTTTTTTCCTATGTATACCTGAGCGTTTACAGCGTATGAACTTTTGCTGTCGCAAAAACTGAACTATATAGACCAAAATGAGATTAGAACTCCTTTATTTAAAAAAAAAAATGGCTGGAGATTAGTATAAAAGGCTATCGGTCATTTTTGACCGAACAGTACAAGTGTAAAAAAAGACGTGGAGCAAAAAGTAAACAAAAAATAAATAAATAAAAACTGCTATTAGTAAGAACCTCTCAAATGAGGAAAAGTCAATGAACTACAAGTTTCAGAACCGCATAATGAATATTTTAAAAAATATCAAATTTCAAATTCGGTCATTTTTGACCGAACAGAACAGCAGGGTTAAGTGAGGAAAACACTCCAGCACCAAAATGCCATACAGTCCTATATATTTAATCAATTTCCAGTCCCATTACAGACCTCTGTACAAATGACATTAAAGGGAGTCTCCTGTTCCTGTACCTGAAGCTCTGGTGAACTAACAACATCTGTTTAGCGTGGACTTCAGAAGGCTGTACCAGGAGGAAAGCATCATTATAAGAAGTGTTTGAGATATGACAAATTTTCATCTGTTTTTCCATTATTTTGCCTGGAAACTTAGTTATACTCTTACTTTTTTTTTTTTTTTTTTTTATTTTAACTCAGTGGTAAGAACAGATCTATACTGCAGCATGACTTCATACGGTATAAAGGGCAATCTGTATCAAACATGAGATTCACAGAACATGATACAATGTCTGGATGCTGTTTCTTGGCATTCAGGTCAGTTTTCCTTCCTCTCCATTTGCGCATGGAAGGAAGAAGTCAACAGGTTAAACCATCGTCTCATGTCAAAATGTCTCTGTTCACACTGGCCTCATGCAGTTTGTTCATGAGGGGTAATGACCGCTATGATGGATCTTATGAGAGCTATGATGGATCTGATGACGGCTATGATGGATCTGATGATGGCTATGATGGATCTGATGACAGCTATGATGGATCTGATGATGGCTATGATGGATCTGATGATGGCTATGATGGATCTGATGATGGCTATGATGGATCTGATGATGGCTATGATGGATCTGATGACAGCTATGATGGATCTGATGATGGCTATGATGGATCTGATGACAGCTATGATGGATCTGATGATGGCTATGATGGATTTGATGACAGCTATGATGGATCTGATGACAGCTACGATGGATCTGATGATGGCTATGATGGATCTGATGATGGCTATGATGGATCTGATGACGGCTATGATGGATCTGATGATGGCTATGATGGATCTGATGATGGCTATGATGGATCTGATGACGGCTATGATGGATCTGATGATGGCTATGATGGATCTGATGACGGCTATGATGGATCTGTTTTCAAATAAATCCCAACACCTTCTGAGTTATCCCAGTGACTTATAATGGGATCTATCAGGTTTCCATTGGGTTCCATCATTCTTGACTACAAGAACAAAGCTGCGGACTGCATCTATCTTGTATTTAAAGCAGAAAAAATACTGGTGTGGGGAGTGCGTGCAATTCTCATCTTGGCTTCTTCATAGTGCGCAGATCCCTCTACTATTTATTAACATTACCACATGGTATAATGTGGCACGTTGTAAGTTACCAAAAGTAGACATCCCCTCTAAATGTACTTACAATGCTTATAGTTACAATTCCTATAAAAGAGGCTTTATACATTTACTGCTCTTATAGGAAAGAAATCAACTCTTACTTATTCCAAGATGCAAAGGGTGACCTTGTGTCCTCTCGGGAGATATTAAACTGTAGAGATTTCCATACATTTTTCATGTTGGCTACTAATAAATTTATACAGATTGACCTTATTACCGTCCTGGAATGTTCATATCTGTAGTAGAGACAATAATCTATAATAATTCTACTTATGCTATTATGTATCAGGCTGGAGACTGTATCTGTCCTTTGCAAATGTTTCCTAAAATGATAGATTTGGACCAAATAGGGCAAGTCAATCTTAAAGCAGAAAACTTAGAGATCTTCTGGGATGTCATAGATGTTATTGGAGCACTATATGGTGTTTTTACATTATATACAGTGCTGGCCAAAAGTATTGGCACCCCTGCAATTCTGTCAGATAATACTCAATTTCTTCCAGAAAATGATTGCAATCACAAATGCTTTGGTAATAATATCTTCATTTATTTTGCTTGCAATGAAAAAACACAAAAGAGAATGAAAAAAAAAGTCAAATCATTGATCATTTTACACAAAACTCCAAAAATGGGCCGGACAAAAGTATTGGCACCCTCAGCCTAATACTTGGTAGCACAACCTTTAGACAAAATAACTGCGAACAACCGCTTCCGGTAACCATCAATGAGTTTCTTACAATGCTCTGCTGGAATTTCTCCAGGTCCCTGAGATGTGAAGGGCGCCTTCTCCAAACTGCCATTGTGAGATCTCTCCTTGGGTGTTCTATGGGATTCAGGTCTGGACTCATTGCTGGCCACTTTAGAAGTCTCCAGTGCTTTCTCTCAAACCATTTTCTAGTGCTTTTTGAAGTATGTTTTGGGTCATTGTCCTGCTGGAAGACCCATGACCTCTGAGGGAGACCCAGCTTTCTCACACTGGGCCCTACATTATGCTGCAGACTTCATAATGCCATGCACACGGTCAAGCAGTCCAGTGCCAGAGGCAGCAAAGCAGCCCAAAACATCAGGGAACCTCCGCCATGTCTGACTGTAGGGACCGTGTTCTTTTCTTTGAAGGCCTCTTTTTTTTCCCCTGTAAAATCTATGTTGATGCCTTTTCCCAAAAAGCTCTACTTTTGTCTCATCTGACCAGAGAACATTCTTCCAAAAAGTTTTTGGCTTTCTCAGGTAAGTTTTGGCTTTTTTATGTCTCTGGGTCAGAAGTGGGGTCTTCCTGGGTATCCTACCATAGAGTCCCTTTTCATTCAGACGCCGACGGAAAGTACGGGTTGACACTGTTGTACCCTCGGACTGCAGGGCAGCTAGAACTTGTTTGGATGTTAGTCGAGGTTCTTTAGCCACCATCCGCACAATCTTTCGTTGAAATCTCTCATCAATTTTTCTTTTGCGTCCACATCTAGGGAGGTTAGCCACAGTGCCATGGGCTTTACACTTCTTGATGACACTGCGCACGGTAGACACAGGAACATTCAGGTCTTTGGAGATGGACTTGTAGCCTTGAGATTGCTCATGCTTCCTCACAATTTTGCTTCTCAAGTCCTCAGACAGTTCTTTGGTCTTCTTTCTTTTCTCCATGCTCAATGTGGTACACACAAGGACACAGGACAGAGGTTGAGTCAACTTTAATCCATTTCAACTGGCTGCAAGTGTGATTTAGTTATTGCCACCACCTGTTATGTGCCACAGGTAAGTAACAGGTGCTGTTAATTACACAAATTAGAGAAGCATCACATGATTTTTCAAAGGGTGCCAATACTTTTGTCCACCCCCTTTTTTATGTTTGGTGTGGAATTATATCCAATTTGGCTTTTTGACAATTCTTTTTGTGGTTTTCCATTGACGACAAATTAAATGAAGATATTATTACCAAAGCATTTGTGATTGCAATCATTTTCTGGAAGAAATTGAGTATTATCTGACAGAATTGCAGGGGTGCCAATACTTTTGGCCAGCACTGTAGGCATTGTGTATCACTATAGCTTAGGTATAGGACAATATATTATTTTTGCAGACTGTGACTGTAGCCAGCATGTATAGAATTTTAATTTAGGAAACTGTTTTTACCACCTATAGTTAGTCACAGTTATTTGCAACCAGTATGACAATACACCAGGCACCAGCAGAAGTGACCACATGGGGCAACAATCTCATTTTGATCTCTTCAAATGTCCTGCAGGTGTTAAAGTCACCCAACTGTTATTTCTCTTTTCCTACACAAGCTTCGGTTTCATGTGTGCACAGTCGACACTGAGTTGATTCACAAAATAGTGTTTAGAAATAAAGCACCATGGGAGATGACTACAATAAAAGATGCACAATGTATACATATCCATTCGACAATCAACTATTGCATATAGGAGGTGCTGTAAGTGTATTCTGTATTTTTTATATATTTTTGGTGAATATTTTTGAGCTTTTTTTGTGATTTTTTTAGTATCTGTAACTAGAAAAGAGTTAAAGAAGGCAGCGATAAATGATGTATAATATTTCCTGTAAACCTCATCATCTCTTTTAGCTTTTGAATAATTCACAATGTAATATAGATAATCCAAAGAGAAAAAAAAAGTCCAAATATTATCATGTAAATGTGTGAAGCGTCTCCCTGAGACAGACACTATGTGGCGGTAATTGTTGATTTTGCTGTCACATGAGTCATTATATAGAGCTTGTGTTTTTCAGTTGAAGAATTATTTAATCTGAAGGTCTGGAGACAGTGGGAACACATTGTGCATTTGTTTTCCTTCACTTCTTTCATTGTTAATTTACAATATACTATAAGGCTGTAAATCTATTAGGTGTTAATAATGTACAATTCGCTGGGACTTTATAGAATAGAATACAGCTTGTAACCCTGCACAGATGACGGTAAGTTGTCACTCCTCAGATAGGCTAAACTGTATTTAAGACAATGAATACATGCTGGTTGATGGCAGAGCTGATCTCAAATGCAACATTGTTGCAATAACTAAACCAAATTGCAATTGTTGACTTTCCATTGATACAATATCTTCTGATATTAGGGAATGTATACATCAGTTATAGACACCAGTCATATGCTGCCAGCCATAACCAGCCATTTGTACCATAATTGGTGTGTATACTGTATAACAGGACCAGATGTAATAGATATACAGTATAATAGTATCAGTCACAATGCAATAGTACCAAATATACAGGGGTTTGTCGATGAGTCCAGTGTTCATATCGCTGTCATTCCTATGAATGAAGCAGATGACCTGTGGGAGCGCTGATACTTTCAGATGGGGATGCAGTGTAAGAGACAGCCAATGTTGTCTTAAGCTTCATTTGTCTGTATAAACTGTTAATGTTGAATGTATTTCTGTGATTCTGTTCCTTTAAGACAGCAGCCATTGTAATTGTGACATGTGCTGGGTGAGTGGCTGTCTCTTACACAAGGCATACCCGTTCTCATGATTCGTGGCGTTTCAGTGGTTGGACCACCACTGATCTACAACTTATCTCCTATTCTGTGGACAGGGAATTAGTTGCATTTGTGGAAAAACCCTTCAAGGCTAAGGCCCCACGTGGCAGACCTTGGCAAAAACAAGCTGGGGGAAAAACTGCAGTGGCAACGAATCAAGGCTTTTCCCACAGTGCAGAGGTTTCCTCTGCGGACTTTCTGCTTCCATTATATCTATAGGGAAACCTCCAGCATGCCCATAGGTATAATTGACATACTGCGATTTCCAAAACCACAGTGGTTTTAAAAATTGCAGCATGTCTGCTGCACGTATTTTTCCGCAATGTGTGGATGGGATTCGCTATAATCCCATCCACTTTACGCAACATGGGGCCCCTGGCCTAAAGGAGTGGCAGACCTATGGTGCCTCTGGAGAGAGGAAACATTATGGGAAACCTGTGTTGCCCCAAGGCTCATAAAAAAGAGATGAGGAAAACATGAATCAAGTGGTTAGTGGTATGTCAACTGATGTCAGGTGGTGCTAGGATGTCACAGTGACTCACAGACACATGTCTCTTCTGTATATTTACTGTGCAATACATGTGGCAGTGACAATTTTAGTTCATCCGAGATGAATCGTCATTTGTACAGTTTTGTTAAAAACGGAACAATTTGGAATATTCGGGTCAAACCCGATTTTTGACAAATTAGTTCGCCCATCTCTAGTGCCAACATATTGACAGTCATGGTGCCCAAATGACAACAGCTTCAGTGTCAACATACTGACAGCCACACTGCCAACATGACAAGAGCTTAGTAGGTTATGCCACATTTTTGTTCATCGTTGGACATCTTAATAAGTTCGGCTGACATTACAGTAAAATCCATAAGTTGTTGATACTTGGTTCTGACTTTATGATACAGTAGACAAGTATACTATATATCATTGAGAAATCTATATACTTCATCCTCCAGAGCTGCTGCTATTCCTCTACCAGTTAGTCGACTTACCGAACTGCAAACAATTTTACTGTAGGTCACTTCCTGTTACTGCTGAAATTTCTTAGAGGTCAGAAGGCTGGAAAGAAGGCAGATGGACATCCAAAAACCTGGTGCTGACTACTCAACTAGAAGAGCATCTAGTCAATACAAAGCTTCTGCAGCGCCCCCTCTGGTTGAGAGTAGCTGTTCTTGGTCATATCCAAATCACCTCATATACACTTATTAGTAATACAAAACTAGCTCTGGAATTGTTAGTAATGACTTTGGAGGTCTCCAGGAGCTCCTTCAGTTTATGGAATAATTTAGCTTTTTGCTTTTTGTTTATCTGTTTGTTTTCTCTGTAAACATAATTCATGATACAATTTAATGATAGTTTGATGACAACGATTAAAACTTAATTAATAGCTGCAATTGTTTACATTGTTACAGTCCTGCAAACTCATTGCTTGTTGTTCAGGTTCAGATACAATCAGATCACTATGGATTACAAAAGAAAAAAGAACAAAATGGGTCATGAGGTACAGTACTGAGGAGAAGATGGGCTACAGTACTGAGGAGATGATGGAGTATGGTACTGAGGAGATGATGGAGTATGGTACTGAGAAGATGATGGAGTATGGTACTGAGGAGATGATGGGTACTGAAGAGGTGATGGAGTACAGTACTGAGGAAATGATGGGTACTGAAGAGGTGATGGAGTACAGTACTGAGGAGATGATGGAGTATGGTACTGAGAAGATGATGGGCTACAGTATTGAGGAGATGATGGAGTATGGTACTGAGGAGATGATGGAGTATGGTACTGAGGAGATGATGGGTACTGAAGAGGTGATGGAGTACAGTACTGAGGAGATGATGGGTACTGAAGAGGTGATGGAGTACAGTACTGAGGAGATGATGGAGTATGGTACTGAGAAGATGATGGGCTACAGTACTGAGGAGATGATGGAGTATGGTACTGAGGAGATGATTGGTACTGAAGAGGTGATGGAGTACAGTACTGAGGAGATGATAAAGTATGGTACTGAGGAGGTGATGGGCTACAGCACTGAGGAGATGATGGGAACTGAGGAGATGATGGAGTACTGTACTGATGAGATGATGGGCTACAGAACTGAGAAGATGATGGAGTATGGTACTGAGCAAGTGATGGCCAACAGTAATGAGGAGATGATGGGTACTGAGGAGATGATGGTGTACGGTACTGAGGAGATGATGGGGTTCAGTATATAGGAGATGATGGGGTATAGTACTGAGGAGATGATGGGGTACAGTAATGAGGAGGTAATGGGGTACAGTGCTGAGAATATGGGGTACAGTAATGAGGAGGTGATGGGATAAATACTGAAATGTCCCATCTCAATTTACAATAACTTGTGATATACCTTACACAAAAGAGTTCCAGACCCCATAAATTACTCTCTACAGGATTTATCCTGTAGTAGAGTACCTCATCCTCTATTATTGTAGGAGGTGGTGTGATTCTTGGACCTCTAACTTGCGCTTTGAACAGTTGTAACAAAATTTTACTTGTCACGCAACAAACCAAATTACAAGTGGCAGGAATCTTTAACTTGCAATGCATCAGGTTATAAGACACAAGTATGAATGCATCTGTTTGTTATTGTTACAATGTCTTTGGATTAATCTCTTAAGGGTTTGGATCTATGGCATATACAGTCTGTGCAGATCACATTGTGTGTACAGTGGTTATGGGTGTGGAACATTTCAAGGTTAGTGCTGACCAGGGCTTTGCATTTCTATATGACATTAGTGGGAGATACTAGTAATGGAAACGACTATATACCATATGCTAAAGAATATTTGCTGGGTGCACCATCCACGGAGAGACAAGTAAATGGTTACTTCTCTGACGTACCTCCTTTGCCTTTCATAATGCTAATTGCCAGGCACATCTGCCTTAAAACTTTCTCAGTAGTTTTTGCTTTAATAAGGACATTGCACAGACTGAGTGCGCGAGGCAAACAACTCTGCACTGCCGGGAAGAACATCGCATTAGTAATGGGTGTAAGACAAATGTATGCATACATCTGTCACCTACTATATAGTACAGCCGTTCATGTGACTCCTCAATGCCTTAAGGAGGCAAAATAAGAATGCAATCTTGTTTTGTGCCTGTAAGTATAAAATGACCCCCAGCAAGTCCTCTCAATATGGCATTCAGTATATGAACAGGTGGCAGATATTTTGTCAGCTTCGTGCAATAATCCACTTTTCTTTGATTTTGATACAGATTGTGGAAAAACGCAGCCTCGGAACCAAAGAAGTAGGCCAGAAATCAGGGATGGATGTAGCAGCAGACACAACGACACAAACATCAATGTTTCTCCTGCTGGAAGGAATCCAACAGTGTGAAGCGGCAGCAGACACTTACATACAGTACAACTTATTATTGAATGGAGTTTACTGTCACTATTTCCTTTAGTGGAAAAAATTTACAAAATGGACTAAAACAATCCTCTAAATCGACCACAAAAATAAGGTAAAAGTTGGCCAAATCCAACACTCTTGACTGATGACCATACAACATCTCCATCCATGACAGAACGTGTTGGATTTTTGCATATCTGATCCCTGTTCTTGTGGGACGGAAAGATATGAAAAATGTTATAGTCCCAGCAATAAGTGAATGAGCAAACCGTGAACCGGATTCATTACAAGTTTTTGAAAATTTTGGGTTCAGCTAAACTTGAGATTTTTGGGGTTGGTCATCTACAAATGACTATTATAGTCTGGGTCTCTTTAGACACTAGAGTAGGAATGACCAGAGGCCGTGATGAGGGGAGGTGCGGTAAAATAATAAACACCTCACGAGGGCTCCGGTGCGGCGTCGGCTTTTCTTCTCCTTCTGACCTTCTTGACGTCAAAGCATTATTAGATTGACACATTCCATGTGATCACTGAGGCCCAATCACATGCCTTAGCATGTTATCCAGTACCCAGTCATAAGAGGCCAGAAGACGCAAGAAGAAGAGCTGATGCTGTAATGGAGTCATACAGAAGTGAGGAAAGGTTAGTATAAATGTTATATTAATTTTCTGCCCCTCCCCGGATTCTTCTGCTTCTGATTATTATACTCTGGGTTCTGAAGAAATGTTGGCGTATAATAATATCACTTCTGGTTCAGTCCAAATCGAAACTTGTGGAAAATATGCGCAACATGTATTTCGCAAGGTTCACCCATCGCTAGTCTTCAACAAGTATCTTCTCTTCACACTTTCTTCTATTGGCCTGATCTCTTCCCGTAAGGATGGCTCCATTCACATAGTTCACCATAAACATTATATCCAACCAAACTGCTGACTACCTACTGTGTGGGACTTACCAACTACCAACAGATATCAAATACTTGTGGCCATCTTAATGGCCTCTGGCAGAAATGGAAGTAAAGATGAGATGAGTCTTGGCTAAACTTTATATAACTAATCTCTCTCATGGGGGATATTCACACTTAATGCTTTTGTTTTAAATTGAATTGCATTTTTCCACTGTAACTGGGACCATAGGAGGCAGAGTCGATCTGGGTCTGCTATATTGGGGGCACCTAGCGATCATATGATCTCTGGGTCCAATAGAGGCTCTGCCACTTCCTGTATTCTTCATTCAGTATTATGTAGTGTGTAAAGAATACAAATAAGAACTCATTAGCTCCTAGCGCCACCGATGGGAAAGTAGCTCCCTGTAGATTTTCAAAGAAATCTATTAATCTATAGGGAGCTCCTTTCAATAGGTGGTGCTAGGAGCAAATTCCTCTTTTTCACCAATGAGGTCTTATGAGTATACCTTACCCAGAATTCTTAGCAGGGCATGCACGGTCTAATAAGTCCCTTTCCGGTCTCTCTCTAATAAGAGACATTACCCCTTCTGACTAGTGTGTAAAGATGAAAACAGAAGGTGTAATAAATCGCTCTCTCTTCTCCCCAGGGACTCTAGCTGTCTCTGCTAGATTACAGGAAAAATGCAATTTTTTTTTTCAGAGTATTTTAGGCCTCACATCCAAAATTTGAAAACTCTTCCAAAACTATTGAAAACTTAAGCAGGATAAACAAATGTTTGTGAATATGTAGAAAGAGCCAGAAGAAATCCACACAATTACCTTATTATTCCTTGTGCAGATAAAAATAATCCATGGGAAGAAGTGATGCGCTGCAGATCTCAGTCCATTTTTTTGTAAGAAAACCCATCTGGTGAGGAATTAGTATTCTGAATTTAAAACAAGTAGAAATATTGGCTGTTTAGTCTGCAGTTTATTAACCTTCCAAATACAGAAGTCATTAATAAAACATTAAATGTACAAGACTCGCGCCCCGCGTCTAAACTTCAGGAAATAATCAGCCTGGATCATTTTTCGGGTGGTGTCAAGACAATAAAACATTCATTAAACTTATTCGCAATTACAAGGTTTATCATCTCAGCAATACTCTGCAAGGCGGATTGGAATGAACAAAAATAATTGTGCAAAATAATACAAGTTGCTTAAGTTTAGGAAGAATGTATATAGAATGTTTGGGATGGCATTCTATATGCGTATTATTAGGGTGATATTGGCACATGGACAATAGGGATTGGCTATGCAGCTTCTTTAGGGGTCATAAACTGAGGCTACAGGTCTAGGTGTCTCCATCTCCAATCCTCATGGGTGGTGCAAAAAGGTACCAATGCATAAGCAAAAACACAGGTATAATACACACAGTGATGTCACAGTACAGAGATAATACACACAGTGATATCACAGTACAGGGATAATACACACAGTGATATCACAGTACAGGGATAATACACACAGTGATGTCACAGTACAGGGATAATACACACAGTGATGTCACAGTACAGGGATAATACACACAGTGATGTCACAGTACAGGGATAATACACACAGTGATGTCACAGTACAGGGATAATACACACAGTGATGTCACAGTACAGGGATAATACACACAGTGATGTCACAGTACAGAGATAATACACACAGTGATGTCACAGTACAGAGATAATACACACAGTGATGTCTCAGTACAGAGAATACACACAGTGATGTCACAGTACAAAGATAATACACACAGTGATGTCACAGTACAGGGAAAATAAACACAGTGATGTCACAGTACAGAGAAAATACACACAGTGATGTCTCAGTACAGAGATAATACACAGAGTGATGTCACAGTACAGAGAAAATACACACAGTGATGTCACAGTACAGAGATAATACACACAGTGATGTCTCAGTACAGAGATAATACACAGAGTGATGTCACAGTACAGAGATAATACACACAGTGATGTCTCAGTACAGAGATAATACACACAGTGATGTCACAGTACAGGGAAAATAAACACAGTGATGTCACAGTACAGAGATAATACACACAGTGATGTCACAGTACAGGGATAATACACACAGTGATGTCACAGCACAGAGATAATACACACAGTGATGTCACAGTATAGGGATAATACACACAGTGATGTCACAGTACTTAGATAACAGACAGTGATTGCCCACTATGATATCATAGCACAGGGATACACACAAAAAAAATAACTGCACACTTTGTGTCATCATGGGAGATAAAGAAAGTATTTGCAGTAATATCACATGTGAGTATTATGCTTCTCCAGTAAAGTAATGGAATGACATTTTTTTCCACATCCACTTCCATCTTGTATAGTTATCACTAATTGTCCCCTAAGTCTCCAGTGGAAATGGGCTCCCTTGGTTGTTGGGCCCCATAGCAAATAGATATATAGATAGAATTGTACAATAGCCTTTGGGAAGTGTATGCACTTTATTTAAGAATTCTACACCCTCCTCCTGTGGCAGTGGAAGGGTGCAACATTCAGTACAACAGGATTCTGCCCTTAAGCAGCCATTAAGGAGATGACAGTAACTGCACCACGAGAAGAGAAATTCAGAGCGTCCAGATTCTCGGTAACAGCTGGTTTACAGGAAAGGTTTCTCTCACATTGACATTCATGGCAAAATTCTCCTCTGAAACATTTCTGAATATTTATTCAATGTACCAGCAAACATGCACAGAGTATAAATCCAGCCAGGAGGCGGCTATAATGTATGTCCTTAGTGAGAGTCTACACCTGGCCTATAGAACTTCATGCCGAGGAAAATTCAGCTCGCAATGAAATCCTGCAATGAGAACTTTGTAGAAATGTCTGGTTTAATAGCTTAACCTGCAGAGTCCACGGTCACGGTCAGACCAGTTGTAGGAGAGTTAAAATGGACATAGTTGTGGAACCACAGGACATGTGATAAGGAGAGTCATCTCTATACAACTTTTCAGTGAGGGTGACAATAACAACACAGGTAGGTTCCTTGGGTCAAGGAATGGAAGGTAGGAAGGACGTCCTTTCTTGGATGGGGACTGGACTGGGTATCCACTAGCACCTAGAGAGGGTTCACTAAAAGTTTGATATTGAACTTGAGCCCCTCGCACTAAGCCTAGCCTACCTTTAAGAAGTGCTGAGTGTTGGAAAACCTGTGAAAATGTGTAATTTATATTATTATAGCAAATATTATTGAACAAATTACAACTGGCATAAAATTAAGGCCTTATTCAGAAAGACATAGTTATAGTTATGGTTTATTTCTCCTCCATGAGCCATCAGCCTTCATAGAAATATCTGTACTTGCAGAAGAAGTTATTGACCACGTCTATCTGTCTATCTATCTATCTATCTATCTATCTATCTATCTATCTATCGCAATACAATGAATGACCGCACCAGTAAAATATGCATATAAATGTGGGTGCTCACCACTGGGAAAAGGTAGTATCCCGTTCAAAACAAATTGTTAAAAACAAGAAGCACTCCCTAGTAAAGTGAAGTAAAAAGTGGGTTTTGTATGGGGCAATAAACCCACTTTTTACTTCACTTTACTACGGAGTGCTGCCTGTTTTTTACAATCTATCTATCTATCTATCTATCTATCTATCTATCTATCTATCTATCTATCTCTTACCTATTTCATATCCAGTGGCGTAACTAGGAATGGCTAGGCCCCAAGGTGAACATTTGACATGATCCCCCCTGGACAAACCAAATTTCTGCACACACTATTATGCACCATAGTGGCCCCTTACTCACACTATTATGCCCCATAGTGTTCCCTGCACACAGTATTACGCCCCATAGTGTTCCCTGCACACAGTATTATGCCCCATAGTGGCCCCTGCACACAGTAGTATGCCCCATAGTGGCCCCTGCACACCGTATTATGCCCCATAGTGGCCCCTGCACACAGTATTATGCCCCATAGTGGCCCCTGCACACAGTATTATGCCCCATAGTGGCTCCTGCACATAGTATTATGCCCCATAGTGGCTCCTGCACACAGTATTATGCCCCATAGTGGCCCCTGCATACAGTATTATGCTCCATAGTGGCCCCTGCACACAGTATTATGCCCCCTAGTGGCCCCTGCACACAGTATTATGCCCCATAGTGTTCCCTGCACACAGTAGTATGCCCCATAGTGGCCCCTGCACACCGTATTATGCTCCATAGTGGCCCCTGCACACAGTATTATGCCCCATAGTGTTCCCTGCACACCGTATTATGCCCCATAGTGGTCCCTGCACACCGTATTATGCTCCATAGTGGCCCCTGCACACAGTATTATGCCCCATAGTGGCCCCTACACACAGTATTATGCCCCATTGTGGACCACCCATGAACAATTATTATACTCTGCGGTCTTAACCCAGAGTGTAATGATTGGAGACCCAGGGGAGGTCACGATGCATAATGACGCAGGCCTGGCCCACGTGACGTCACCAAACAGGTCTGAAGCCTGCGGAGCATAGGATAGGTAAGTTACAGTGTTTTTTATGTTCCCTCACCTCCCCTGGCCCTCCGATCATTATACTCGGGGGTCTGAAAAGACCCCTGAGTATAATTAGAGCAGTGTTTGTTGGGTTCGCGGCCCATGGCCTCACTTACCCCCCCCCCCCCCCCCCCCACCCCCCCCCACCCCCCCCCCACCAACACAACACAAAAAACAACAAACAAAAAAAAAAAAAAAAAAAAAAAAAAAAAAAAAAAAAAAAAAAAAAAAAAAAAAAAGAAACCACAAAAAAAAATAAATAATAATTATAAAAAAAAAAAATAATTTTGAAAAAACAACCACAAAAAAAAAAAAAAAAAAAAAAAAAAAAAAAAAAAAAAAAAAAAAAAAAAAAAAAAAAATTTAAAAAAAAAAAAAAAAAAATAAAGATTAAACAAAAAAAAAAAAGAGGAAAAAAAAAAAATACCACCCCCATTTATTTTTTTAAATTTACAACCACCCACCTTTTCTTAACACACAAACCCCAAAAAAAATTTTTTTTCCCCACCCCCCCTTGGTTTCACCACCCCCGGGAGTCCCCAACAAGGAGAAAAGATTTTTAAGGGCGCCCATCCCAATTTTTTCTCTTTTTTATTCCTCCTCTGAAGAGGGGCCCCAGGGGCCCCCCAAAACAACTCTCAAATGATCTGAAAACAAAGATTGTTCAACATAGTTGTTCAGGGAAAGGATACAAAAAGTTGTCTCAGAGATTTAACCTGTCAGTTTCCACTGTGAGGAACATAGTAAGGAAATGGAAGACCACAGGGACAGTTCTTGTTAAGCCGAGAAGTGGCAGGCCAAGAAAAATATCAGAAAGGCAGAGAAGAAGAATGGTGAGAACAGTCAAGGACAATCCACAGACCACCTCCAAAGAGCTGCAGCATCATCTTGCTGCAGATGGTGTCACTGTGCATCGGTCAACAATACAGCACACTTTGCACAAGGAGAAGCTGTATGGGAGAGTGATGCGAAAGAAGCCATTTCTGAAAGCACGCCACAGAGTCGCCTGAGGTATGCAAAAGCACATTTGGACAAGCCAGCTTCATTTTGGAAGAAGGTCCTGTGGACTGATGAAACAAAGATTGAGTTGTTTGGTCATACAAAAAGGCGTTATGCATGGCGTCCAAAAAACACAGCATTCCAAGAAAAACACTTGCTACCCACTGTAAAATTTGGTGGAGGTTCCATCATGCTTTGGGGCTGTGTGGCCAATGCCGGCACTGGGAATCTTGTTAAAGTTGAAGGTCGCATGGATTCAACTCAGTATCAGCAGATTCTTGAGAATAATGTACAAGAATCAGTGATGAATTTGAAGTTACGGGCCCGGGGAAAAATAACAAAACAAAACAACAAACCAAACCCCCCCACCCATCCAACAGGAGCAACAATAACAATGTTCGGGAAGGCCCACCCCAGCCCCCAGACCTGAATATCATTGAACATCTGTGGGATAATTTGAAGCGGGCTGTCCATGCTCGGCGGCCATCAAACTTAACTGAACTGGAATTGTTTTGTAAAGAGGAATGGTCAAAAATACCTTCATCCAGGATCCAGGAACTGATTAAAAGCTACAGGAAGCGACTAGAGGCTGTTAGTTTTTGCAAAAGGAGGATCTACTAAATATTAATGTCACTTTTCTGTTGAGGTGCCCATACCTCTCCCCCCCAACCCTTCTAATTTTATTTTCATATCACACATTATTTTTTATAAAAACAAACCACATCTCATCAAAAAAATATAACTATCCCTTTAACAATTTATTTATATAAAAAAAAAATAAAAAAACCACAAAAAAAAAAAAAAATAAAAAATAAAAATAATTAAAATTAGTACCCGCACCCTAACATATAAATATATTATATATATATATATATATATATATATATATATATATTTATTTATTTATTTAATATTTTTACTTCTCTTCATAACATACAATGGAGGACAATGGAGAATCGGGGGACAGATGACTATTCTTTATTATTATTATTTTTTTTTTTTTTATACCTTCTCTGGCCACCCCATGGGTTGCTGCAATTTCTGGTTATCCCCTTTAACTTTAAGGCTGGGGCCCCATGTAGCGTAAATGCGTAAATAAAATGTTTATTTTTTTGGATGGGTTTGTCTGTTTTTTTTTTTTTTTTTTTATACAGTTAATCCTGGAAACTAAAAGTCTCCGTTCAGAAAGACTTGAGGATTCTTCAGACATTTTCTAACCACCAACAGTCTATCCACAACTTGTTGACTCAAACCTTATCTTTACAGTACCTGTAAACTGCACACTACACCAAAATAGTTGAAGAGTGGGACAGGTCCAAATGAAATGGAAAAAAAAATTGCTAATATACAAGAACATTTATGGCAGCTGGAATTGTCCCAGTGCCCCATACAGAACAGGTGAGTTATGAACAGTGCAATATAGTAACACGAACTAAGTGATGACTGGAATTTTTGTAAACATTAGACCAATTATCCTAAGAAACATGGCCCAAGTCTCCAATTCATTCACTTTACTGAAGCTTAAAAGAAAAGCTACAAACTTCCCATACAAAATCTCATATATTCTATAACCAATATACCCAATCTATAACCAATATAACCAATATAACTAATCTATAACCAATATACTCAAACTATAACCAATATAACCAATATACACAATCTATAACCAATATAACTAATCTATAACCAATATACTCAAACTATAACCAATCTACTCAATCTATAACCAGTCTACTCATTTTATAACCAATATACAATCTAATCTATATACAATCTATATACAATCTAATCTATATACAATCTATAACCAATCTATAACCAATATGACCAATATACTCAAACTATAACCAACATAACCAATCTATAACCAATATACTCTAACTATAACCAATATAAACAATCTATAACCAATCTACTCAATCTATAACCAATCTACTCAATCTATAACCAATATAACCAATCTATAACCAATCTACTGAATCTATAACCAATATAACCAATCTACTCAATCTATAACCAATATAACCAATATATAAACAATCTACTCAATCTATAACCAATCTAATCAATCTATAACCAATATAACCAATATACTCAAACTATAACCAACATAACCAATCTATAACCAATATAACCAATATAACTAATATATAACCAATATAACCAATATACCGAAACTATAACCAGCATAACCAATCTATAACCAATATAACTAATCTATAACCAATCTACTCAAACTATAACCAATATAAACAATCTATAACCAATCTACTCAATCTATAACCAATCTACTCAATCTATAACCAACATAACCAATCTATAACCAATATAATCAATATAACTAATATATAACCAATATACTCAAACTATAACCAGCATAACCAATCTATAACCAATATAACTAATCTATAACCAATCTACTCAAACTATAACCAATATAAACAATCTATACCCAATCTACTCAATCTATAACCAATATACTCAATCTATAACCAATATAACCAATATACTCAAACTATAACCAATCTACTCAATCTATAACCAATCTATAACCAATATACTCAATCTATAACCAATATAGCCAATCTATAACTAATCTACTCAATCTATAACTAATATAACCAATCTATAACCAATATAACCAATCTATAACCAATCTACTCAATTTATAACCAATATAACCAATCTATAACCAATCTATAACCAATATACTCAATCTATAACCAATATAACCAATATACTCAAACTATAACCAATCTACTCAATCTATAACCAATCTATAACCAATCTATAACCAATATACTCAATCTATAACCAATATACCAAATCTATAACCAATCTTCTTATCCTCAGTGTTAACAAATGAAGACCACATTAAATATCTTGACCAAAGAGAGTCATTTATTTAATTTTTTTTTTTTATTTGCTGCATATATTTGACCTAAAAGTCTATCAAATTTTCAGATAAGTCCTAAAACATAATAAAGAAAGACCTGGTCATTTATTTATAGAAGAACATTATGAAATATAACATATCTATGAGTGGTGAAAGTATGAGAACCTTTAGGATTAGCAGATAATTTGGGGGTGACATTAGAGTCAGGTGTTTTCAATCAACGGGATGACAATCAGGTGTGAATGGGCAACACCCAATAGATTACAAAAACACGATAAAGTCAAAATGTAATTTTATTATTACAATAATTACGCCAACAAATACCCATTAAAAAACATAAAATCAACAAAATGTTAAGATTACAGAGAAAAACAAAGTGCATCAATATCATATCAAATAATATTAATGTAATATTTAATCATATCATAAGTTATAATACTGATGCACCTTGTTTTCTGCTGAGACCTTTCCCGCTTTGATGATTTTTTATGTTTTTAATGGCAATTTGTTGGTGTAGTTGTAATAATAAAATGAAATTTTGACATTATGTCATGTTTCTGGGTATACCCTGTATTTATGTACCTTATAGATTGTGTGGTTTGTGGAAGTTCTGCAGGTTATTGTTTTATTTAAAGAACAGGAATCTATCAGTCTGTTATTCATGTTTGTGGAGTTGTAGACACAAGATACAGATACTGAAAGCAAGGGGTTCACATACTTTTACCACTCACAGATATGTGATATTGGATCATTTTCTTCAATAAATAAATGAGCAAGTTGAATATTTTTGACGCATTTGTAAGATTTGTTTTATCTACTTTTAGAACTTGAGTGAATATCTGATATACAGTATGTAGCATTAAGTCAAGTTCTGAAGGGCTCACAAACTTCAAACTTTCAAGCACCACTCTATCTATCTATCTATCTATCTATCTATCTATCTATCTATCATTTATCTATCTATCTATCTATCTATCTATCTATTTATCTATCTCTCATATCTATCTATCTATCTATCTATCTGTTTATCTATCTATCATCTATCTCCATCTATATCATATCTATTTATCTATGTATGTATCTATCTATTTATGTATTTATCTCGTATCTATCTATCTATCTATCTATCTATCTATCTATCTATCATCTATCTATCTATCTATCTATCTATTTATCTATCTCTCATATCTATCTATCTATCTATCTGTTTATCTATCTATCATCTATCTCTATCTATATCATATCTATTTATCTATGTATGTATCTATCTATTTATGTATTTATCTCATATCTATCTATCTATCATCTATCTATCTATCTATCTATCTATCATCTATCTATCTATCTATCATCTATCTATCTATCTATCTATTTATCTATCTCTCATATCTATCTATCTATCTGTTTATCTATCTATCATCTATCTCTATCTATATCATATCTATTTATCTATGTATGTATCTATCTATTTATGTATTTATCTCATATCTATCTATCTATCTATCTATCTATCTATCATCTATTTAACTTCTATCTATATCTATCTCATATCTATATATATATATCTATTTATCTATCTATGTATCTATCTATCTATGTAACAAAAATCCAAATATAGAGCAGCACCAAAAAATAACCTTACTAGGTCTATGGGTGCAACTTCCAACAGATTTGGCATATGATCTCTAGTCAATAGTGCAAAAATGGACAGCACTCCAATATTGAAAATCAAAAAGGTGAAGTAATGGAATAAATCTTCACCTTTTTGATTTTCAATATTGGAGTGCTGTCCATTTTTGCACTATCTATCTATCTATCTATCTATCTATCTATCTATCACCTATGTATCTATCTCATATCTAACTATTTATCTTCTATCTATCTATCTATCTATCTATCTATCTATCTATCTCATCATCTATCTATGTATCTATCTATCTATCTATCTATCTATCTCATATCTATGTATCTCTCTCATATCTATCTATTTATCTACCTATTTATCTATCTTCTATCTATCTATCTATCTATCTATCTATCTATCTATCTATCTATCTTCTCATCTAGCAGGTTTGTCGACATGAACACTGTACTTACTGTCTGATAAGTATGGTTCCATTCCTCCACCCTACCAGGGAGGTTATTTATGACCTAGTTTTCTCTCTGCTGTTCTTTGCTCTTTCTAACACTATGAAGACTGCACTATATTTTTCCTTGTCAAAGAAAGCTGTATTTTTTGATAATTTCAGGTCAGATGTGAACAACTCTGTCCCTCTCTTCATTATTCCTTGCTTTATTGTTACGAGTGGCAAAGTCACTGTGCCTTTCAAGACATTACGCTCGCTGCTTGGGACAAGTCTTCATTTTCTTTGGAAACTAATCAGACTTTGAGGCTCGCAGCATTCTGCAATTGCATCACTCATTAGAGAGGCTCTTGCAGGCAATTTCCTTACTAAATGAGGATATAGTAGCCATAGTATTGTGGACTAATGGAGGTTGTAATGAAGGCTTGGGCTGCATAACCCAAACTCGTTGCTTGCTGTCACTTTGTATTACCTTCCTGGAATGATTAGAGTATAAATTAGAATAGTCCTATCAACCAATAAGTCCATGCCATTATTTTATACATAAGGTGCCGCGGTGAGCGCAGCAGCAAATTGTGCATAAAACTTGATCGTATGATCAATCAAATGATTAAAATGAATATAATGAAAAGATAATTCTGCTTTCAGCGCATTACAATAGAGAAACCTAAGCTAATGAAGCTTGGGGCGATTGCGGATCAGGTGACCCTTGTGTTAGCCCAAGCTTCTCCATCCTACTTCATGGGCTTTTTAATATGAAGGATTCTGAAACAAATCATCATCATTCATTTCACAAAGCGGCCACTAAATTCTGCCGAGGAATTACGAAAACTCAATGTGACTTGAAGACATTTTTTCGAGATTAGGTAATTAAGAAAGGACGTCTGGTGAGAGCTGAAGTCTGCAGTATCCACAGTGTAATGACCCATAATAGGGAATGGAGAGTATGAACAGAGTCCTAGAGCGGGAAATGGGTCAACTTCCTGATGGGATTTTAGGGTCGAGTTTTAAAGAAAAGAAGACAAGTGATGAAATTTATATTTCCTTACATTTTCAGATTGCTGCAAACTTTATCACCCACCTCCAGAAGTCTGATGGGTCTATAGCATAATATTTCAGATTGAAAAATAAGAGGTGTTATTGTATTTTCTAAAACCTCAACCAGAACTTCAACCTCTGGGTTGAGCAGAGTTTTATTGCACAGGGAACATGTACAGTACACTGAATATACATGATGCATTCTGCAGTATTATTGTTGATATATTCTTGTACATATGGACGGTATTATATTGGTTATATTCTTGTACATAGGAGCAGTATTATAGTATTTATATTCTTGTACATAGGAGCAGTATTATAGTAGTTATATTCTTGTACATAGGAGCAGTATTATAGTAGTTATATTCTTGTACATAGGAGCAGTATTATAGTAGTTATATTCTTGTACATAGGAGGTAGTATTATAGTAGTTATATTCTTGTACATAGGAGCAGTATTATAGTAGTTATATTCTTGTACATACGAGCAGTATTATAGTAGTTATATTCTTGTACATAGGAGGGAGTATTATAGTAGTTATATTCTTGTACATAGTAGTATTATAGTAGTTATATTCTTGTACATAGGAGCAGTATTATAGTAGTTATACTCTTGTACATAGGAGCAGTATTATAGTAGTTATATCCTTGTACATAGGAGCAGTATTATAGTAGTTATATTCTGTTACATAGGAGGTAGTATTATAGTAGTTAAATTCTTGTACATAGGAGCAGTATTATAGTAGTTATATTCTTGTACATAGAAGCAGTACTATAGTAGTTGTATTCTTCTACATAGGGAAAGTATTATATTGGTTATATTCTTGTACATAGGAGGTAGTATTATAGTAGTTATATTCTTGTACATAGGAGCAGTATTATAGTAGTTATATTCTTGTGCTTAGGATTAGTATTATAGTAGTTATATTCTTGTACATAGGAGGTAGTATTATAGTAGTTATATTCTTGTACATAGGAGTAGTATTATAGTAGTTATAGTCTTGTACATAGGGGGCAGTATTATAGTAGTTATATTCTTGTACATAGGTGGCAGTATTATAGTAGTTATATTCTTGTACATAGGAGCAGTATTATAGTAGTTATATTCTTGTACATAGGAGCAGTATTATAGTAGTTATATTCTTGTACATAGGAGGCAGTATTATAGTAGTTATATTCTTGTACATAGGAACAGTATTATAGTAGTTATATTCTTGTACATAGGAGCAGTATTATAGTAGTTATATTCTTGTGCTTAGGAGCAGTATTATAGTAGTTATATTCTTGTACATAGGAGCAGTATTATAGTAGTTACAGTGGGGAAAAAAAAGTATTTAGTCAGCCACCAATTGTGCAAGTTCTCCCACTTATAAAGATGAGGCTGGCCTGTAATTGTCATCATAGGTAGACCTCAACTATGAGAGACAAAATGAGAAAACATATCTAGAAAATCACATTGTCTGATTTTTTAAGAATTTATTTGCAAATTATGGTGGAAAATAAGTATTTGGTCACCTACAAACAAGAAAGATTTCTGGCTCACACAGACCTGTAACTTCTTCTTTAAGAGGCTCCTCTGTCCTCCACTCATTACCTGTAGTAATGGCTCCTGTTTGACATTGTTATCAGTATAAAAGACACCTGTCCACAAGCTCAAACAGTCACACTCCAAACTCCACTATGGTGAAGACCAAAGAGCTGTGGAAGGACACCAGAAACAAAATGGTAGCCCTGCACCAGGCTGGGAAGACTGAATCTGCAATAGGCAAGCAGCTTGGTGTGAAGAAATCAACTGTGGGAGCAATAATTAGAAAATGGAAGACATACAAGACCATTGATAATCTTCCTCCATCAGGGGCTCCACACAAGATCTCACCCCGTGGGGTGAAAATTATCACAAGAACGGTGAGCAAGAATCCCAGACCTAGTGAATGACTTGCAGAAGGCTGGGACTAACGTAACAAAGGCTACCGTCAGTAACACACTACGCCGCCAGGGACTCAGATCCTGCAGCGCCAGACGTGTCCCCCTGCTTAAGCCAGTACATATCCGGGCCCGTCTGAAGTTTGCTAGAGAGCATTTGGATGTTCCAGAAGAGTATTGGGAGAATGTCATATGGTCAGATGAAACCAAAGTAGAACTGTTTGGTAGAAACACAACTCGTGGTGTTTGGAGGAGATTGAATGCTGAGCTGCATCCAAAGAACAGCATACCTACTGTGAAGCATGGGGGGGGGGGGAATTCATGCTTTGGGGCTGTTTCTCTGCAAAGGGTCCAGGACGACTGATCCGTGTACATGAAAGAATGAATGGGGCCATGTATCGTGAGATTTTGAGTGCAAACCTCCTTCCATCAGCAAGGGCATTGAAGATGAAACGTGGCTGGGTCTTTCAGCATGACAATGATCCCAAGCACACCGCCAGGACAACGAAGGAACGGCTTCATAAGAAGCATTTCAAGGTCCTGGAGTGGCCTAGCCAGTCTCCAGATCTCAACCCCATAGAAAACCTTTGGAGGGAGTTGAAAGTCCGTGTTGCCCAGCGACAGCCCCAAAACATCCCTGCTCTAGAGGAGATCTGCATGGAGGAATGGGCCAACATACCAGCAACAGTGTGTGCCAACCTTGTGAAGACTTACAGAAAACGTTTCACCTCTGTCATTGCCAACAAAGGAGATAGAACAAAGTATTGAGATGAACTTTTGTTATTGACCAAATACTTATTTTCCACCATAATTTGCAATTAAATTCTTTAAAAATCTGACAATGTGATTTTCTGGATTTGTTTTCTCATTTTGTCTCTCGTAGTTGAGGTCTACCTATGATGACAATTACAGGCCAGCCTCATCTTTATAAGTGGGAGAACTTGCACAATTGGTGGCTGACTAAATACTTTTTTCCCCACTGTATATTCTTGTACATAGGGGCAGTATTATAGCATTTTTTTTTCCTTTGTCCATAGTTAACATTCTGTATAAAAGTATAAATTGAAAACATAAATAAATTGGATCCTGAAAAAGCAAAAACATGAGAAATAAAAACATCATCAGATAAAGTAATAAAGATCAGGATTAGCTAGGAGTCTGTGTGTCAGGTCCGTGTCCTTCAGAGACGTGTCTAATCAGGACACAGCAGGATTAAAATCTCTCCTTGTTTTCATCAGTTCTTACAAGAATCCTTTCTCTGAAATTCATCAATCCCTTCCCTAATGTTTTCAGTTTTTTTCTAGTATCGTGTAATCCATCTGCTTTTTCCTTCAGCAATGTATTCCAGAATTTACAGATAACATCTCAACACATAGAATATTGCATCAGTTGAGTTTTCAGCATTATTTTACATGGCTTCATTAACTCTGTATTCCTTAGGTAATTGTCAGCAAATAAGATAATTAAAGTATATTTACAGGAAGTTCATTTATGGCCGAATTGCTTTGCCGTCAGTTTTAAAGGGACACTAAACCGTAATTATCTCCACTTGCTGGACCGCTGAATGTGATCTACTGTTCGCTACTACACTAATGCCCCTTTATAAGTCAATTGTTTTCTTTAAAGGTGTTCTCCAGGCCGAACTTGATATTTATTTAAATCTTTCTTTCATGACTTCCTCTGGCCTTGTGGGTTGCTCCTGATCACCACTGAGGCATGCGATTGGAATTGTTGACAACCTCCATGTGTATGTTATAGCCCAAGCACAGGCCTTAGCAGCGACCCAGTTCTGCTGACGTTACCCAAGAAGCAAGAAGATGCTGGGAAAGAAGACCAGATACTACAGCAGAGCACTGGAAGGTGATAAATGGTGAGTACGAGTGGGTTTTTTTTTCTGCACCTCCCCTGGACCACTGATTAATTTTTCTTTGTGGTCTGACGAGACCCCAGAGTATAATAATAACACTTCTGTTTTGGCAGTTTGTTCCTAACTGAAAACCTAAACAAATTTGTGGAAAGGAATCTCACGAGGTTCACCCATCACTAAGCAAAGATGTTGGGTAAACACTGAGGCAACATTCACATCCAGGTATACTGTGTCTATCTGCTCAAACGGTGTCACATACTTGTCCACCATCCAGTAAGATCATATCTAAAAAGTGGGAAGATCATCTGCAAAGAGCCTCTTTAGCTTTGAAGGATTCATGTCCATCTGTAACACTGTGTTTAGTGGAAGCTATGTAATCCTTCCCGCTGGAGCCATTACAGGGAAATTACACATTTGCTGCTGGAATCCCTCGCAAAATACACCTGATTACTGATGGATCTAGCAGCGGGCCACCCTGTGATCAGCTCATAACTGGGGATCTTCCCACTTAAGACAAACCCTAAACACTCCAGAATCCCATGAAGGTTAAACTCTCATTGGTACAACAATAAGAAGTTCACATTTCCCTATATTTTGTAATGTTCTTTTAATAGCTGAGTAATTCACTTATGGTAGATATTGAGAAATCAGTTTGCACAATGCATTGCAATTCAATTTTAAGCATTGTATCTAAGATAAGGACTGGTAACATTCTGTGACCACAACTAAATGCTTCAGATGCTGTCACCTCTGCGGAGGAGTATTATTTTGCCTTAGCTTACATGTGCATATGTGGATGTGAGAATTTGCCCGGATAGATTTCATTAATGAGCCTGGGCTGCAAAACAGACAGAAATAGGACCTGTCCTGAGTTTTCCCCTTGAATCATAGCCCCCTACATGGATCTGCTATAGTACACAGTTGTATGTACGAGGCCGTGAGAATGTAATGAATCATTGTGGCAACTGTTAAAACTATAGTTAGCACACTCACTGACAAAGCCTTAGCTTTATATTGCCTTTGCTCTAGGAAAAACATAAGTAAAGACAATAAACAGGTGGCAGTGAAGAATCTCTAATGATCATCCATTGACATATATGGTGACCAGAAGAGTTTATCTACAGATATCCATAATCCTGTACCTTCGTTCCCAACAAGATGGTGCCACACAAGGTGTTCAAAGGAGAAGGAGGATGCTGCTAAGCTCTGCTACACTGTGAGTGAAAGGCGGTTGGTTCACACACTATAGAAGGCCATAACAGCATATAGGCATCGGGGATAACAGAGGCTAATATTTCTGGCTATTTGCAGTGCTGTGAGGTCTTATCCAAAGAAGGGCTAGCATATGACTATTCTACCAATTGGGAACAGATCTCTTGTTCCCAAATGAGTGCAGTTGGCCAGCAGGCAGCGGCATACAATGACTATTTACCTTGGACTTTAACAGTCAGCTGTTTCTGGAGGAAGGGGCATAAGGCGAGAATATATCCTATGAATTGAGCTGTATGCATTAGCGCACATGCTGATATAGACACACTTCATTATAGCATGTGCAGAAAATACGGTATATGCATATACGCTAATGAGTTGCTGGTCTCCTTCCCCCCGTATATTAACCTATTTATTCTGCTTGTTGCTGAGATTTTATTATCTCATGAATGAAAACTATTATATTTTATTCAATTTATTAAATGTTAAGTTTTAGTCGTCTTCATTTTCTATTTTCTTTATCTAAACAGATAAACAGTCTGAGAGAAGATAAGGAGGAGGAGATCAGCCTCATAAGTGGAGAAGAAAACTGATTTAATAAGATGTATCACAACGTTTCTTATATTCACCTGGACTATTCATTTATGAAAAAATGTTTTATAATTGGGCATACACTTTGAGGTTGAGGTTTGTGCCCTTTATAACTCTGGCTTTTCAGACAGCTTGCTTAGTCTGGTTATTTCACCATGGGAAGAGTCTGTAGAATTTAGCGAGGAAATGCTGAAACGTTTAAGTGTTCCAAATTGTATTTACAGGAACAAGAGCAATTGCAATATCATTACTCACTGATTAAATTAAGAAATCCTGAACTTCCTCAGCCAGTGAATTGGTCTCAAGCTATCAAAGGCTTGATACGGAGGATAGTGGAAGAAAAGGCTGAAAGGTAGTAATTTGATGTATTTGTTTATTTCAACTGCCAAGTAAGTAATTAAAGTCTTTGGTATTCCACGTCCATAAGGATCAGTCTAATCAATGCTCATATCATTTGCTGCTCATCACGGCTTAAAGGTTAATCTATTTAATTTGTATTCTCTTTATGTATTCTGCTCGGTTATTCTATGACCTTAATCTTCCATATATAAGTCCATTGAATCTACTTTCTTTATTCTTTAGCTTGATGATTCCCATATAGATCTGCATGTTTTGCAGTCTCCGACTGAGAGCAATTCTTGACCAGCAAATGCCTATTCTTCACCTTGTAATGAAAACAGTTTTTTAAATAAGGTCCACAGGTAATGAACATTTCATTTGGGAACAATATGTAATTAAAATCAGAGTCTCTATGTGAAATCACAATGAGGGAATATATATCAGTGCTATGTCCCTCTTGTAATTCTGAGCACCTATCAACATTGCACTCACTTGCATAATTTTGTGCACTTTATTAACATGAAAATGGAACTCAGCTTCTAAAGAAGTTTTTCGAAAGAAAAGCTTCTGGTATTTTAGTTTTAATGAAATCAACAGTAAATAACCAAATGCTGCTATCATAAGTAGTCACTGGCGTCAGTGGTAAATTCCTCATGGTGTCAGTGGTAATTTCTTTCCTCATAGATTGTACCATATGTAAACCCTCAAATGTACAGCACCATGGAATTAATATAATAATGTACAGCACCATGGAATTAATATAATAATGTACAGAGCACCATGGGATTAATATAATAATGTACAGAGCACCATGGGAGTAATATAATAATGTACAGCACCATGGAATTAATATAATAATGTACAGAGCACCATGGGATTAATATAATAATGTACAGCACCATGGGATTAATATAATAATGTACAGCATAATGGAATTAATATAATAATGTACAGCACCATGGAATTAATATAATAATGTACAGCATCATGGAATTAATATAATAATGTACAGCACCATGGAATTAATATAATAATGTACAGCATAATGGAATTAATATAATAATGTACAGCACCATGGAATTAATATAATAATGTACAGCATCATGGAATTAATATAATAATGTACAGCACCATGGAATTAATATAATAATATACAGCACCATGGGATTAATATAATAATGTACAGAGCACCATGGGATTAATATAATAATGTACAGCACGTGGGATTAATATAATAATGTACAGCACCATGGAATTAATATAATAATGTACAGAGCACCATGGGATTAATATAATAATGTACAGCACCATGGGATTAATATAATAATGTACAGAGCACCATGGGATTAATATAATAAAGTACAGCACCATGGAAGTAATGGTGCTCTATTCATAAATAATAATAATAATAATAATAATAATAATAATAATAATAATAATAATGATCTGATTGATAAGGGGTTTTTCTCTAAACAAATGTTGCCATCCTACCGTAATGTTACGTAGTGGTGACAGACTTGGGAGACACTTGGCTGTGGCATATAACAGTGTACGAATAAGTCTATTGTACCACACAAGAAAGCAATTAAAACAGCAAGTGTAACAACTGGTTAATTGGTCTGCAATACCCCATCTTTGGCAGCACTCCTCTGGGGAGGGAGTCTCCCTCTCCTCCCACATGTATCCTCCCAAGATTACTTTGGCAATTTCTGGTAATTGGTAGGTACATCAAAGAGTCTCTTTGAAGAACAACTTATCAAGCTATATTCAACAATATGGAACAGGGAATTTTGTTGGGGGAATAACAGAAGTAGTTGGCTAATAATTGTGCAGTGTTTGATAACAAAACTGGTACACTTCACACTCAGTGTAGCAACAATATGGTCAACTCAGAACTCTCTCACACAAAGTCTTTACTCATGTAACGTCTCAGCACTTCCCTTCTAGCTTCCTTAGCTGCTCAGGCTGAACAAGCCGCCATTCAGACACTGCAGGCTCTCTCTGTTCATCTTATAATAAATGTGCCTAATCTTGCCACCGGGCCACAGTAAGGTGATGTCTTCCTTGCTGTTTAGGGCTCGCCAAGAGACTTGTGCTATATCGTTCCCGACTACCTGCAGGTGCTCTCCTGTATTTCATTGTCTTGTATGATCTCTGGCCTCTCTGCTCTTACTACTGTAGGCCAGCACTGCTGTGTGGATTCTGTGGTCTACTCAATTAATGGAAGCTTGGTGTTTCCATTCCCTGCCATCTCTGCCTCTTTCTTCCTGTACATACCAGCTGAACTAGGGGAGAGATTCCCATATTACCCTATACTTAGCACTTTTACATTTGTCATCTTAAAGGGATTGGCCAAGATATAAAAAGCATGGCCTCACTTGTCTACGGATTGACTGGCATTGCAGATCAGATTTATTAAAACAATTGGGGCTTGGTTGTAATACCACAGAGAAACTATGGACAAGTGTGGTGCTGTTTCTGCAAGAAAAAAAGCAATGTGTTTCTAATATTGAATAACCCATTCAATCAATTCTTCAAGTTGTCCAAAATTAACCCCCTAATCCACTAGCCATCGAACAGAGTGGCCACATGGATTTTCCTATTATTTACTATTATTTAAATTGCAGTTTTAAACCAAATTGGAGATTAGTTAAATGTGGACACATCAGTATCATCAACCAACGCTTTCCTCTGAAGCCTCATTTACAATATAGTTGGGTTTCTTCATCTGCTGGGTCTCATAAGACTGGTATTATTCTCATATTTAATGTGGACCTTTCATGTCCTCTGACATTGGCGGCATTATATACTGCTGAAAAGCTGACAGTGCACTTAATTCAGCATAATTTCAGATTTGCTGGTATGTGCCCCAGTGCCAGAGATATTGGTGCTGTTAGTGTCAGAGGGATGGGCCTTACAGCTCAGTGTCATCTCTGGGCTATTACGAATGCCCCCCTGGCAGTACTCTTCCATAGATCAAGTAGTCGTTTAATTGATAGCAAGTAGAGATTTGTCCTTCTCCAGATGTGTATGCCATCAGAGGATTAGCATCTCAAGACAATATTGTTTTGTGATGTATCACAATTTGATATCCTATATATCTCCATATGTGGCTTCCCATTGTTTATTTTGGGAATCACAACTTTTAATTGGTTTTATGAGAAATTGGAGACTTAAACCAAGTCAAGCGTGAACACGTGTGCTATTCTGAATCTTCACAATTCTCTTGAACCCATACTAAACGTATGCTTCTTACATTCATCTTACATTTTTTAAATATATTTTTTCATTCACAACCTACGTTATTATTCAATGTCCTGCTTATCTGGATTTAGGATTTTCTTTTCTCTGATATCTGATTAGCAGAAACCAAGAGTTCTCTTGCTCCAGGTTAATGGAGTCTTACCCTATATAATATTTAAGTCCTTAGGAATCTGACCTTACACTAATGCATTAAGTAACAAAACTTTGAGCTAAATCATAAACCATACAGAAGACAGATAACAAGTCTTAATAAAAGAGTCTGGAATTGCAGTTTTACATCTCTCCTACCCAGATATTGACTTTATAAGTTGTAGCGTATGCAATGTTATTGAATCACTTACATGTAGAGACAGTCATAGATGACTTCCATAATTAAAATATTATTCTGTCTGGATACATTTATCCTTGTGGGTTTTGAACAATTAGGCCATTACTGTGTCTCCATGCAGATACAAGATAAGAGTTTTAATAATACAATTTTCCACTAATCGCTTTTCGCTTTGACTTCACCTGAAATGATGATATATGATATTTTTGCACAGTTAGTTGAGTACTTTAAATAATTTCAGCATTTTCTTTAAACGTACCAATTTCAGAATATAAAAGACAAGGAAAATAAATTTACTTAACGTGAAGACTTTATTTTTTTTTCTTCATTAGAAGTGCTTTTATCAACTTATTGCAGAACTAGTATAGAAAAGTAGTTTATTTTTTAAATCGGACATCCGAGTGTTTGGTGGTGACACATTAACACGACACCATCCTACATCTAAATAAATGTATAAATAATGTTACAAATTTGCCAATTTACTTCTGTTTATTGGTAAGTTCACATGTCTCCTCTTCCATACTCCTGTTGTTTGAGGCAAATTGATAGTAGACTGGCAAAAAAGCATTAGCTCACTTATTGAGCATCCATCTATTTTGGAAACACTTTTTTTCCCTAATGGGATTTAGGATTCTAAAAAAAGGCTGAATTGTAGAGAAAATAAATGAACATCATCCAGCATCTCCAAGGCTCTTCTTGTGCTGCACTGGTATTCTCGATTGCGCTCCTTGGTCAATAAAACTCACCTCTTATTTTTGACCTTTTCAACATTTAATGAAAGTTTATCTTTTTTTTTAGCAATGTCTCATATAAATTACCCAAATGTAGAAAAAAAGATACAACAAATCCTCCTTGATGTAAAATGGAAAACTTGCTCTAGTGCCACCTTTTGAAAGCCAAATCCCTATAGATCAATGCCTGGTTTTCCAGAAACCTAGTTGAATAAATCCAAGTTGAATAAATCCAAGCCAGAATATCTCCTTCAAAAAGAAGAGAGACTCATCCGCAGTCGGCCATTTCAGAGCTATTGCCCCACATGTGAAGCCTAGATATATATAAGATGAGGTAATATGTTTCCTTAAGGAGATCGCATCTTCAGGCTACCTTTTGGTGTATGTGAACTAAAAGATCATACCTTCATCATGTCTTGCTAAGGATTCTGGGAGAAGAATATGCAAATACTTTAAGTCTGTCTTCTTTTTTGGAGTAGATGTTCTGATTTGGCTTTAATTCCACGTCATGCCACTAAGTTTCAGGCATGATCTTCCAAAGGTGGCACCAGCCCAAGTTTTCCTTTTTCTATTAAGGGGACATATTTGCATATTCTACTCCCAGAATCTTTAGCAGGCATGGATGGTCTGTAAGTCCCTATACAATGAAAGGTAACCAGTAAGAAAAATATACATAAGGATATACAATATATTACCCCTTTTGGCCTAAATATGGAAAATTCATCATTTGATTTCTAGTTCTTGCCTTCAACTCCTTTAATTTAAAAACACTTTCATCAATAATGTGCCAATGTCATGAACCAGTTCAATAATTAGTAGAAATTAAAACAGACGGATTTATTTGGTTGACTTCATTCTGCTTATCAAGAGGGGTCTTGGGTGTTGGACCTCCATTGGTCAATCATTAATGTCCTACACCTGTATTAGACTGCTAGCCTATGGGTATATTCTTCTTAGAAAAAAAAAATCATATTGTTGTTTGCTTTTTATAAGCTGTATGTACTTCATAGTGATGACTACTTCTATTCAACGAAGACTTCAGTGAGCCAAAAACAAATACAATAGAATGATTTCCACTTAGATTCATTAAAAAATAAATAAATAACTGAACCTATCCTAATGACCCAATTTAACCAAAATTAAAAACAATGGGGTAATTTGCTCATCGCTGTTGGTCAACACAACTTCGACCATGTAGAAAACATTTTCATTACTGTATGACGTGCTGAGCCTCTTACAGTAAGAGGTTAATATTACCTTGTGATTTACTGTTGACACTTTCGATATGGTGCTTTCTCACCTCAAAAATCCTGTCTGGAATAACTAAATTTAAAATGTTCCAGTGTGGAATAATTTTTGTAAACAGTAAGAACACGTTGCCTTATTGTCTCCATAAATCACGGTGTGATTATGGAGCCCATGCTGTTTTATAACACCGAAAGGCCTCATTCGTCTCCCACCTCTCAGATCTTGCATAGTTTTATTGAGTCTCTGAATGGTACGGATTAATTATTAAAAAAGGACTCTAGCAATGTTTTTATAAAGAAACTAAAGAAGTAGCTTTCTATATGGCCCCTAAAATCCCAGTTTTTTTCTTATTGATGTTCGTAATGGATCTTGTAATAATTTTTTTATATATTATTTCTATTTTCCATTTTGGCAACAAAAAAAGGTAAAAGGAGGAAGAAAAGCTAATGTGCCCCTTCTGTTCTGCTTCTATAATTATTAAAAACAAATACAGCCAAAATCTTAATTCCACCATTTCCTGATTTTTCGGCCTTGAGGCTTGGAGGAGACTTGTTTTGACTAGTCATTGTGAATCTCTATGGGAATATCATTGGTGCTTGTATCACTTTTGATGTCAAAAATAGTGCAGCATGCAGCAAAATTCTTTGCATCAACACAATGTAAAACTCATCAGGACCCCAATATTGAAAGCCAATGAGGTCCGTTGGCCATTGCTTGGATCATATCATGGATCTGGCATAGCCTCATAATTTCAGTCATAAACAGAAACTATTAATGATGGGCGAACCTCACGAAATTCATTTCAACAGAAATTTTTGAGGTTCGCTTCTCTAATTAGTTTTCGGCCAAACTTGTTCAGCATGAACCGGAAGTGCTATTGTTATACTCTGGGGTCTTCTCCCACCCCAGAGTCTAATAAGTGGAGGCCCAGGGGAGGTGAAGAAACATTACAAACAGTTATACTCACTAGGGTATACTTGTCGCATCTGATGTTCCCCCAGCGTTCTCTTCCAGCCTCTTCCAACATCTGGCTGACATCATGCGTCCCCAGGTCTCCACTGAAGACTGTGATCATCAACCCTCAGATACAAAGTGTTCCTCTTGTATGTTGTTCACATTATCTTGACAAAATCCACTGCTAAAAAAAAAAAAAAAAATCCACTGCTATTTTGCCGGCCAATGTAAGTGACTGTATTTTTGGGGTATTCTATTCACAGTGGGTGCCAATAAACATGCTGATCCCCTGGCACATCCACAGCAAAGAAGCCAAATTTTAGCATTCTGATTCTTTGGGAAATCTGTCAGATTTGATAAATGGTTATAAATATGTTCACTCGTAAGAATACAAGTCATGGTGGACACATCTGTATGAAAATCATAACTGTATGAGCATACAATATGGTAGCCTTGCTTTCAGTTTCTGGGCAGGAAGGAGTTGTCTGCACCTACTTTACAGCCTACTGTTAGTCACATTAACCTTTATGGTGTTATAGGATGGCATTGTCAGACAGGTGTGCAGTTAGGGAAGCATGCAGTTATTTTGCATGTAGACAACAGAGAGTAAGGACATGCTTCTTGGCTGGTGAGCCAAGCAAGAGGTAGCCCTAGATCGCTTTCTCAGAGATAGGGCAAGAGCATGAAGTTCTTACTAAGTAAGCAGGTTCAAATATTGTGTCAACGGTAGCAGAGGGAGGTTAGGGATGATGGTACATATGAAGGCGGGCCATCTTGGGAGCTAGAAGTGGAGACAGTGAAGGGACCCTCACTTGCACATTATACCCAATTGGCATCACAGGACCGAGTTGTCAATTTGCTATTTTGCACAAGCTCACCACATAAGGAAGGAACATGAAGCCAACTTGTGATTGAGCACAACTCCAATTAGGACCTAGTACAACTCCTGGACCAACAGAAGCAGCACAAAAAGAGCCACACTGGATCCCTGCTAACCTACACTTGGCTTGACTATCATATAGTATGTTAATGCAGATGACTGTGCCCTTAAAGCCAGTGGTTTCTGGTATCTTCAGAGGTTTACTGCACCAATCTATGACACAGATATCCTTGAATGACCTTTGAGACATTTTTTAGTAAGGTAAGATTTTTGCACCATGGTAGAAATGATAAAAAATGTATTTTCTCTCATACCTCATTGGCAGTAATATATCCCACGTCTCTGTCTATGGCGATACACTGTATTTATGTATATACATGTCATCCAGCCGCTAGACTGCAAACTTGGAATACAGTATATCAAATGACGGCCTCAGTGCCGAGAGACAAGTAATGTCTAAAGTAACATATGTACCATTAAAAAGCAAGAAATCCAGGATGTGATCTATTAGCCTTAACAATCCTACAAGCACATCTTCACGTGTGCGAATCGCTCTGCAATAAATAAGACAATGTAACGGCTAACATTTATTTAACAAGTGTATTAAGGTCTGAGAGTAGAGAAATGTTATATTATGGTCTTCAGGCTTCTATCTGAAGGAAAATCATTCACGAGCTGTAATTAGCAGCACAGTGGTTTCAGTAGACAGTCCAACAGATTGCCGCTGACTGCTGTGCCATTAACTTTAGATTCATGACAACAGGGTTTTTTTTTTCTTTTGCTTTTTGTTTTTTTTTTTTTTTTTTTTGCAGGGAATCACAACCTGCAGTTTTAGGAGACAGCGCAAATCTTAGGCTCAGGAGCCATAACTTACAGATAATGAAGGGTAATTCTCCGGAATGCTGAGGAAGAGAGATGAACATTTTCAGGGACTCTAACTCTAGTTACGATTACAAAATGTGGATAAAATAAAGAAAATAAAATAAAAAAGTATCATACGGGCCAGATCATGATAAAATTAAATCTCTATAATCTTAGATTTCAAGACTTTTACTACTCAGGCAAAAATAAATAGAGTTGTAACTAAAATATACACACTTGCCATTACAACCTGTTTCTATGAGTGAGAATATCAACTAAAAGCTGTAGGAACACCGAGCAATAGGACAGAATCCAAGAACAGGGTGGCTACGAGTCCCTAACCTCCATATAAGTAGTTAGACTTTGGAGAAAACTCTGCTTTCTTGGCACTGCTCATGAAGAATGTAAATTGTAGCTAGGGAATTTTGCCAGAACATGGGCTTTATTATTGTGTAGAAACACTGTGCTTTGGAACAGATAAAGAAAAATAATCATTATAGTCTTTACTAATAATTAATTGCTATTATTTTGTAATCCCATGGTATATATGTATACTGCTAATTCCTTTATTGCTGAAATTTTCACATGTGGTCTAGGGAACAAGAATGTTCACCTATGATCTAGACACTTGTATCCTAGCGAGTCCAGAAACATTGTTTTAGGTAGATAGGTCAAAACAGTTGATAAGGGTCGCATTGAAGGAGACCGCTCTGATGTTTAAGCCACATAATGTTCTTTAGAGTTAACTTTAAGTTAACCAGAAGTCACACATATAATAATAATAATAATAATAATAATGATTGTAAGGGGATGTTCTGATGGCTGGGTGCCAGAAATTTTTGGACAATTTTTGGGCAGGCTTCTCTGCCCTATCAGAGGTCTCTGTAACTATGTTTCTTTGTTATGTTTATCTTGTCCTACAATTACTATTATTAAAGGTCAACAATTCTGCAACCATAGGTTAACAATCCTACAATTACTAACACTGCAGGTTAACGAACCTGCAACTACTATTGCCACAGGGTAACAAACCTACAGCTACTACCACCACAGGTTAAAAATCCTGGAACTACTACAACCCCAGGTCAACAATCCAACAATTACTACAACCGCAGGTCAACATTCCTACAGCTACTAGTACAAGTCAGTCAACAATTCTACAAGTACTACTACAGGTCAATAAATCTACAACTACCACCGGTCAACAATCCTACAACTACTACTAAAACATGTCAGCAATCCTACAACTACCACTACCACAGTTTAACAATCTTAGAACTACTGCTACTACCACAGGATAACAATCCTACAATTACTACAACCACAAATCAACAATCCTAGATGTTATCCTTTAAGCATCATGATGTTGCACCATGTGACAGCTAAAGCCCCTGACGACAGTGGACCTGGAGGGAGTGCTGAACACCATGACGGAGCCCAGGAGATGTGAAGGAAGATAAGTATAAGTGTTTATATCTCCCCTAAGCCTCAACTTATTATATTTTGGAGTCTGAAGACACCCCGGATATTTATAGCTTGAAAGGGTTGTCTAGGATCATACAATTATATGCAAGTGGGGGGAAGGGGGTAGGTAAAAAATAAACATGTATTCATACTTACCTACAACCTCCCAGCCTCCCCTCCATTTCTACACAGTATACAGCTGAGAGCGGTGACTGACTGCCCATTGACAGGACTTCATTGCTGCAGTCGCTCCGTACAGAGTGGTGGTAGTGATGGCTTGTACAGCAGAGGAATGGAGGGGAGGATGCAGGTTAGTATTAGTGCATTGTAATTTTCTAGCCCTCCTCTGCCACATACAGACAATTTTTTAATCCTGGAAAACCCTTTAAGACCCCACATTTATGAGCCAGAATAGAGAATTGCTATGTATGAGCTGCCCTTGTTCTGGAATCTTACTTGCATTATATTCGCCTGAAAGCCTGGTACAGTATGTATTGTGATACTACATTTTCATGGCAGGGGGAATGCCCTGATGGCTTTGGCTTCCCTCAGTAAGATCAGCCACTTGTTGGGGGTTCTGGGAGTCTGGGGACTGTGGGGGGTATCTCTGATAAGGCAGCCCCTTTACCTTCAGAGTAGAATTTTCTTTCTTCAGTTTTCATTGCCTTTTCACATCCTTCTTGTAACTCTTTATAACTTTCCAGATGTCTCCCATTTTTCCCAGGACTGTAATATGTCCCTTTTATCATTGAGAACATGTGTAGCACATAATGTGCCTCACCTGCTTGTGCGTCTACGGGGAGACAAGGCCGCGCATTATGATTGAAGAGCTTAAGTGCACCATAGGTGGAAAGCATAACTACTGTTTTATTTCAACCATTATGTAAATTAAAATAGTTCCCCGTTCCTCCAGATAATCAAAACACAGAGGGGCCGCGGTCTTTAAAATTCAGAGACAGTGATATTGTAAAATATTCTGCACACTCAGCTGACTTTACGAGATTTTTATTCGCACTTCAAGAGCCAAAAGTAATACCTTTCCCTCCGCTACCAAATTGGCGTAAATGCTCGTGGTGGCGGCACTAATGTAGAAATGGCAGTGATGTACTGAAATAGTTTTCTTACCATTCTGCTGAATGATTCATTCAACAGAAAGGGAATATTCAAATGAAATAATAGACGCCATTAATGGCGCATTAACGTTCTCCTGCTCGCACCAATCACGCGCTAGACCTAGTTAAAGATGACATGCATCATATGACCAAAGGAAATGGCAAAAGAAATTAACATATATTTGTTATCTGCCATTGGTTACCTAATCTTTTTTTCATGACTACAGCATAGAAGACTGCAGAGTGTACATTGTAGAAGCCCCTCATCCCTGACAGTCGGAGCAATGTCATTTGCATAGAATCTTCATCACACAGAGAGCAGAGCAAACGCCTCATTTTATAGCTCAATCGTCTTATTTTATTCATACAGCTTTTGGAGGTTTTATTATTACTCGGTTTATTTTATGACCTGGTATTATGTCATCACTTTAGCAGGTTTAAGGGTCTGAGCCAGTTTGTGTATCTATTACATCACACACTTGTGGTTCCCATAGTAGACAATGTTGCCATTGATACATCTTCACCACCAGAAGCTGAGACTTGATTATTTCCTACAAATCATCTCTGAGTAATGTCATACTATTTGCTAATTGTATCATCTAAATTCCATAGTAATGGAAACAAATAGTTAATAGAAATAAAGTCATACTGATAAAGACAACATGAGGTAGGCATCAGATATAATCCAGTGGTAATGTCTACAGATGACGTAAGCAATACTTCATTTGAAAAAACCTGGACTTCTATGTTGAAAATGATAAAAACTCACGAGATTTATTTTGGGAATATTTGCAAAGTTTGTCTGCCTGTTACCTGAGTTTGATAAATGGAGGCACAGTGGTGATGCGGAAACATAATAAACACTTATACTCACCTCTCTTGGGCATCCTTGCATTGTCTGGAACTCCCTTGGGGTCCTCTTCCGGCCTCTTTTGGCCTCCTAGGTGTTGTCACAGTCCATGGGGGACAGCTGAGGCCTGTACATCAGTCACATGGGGCATGCTGATGTGAGTATAATAGTAGTTTATGGGCGGTGAACCCCAAAAGTTTTGGGGTCAGGACCAACCTGAAATGTTAAAGAGTTTTTCCCAGAAACATTGCAATATTTACATTTTAAGAGTTAAAATTTTTGCAAATATAAGATGAGTGAACCAGTAAAGATCAAACTAGATTCAACCTGAATTCTTCAAAAGTTTTGGGTTTGACATATCCCGAAACAGCCTCAGTGGTCACATGGAGCACATCAACATCATGACAAGACCCCAGAGTATAATTATTTCATTTCTGGGTTCCATCCAAACAACTTTGAACCAAACATAAATGGAGAAATGACTTCTGTGCTGTGGGACGTTTGCCAAGTGGCTACTTCCTGACGTGGTCCCGGTTTGGTAATAACTGACCAGGCAGACAGAGAGAGCTGTGGTGCAGAGAAACATAAGAAAATGCATAATATGTACACAGACTAAAACCAGGACAGACCGTTACAGATCTATGGGCAGTATGTCAAAACAAAAGACTGTCACCGCTAAGGTGGTTAGGTGTTGTTCATGTGAATAAAGCTATATAGTTAGTGGGGTAAGAATTCCACCCATGCAACCTTTTGATTCATCTTGGTGGCACCATCTAAAAGAAGGTAGAATATGTCTGAGAGCAGACAAGGTCTGATTTATTCCTCCTGGTTATAGAGCATGAGAGAAGAGACAGAATATAAAATTAATTGAACATAAATTTAACAGAATGTTTCGAGTTTTCAAGTTCTGAACTTTGTGCAACTCAGTAGCAGCTGTGATAGTCAGACACCTTACCCAGACTCATGAAGATGTGAACAGACAGAACCGAACTGTTGTCTCCTTTCTTTTCAGACGTAGCTGTTAATGTTTTAATTTACAAGTGCATCGCCTTGGTGTTGATCATAAAGGTGCCTTTACCTTACATGAACACAGGCACTGTCTATAAATACATCATCTCCAGTGTCAGCAATGTGAAGAGTCCTCCATACATAGAGTATGAAGTTGCATTGACATCATAGTTTTCATCACAGGCAACAGAAATACACTGAGTTTCACTGACGTTATAGGGTTTTTCTGCTGTTAAAATAAGATGAGCAATATCTTATCACATGGTAGAGTAACATGTTTGTCCAGTCAATGTGCTATTTCCATGTAATTGCAGCATTTAGTCATTGAACGACAGATGAAAAATGGATACAAAGGAGAATCATCTGCTGTATCCATATTTCTCATCTGTCGGCCCATTGACTCCAATAAGCAAAACTCTAATAACAATGAATGAACAATGACAGCAATGATCATCTATAGATTTACTAAGTAAAAGCTGATGAAAAACTATTAAAAATGGGTTTGTACCCATTGACTTAGAGGATGAAGATTTGGGTGAAACAAGAGGTATATATCCCATATTTACAAGCAAAGAAAGTGTTAAAGTAAGAGGAATTTATGGATGATTGACGTGAGACTTACCCAAGTGTAATAGTTTCAGTATTTCTAGTTTTGTATTGCATATGAGGGATGAGCAAACCAATTCCTGTTCAGCCTGAATTTGATCTGATTTTTGGGGTTTGTCACCTAGATATTCTGTCAACTCAGCCTGGATCAGTGGTCATGTCATGCAAGTCAATGTCATAACACTTGCATCATTACCTGGGGCCATTGATGTCATCCAGGAGGCCAGAAGATGCCAGATGACAGTGAGGTGAGGAAATATAAATATGAGCTGTTTTTACCTTCTCTGCACCTCCCCCGGGCTTATTAGAGATGAGCGAAGTATTCAAAAATTTGATTCGGCAACTTTGCCGAATTTCGCGATATGATTCTATTCGATCCAAATTAAATCACGGCGAATTGTGTACCAAAAACAGCTATTTATTGGCTGCAGAGAGCCGGGGTGGGTGGGCAGCAAAATTGCGGAACCCCCTTAGATGCCGCGGTTATGTTTGTTAAAACCCTGGATCGGTTATGGAGCAGGGTGTTAGGTGTCAGTTACAGCTAGCATCCTGCTCCATAACCGATCGGGGGATTCAACACCTTGGATGCTGCGGTCAAACATGCCGTGTGCACTCGCGAAGGGATTAAAGGGTTGTGACATGACAGGGCTGGCTGCTGATTGGATGCTCGCATGGCATTGTGGGTGATCTCACGTTCCCAGAGTTCCTTGCCCCATGTAGAGCAGCCATTTTGAACTAAATGAGAATCGTTACCATGAAGCGTGAGGAAATTCGGATTCGATGCAAATCAAATATTTCCTGAAATTCGGAACGAATTCCACTTCTGCAGCTTCGATTCGCTCATCTCTAATTATTATACTATGGGTTCTGAATAGGCTGCAGAGTATAATAATAGCACTTCTGGTTTGGAACCGAAACTGGTGGGTGAACCTCACAAATGTTCCAGAGGATGAATCTCTCAAGGTTAGCCCATCACTGTTGCAGATTGAGAAGTGGGGGAGAGCTCCTGCTGAAGGCTGTTGCCTTATAATCAGACTGAGAGTTATGGGATGAAAGAGAGGGACTAGATGATTTCCTGGGACACGTAGAAAATATAGAATGTAAAGATGTAAAGAGAAGAGGAGCATGCTGAGATTCTGGCCACCTGGTACTCAGTGTTCTTATAACGCATATTGGTGTGAATTTACTAATCCTAATACCAAAATTTATATGCGACAGTTGAGAAGATGCACCAAATTTATATCAGTTGCTGTATGATAGGTTGGATACATGTTTCTAGATATATCAGATACTCTTCCTTATACTACCTTTTAGTTGGCTAACTTTAGACTGAATTTTTTCCCCTCAATTTTGGTGCACAATGTTTCAATTTGGGACATTTAGGCCATATCAGTGTTTTTCTGGGAAGTTTTTTTAATCAATTTATTGAGGATTAAATTAGCATCTAAACATATGTAAATGTTTTGATGCCAATTGATAGAGAATTCAGGCACACTCAGCTTAATAAATCTCTCCCATTATTTTTAGCTCAACATTAAAAGCAATGATGTGCTGAGTGTTTAGTTGTGAATTTATTCAACCTTTAACATGTCAGAATTAATCGTTTCCAGGTTTAGTCGAGCTGAGCTGACTATTTAGCACGACATGCTGAGCACATATACAGTGCACTAGAAAAGTGTTTGCCCTGAGTACCTTGAACAGGATATTTAGATACAGGACTAGGTCCACATGTGCCAAGCTTTGGGCAAAGTTGTCAAACAAAGATTTGCCAAGTTACTGTTAAAGGGGTTTATTGGGATAAATGGATAGCTCTCTGGGGGAAGAGGGGTAAAATAAAAAATAGCAACATGAAAAAATTAAAAATGTGATTCTAACTTCACTCAATCCTCTAGCCTGGCTAGAAGTGCAGAGGCTGAGATGACCTGTGCAGCAAGTAGAGTAGCCTCTATGGTCATATGTTGGGTTCTGGTGACATGACTGCCGATACTTCATCAGTAACCAACATATGACCATTGAGACCAGTAATTGGCCACGGTAGTCATCTGAGCTTCTGCACCTCTGCATTGCCTGTGGGAGATGCAATGCCTGAATGGAAGACAAAGGAGAGAAGAATATGATTTTTTTTTTTTTTTGTGACACCACTCCTGTCGCTGGTCCATTTATCCTGGACAACCCTTTTAATTTAGTCAGACACTTGGGAGTCTTGCATACACCCAATGGACACTTCCAGACAGCTCTTCAGCAACATCTTGGCATTGTAATAACCATCCACGCACTGCTATGATCCATTATATAACCCCTAGGATGTATATTTTACTCTTGCTCTGAATTTACCTGTCGATGAATTGAAATCATTCTTTTTCCCTCTGCGCAAGAAATCTCTTCACTTTTTTTCCTCGTGTCAACCTTTTCAGAAGCAGAAAAAAACCTGTTTCTGGGAAAAACTTTGCTCTCATATTGTCTTGTTTTTATTTTCACATCTTTAATCTCCATTGAGACAATTCAGCTGAAAAATCGATCCGTCTGATTCCTACTTGAACAAATTCTTTACTCTTTACTGACTGAAATTATTCTGGCGCAGCTTGATGTCTTGTGAACTAAGATACACCATCGAAGAAGATAAAGCAAAAGTATTCACTCCCCCCGGGGGAGAGAAGGAAATGAAGAGGTGAAATGCTTCTTGGGGCAGAACCTCCCTCATCTTCTTGCTGATCACACAGGTTTACGTGATATGAGGATGAGTTATCTGCATGGTGACCGTAGACGTCTCGCCGTTAGCGTGCTGCCACCTGAATGTGGCTTCCTTCAGGATCTCATTTTCATACTCAATTTATCTCCACATCCAATCTTGTCCTTTCTTGATGTCTGCAGAATTACAATGTCTATAAGACAAAAAAGATGAGAAAACCATGAAAGAAATCAGACTGACTTCTCAGATATATGGTCAGTAGTTTTTCACCGTCACCATCATCCACTGGAGACCTGAACTGCTGGAACTAGAGGAAGCTCGTGGGATGTAATGTTGTATCTAATTATTATTTTATTCACTATTGGTTGCTTTTCGGCATTGTTCCATTAGGGCAGTAAACAGTGACTCCAGGTCAGTGGCATTGCCAGTGGGGTAGAGTCAGAGGTACTCTACAATCTACCTTCTTATATTGCATCTTTGCTACATCATGATACAACTATGATCATGTTTCAAGGATAATTAATGGGCCATGTTAGCCACCCATAGGGGGCACTAGAGTTTTCTACTTTCTGGAGACTAATTTGCATTGGTTGTAAGAACAGCTTTGGTTAGTGACTCCAGCTTAGCTATTGGCTAATTTCTCTGATCTTTAATCCACTAATATAAGTGCAATGCTTCTTAGCCTTGAGTTTAAGTGTACTATTTAGTCTTATCAGTGGTCAGTAACCATCCCTGCCAGTGGGAGTGCTGACCCATTGCAGCGTAGTGGCATATCTCCATTAATGGACAGCAGAGAACCGTATTGGTGGGAGGACAGATCAGTAGGAGCAATGTTGGGGGGCTGGGTAGCTTGAAAGCCCAAGTTGCTGATGTGCCCCAGGATGACCCTGGGGTACCTGTCCTGAGTCTTGCACACTGCAAAGTACTTCGTCTTTCACAGCTTGTGATCACTTCACCCTTATTTGCTTACTTACACCTTAGCAATGAGGAATGTTTGTAAATCCGGTATGAAAACTGGGTCCTAATTCACAGCATTCTCCCTTACGTTTAAGTATGTGTTTTTCACTGCTTTCTTTTGTCAGAGGATCAAGGGAAATCGAAAAAGCCAAATTTTTGTAGCCTCTCATGATAAAATAAATCTTCTCTCTCATTTAATAATCTAGTTGATGACCATTGAACCCTTTCTAGCTCTTCTATATCCTAGATATGGTCATGTTCTAGACCTCGTAGAAGGTTATTGTCACTTTATTGCGGAGTTGCATAACATGGATCTGTTATATAGCAGTATATGTAAGTCTATCTGTTCAGTATTGTCACCATGTAAGATTAGGGCTCATGAGCAGAAGATTTTGGGGCTGTTTGTATGTAACCACCCAACTATCCCACATCACATTCTTTCCCTTATTTGTCAGCCCTGAACTGCAGCTACATCTTGGTGGAGTACATTTCTATAGATTTATTGATGATCTCTCGGGGACAGCAGTTATGTGTTTCTTTAGCAACTTCCAAATCTTTCAACCGAAAGGATAACAAAACAAAATATTACTCTCCTGTCTGCATGTGACCGTGGCCCCTCGCTTCACAGGGAATATAATGTCCTAAGATTATTGCTGCTTTTCAATCCGTCTCATTCATTCCTCCACCTAGAAACCAAAATACTCCAATTGTTGGTGCAACAAGCCCCCCACATCTCTCGGCTGGATGCAGCGATTGGGGACATTTACACAGAGGGGAATTCACTACATCTAAAAATGAGTTCATAAAGTTCACTTTGGCAGAGATATATTTCAATTCAGTCTATTTATAGGCCCACAATTGACTCTCTAAAACAAATGTAAGACATTGGATGAAGGCTCTTGTGTCGATTGACATCTTAAGACACAGAGGTGCTTTCTCTAAGGCAACATGCACACTTGGGATTTGTATATGGTAAGGTTTATTGTCCTTGTTCTGCTCTATTGTTTTTGGTTAGAACTGAGCTGTCAATCACATCACCAGAGAATTGTGCAAAAAGTTGTCAGAGACCAATGATGTCTATCATGCTTCTTTCTCAAATTTGGGGATGAACTCATTAGGTGTATAGATGCGATCATCTGATCTGTAAGAGAAAATTTTTGGCTAAATGCTTCCATTATGACAATGATATACATTTGGAATGCCCTTTTTTCACCAAGGGACTCAAAGCATTGTGGAGCAGGGAAGTTAGTAGCTGCCCATCCTCAAAACCTACAAGTGTCAGGAAGCCAATTTACCTATCCGTATATTTTTGGCACATGGGAGGAAACTGAGGAAAAATCAAGTTTCTATTTTCCCCCTTCCCACCCTAATTTTCACATCACTTCACACAGTGAGAAGCAGGGACATAGCTCTATAGAGAAGCAAGGGAAAGACTGAAAGAATGCAGGATTTCACAGAAAGGAGACAACATGTGTTATTAAAGTATATTACAAAAAGTATTAATGGCACAAATGCTGCCAGAAAATTAAAAGTAGTCCAAAAGTTTAGTTAGGCTCTATCTAAGGCATTATAAATGGATTTCTAGAGATATCACTGGTTGAAAACACAGTCAGTATTGGGATGTTTCTATCATATGTATTATGCAGCTGCACACAAATATCTTAATCCCGACTTTGTTTTAAACTAGTGATATCTTTGGAAATCATATAGGTAGAACTGTATCCTTAGTGTCATATGAAAGATGAGACTCTCCTCTTTCATATGACACCAAATCATGTTTTATAGTTCAATCAGTTTTTAATGGAAAACTCCAATTTTATAGAATATAATAACATATATAAATACAGCAAAATACAAGAGGAAAAGAGAGGTCTCACAGGACTCAAAGGGCACACAGTACTTAACACAAAATACAAGGAGGGTGGTAGTCTAGAATCCATACACGAGTGCCACATATGGGCAGGGGCAATATCCGATAAATGGAGCCACCCACAAATAGAAGCCCAGTATCAGGGGGAGAACAGGTCCCAGTGTGTCAAACCCAGATTGGTGTAGATCAAGTATAGTAGGGGTTATGCACCTCTGAGGGTCTCATTGGGGAATGAAGGAGTAGGAAGGGACCTATGGACCAAGGAGACTGCGAGAGAAAAAAGGGGGAGAAAAAGTCATAACAGCAGGAGAGAAGGAAAGGGTTAAGAAAGGGTGTGGAGAAAAAAGTGGGAAAACAAGTGCACTGGGTAAAATGAGGTAAAAGATGCATTACGGGAAAAGGAAAGGGTGGCTTATGATATCAACTGTTAGTTCATGGAGTCACTTGCCTCCTCAAAAAGAGAATGGAAACCTCTGAGTGTTTAAATATGATCCAAGGCTTCCAAATCTTGGAGGTATTATCAATGGTTCCTTCACAATCCTCTGTAAGCTCCCCCAAGCAGAATATTAGCTCTTGGTATTATTCTGATAATGTGGAGAGTGTGTCATACGCCAATGGCGAGGGATGACCGCCCGAGCTGCAAACAAACAGAATCACAGAATGTCTTTTTTTCTGAGAAAAGATCAGAGCCAGGGAGAATAAAGAGAAATGAGACCTTAGAGGAAATCTTTGTTATTTCTCCAGTGATCTGTCTATATGCCCTGAAAACCTGTATCTAGAAGGGCCGTACACCCTGCATTCCCACCAAACATGTGGAATGGTTCCCCTCTCCTCTTCACATCTGCAGCAAGTCTCTGGCACTGAAAATTGTGTGAAGCTAGGAAGGGTATCTATAACACCTGGTCAGGAGTTTGTAACTCTCCTCCTGGGTTGAACAAGCTATGGATATCTTATGGGAGAACAGATAGGCCATGAGCCAAAAGCATGTTTTATAATGCCTTAGATATAGCCGTTGTGAAGTGACCCTCCCCTACCCTCATTTTCTCTTCACTTTAAACAGCCCTGTACTCAATATACACAATGAGAAGCAGGGACAGTTCTCAGTAGAGAAGCAAGGGAAAGAACGAAAAAAATGCAGGATTTCACAGAAAGGAGCCAAAATTTGTTAATAAAGTATATTACAAAATTTATTCATGACACAAATACTGTCAGAAAGTCAAAAGTTGTCCAAAAGTTTAGTTAGGCTTTAAATGATTATGAATAAATTTATCTCTTAAATACCACTTCTACTTTTGCCACAACTTGCCATTCACGTATTGTCCTGTGATGGACTCTCCCAGGCTGACGTCTCTGGGGCACAGGTGCAGTGGTCAGGAACAGGCTGCTTAGCAACGGATTATCAGGGTTGTGTTATAGCTTGGTAGACAGGGAATAAAGTCAGGACTACAAGCCGGGATCAGGTACATGGTAAATCAAGCAGTAGAGATGGACAAACTTTGTGAGATTTTTGGAAATATTTGGACATTTGGAAATATTTGTGAGATTCAACTGCAAGTTTAGTGGAACTTGAAGGGCTGTATTTATACTATGAAGTCTCTTCAAATGCCCCAGGTATAATAATTGGAGGGCCAGGGGAGGTGCAGAGAAATAATAAACACTCATCTCAGATTTTCTCACCTCTCTAGGGTTTTCAGTACTCTCTTGTACCTCTTCCAGTCTCCTGTGTAATGTCCGTCATCCTGGGTCACCACAGATGCCTGTGATTGTGCCTCAGTGGTCATGTAGCATGTGTCAAAGTCATGACACTTGTTTCAAAACGTCATGACATCAACACACCCCACTTGACCGGTGAAGCCTGTGAGGATTCAGCATTGAAATGGGGTTGCTTGCTTCATACAGGAGGCCAGAAGCTGACCAGGAAAGGACACCGGATGCTCAGGAGAAGTGAAGAAAGTAGAGTATGAGTGATTATTATTTTTCCCCACCTCCTGGACTTTATTACACTTAAGAGATCCCAGAGTACAATAATGATTTGTGGATGAAGATGAACCTCAAAAATTTGGGGTTTACTCTGAATGCAGGGTGTGGCAGATGTATCAGACTTTTATACCTGTGGACTGACAAAGATAGCCTAGTATGTGCGCTGGTCCTTTGAGTAGCAGGACATGAGATTGTGGTACCCTACGGTCAGACTCAGCAGAAGCAGGAGCATCAGGAGGTATGCATGCGTGGTAATGTTTAGGAGCAGGGAATGGACAGTATGTAGAAAAAATAACTTGGTGGCCATGACTCCTGTGAGATGTAGTATGCCGGTGAATGCAGACCACTGGTGTTTCACAAGCTATCCGTGTTATGTTTGCTAGTTCCAGAATTTCAGAATTGGCAGTGATCTTTGTGCCTTTTCCTTTATCGTCTCTATTCCTGATGTGCTTCCTCTTCCATGCCTACACCACACCTATCCAAACCTGTCACACTTGTAGGCAACCTACAGGTAGGTCATGCCAGGACACACAGTGAGCCCTTCTAAACACAGAGTCAATAATAGCTCACGGGGGTTCAACTAACAGATAGAAACTGTGACCCAACTAACATATAGAAACTAGACAGGAGACACAAAAAGTAATACGAGAACCAATAGACGTATTAGCACAATAGGTGTATAATGCATGAAAACAAAAAAATAATATTACTAATAATGTTACTGGGACCATACAAAGGCACATGGACTTGGTGCTTTAAAGGTTTTCGACCCCCCACATTCACACAAACTGTAGATGGGAACGTCCTATTGGATGACATAACCGGCGACCTCCATAATACACAGTGAATGTGGGTCTGCCGGGCACCATTCGCGCGTTCTTTTATGATGGGTCATCAGAGTTGCAATCTATTTAATGGATGGGCAACTATTCATTGTCCAGTGGCCATTGTCTTCTTATTGAGGTCACTGTCATCTTCATCGGTAGCATTGCTCAGAATACAGGGCACAGCAGGGCTAACTTTCTGAATATAAGAAAACAATCAGTTCTCAGACTTTTCCTGATATAGAGAGTTCTGGAACAAGGGATGACAGAAACTATTTTGTGACATTTATTTCAAATTACAAGGATATTGATTCCATCAGAAAAACCTGGAGCAGATATTCCCAGATGTGTTATGATGAGGCATTCATTCAGGGCCAGTTGTTTTGTAGAGCTGACATTTTGGATATATTATTTTGTATGAAAATTCAGCAGGTTTAAAAGAGACTTTGTTGCGAAGCCAAGAAAATGATGAAAAGACACATTTCATGACCTGCTAAATAGCCAGGGAAAAACATTCATATAATGAGGTTTGTATTGATAGAATTATTTCTGTCAGGAAGACAATGACTATTTTATACTCAAGCAAGAGGCAGATAGACTATGATATATGGCAGTCTCTCCCATGGTCTACCAATAGGGGGAGCTTGTTTCCAGGTTCTAGGAAGCCTTGAGGTATCTACAGGAAGAAAGAGGTAAAAACATCAGTTTGGCCCTATCAAAGGCACAGGAGTCACTAAGCTCCCCGTGAACTAAGAGGGTCTTAGAACCGAGACAACGAGCCAATTCACAGTACTATGAGTGGAAAGGCTAGAGCTCATACAATAGAGGAGAGCACCATCCAGTAATCGGAATGGATACAGCACAGTGAGTCCTCAATAGTGTGGAAGATGCCATCTTGCTTAGGTAGAGCCTACAGAATCAGAAACGCAGCCTATTCAGCTTGAGTAACTAAGGTAGCTTTGTTATTGTGCCAGTGACCAAAGGGAAACCCTTTGGATTTCCTGAGATGAGACAGTTATCTAAGAGAGTCCCAAATTAATACTATTGTTGCTGCATTGAGTGTGAAATGTTTCTATACCAGTTGTGTTACCAAACACTGCATTTAAGTGTCAAGAACTTTCGTTATTTTCTATTGTTGGATAAAGATTATTTAGCTGTTCTACAAAGAGAAACTACATGTGGGAAGAGAGGGAGACTTCCTCCCACAGGTGTGCTGCTGGTATTACAGACAAGTTAACCAATGGTTGCATTTGCTGTTTTGGAGTGCTTTTCTGTGTTCAATACAGCAATATATACCGAAGCCAAGTATCTGTGGACTTGTCACTACTACACCTACACAACTATAACAGCATAAAAAGTTGCTCCCAGAGTCCTGTCCATTGGTTACTGCCATGAACACATCTTTACTTAGTAGTAATGATCACAGGTAATATTACATGTGAATACAGGAAACATTATAATATATCTTATTACAGGACAGTGTCATCTTCCTTGCTCTTTAGTAGCTCATAGTACCTCCCCAATCCTCCAAAAAAAGCATTACAAATTTTAAAAACTGACTAAACAAATGTAAAAACAAGAAGGGAATTAGAAAATTAGGAATTTATTCAGTTTGTTTCCATATTTCAGGTTCCACATGTGTGATGGGTTCTTCAAATATCTATCATCCCTCTTCGCAAGGGTAAATTTGCAAAAAAAGGCACAAAAATTGAAAAATGGGTCATAATCAATCATAAATTCAATGTAAACCATACTGATCGCCAAAACACTGCACAGTGTAGAGTAGACTGCTCGCTGCCTCGCTGACATTTCAAAGTGTTAAACATTGTCTTTTGCCATTTTCCAGCAGGCGGCGCTGTGTTAACAGAATTATGCAGAGGCGCATCACCAGCAGGTATAGCAGGCATCTTGGCACCTGCTATGTATACAAATTTGGGAAATGGCCAAATCTTCAATTTTTCAAAGAAATTAAACCTTGCTCTTTGTAAGAAGGCTCTAAACACTGAATACTCACATATTAAAAGCTTAGTTTTTCAACTTTGAACGCTACAGTGAACTAAAACGCTTCACTAAGGAGTCAAAAATTAGTCTAAGATGTGCAATTAATTTAGTACAACAAAATATCCATTAACTTCAGAGGATGTTGTCGCTACAGATAACCTTCAGCCAACAGAAGGTTCAAAATAAAGCGTGTTTAATAGTTCTAGCTTTTTGTGTATGTAAGAAGGCGATTCCTTCTGCAATGCAGAGTGCGGTGATAACATTGTCCTGCACCACAACCAAAGCTTCTTTTAAGCCGTATTGTTTGTACACACAATGCATTCATTTGTGACACTGATGCTCTTTGGAAAACAATCAGTCTGAAGTGAGCGCTGAACAGGTTTTTTTTTATTACTATTTTTCGACTTCCTAAAAAATCAACTTTGTGATGACAAACAAAACACAAGAACCGGGTCTGATCCCAAATAATTTAGATTTCTTTCCTTTCCTTTTTTCCTTCTTTATTTTTTCACAAGTCATAAAAAAGTATTTAAAAAAAGATTTTTCAACAACAGTATTATTACTACAATTACACTACCACTACTACTAACACTACAAATGCACTACCACTACTACTACTACTACTACTACTACTACTACTACTAACAGCACAACTACGCTACTACTACTACTACTACTACTATACAGCACAACTACGCTACTACTACTACTACTACTACTAACAGCACAACTACGTTACTACTACTACTACTACTACTACTAACAGCACAACTACGCTACTACTACTACTACTACTACTAACAGCACAACTACGCTGCTACTACAACTACTACTAACAGCACAACTACGCTATTACTACTACTACTACTAACAGCACAACTACGCTGCTACTACTACTACTACTACTACTACTACTACTACTACTACTAACAGCACAACTACGCTGCTACTACTACTACTACTACTACTACAACTGGACTACTACTACTACCTCTACTAACATTACAATTGCACTACTACTATTATTTTCAAGACAATAATAGCAGTGATGTCATATTACAGGGATAATAAATACAGTGACATCACAGTACAGAGATAATACACACAGTGATGTCACAGTACAGGGATAATACACACAGTGATGTCACAGTACAGGGATAATACACACAGTGATGCCACAGTACAGAGATAATAAACAGTGATGTCACAGTACAGATATAATACACACAGTCATGTCACAGTACAGGGATAATACACACAGTGATGTCACAGTACAGAGATAATACACACCGTGATGTCACAGTACAGCAATAATACACACAGCGATGTCACAGTACAGGGATAATAAACAGTGATGTCACAGTACAGATATAATACACACAGTGATGTCACATTACAGAGATAATGCGCAGAGTGAAGTCACAGTACAGGGATAATACACACAGTGATGTCACAGTACAAGGACAATACACACAGTGATGTCACAGTACATAGCCGAACCCAGGACTCCAGCGCTGCAAGGCTGCAGTGCTAACCACTGAGCCACCGTGCTGCCCAACAGAACCGAGATAATACACACATTGGTGTTCCAGTACAGAGATAATATACAGTGATGTCACAGTACAGACATAAAAGACACAGTGATGCCAGAATACAGAGATAATACACACAGTGATGTCACAGCACAGAGATAATACACACAGTGATGTCAAAGTACAGGGATAATACACACAGTGATATCACAGTACAGAGATAATACACACAGTGATATCACAGTACAGAGATAATACACACAGTGATGTCACAGTACAGATATAATAAACAGTGATGTCACAGTACAGGGATAATATACAGTGATGTCACAGTACAGGGATAATACACACAGTGATGTCACAGTACAGAGATAATACACACAGTGATGTCACAGTACAGAGATAATACACACAGTGATGTCACAGTACAGAGATAATAAACAGTGATGTCACAGTGCAGAATAATACACACAGTGATACCACAGTACAGGGATAATAAACACACTGATGTCACAGTGCAGAATAATACACACAGTGATGTCACAGTACAGAGATAATACACACAGTGATGTCACAGTGCAGAATAATACACACAGTGATGCCACAGTACAGAGATAATAAACAGTGATGTCACAGTACAGCTATAATACACACAGTCATGTCACAGTACAGGGATAATACACACAGTGATGTCACAGTACAGGGATAATACACACAGTGATGTCACAGTACAGAGATAATACACACAGTGATGTCACAGTACAGAGATATTAGACATAATGATGTCACAGTACAGGAATAATACACACAGTGATGTCACAGTACAGGATAATACACACAATGATGTCACAGTACAGGATAATACACATTGATGTCACAGTACAGGGATAATACACACAGTGATGTCACAGTACAGGGATAATATACAGTGATGTCACAGTACAGGGATAAAAGACACAGTGATGCCAGAATACAGAGATAATAAACACAGTGGTGTCACAGTACAGAGATAATACACACAGTGATGTCACAGCACAGGGATAATACACACAGTGATATCACAGTACAGAGATAATACACACAGTGATGTCACAGTACAGGGATAATACACACGGTGATGTCACAGTACAGGGATAATACACACAGTGATGTCACAGTACAGGGATAATACACACAGTGATGTCACAGTACAGGGATAATACACACAGTGATATCACAGTACAGAGATAATACACACAGTGATGTCACAGTACAGGGATAATACACACAGTGATGTCACAGTACAGGGATAATATACAGTGATGTCACAGTACAGGGATAATAAACACACTGATGTCACAGTACAGGGATAATATACAGTGATGTCACAGTACAGAGATAATACACACAGTGATGTCACAGTACAGGATAATACACACAGTGATGTCACAGTACAGGATAATACACACAGTGATGTCACACTTTGATAGCAATGATAATATTATTATTATTATTATTATTATTATTATTATTATTATTATTATTAGATCATACAAGCAGCATACATGTAATTGATATCCACAATAGCTGGGGCACTGCGGCAATGATTTATTCAAGTAAGTGGGCCATGATTTAGCTCCTTGCATGGCCAAGCAGATGGAAGCTCTGCTATGCAGGAACAAACAGTAACGTGACTGCAGCGCTGAATCCAAGTTATATGTCATCACTTTACAAGATGGTATTATACACATTGGCAAAAAAAAAGTCCTAAACCAAGAAGGAGTTATTGGACTGGAATTACATTTTTGTCCTCTTTTTTGTTTTTATCAGCATCCCCTTCTAATATGTGAACCTGGTCTTAAAGGGGACACACACAAAGTGGTCTGGGACGTTTCTGCATCCTGTCAATCATTTTGTTTTCAGCTGAACTTTACTCAGTCTGATGGAAATATGCAAATTCTGGTGTCTGCATCTTATTATTAAATCTAGTATCCTAGAAGTCAGCTCCTGCACGGCTGCATCTGCATGTTGTGCGACAATGCAGTGCGGAAACTAAGTTTCGGGGCCCCTGCTGTCTTGTATGTTATATTTACTTCCCCCTGGCTTTTTGAAGGAAATGAAGCAAACAAATAAACTATAAATTTAGATAGAAATTAGAACTTGTGAAAATTTCATGTGCAGAGTATGAGTTTACAGCAGTTTAACATAAGCAGTGTGAAATCTGAGGCATTGTTGTATATCCTGAATAGTCGGTGTGGGGACTAACTCTCTTACTCGGCTTTTTCCATCACATTATCATTTCATACTTTAGTTCTACTTGAGGCCAATTAGAAACATTTTAGAGATATTTTAATTTACTTATTCTCCATGTTCTTGGGTTCCATTTCAGATTCCGGTAAGTTTTGGTCTATGGTCTACATTCTATAGGTAGGACCTCCTATCATGCCTGATGTGCCAATATCTACGCATCTATCAATCTATCTATCTCATACCTATCCATCATTAATCATTTTTATCTATCTATCTATCTATCTATCTATCTATCTATCTATCTATCTACAGTATCTATCTATCTATCTATCTATCTATCTATCTATCTATCTATCTACTGTATCTATCTATCTATCTATCTATCTATCTATCTATCTATCTACCTAATAAGACAAGCCATGTGTGAAAAACTAAGTGCCCCCATGAATCAATAGCCCTAAAAACCACCTTCACAATCTGAAGTCCTGGTTTTCTGGATGACTTTATGAGTCTCTCACATCGTTCTGGCGAAATTTTGCCCGACTCTTCTTTAAAATGTTGCTCCAGGTCATTGAGGTTTGTGGCCATTTGTTTCTTCACAATTCTCTTTGGGTCCCACTACAACTTTTCTATTGGGTTGAGGTCTGGACTGTGAGGCATTATGACACTGCAATCCTTCTCTTTTTCAGCCATTCTGTTGTAGATGTGTTGCTATTCTCAGGTTCATTGTCCGTAAGCATGACCCAGTTTTGGCCAAGCTTCAGATGTAGGATTCATGACCTCATCTTTGATTCTAGAATACCTTGGTATTCAGAAAGGTTCATCGTTGACTCACTGACTATGAGGTGTCCAGGTCCTGTGAGTGCCAATAAAGCCCAAATCATCCCCCTCCACCACCAAGCTGGACATGAGGTGTTTATGCTGATATGATGGGCTTGGTTTTAACCAAATGTGGCGCTGTACGTTATGGACAAACATCTCCACTTTGGTCTCTTCTGTCCAAAGGACGTTGTTCCAGAAGTCTGTTCAGGTGCAGCTTTGTAAACTTAGGTGTTGGTGATTTTTCAATGTAATTTTGAGCGCTGCCTTATTTTTTTGAATATATGGATTGTGGATACTTCAGCTTTATGCAGAGGACTTGGCACCTTATTCATGGATTTGAGGACACAGTGATGCTCTGGACTATTTTTCTTTGTCTATCTATCTATCTATCTATCTATCTATCTCATTATCTATCTATCTATCTATCTATCTATCTATCTATCTATCTATCTATCTATCATTATCTCCCTGATTGTATGTGCATGACTTGGTGACATTTGGGTAGTGAAGACTTCCATTGACATCTAGAAGCTTCAGAACCTTATTTGTTTCTACTGGTGTTATAAATTATGCGCTGTATTAGGATCCTGCAGATCTCGGCGGAGGACTGTGTCAACGACTTGGGAATAGCTTCACATTCACTACAAACATTCATTGTTCTTCCCATCTTAAGTAATAGAATAGAAGGCAGACACGTGTAGAAGTGGAGCCTCTCCAGGTGCAGCACATTCATGTGTCGCCCCCATCACAAGGTGGATTTTCTGGGAGTGGGAATTAAAATCCTCTTAAATTAGCATGTTTATCTGAAACAAAATACACTCATTTACAGACACAGAATCAACAACTCTCCCCAGAGCTGCGCCTTTGCCAAACATGCAAATCTGGAAGCTGCAGTCAAATGGCGAGAACAATGCCAGACCAATGCACATTAAAGAGCTACAAAGATCCTTTGTGAAAAGTCAGAGATCTGGGCCTTACATAACCACCTGGGTGTACGTCCAGAGGTCCCTCTTTACACAAATCATTTCCATCTCCCCCTCTCTGGCTGCAATCTCCAACAGAATATGATTATTAAACTTCCAGAAAGTCACCGCAAAGTTATAATATGCAAACTACCTCCTCACATATACTTATCCAATTACTTGTACGCAGATGTAGCAGACTGAATTCATGTTTAACTCTTTAGGACTGCAATCTCTGTGTCTTGTGATGAATTAAAGGGGTTGTTAAAGACTATGATATTGATCACCTGCCCTTCGGAAAGGTCAACAGTATAAAATTGGTGAAGGTCCAAGACTGGAAACCCCAACAGATCAGCTGATTGTGGTGTTTGAGGAAGTGCTGTGGCCTCTTCACTACTTACCAAGCACAGCGCTGCATATTGTATAGTGACTGTGCTTAGTATTGCAACTCTTAGTATTGCAACTGTGCTGCATCATGGCCATGTGACTAATGGACGTGAAGTCACTGCCAGAGAAGAACTGCAATAGAACTCTCCCAGAAGTCACAAGCTCTTCAAACAGCTGATCATTGGTTGTCCATGGCATTGGGCCAGTGATGCTTTGACGTACGCTGTTTCATCAAAGCATCATGACATCATCAGCCCCCTCCCCATGTGACTGCTGAGAACCAATCAGAAGCATTGATATTAACATGGGGCCAGTGATGTGAGAGAGAGAACCGAATGACACAGACGATGACCAAGGAAGAAGACGGAATGTGGCGGCGAAGCACAGAAAAATTAAATGCAAGTATTGTAATATTTTTTATTTTTTGCACCCTCCCTGGCTCTGATTATTATTCTCTGTGTCCTAAAGAGACCCCAGAGTATAATAATGATTCATGGGTGATGAACCCCAAAAACTTCAGGTTCAGCCAAATCAGAATTTTTTGGGAATTTTTAGGAAACCAGTTTATTATAAACCAGTTCACTGACCAATAGCTTCCACTCAATCCAAAGAGACGATCTGAAAGTGGATCCCATTTCTTTCATAGCGGTGTCTATTCACAGTGTATGCCTTGTGTTCTGTGTGAATGTCCTAGGTAATGAAGAGTTAATTTTCCTCCCATTGATAATATCAGGCTTACAGTGCATGCTTCATTTTGCAGCTATGAGTTCTGTCCATTTGTAGCGCATCGATATACCCATAGCATTAATATTTTACAATATTTAACAGTTATGGTCAAAACATTGACAAGCCGTCTGTGCCCGAGCTCATTCTGATGGTAATCACATTTGCAGACTGTTTTACATATCTATCCAATTATAACCCTTAGCCATTGCAGTGAATAATTGATTGTTGCATCGGGGATGGAGGAAAACTATAAGTAGAGGCAAATTACAACTACTCATTATTTGACTTTATTCAGGGGATTTGGGGTTATTTCAGGAGGTCCCATATTAATTGGAAATCACAATATAAGATGTGAGACTGTGGGGATCATTGGTCAAGTGTCTTGGAAGGAGTTGGAACATGGCGGACTCTTACTGTATTTCATATTAAGTTTCTCATTATGTAAAAATTGTGGTGTATAGAATGTATAAAAATATATAGTATTAAAAGAAACATTTTATAAAATATGACAGTTGCAGCCATAGAGACATGTCAGACGATAGGACTGGCTGTGCTGAGGTCAATGCGTTGGAGTATCCACTAATTTACAGGATGGAGGGGTCAGAGTGCCCTAAACACCTCAATCACCTCAGTGATTTTCATATCTTGGAAATTGATGTATATGGAACATTATTACTATATTTTTGATTCTTTCCTGTCATTCAATGACAAGTCAGCCCCAAGCAACCTTCTCTTGCTCTCCTACGCTTCCTCCTCCTGCTCTTGGCCATGTCCACCTCACTGACTGACACCATCATGATAGCCTATTTACAGTGGACTCCAGCCTCCACTTCTTTAGATTAGTTACAATACTTGTTCCAGTATTATTGACCTTGTTCCTGGGTACTGATTCTGGGACTCTGATCTTGACCTTGGTCTTGTTCCTTTATAACAGATCTGCCTTATTCTTGTCACCTGGTTTGTGTGCCTTATTCTTGTCACCTGGTTTGTGTGGTTTGTCTCCAGGTATTGACTCCTGACTTGTTTCATGACTACAGTTCACCTTCCGACTTGTTGCATCTTGATTTATATTCCATTAGTTAATAATGTCTACATACTGCAAGTCCTCAATTCCAGTGCACATGCCCCCAGTTGGTGACCATTTTTGGACCTCAACCTGGGAATCCAATTGGTAAGGACTGTACTTTATTTCTTACACTCAGAGGCACAACAAGAAGCTCCCGGGCCCCAATGCAAAATTTGTCTCGGACACTGCAACTATAATAATGATGGCTACGCTTATCTAATCTCAGTGTACAAATACATGAAGGGACAGTATGCAAACCTTTCTAATGATCTTTTTACTCCTAGGTCAGTGACAGTGACAAGGGGATACCTTCAACGTCTAAAAGAGAGAACTTTTCAAAAGCAACATAGACAGGGATTCTTTACTGTAAGAGCAGTGAAACTGTGGAAGGCATTGCCACGTGATATTGTGATGGTGGATTTATTGTGCATGTTCTAGAGTGGCCTGGACACCTTTTCTGACCCGAAGAATAATACTGGTTATGGTAGTAGGTTTTTGGAGTTGACACTGATTTGTAGCCAGGAAGGAATTTTATGGACATCAGCCTCATGGGGGTTTTCTGCCTTTTTCTGCATCTAGACTGTTGAACCTGCGTCTTCTTCAAACCTCATCTGCTATGTTACTATATACTATGTTTATAGTACTGGTTTCCTCCTATTGGAAAGAGACACCTTATTGGAGACTGCACCCATCTCAAGTTATGTCCCTGTGTAGCCTGTCCCCCAGTCTAGCCAGGACTAAATCCATTGTTGCTTTAAAGATCCAGATCCCCAGAGAGAACGGAGTTTATGCTTGCAGTGAAAAGACCCACAAAATGCTGATATGAAGGACGTATATTACCAAATTGAATTTGTAAAGTTACAGTTTATCGCCTTAAATGGCTTGAATGGAACATTGACTTGACTGTACAAGAGCCATTACATTATGGAGAAGACCTCTAATGACTGCTTATTCCCTAAGACATAATATGGTATATCCGTCCCCAGTATATCATACACTAAGCCCGGCTTCTCTGGCAAGCCTTTACAATAAAACCAATTAACTGTCTGAATACATTTTGATATTAACTTGCAGAAATTGACAAATTCTAACAATTACGGCTCGTTTTGCTTCAGTTCAAAACGTAAATTTGTCTAAATGCGAAGCTTAGACTAAAATGTATTGCGAATAAAAGGAATTTGCTATTTTGTATACATTAGCTGAAAAATTAGTGCGAACTCCCCCCTCCCCTGCCCTCCCCTCTACACTGTGTTCGCAAACACAGAATTAGCTTTTCAAAAGCATAATTTCCCCTTTTGCAAGATTTAAATGAGTCCCAAAAGGAAGCGAAATTATTTAATCTACACTAGAGTAGGCTTAGATTTTCATACAAAAGATGCCAACATCTGGCGTCTCATTTATGATTAGTTCTAAAACAAAGAAACTAATTTGCTGTGATGAGTGAGACAGAGATGGCATACTGTATCAGCAAGTCTTCCTCTCCCTCATGAACTGGATGAGCTCTGCCAAGGCAACAAACAAACTTTTAGCAGCAACAAAGACTCTCGTGAGTCATATCCCCAGGTATCCTGTCTTCTATGAGTCAATTTGGGTCAATATTTATATAGTTATCTTCAATTTTCAAAAATTCAGGCCCCCTTCCTAACCTGGAGGGCAAAACTCATACACAAGTCCATGCTGAGAAGAAATCACAAACCGGTTTGTGACAAAGCTGAACCCAAATTTTCCAAAAATGTTGGGTTCGACCAAACTACAAATTTTTAGATTTTGCATAGCATGAATGCACAATTGATCAACATACTGGAGAGTCTCTTCAGGCCCTACAGTATGATAACTAGAGACCAGGGACGGTGTGTAGAAAGAAAAAAAAAAAAAAATCACTTACCTTTCCTGGACTCCACTGTGACATCCTCCAGAATTCTGGCCTTATTACCAGGCCATTTGCCAGCTTCTTCTACCCTCAAGTCAAAGCTGAGACCTGTAATAAGGCCTTATTGGTCACATGAGGGACATCAATAGCATCATGTTCTGACACTACAGAGTCGTAAAATACGCTGTACCACACAAAATGTAATGTTGCATCCCCATTTGAATTCTGAGGCCCAATAAAAGGTCTTAGTTGTGATCTTGGGGCTGGAAGACATGGTGGATGGCCCAAGAAGAAGACCTGGAGGAGCTCAAGAAATGTAATTAATTAATTAATTAATTAATTTAATCTATCTAATGTTACACACCTTCCTTGGTAATACTCTGGAGCCTGGAGAGCCTAATAATTACCTTTGCCCTGCACTTTTTTGGCATATGACTCTAATATTTACTTAACAAATCTCACAAGGTTCGCCCATTACTATTGTTGAGTTACACGTACTGCATAGACTTGGATACAGTATAAATCTGTCCTCTTTACACTGTTATGCATCCAATATTTGCCAAATTATGGAAACATCACTATAGTGGAGAATATGGTGCCTCATGGAACCACAGTATGGCGGCACACTAAGTAACTCCAGGTCATTACTTCAGAACTATATGGACATTGCATGCCACTCTCCTGGTTCCATCTTCATGATGCAGTTGCATGCAGGATAAGCCTACGTTCACGTCAGTAAAAATTGGCTGTGCGACGGTCACTTTTTTAATGGCTGGAATAAATTTAAAGTGTGTCAATGGGGACTATTCACATGACTGTTTTTTTTTAATGGTTTGTTTTAATAGATCATCCAAAAAATAGGTCATGTACTATTTTTACCCAATTTCATCCAATTTCATGGATCCCTCAATAGAGTCAAATTTATGAGGGATCCGTGAAAATGGATGCCTCTCAGATGTAAAACCACGGATATTTTGTATCATGGTTGTGTAAGTGTAGTGTCAAGCTTAGAACATAGTCATGAGATTTTTTTTAATGGGATCCTCCAACAGACTTATGGCTACATGAACAACGTAACTACCTTTGATCTCCCAAAACTCTCTTCTTTCAGCAGTAGAATACATTGTCTATGCACTCGAAAAGCTTCATGATTGCAATGGCTGGGGTTTTAGCACAAATGCAGATAGCTTTTGTGAATAGTAGTTTCTCATGTGATGACCCCAACTAATGGCCATATAATATTGGATCAACCCAGACTTAGATGGGACCCTCCTTATTGAAGACCCCAAAGCATTATATCTTTTTTTTTTCCCATAAAAGGACAGAATTGGTGTTGCCGACTCTTCTGTACTCTGCACGACATTAATATAACATTAACTCTTTGCAGGATGTTGACCTAATTTAAATATCACACATTTCCACATCACCTCCACAGCAGTAATTACTGTCTGGCCGCCTGCCACTTGCAAAACTCTTTGTTCTGGTTTTGACCTACATTTAAATACAGAGATACAGCAGCTCACTCAGTGGTCTATATTTCTGAGCAGAAAATACAATGCTGTCAGAATTGCAGGCACATTGTCAGGACCTGCTACTTTACACTATGAAAGGGTGAATGGTGCAAAATGTGTTAATATAAAATTGTAAAATTATTTAGGCATTTATTTTCTTTCTTTGGGATCAGGGACTTGTTGAATTCAGGCGATGTCAGCTGATAGCAGAGAACAGAGAACATTCAGGACCAAAATTCTGCTGCCTGACTTGTTCAATAGTAGTTCTTGAAGCAACATAATTTTTGTTATAGCAAATGGTGTAGATGAAAAACTCATGAAGGATATAAGCTTGTGTCAAAACGTAACAAATGTACAAATTAAATGAATGACAAAAGGTATGTACAGTATATATATATATACAAAAGACCGAATAAAAAATAATTTAGTTAAATGCATGTCACAGGTTGATTTAAAGAGGTCCTTTCAGCATGTCCACCAATTCTAGTTCTTAGTATCTGTTAATAGACGCTGTTTCACTGATTTCAGCACAGTTGGGATTTTTTCTTTAGTCTCCACCATTACCAAGCAACAACTGCAGGTAGTTTTGGTTCCTGAAGTGCTATTTAATTTCTATGAGGTTACGGCCCCACGTTGAGAAACGCAGCTTTTTTTTGTTGCAGATTTTCGAGTGGAGTAGCCATTGTTGGCTTTGGCTCAAAAAACAAAATCTGAAACAAAAAAAGCTGCGTTTCCGCAACGTGGGGCGCGGGAGACAAAAACAAAAGGGGGGGGGGTGAGAGGGGTCTCTCTTTTGGGACAGACTTTCTCACAATAAAAAAAAAAAATATAATAACAGACACCAAAACAAAAAGAAAAATAAACTAGGAATAATTAAAAAAAAAAAAGGAGAAGGGGGCAAAAAAAAATAAAAAAAAGCGGAAAAGGTGGGGGGGGGGAAAAATTCCTCTTTAAAATTATAAAAATATAGGTGTTAAATGCTGCCTATGTTCAAGAATACATATACTTTTATTACTATGATACTACTTATACTATACTACTGCTCCTATGTACAAGAATATAACTACTATAATACTGCTCCTATGTACAATAATATAATTACTATAATACTACCTCCTATGTTCAATAATATAACTGCTATAATACTGCCCCTATGTACAAGAATATAACTACTGTAATACTGCCCCTATGTACAAGAATATAACTACTATAATACTGTCTCCTATGTAAAAGAATATAACTACTATAATACTGCTCCTATGTACAAGAATATAACTACTATAATACTGCTCCTATGTCCAAGAATATAACTACTATAATACTGTCTCCTATGTAAAAGAATATAACTACTATAATACTGCTCCTATGTACAAGAATATAACTACTATAATACTGCTCCTATGTACAAGAATATAACTACTATAATGCAGCTCCTATATACAAGAATATAACTACTATAATACTGCTCCTATGTACAAGAATATAACTACTATAATGCAGCTCCTATGTACAAGAATATAACTGCTATAATACTACCTCCTATGTACAAGAATATAACTATTATAATACTGCTCCAATGTACAAGAATATAACTGCTATAATACTGCTCCTATGTACAAGAATATAACTACTATAATACTGCTCCTATGTACAAGAATATAACTACTATAATACTGCTCCTATGTACAAGAATATAACTATTATAATACTGCTCCTATGTACAAGAATATAACTACTATAATACTACTCCTATGTACAAGAATATAACTACTATAATACTGCTCCCATGTACAAGAATATAACTACTATAATGCTGCTCCTATGTACAAGAATATAACTACTATAATACTACCGCCTATGTACAAGAATATAACTGCTATAATACTGCTCCTATGTACAAGAATATAACTATTATAATACTGCCTCCTATGTACAAGAATATAACTACTAAAATACTGCTCTTATGTACAAGAATATAACTACTATAATACTGCTCCTATGTACAAGAATATAACTACTATAATACTGCTCCTATGTACAAGAATATAACTTCTATAAAACTGCTCCTATGTACAAGAATATAACTATTATAATACTACCTCCTCTGTACAAGAATATAACTACTATAATACTGCTCCTATGTACAAGAATATAACTGCTATAATAATGTTCCTATGTACAAGAATATAACTACTATAATACTACCGCCTATGTACAAGAATATAACTGCTATAATACTGCTCCTATGTACAAGAATATAACTATTATAATACTGCCTCCTATGTACAAGAATATAACTACTAAAATACTGCTCCTATGTACAAGAATATAACTACTATAATACTGCTCCTATGTACAAGAATATAACTACTATAATACTGCTCCTATGTACAAGAATATAACTTCTATAAAACTGCTCCTATGTACAAGAATATAACTATTATAATACTACCTCCTATGTACAAGAATATAACTACTATAATACTGCTCCTATGTACAAGAATATAACTACTATAATACTGCTCCTATGTACAAGAATATAACTTCTATAAAACTGCTCCTATGTACAAGAATATAACTATTATAATACTACCTCCTATGTACAAGAATATAACTACTATAATACTGCTCCTATGTACAAGAATATAACTACTATAATACTGCTCCTATGTACAAGAATATAACTACTATAATACTGCTCCTATGTACAAGAATATAACTACTATAATGCTGCTCCTATGTACAAGAATATAACTGCTATAATACTGCCCCTATGTACAAGAATATAACTATTATAATACTGCCTCCTATGTACAAGAATACAACTACTATAATAATGCTCCTATGTACAAGAATATAACTACTATAATAGTGCTCCTATGTACAAGAATATAACTACTATAATACTGCTCCTATGTACAAGAATATAACTACTATAATACTACTCCTATGTACAAGAATATAACTACTATAATACTTCTCCCTATGTACAAGAATATAACTATTACAATACTGCTCCTATGTACAAGAATATAACTACTATAATAGTGCTCCTATGTACAAGAATATAACTACTATAAATACTACCTCCTATGTACAAGAATATAACTATTACAATACTGCTCCTATGTACAAGAATATAACTACTATAATACTACCTCCTATGTACAAGAATATAACTACTATAATACTGCCCCCTATGTACAAGAATATAACTACTATAATACTACTCCTATGTACAAGAATATAACTACTATAATACTGCTCCTATGTACAAGAATATAACTACTATAATACTACTCCTATGTACAAGAATATAACTATTATAATACTGCTCCTATGTACAAGAATATAACTACTATAATACTGTTCCTATATACAAGAATATAACTACTATAAATACTACCTCCTATGTACAAGAATATAACTATTACAATACTGCTCCTATGCACAAGAATATAACTATTACAATACTGCTCCTATGTACAAGAATATAACTACTATAATAGTGCTCCTATGTACAAGAATATAACTACTATAATACTGCTCTTATGTACAAGAATATAACTACTATAATACTACTCCTATGTACAAGAATATAACTGCTCTAATACTGCTCCTATGTACAAGAATATAACTACTATAATACTGCTCCTATGTACAAGAATATAACTATTATAATACTGCTCCTATGTACAAGAATATAACTACTATAATACTGCTCCTATGTACAAGAATATAACTACTATAATACTGCTCCTATGTACAAGAATATAACTACTATAATGCTGCTCCTATGTACAAGAATATAACTACTATAATACTACCGCCTATGTACAAGAATATAACTGCTATAATACTGCTCCTATGTACAAGAATATAACTACTATAATACTGCTCCTATGTACAAGAATATAACTACTATAATACTGCTCCTATGTACAAGAATATAACAACTATAATACTGCTCCTATGTACAAGAATATAACTATTATAATACTACCTCCTATGTACAAGAATATAACTACTATAATACTGCTCCTATGTACAAGAATATAACTGCTATAATACTGTTCCTATGTAAAAGAATATAACTATTATATTTCTCCTCTTTTTAAAAAAAATATAATTCTTTTAAACCCCCCCCTATATACAAGAATATAACTGCTATAATACTGCTCCTATGTACAAGAATATAACTACTATAATACTGCTCCTATGTACAAGAATATAACTACTATAATACTGCTCCTATGTACAAGAATATAACTATTATAATACTGCTCCTATGTACAAGAATATAACTACTATAATACTACCTCCTATGTACAAGAATATAACTACTATAATACTGCCCCCTATGTACAAGAATATAACTACTATAATACTACTCCTATGTACAAGAATATAACTACTATAATACTGCCCCTATGTACAAGAATATAACTACTATAATACTACTATGTACAAGAATATAACTACTATAATACTACTATGTACAAGAATATAACTACTATAATACTGCTCCTATGTACAAGAATATAACTACTATAATACTGCCCCCTATGTACAAGAATATAACTACTATAATACTGCCCCCTATGTACAAGAATATAACTACTATAATACTGCTCCTATGTACAAGAATATAACTACTATAATACTGCTCCTATGTACAAGAATATAACTACTATAATACTGCTCCTATGTACAAGAATATAACTACTATAATACTGCTCCTATGTACAAGAATATAACTGCTCTAATACTGCTCCTATGTACAAGAATATAACTACTATAATACTCCCTCCTACGTACAAGAATATAACTACTATAATACTGCTCCTAGGTATAAGAATATAACTACTATAATACTGCTCCTATGTACAAGAATATAACTACTATAATACTGCTCCTATGTACAAGAATATAACTACTATAATACTGCTCCTATGTACAAGAATATAACTGCTCTAATACTGCTGCTATATACAATAATCTATCTAGTTTTGTTTCTAGTCTTCTGTCTTTAGCACTGTATTTTAGCAGTGAATAGATTGTAAGTAGGACTTGGTTACTTTGAAATATTTTATCACAAAAACCTGAGAAAACTAAACAGGCTTTCTGCAGTTCTATTAAATATCATTGATTGTGTAACTTGCATTATCCCAATGACATATTAAGTTCTAATAATTTCTGATTGCTTAAAGTCTCCCTGCAAATATTAAAAAAAAATCCTGATGGATGAGTCCTATGTTTTTATACGTTATAATGAGATATGGCCTCGAAATTCCAGGGTCCATTCTAGACAGAGTATTCATAGTCTGCATACATCTCATAGGGTACAGCTGACTAAGGTATTGTGTATTTACCGTCTGCAGCTACTTCATTTCCAGTTGAACATACAGATTCCTGGAATAGCTGTACTATAGGATCTATGTGGATGAAGTGATGTATTGTACATCTTTACATCTAGCAAGAATGAAATAACTTTTCAACTTCATAAGATATAAAAATCTACAAGAATCTCCTCATTCATAAGTCCTATTTATCCATGATTATGGCTTCTTTTAGGGCTCTTTATATAGTTATTATAATGTAATATAGCAGAACATTCCTTCATATAAAAGAAGATGGGATGTGCAGACTTATTCTTTTACCACTGGATTTGTCCAAAAATTTTCAAAAGTTTTGGGTTCGCCTGGCATTCCCCATGTGACTGCTGAGGGCCAATCATAGGCCATCAGAAATAGGTTGGAGATTCCTGAAGAGGATGCTGGGGTACTGCCAGATGCCGCAAAGATGCCCAGGAGAGGTGAGGCTATGTGAGTATAAGTGTTAGTTATTTTTTTCTCACATCCACTGTCCCTCCACTTATTATACTCTGGGGTGTTATGAGACCCCAGAGTATAACAATAGCACTTCTGGTTCTTTCCGAAACCAAAGGGCCAAAGCTCACAAATATTTGTTAAACAAATCTCATGAGGTTTACCTATCTTAGAAAAGATGGAACCACACTCATCAGGTGGAAAGTATAACACATTAATTCCACCTTTTCTTCTATATTATCTCTTGATAGAATTGGAATAACAAGCTTTCTGAGACTTAAGATTTACATGGACTCAAGTCTCCAAAGTGTTCAACAGAGACAAAACAGAGAAGACAGGATCTCCGCTGTTGATATCTGATTACTTGGTACCATTGAGGGACTCTAGAATCTACAAAACAAGTATTTCATAGTACTTTTTGACATTTCAGAGCTGACTTTTTTGCAAATTATGGCTTACCAAGGAGGCAGATGGTATTCTGCAGGCACAGTAAAGGAGATGGGTGAACCATTGTTTGATAACTGACAGCTGACTTTGGTACCATTTATGACCACTGAATTGTCCGAAGACTCAGAAACAACAATATAGAGCAGATGAGTGCTCCTTGTTTGATATCTGGGGTCTGATTTTGGGACTGGAAAACAAAGTGAAGAACATGGGCACACTGTTTAGAGCCTGACAATTGACAACCTTAGGGAAATATTCATTAATACTACCCTAAGGTGTGCCCATTTACTCTCATTACAAGCTACAAGTTCCTCTCTTTGTTTACTTACCCTACTATGTTACCTGACCACATTCAGTTCAGTAAGGGGGCGTTCACACTACCACTGGTGACCGTCAGTAGTGTCCGTTGCTATTGTCCGTTACAAGATTTTAGCATTGGACACTAGCTGAACCGTCAGAAATCCGTTAAAAATTCAATTTATTTCAGTGGGTTTTTATATTGTGTCCGTTAGTGTCTGTTTACACCCAATCCGTCAGAAGTCCGTTTTTTTTCCGTGGACAAAAAATCCTACATGCAGGACTTTTTTGTCCGTTTGAAATAATGGATTCTTGACGGACAGCAAGTGTCCGTTATTTTTTTAACATTGAAGTCTATGGGTAACGGACTTATAACGGACATAACGGATAGCCATCAGTTACTGTCTGTTATTTTATGTCCGTTTTTTTTTTTTGTGCATGCTCAGAAAGCAGAAACAAACAAAAAAAAACGGACAGTGTTAAAAAACGGACACTAACTGATGCTAACTGATGCTAATGTGTCAGGTTTTTTTTTAACTGATCCATTAATTGGATCAGTTAAAAAAACGGACACATTAACAACTGTTAATGATAAGTGTCCGTTTTTTTTTTTGTTAACAGACACCTTCATAATGGAGTCCAACAGTAGTGTGAACCCTGCCTAACTAAACAGTCCTTAAGTCTTTCAATATTAAACTCTGTGGCTATATGAAGACCCCTCCCTACTTCTCCTTGCTTGAGTAACAGGTTTACTAGTTTCCTGTACTGCACTTAAGCATTACTATTCTTGACTTAACTTGCATTGCCCCTGAATACAAACCTCTGCCGCTTGCCTTGACCCTTTCTGCTTGGATTACCATATTGTGTGAACTCTGACAGCCCTGAACTTTTGCTTGACTACAAATTCTGTTTCCTTATTTGCTGGTACGAACTGGCTTCTACTCATGTCAGCCTTGCCCACATAATTGAATCCAGAGGCGTTGACCTCCATCTGTGATCACCCAAAGGATCCAATATCCAGGTAGAACTCATGTCAACACGTAAAGCTGGAAAACAAGCTTGTAAAGTAATTGAGATTTCTATAATACACAGGTTGTTACATGGTGTCTTATAAATGTAAATGTTTGTTACACTTGTTGCACTTTGAATATAGAAACTTTCACACTTTCCTTTTTCCTGCAACTCACTCATTCTACTAATTTTGGAAATCAGAATTTGCTTTCAGCCGATGTGGAGGCAGAATGCATCCTGTACGTGTGAAGGGATAATATAGTCTTACATTACACTTGTCATTGGTTACAAAAACTTTTGAACATATCTCTGAAATCCCACTTAGCAGCTGTTAGAACAAATGGAGACGATATTTTCACATTAATTGAAAGGCTAATTGTACTTAATTCATTGGTCAAAAGCCAAAACCTGCAGCTTAATCAGCTCTTCTGCTCCCGAGTAACATTTTTGGAGCATAGGAGATTTATGTCATTAACACAATAAAACTTCTTATATTGAAAATTTTAACCAATTATGATCTGGGTGTGATCGGGAACTGCGTAAAGTTCTTTTAAGTTGTATTGAAGTAGCAAAATAAGACTTTATGGAACTAAGATGCTTGTTAAGTTCAGTTCTGTTAAATCAGATATTATCAATTCTGGTTATGTAAATATTAAGCCCTGCAGTACCTGCACCACTACCATATCAAAAAGTTTACTTCCATTTATTATATACCCAATGTGGACCTTTTCTTTCATAATTATTATTATTATCATTATTATTTAATTTACCTTATTCTAGCTGTATGTGGACTTGTTTTTTTGCAGGGTGAGTTTTATTTTTCAATGGCAACGTTTTGTAGTACATATAGTCTTATTGATTAACTTTCATAATAGGGGTTGCCCAGGATTTAGAGCAACCTCTGGAGTGGCCAGAGTGGGTGTAAAAGAAAAAAAAAAGCATATTCATCTGTCAACTGACCCCTTTCCATTGTGTGCCGTGACTCATAGTGCCAAAATCTGTGAGGCTCATAACCAATCAGTGGCCTCAGCAGTGACTGGTAAGGAACTAGAGGCATGAGAGAGTGACATCACCCATTCCTCTCCAGAAACCACTAAGACTACTGATTGGTCACGTGAGCCTCGCAGCTTCTTGCACTGGGTGTCCTAGCACATGATGGAAAGGGGACGTGGAGCAGAAAACATAGCTCTGGGACCAAATGAGTATGTGGGTTTTATTTTTTTTTCTACATCCTCCCACCCTCTGGAAGAAAAAAAAACAGATGTTATAATATTTTATTGTTTCAGGATACGTATGTGACCTGGGGACTGGAAAATATAGCAGGTGGTTTGGTAAGACCAGAACACTGGAGGATCCTTCAGTGGAAACCAGGACACGTAAGTAAATGTTTTGTTTTCGTCAACTTTAGACCATTCATAATGAACCCACCTTGTTAAGCATTTATCTCGCCCATCTCTACTAAATACCTATCCTAAGAAAAAGTCATCAATATAACTGAGTTCTGGCAAACCCCTTTTAGCAATTTCAGAGTTATATAATATATAACAATGTAGCATAGTAAAATTCTTTAAAACTGGCACTAGAAAATCTATTTTCCCTAAGCATTGTTCTAATTGTCTTATAGTCCAAAATCTTTGCTAGTCTGACACTTATCAAAGGGTATTTAAGGACAATCATGTTCCGTCCCATGTAAGATGACATGGTGATCCCCGCGCCATCACTGCTGAGATGTCTTATTACCAGTCCATAGACTGATGTCCCACTGTAGGTAATTTCTGCTCAGGACAATAATATTAAATGTTCCCGGTCATAATCACACTGCAGTGGATACTGTACAGTACATTAGTGTTTGCCACCGGAGAGTTCACGTGGCGTCTTACTCTGCACAGTCGTCCATGGTTGTGAGGAAGCGGTGGGCATCATTAGTTATTTAAATGGAAGAATCATTGTGAATGGAAGGCGCACCATCTGTCCCTGCTTGTAATTACAAATGCATGCATATTATTATTACTCACAAACGTATAATAACCGGGAGATAAATTGTCATCATTGTGGGGATATGTTTGCTGCATAATAGCAGAGAAGATACAAGTGCTCTCATTATCAGCAGCCGTATCTTCAGGGAGACACATGAAATATTGTCCGGGTTCTGGCTTCTTCTTTTATATTAATAATGCATTGAGCAGAGCGGTTAGGAGAAGTCACATTATGTTTCTTTACAGCCTTACCAAGAGAATGGACATTATAAATACATTCCATGTAGCGGACATATAGAATGGGTAGCCTATGTATCCCAAAGGTAAAGGGGCCTCATAAACCTTAATGTCTATCATGAGTCATGTTAGGTTTGACCGTAGAAGAATCCTCACCGGGCTGATTTGTTGCAAAAGTTTCTGTGACTGAAAATCTGTTTCATACTTCTGATGTACTGGCTGCAAGCACAGGGATTTCTGCAAGCTACTTTGATGAGAGGGACAGTTGCTTCAGACACACTAATTAACATAAACCCACCTCCCATATGTAGCCCTGCCTCTCCTCTCTTCATTGTATCAATCCCAAAAAAAGAAGCAGCTGCCTCATAGAAAAAGAGTGGCTGTCACATGGCAGTCGCTTTGCTTTATATTTACTTAAAGCAGAACTATATTTTGTTTTCCTAAAACCAAAGTGCAGGTGACGATAACAAATTTTGACACTACAACTCCCAAAATGCTCTATGGGAGCAAATATGGGAGCTCCAAGAACAGCTGAGAAAGTATGCATGCTGGGAGTTGTAGTTTACAAAAGCTGGAGTTCCAAAGGTTGCCTACCCCTGGTGTAGAGAAAAAAAAGAAAAAAACACTTCTACTCACCTTTCCTGGGCTCCACTGCAGCATTTGGTCTTCTTTTCCAGGAGTCTCTGTTGTCTTTCGGTCTTCTGTCATGTCACTGTCAAGTCATGGCTTTTGTTAAAATGTCATGACGTTGCCATCCCCCTATGTGATTTGAGGTCCAATCACAGGTGTCCGCAATGACCTGGGACCATCGATATCATGGAGGGACATTCAGTAAAGATGACCGGATGCTATAGTGAGCCAGAAAAGGTGAGTATATGCGGGGTTTTTTTTTGTTTGTTTTCTAATGCACCTGCCCTAGGCTTCCAATTATTATACTTTGGGGTTTGAAGAAACCCCAGAGTATAACAATGAAATAACAGAACTTATGGGCAAACCTTGAGAGCATTTTCAAAACGAACCTTTGGTTTGCCCATCACTACCTACTTCCTCTCCCATGCTTTACACTACAGGACTGCCTTTCGAGTTTGCTGTTTATGGGCAGAGGTTCATCAGAAGGCCAATATACGGTATAAATTGCCTTCTGGATAACTGAATTACCGGAATGCATAAAATGAGGCGCTTGCCCTCAGGTTTGAGTTTCCTATTTGCTGGTATTTGTTACAATTTTTATGAGCTGTCACCTTTCTGTATAAGAGCGATATGTAACAATATCCATCCTGGGTTTGACGGGACCTAAATTCAAGCATTTAGAGAGCGGCACCTTTTCCCATGTGGAGAGTTACCGCTCAGATATAAAGCTTATTTAACTTTGAGGTGAACAGAGGAAAATCTATCAAAGTTTTACATGAGTTGCTGGCCAGTTAAGCAATGACAGATTTAATTTGCCGCAGGACTTTGTAATGTAAAGTATATCACCGGACGGCAGTGGCGATGGCGGCTTTCATCGGCGCAATGGATTTATTTTCATCCAGAAATAAACTTTAACCTTTTGTAACCTGAAAACAGAACACAAGACGTTTAATTTATGTTCCTGCTAACACTTCACTTCAATGCTAAATATCCCGGCCACATTTCATAGAAGATGTGAAGGCGGCTTGTTGTTTGCATGGTACGAGGCGTTCTCACTTTATTGTCCTGAGAACAGGAGGAAAACAATTTACATTTATAGAATTCACAGAGATTTATATTTTTGGGAAAGCTAAAAAAAAATATATAAAAAAAGTACGCAAAGTAAAACACCCCCCTCAAAAGAGCAAAAATAGAAATAGTCAAAAAGTTTAGCAACTTTCTGAGACTTTATTGTTTCAGTTCTTCTCCATTTTCAAGTTCTTGGCTACCTTTCATGGAATGGTGACATTCATTGTTTACATCAAGAAGCTCCACATCTAGTTTTTTACAATGTATCAGTGTAGATTGAGTATAACCTGGTCAAGATATTTTTTGTTTTTTTTTAATTTCTTAATATCCATGCTCTTATTTCTCCATCCAGCAGTTATCATTGCCATCTGGGCAGCACTCCTGGGAGAGATTCTCTATGCTATGTATGTATGTATGTATGCCTACTTTTAAGTTGCTATGCCTACCAGTCACACTTTGGCAGTCAATCAAAAGTTTGGGGCGCAAAGGCAATCCAGACTCTAGTACATCTGCCTATCAATGGCTAAGGCAAGGTATTTTAACCTGACACTTTCATAGATCTTTTTATTATTATTTATTTATATAGCACCATTAATTCCACGGTTCTGTACATTATTATATTAATTCCATGGTGGTTTACATTTGAGGGTTAACATACGGTACACAAAATATACAAAACAAATATAATACTATCAGTGACCAACTGGCACAGTGGGAAAGAGGGCCCTGCCCGCAAGGGCTTACAATCTATGAGGGAAGAGGGATAGAGACAGAAGGTGGGGGTAGAGGCTGTACAGGTGGTGGTGTGGTGACAGTAGTGTTATTGGAGGTTGTAGGCCTTCAGGGCCTTCTTGAAGCTTGTGATTGTGGGGGACAGTCTTATGTATCTTGGTAATGAGTTCCAGAGTATGGGGGATGCATGGAGTCTTGGAGACTGTTGTGTGATGAGCGGATAAGAGCAAAGCAGAGTAGTAGGTCTTTGGAGGATCGGAGGTTACATGTGGACAAGTAACAGGAGATTATGTCAGAGATATATGCAGGGGACAGGTTGAGGATGGCTTTGCATGTCAGCATTAGTAATTTGAACTCTATTCGCTGGGCAACGGGTAGCCAGTGAAGGGATTGGCAGAGGGGAGCGGCCGATGAAGAACGGGGGGGAGAGGTGTATTAGGCGAGCAGCACAGTTTAAGGTGGAATTCAGGGGGGCGAGAGTATTCGCTGGGAGGCCATGGAGAAGGGTGTTACAGTAGTCTAAGCGGGAGATTATGAGGGCGTGGACTAGCATATTTGTAGTTTCAGGAGTGAGGAAGGAGCGGATTTGATGGATGTTCTTGAGTTGGAGGCGGCAGGAGGAGTTGAGGGTTTGGATATGTGGCATGAAGGATAGGTCAGAGTCTAAGGTTATCCCAAGGTAGTGGACCCATGGGACTGGGATAAGTGTGGTTCCATCAATTTTGATAGATGGGTCAGGTAGAGGGGCCGTGCGAGGTGGGACGAAGATGATGAACTCCATTTTTTCCATGTTGAGTCTGAGAAAGTGGGAAGAGAGAAAGGAGGCTACAGCTGCTAGACATTCTGGAACTTTGGACAACAGAGAGATAATGTCTGGACCAGAGAGATATATTTGAGTGTCTTCAGCATAGCAATGGTATTGAAAACCGTGGGATTCTATGAGTTGGCCAAAGCCTAGGGTGTAGATGGAGAACAGGAGGGGACCTATGACAGAGCCTTGGAGGACACCTACAGAAAGACATGGCGGGGAGGTGGTGTGCGAGTGGCAGACACTGAATATGTGGTTGGTGAGGAATGAGGAGATCCAAGAGAGGGCCAGGTCTGAGATGCCAAGGGATGAGAGCATTTATAACAAGAGGGAGTGGTCGACTGTGTCAAAGGCAGAGGAGAGGTCGAGGAGGAGGAGGACAGAGTAGTGACGTTTGGCTTTGGCAGTTAGAAGGTCATTAGTGACCTTGGTTAGGGAAGTTTCTGTGGACTGATGGGGTCTGAAGCCTGACTGTAGTATGTCAAAGAACACATTGGACGAGAGATAGGAGGACAGTTCGGAGAGGAAGTGTTGCTCAAGCAGTTTTGAGGTGTATGGGAGCAGTGAGATGGGGCGATAGTTGGCTGGAGAGGACGGGTCGAGGGAGGGTTTCTTATAGGTGTGATGGTAGCATGTTTGAAGGCAGCAGGGAAGGATCCATTGGTTAGGGATAGGTTGAAGAGATGGGTTAGGGCCGGAGTAATGACTTCAGTGAGTTTGGGGATAAGATATGACTGGATTGGATCAAGCACGCAGGAGGTGAGGTGGAGATTAGGGTGGAGAGCTTTTCATCAGTGATGGTGGAGAAATAGGTTAAAGATGAAGAGCACAGGACAGTTGGGTGGGGTGGTTGTCAGGGGTGTAGGGTGAGACTGTCTCTGATGGTGTCAATTTTGCTTTTGAAATAAGAGGCAAAGTCATCAGCTGAGATAAGTGATGTCGGAGGGGGCAAAGGAGGATGGAGAAGTGAGTTGAAGGTAGTGAATAGCTGTTTGGGGTTGTGGAATAGGGCAGATATGAGTGTGGTGAAGTAGACCTGCTTTGCAGAGGTGAGTGCATTTTTGAATGTGAGAACTGCCTCTTTATACCTGATGAAGTCCTCCTGGGAGTGGCTTTTCTTCCAGAGGCGTTCTGCAACCTGTGAGGCATGTCTCAGTTTTTTAGTCACATCAGTGTTCCAGGGCTGCCTATTGATCGGTCGGGCTCTGGTGTTTGTGAAGGGGGCCACAGAGTCAAGGGCTGAAGTAATCTTTGCCTATGATTGCATCTTGCATCTAGGCTCTCTGTGTCTTTTGAGCTCTCTCCTGGTATTGCACTCTTTTTCATTGCTGATCTCCTGGTTTACTGGTTTTGGCTTCTCTTCACTTGCTGATTTGACTATATCTGATACCTTCTAGACTTGAGCTTGATTTAGCTACTGGCATTACTTTGCTTTTGCTTTGGCTGTTCCTGTACTCTCTGTGTTTTGACCTCAGCTATTGTATTATTCTGTCTGCCTGCCATAAGTTTTCAGGTTTGGTAATTAGACTGCAATTGCACTGGTTTACTGACAAATTGCTTTGCAGTCACAAACTAGTTACTAAGCAGCCAAGTCTATCCTGCCTTGCTGATGGTTCTGGAGAAAATCATGTAATAGCCTTATGCTCCATCCCCCATTCCGCTTACAATAGGCGGAGAGAAAAGTCTTACAAGCATGAGTTTTCTCTTTGCCATTTTCAGCGGAAACCAGGCACAAACACGGCGGACCCATTATAGTCTATAGGGTTCACGAGTAACCGCCTTTAAAGCGGATAGGGTTTCCGTTTTTGGGTCCCTAAGTGGACCCGAAGACTGGAAAACTGAACGCTAGTGTGAACCTAGCGTTAGACTCTACAAACCGGAGCATTGTTGGATTGCAGGTATCTTATTTTACTTGTAGTCTCTTGATTAGTTACTTGCTGTATAACGGAATTGATTAAATAGAGATTCCATAATATATCACAGAATGGCTTAAAATAGCAATTCCATTACAGACACATTCTCAGATGTGTGGTGCAAGTTTGCTAACTTTGTGGTACTCTGTCCTGAGACGACATGTTATGTATCTATGTGTAACCTCCATGTGAATTGCAGCCCATCTAGGGTTTTGCTAGCATGTTCTGTTATTGAATTAAATTTGTATAATGAGAAATTGGATTCTTTAACCAAATTTGCAGAAAGGTAAGAGTAGCTACAAATTTAACAAATGGGTAAAAAGAATTGAACAGAATGGGTTCATCATATATATTTACTGGGTATCCATGAGTCTAGGTTGAAATGCTGGAAATATTTCATATAGCTATGTATTTTTCATAGTGACAGCAGATATTATAATGTGAACTCTTGGGAAACAACATTTTGTGTATTATTATATTTTTTATCTTGCATTTTTTATTTTGTTATTAATTTTATTGATTTATTAGCTCAAATAAATGTTAGATCAGATTTTGTTCCCATTTAATTACATTTTGCGCTTCCTCTTCAGCGTTGCTGTGTGTCAGATTTGCCCCTGACACTGTGATGGTGTCACCTCCTCGCTGATGGAATGAAACTGTTCTGCTCTTTAAACAATAATGATCTTTACATCGCACCTTGGAGGCCGCACTTGTAAAATCTTTTATTAATGTCTGTCAATAAGCTGCTTGTATACATTCCCTGATTTGGTCCAGAGGGTACGATGGGCTAGAGCACTGTCATGTCTGAGTCTAAAAATAACCCTTATAGTTTGTAGCATTCTGCAGCAGCACAAGAAGATTTGTAGACACCAAAACCCGTTCTGCAAAGTTTCTCCCGTAACTTTTCCAGTTTAGAAACATTGAGGTTTAATGGGATCGATCTCCAGTGTTACGGATTTCGTTTTTGCAATGAATTTTCAATCTATCAATGGAAAGGACAAGGTAATACCACACACACTGACATCTAGAACCAAAAGAGATATAGTTAACCCCTTCCTACCATTTTTCATTTTGGCTATTTAATTTTTTATTCCCCACCTTCACCATTTTTAAATGTTCATATTAGGGAATCTTTTTTGCAGGACAAATTGCATTTCATAGTGGTACCATTTAATAATCCATAAAATATACTGGGAAACTGTAAAAAAAAAAAAAAAAAAAAGTCAGAATTGGTTGGAAAAAATGGCAAATGCACCATTTCTTCCGGGGGTTCACTGCACTGTAAAAATTATGTGATCCTAAAATTCTACAGGTTAGTATGATCACATCAATAACAAATGTATAGAATTTATTGTTATGTTTTAACATATTTTCAAAAATTGCCGCCATACTCTGACGACCGTAATTTCTTTTTGTTTATGTGTATAGAAATGTGTACATTATCCTTTTTCTTTTTTTGCCAGACAAGATGTGGTTTGCATTTATACTGTTTTGGAAAATGTTTGATGTTTTGATCACTGCCAATTTTTGGGGAGGCAAACCAGAGAAAACCATAGGTTGTACTATACAACTATATTGCAGTCTATGGTAAAATTGTTGTACTGCTATTGAGACCTGAAACAGGCAGAGCTCAATAGCTGTATCCCTCCAGAAGGTTCCAGGCTGCATGTGAGCTGTTATGGGTGTGGTGAATTGATCAGCATAGCATCTCTGCTGTGTAAAATATCGGACATTATGGTACCCACTTTGCTTCTCAGCCCACAAAGTATAATAAGTGGAGGCCCAGGAGAGGGGGTTATACTCACCTTGCCTTACCTCTTCTGGGTGTCTAGCGATCCCATGGTGTCCTCTTCAGGTCTATTTCAGCCTCTGACTAATGCCACGTGCATGAGTTACTACTGAGGCCTGCGATTGGGTCACAGGGGTCACTTAGGGTTATCTGAATGTTATGACGCTGGGTCAAAGTGGCTTGTGATTGGGCCTCGACAGTGACTTTGGAGGCGTGACTTCATTCAGAGGCCAGAAGAGGATGCTGAGGTGATATGAGGCAAGGCGAGTATATCAGTTGGTTATTTTTACTCACCTCCCCCGCACCTTAACTTATCGTACTCTGTATAATAGTGTTTTGTGGATGACAAACCCAAAAGTTTCAGGTTTGGGACGGACCCAAAACTTTTGGAACATTTGGGTCAGTTCCGGTTCTATCTAAAACAGTTTGCTCATCCCTAGTTTTCACCAGTCAAATGATTCACTTAGAAACACACAAAATCTAGGAATTTTTCCTAGGAACCCACCCGGATGGCACAGATGAGAGAAATCCTATTTTCATTGTCTACTATACAATTGTACATTCATAAATGTTATTGTTTGTTATTGTTAAAAGTTTTACAATTTTCTAATATAGTTTCTGTTCTTCACAGTTTTCTACACAGTTTCTCTATTTGCGTTTGTTCTTTGTTTACTTCCAGTGGATAAAAACCAGGCCATGATCATTTGATATATGGTCCATGATCATGTGATATATGGCCCATGATCATGTGATATATGGCCCATGGTCATGTGATGTACAGTCCATGGTCATGTGATGGACACACAGATGCACAGCTCATTATCAGGCAGATGTCTGATTACTGTGCTGTGATTGTAACAAGCTGTGCACCTGTGTGTCCATCACATGACCATGGACTGATTTTTATCCACTGGAAGTAAACAATGAATGACAGCAAGCAGAGATCTAACTGTGAGGAAGTGATACAGAAAGTATATTGGAACATTGTAAAACTTTATTATACAAACAATAACATGTATTTACTTAAACTGCACAATCCCTTTAATTATGTGTTTCTGCAATGTAAGATCTTAGCCTTAATGCTGGGGCCTTAGCCTTAAAGGGATTCTATCATTGGGAAACCCTATTTTCACTAACAGCAGGTCGGAATAACCTTTAGAAAGGCTATTCTTTTCCTACCTTTATTTTTCTGCTCCGTGCCGCTGTTTTGGAGAATTTTCTTCTTTATGCAAATTAGTCTTCAGAAAGCACAGGGAGCGTTCACAGCACAGTCTCCAGCACCGCCTCTCTCTTCTGCTCCTGATGCGTCTCCTCCTCTTCTTACATGAGACCACCGCAAAATGGCCGACGGAACAGCTGACTGTGCATATTTCATCGCCATTTTGTGGTGGTCTTGGGTAAGAGACCACCGCAAAATGGACGATAGAACAGTCGACTGCGCATGTCCTATCGCCATTTTGTGGTGGTCTTGTGTAAGAATAGAAGTGAAGAGAAGGAGACGTGTCAGAAGCAGAAGAGAGAGGCGGCGCTGGATCTTCAGAAGAGCGTGTGACGTGATCACAGGGGGAATGCCCCCTGTACTTTCTGAAGACTAATTTGCATAAAGAAGAAAGAAGAAAACTCTCCAAAACGGCGGCGCGGACCTGAAAAATAAAGGTAGGAGAAAAATAGTCTTTTTAAGGCAATCCGATGTGCTGTTAGTGAAAATAGGATTTCCCGATGATAGAATCCCTTTAAAGTATTGGAGGGGTGTTGTTTGTTTCAATTTCTTCTAGACTTGAAACTTTGATTCTTACTCTCTTGATGTCCACTTGGGAAAAGGGTGGTTTCAGGACATTAATATACTAAGACTGGATTCACACTTGCGTTGGAGTCTCCATAGGAGACTCTGTCGCAGAATCCGCTTAAAATCGGCAGAGTGAAAAGTCCTGCAAGGAGAACTTTTCTTAATATTGGTTTCAGTATGAAACCGGCAAAAACCAGGCGGAAACCAATATAGTCTATGGGGTTTTTGGGTTTACATATGTAACCATTTTTTAGGTGGACAGGGTCTCCGTCTTTTGGCTCCCCATGTGGACCACAACGATGGAAACCCAAACGCTAGTATGAAGCTATCTTCAGGATAAAATTTGATTGGGCATGGTCTGACTCATCACCCCTTTTTATTCAATGAAGATCCCTTCAGCTGATCATGAGGCAAATTTGGAGAAGGAAATATTGATGAAATGTACAAATAAAAAACAGCAATATGTTCCATAAGTCTCATGAAACCCTTTTAGGCTAAGGCCCCACATTGTGGAAACATTACATCTGAAAGTACCAGCAAAGTGAATGAGATTTCAGTAATCTCATCCACACATTACAGAAAAAGTAGAGTTGCGGAAAAATACAGCCTGTTAACTTTACCTGAAGAATTGCAAGCATTCCCTATAGATTTAAAAGTGGAAGAAAAAATGCAGCAGAAAAAAAATTGCATTTTTGTTGCATTTTTTCTGCAGCATTGTTTAGCTGTGTTTCACTCCGTGGAACCTTACACAGACAATCCTTATTGTTCCAGTGAGGTCTATCCTTATTTGCTACAGATTCAAGTTGGAAAAAAAAGATGGAAAAAAAAATTGACAAAATCTATCTCAGACCCAAAAATATTTTCTTAACCAGATGAAGTCAGTGAAAAAAAAAAGCTGTCAATTTGTGCAGATGACTATTAGTAATGTGGGGAGAAAACAAAGCTTCTTCATATGCTGTATCTTGTAGTAAACTAGAACCGTAGATTACAGAGAAAGGGCGAGAATTCATGTTTTATCACTCAAAACATCCAAATATTTATTTGGCTTTGAGCAGATTCCGAATTGTGCAGCTCGGTTTTGTGGGAAGAGAAGACACATCTGACAGTTACCTGATGCCTGGATGTTTAATGTTGCCAGCAATATGGAAATTATTATTTTTTGATCTTTGCATAGTAATTACTTAAAGATTTCATTTCAGACTAAAAGCTACAAATCATATTAATAAATTCAGAAAATACTTTGCATTTCTGATTTTGCAGATCCTGCTGGTTCAGTGGCTTTACTGTACAAGCTCTGAATCAAATATGCAAAAATCCACCAGTTTTGTTATCCTAGAACAAAATCTTTTCTATTTTTGACACATAATATCTTGGTATTGTGTAGAACTTGAAAACATGGCTATTTTCTTCTTCTCAGGAAGTGGCATCATGTCAGGAAGTGACATCATGCCACAGCTCCATCATATTAAAGGCTGCAGAATGGGCATGTGACCAACGGACATGATGTCACTTCCAGAGAAGAAGAAAGCAACCATGGTTTCACGTCCTGCATAACCCCTTTAAGTTATAGAGAATGTTACATTTAATGAAAAGATTCACAATGAAACCCTTATCGAAGGGTGCAATGGTGAAATAACCATATATACACAAAGCCAAGATAGAGATGCAGTAGTGGAAGATTGTGTCAGGTTCCAACCAACTTTGTACAATCTCACCAAAACTGGACAGATTAAGATTAAAAACATGTTGCCAAATCTATTAAATCTCAATTTGTGATACAATTTACAGCTGATAGGGTAAAAGTCTTAATATCACATAAATTTCACTGTTAAAGTATATTGAAATTTATCCAGTATGGTGACCATTGTTAGATATACAGTACATATATTACAAAAATTGCAACGTGTGTTTTTGGTCACCTCACCCTTACATGATGAGAGGAATAAAAATGAACAAACAGTAGTGAGCACCAGATTATAGTACCAATAAAAATTATAGCTTGCCCCACAAAAAAAAGAGACTGGACTTTGCTGCAACATCCTCCGCCTTTCTGGTGTTCTTCCCAAGACCATCTGCCATGTTTTCCAGCCTCTAGGTAGCCTATGATTGGGCTTCAGTAGTAACATGTGGATTTGTCAACATCGTTGTGCTTTGATGTTACAGCATATATGATGACACCGTAGTATCAAAGCGTGATGATATTATTATCTACCATGTGACCACTGGGGCCCATTCATAGGTGTCAGAGTGACATCTACCTCCCAGATGACATAGTAGATGGCCTGGAAAGAAAAAAGGAGTGCCAGAAGAGGATCCCAGGGCAGAGCCTAGGAAAGCTGAGAGTCTAAGGTAAAATAATCAACTCCTGATTATTAGTTTAATCCTGAAAATTTGGGGTTCAGTCAAACCCCAAATTTTTGTAAAATTCGTAAGAAACCTGACTAATTACAAATCCTATTTCCCAGGGGGTGGTGGACTGTTCCTTTTAGCTTTTGTCATATAATATTACAGAACACAATGTTAATAATCTTGTAATCATATTTTTTTGATATCTGGTGAAGTTTCCCTGATCACTGCTCTCATGTTGGCAGACAAAATGTTCCAGAATTTTAATAAGCAGAATACGATTGTGATTCTTCCTATGAAGAATGCAGGGACACTTCACCGCTCCGGAGCTCAATACCAGCTGTTAATGACCCTCACAGTAACTTTTCAGCTTTGCCATATCGTTGCTGGGGCAACCATTGCCGGACTAGAGTAGTAACTAACGACTTTCACAGAAGTGCCTCTTATTTTGGACTATTAGGCTATGAAGTGAATTTGTCACAGTGTCATCTGTGATCTTGTACTGTTTTTCTGATCACTTACAAAAGACTCAAGGTCTATAGAACAGCATGGCTCTATAAAACAGAGATGTGCAGTGACAAAAATGATGTCTAAGCACACTAGATCATAACCTATATGTTCATTTTCATTTTATATGTAGCTATAGCAAAGTTTAGCTTGACACTTAGCACTTAACTGACTTTTGTCTGTAACGTGCTAAAAGTGCTGGATGGGCCAATGACACCAGGGCAGGGACCCATATACTGGAAGGGGTCCCGGACTAGACATCCCCACAGACAGCACTCCAAAGAATGCCGAAACAGTACCAGGGTCAAGGGGTGCTCTCCAACCTGCCTTGGTACAGATGTCCACCCCCATTACCTTGGAATTACGAGTAGATCATGAAGTCCTATTGCAGGGTACCATGATCATACTGGAGCCCATGCTACAGAAGGAGAAAATGGCAGCGAGGCAGATCTTATATACAGTACAGGAGGGTCAAGTTTGGATGTGGATTATGAACCTCAATGAACAAAACATGACATGAGCCCCTAGAAAGTTGGTGGCCAATGTTTATCCTGCAGCAAATGTCCATACTCAAGTTAAAGTTTGCTACACCTGTACTATGAGACATTATTATCATTTTTATTATTATTACATTTGCAACAAGGTCTTCACCTACCATTTACCATACTGGCAATATGTTATACAGTCTTCCAGGATCCACATATCACTGCTGAATAACAGGGAACAGACTGGCTACTAGAGTGGTGTGGTCTAATACCTCAAAGACCATGGTTGGTAGGTAATGTATCCACTACATGACTGACAGCAGACGAGCCAGAAAGCAGCCTGGCAGCAGTCACATCATGTCATCCTCATCTCAAGCTGCCTTATTAGTCTTCATGCACATAACAGAGTCTGCAGAGCAGTATAGAGTCCCTACCATTCTGTATTACAGTAATATACAGTAGTCCTGAATGGCGCCTCCTTTCTATACTGTACTTCAGATTTAGTGACATACTTTGGCATATGACATATTTTTTTCTCATATGAATTCAACAAAAGTCTCTATATCTCTATATCTGGCCACAGTCTGACCCTCACACGGGCCCAGGTGAGGAAGGAGATGAAAAAGATCAAGGCGAGGAAAGCCGCAGGGCCAGATGACATCAGTGCAAGGCTAATTAAGACTTGCGGGGACCAGCTGTGTGGTATAATTACATATATGTATAATATGAGCCTGAGGCAGGAAATAGTCCCTGAATTATGGAAATCTTCTTGTGTAGTACCAGTTCCAAAGAAACCCCACCCTATGGACCTCAACGACTACAGACCTGTAGCATTGACATCCCACCTGATGAAGATCTTGGAGAGATTGGTTCTCACACATCTCCGCCCTCTAGTGAGCCCTGCTATGGACCCCCTCCAGTTTGCTTATCGGCCGGGCATTGGGGTAGATGATGCCATCATCCATCTTCTGCACAGGGCTCTGTCTCACCTGGAGAAACCAGGGAACACAGTGAGAATAATGTTCTTTGACTTCTCCAGTGCTTTTAACACCATACAGCCCAGGTTATTGAGGGACAAGCTGGGCCTTGCTGGAGTGGACCACCACCTTTCCAACTGGATCCTAGACTACCTCACAAATCGACCTCAATACGTGAGAGCCCGAGACTGTGTGTCAGGTACCGTGATCTGTAATATGGGGGCACCTCAGGGTACGGTTCTCGCCCCTTTCCTCTTCACACTGTACACTGCAGATTTTAGGTGCAACTCATCCAGCTGCTACCTACAGAAGTATTCTGACGACTCTGCAATAGTGGGTCTCATCACAGATGATGATGACAGGGAGTACAGAGAACTGAACCAGGATTTTGTGGACTGGTGCCACCGGAACCACCTGAAGATTAACGCGGGGAAGACTAAGGAGATGGTGGTGGACTTCCGCAAAGGCAGATGCCCTCCAAATCCAGTGGACATCCTGGGGACGGGCATCGAGATTGTGAACACCTATAAGTACCTGGGCTTGCTCCTTAATAATAAGCTGGACTGGGCAGATCATATGGAGGCCCTGTACAGGAAGGGCCACAGCAGGCTCTACCTGCTTAGGAAACTGAGAGCCTTTGGAATCCGGGGGGCACTTCTTAGAACTTTCTTCAACTCGGTAGTGGCATCAGCCATCTTCTTTGGAGTGGCCTGCTGGGGGAGCAGTATATCAACCAGGGACAGAAATAAACTTGACAAGCTGATTAGAAGGGCCAGCTCTGTCCTGGGGAGCCCACTGGACCCAGTGCAGGTGGTGGGTGACAGAAGGATACTGTCCGTGGTGAGCTCCATGCAGAAGAAGAAGTCCCATCCCATGCATGAGACTGTGATCGCGCTGAGCAGTACTGTCAGTGACCGACTGCTCCACCCTAGGTGTGAGAAGGAGCACTATCGGAAGTCTTTCCTCCCCACCGCGGTTAGGCTGTACAACCAACACCGACCTAAGCGGAGATCATTACACACAGAGAACTGAAATATCTCTCTGCCTGTTAAATCCCCCCCCCTCCCTCTGCTACGTCCTATCTGTCTGTCTGCTATTAATGTAATGCCTCTCACCTTGGAACATTCCTGTACATGTTGTATTTGTATTTGTATCTGCTTATCTTTGCTGCTGTAACACACTGAATTTCCCCATTGTGGGACTATTAAAGGACTATTATTATTATTATAGTTCATGCATGAGGCCTCCATATGATTGTAGAAATAGAAAATGATTTGGAGGATTTTTTTTAACTTATTTATTGATATTTTCAAAGTAAATGAAATGATTCCATACCTTGAGATAAAAAAAAGCATCACATAATCTACAAATTCAATAAAACAATGCAGAAAGCTAAAAGGGGAGAAAGAGGAAGACGGAATCTAGTCAGAAAACAAAATCTTGTAGGCATTGTGTAGACACCATTTAAGACCCCACATGGCGGGCCACAGCAAAAAAGCACTGAGTGAAAAACTGCTGCCGCAACGCATTGTGGTTTTTCCCACAGTGTTTTTGACAGAAAGTCGTCAGAGGTTTCCTTTCAGCTTCCATTATACCTATAGAGAAACCGCCATTGTTTCTGTAGGTATAATTGCCATGTTGTGATTTCCAAAACCGCAATGGTTTTGGAAATTGCAGCATGTCCGATGTGCGTATTTTTTCCCACCTTTTAGAATCCCATCCACCATGCAGTGACTGTAAAACGCCAATGCCACTTTTTGCTATGTGGGGTCCCGGCTTTAAAGGGGTTATACAGAATTAGCAAAAATGGCTGCTTTTTTTCTGAAAAATATCCACTTCCTCTTCTCAGGAAGTGACATCAAATCAGATTTCATGTCACGTGATGTCCCTTCCTGAGAAGAGGAAGTAGAGCTCTTTCAGAAAGAAAGCAGCCATGTTTTTTTAATCCTGCCGAACCCATTTAACTGTGGATATTGGTGCATTATTATTGTAGTCATCTGTAAATAAACAATTAGCATCAAATAGAAAAAATAGTAAACTAGAATATATCATTCATACTTAGTCCTAAAGTTCACAAAGCAAATAACTGATCATGTGGGTTTAAGTGGTTTTCCCCTCTCCCTGTTTCAGCAGCTTTGCCTGCTGTCTCTTCTTCTCACTTCCTGTATCCCCTCCTCCCAGCTTGCTGAACAGGACTCTATGATGTTTCACAATACTTATTATGAGTACTAGAAAGCTAATATAAATTCTGATCACATAATATGCACATGCTTCTAGAGAATGGACTCAATGTTATCTGTGTGTTTACATAGAGAGATAACAGACAGGGCTTTATAGCTGAACTGCAGAGCTGTAGATAACAGTGAGAGCAGTGAGTGACGTCACTTGTCCTATCACACAGGTCCGGCGTTATGGAAACGCTGTATAAACAATGGGAGGATTAATTTCACATAGCAGAAAAACAAAGCAGCATTGCTGAAGCAATATATTTAGGAAAAGTCTTCAATTTACATAAACTACCAGTATAGATAGGATCCTTGAGATTAATTACAGTAGGTGAATTACAGGCTGATCAGAGCGTCTGTTATTTTGGGATCTTCTGCCTGTAACAATGGAAAAGGAGGGAGGGGGCGGATTGACTTGGGCAATATGTGTTTGTTCTAATCATGTGACCTTGAGCTGAAACCAGTCCAGAAACCAAAAGTTTTCTACGGAGGAACTAAGTTTAAAAAAAAAACAATAATTCCTGGATAATTCCTTTAAGGGGTTAAAAGAGTTTTTTCAACAGAGACAACCCCCTTAAAAATGCATTCACTGCATTCAGCACAGAGGTTGCTGAAGAGGACGGTTTGAGCCTGACAAAATGGGAGCTGCTATTTATTGGTTCTGGCTCATAGTCTTGAGTGGGGGGCCCCGATTTGTGACATCTATTTACCCTAATAAAGCATATGGTAAGAGTTTGTCCAGATGATACAACCAATCTAAGCATGTTTTACTATACCTTTAACTTTTTGCAGCTAACTCACGGAGGTTCTATATGTGCCGTGGAGATAATTAAACATTATGTGATAGGTTTTAATTTGATATTGTGGCAGATTTCATTCTTCCTCTACAACAACTACAGTATCAAGCTCAAATAATCTCTTTTCTTTCAATTTTTATTTTCTCACTACATAAGTTTTTGGTATTGGAGCGATTAGGAAAAAAAAAAAAACCTCCTTCTTCTTAGAGCTGGTGTTATAATCCTGGCGTATTACTAGAATTAGCTGCTAAGTCTCAATGCAGCATCTGTTATCTGTAATGGATTAATTTCACTGTTCAGGTGTTTGAAAGCTCCAGTTTGCTGATAAGAAAGCTTCACAGAAAGAAAACAGAAAATAGAAATTAAATGGGAATTAGGAAGAAACGTTTTCTCTGTCTCTCGCCAATGAGATATTCTTGATAAGTAATAGAGAAGGAAATAATAATAATAATCATCATCATCATCGTCTGACTGCCCGCTGAGCATCAATCCCTAAACTGCTTTTAGTTAATATTTACTGCATATTGTGTAGCGTACGGTATTAAAAGCACCAACAGAGATCCATATCATAAGACTGATGAAGATTGGAGTTCTTATTATTAAACATAGGAAAACCATAGACATTGGGATAGAGGTGTTTAACTAACTGCACCAGAATTCAGGATTAAATTGCCAAAAATGTGATCTACATGCAAGGGGCAAGGCTTGGCAGGATTTACGATGCATTCACCAAAGTATTCACCAAATGTGCGCCAAAACTCTGCTACAGAAATATGGTGCAAAGTACAACGTATAATAAAATAAAAGTACAGATATAGTATAGTTTAACTTGGTAACTTGCTGCAGTATTGTATGTTATTTATTCAAGTTTAAGTTTGCTACATCTGTAGAAGATGTAATAGTAGTAGTAGTAATAGTGGTAGCAGCAGTAGTAACAGTAGTAGTAGTAAAAGTAACAATAGTAATAGTAGTAGTAGTAGTAATAGTGGTAGCAGCAGTAGTAACAGTAGTAGTAGTAAAAGTAACAATAGTAATAGTAGTAGTAGTACAAGTAACAGTAGGAGTAGCA